>VZDJ01000346.1:17364489-17375901 GCA_008694505.1 Cyanoderma ruficeps | reverse complement strand
AAAAAAAAAAAAAAAACCAAGAAAAAAGAAGAAGCCTAAATCAGATTCTGGAAAGGTAAGACATGTTACTCTTAAACCCCAACAATGTGGGACAGGCATGATCACCAAGAGCTTTCTTCCTCCCAGACTGCCCCACTGCCTGATTGATCAAAGCCTGCTAGCAGAGGCCTTATAGCTGCATATGACAGACAGATATGTCGTATCTTCTTTCAGTCCTATAGACCAGAGATGGCTGCATTGTGTCATCCTAAAAAGAAATGTAGGTTGCAGAGAAGTGAGGGGGTTTTTTTATGCTGGTCTAGTAGCAGTAGTAGTGATGATAGGCTGACTAACACATTACAAGCTTATGTGATCAGACAGTGGTCACAAAAGCTCAGCTTGTGCCAATGCATCTGGAATTTGTATGTGATCTTCCATCCAATGTGTTAGTCAAGTTAAGAGTTCTGCATTCTCCAAGATCATATGGTATGATGTGAATTGAAGCTGGCACAGTCAAAAACTACATAAACTACTGTTTAGGAGAAACGAAAATCTGATACTGAGTAGATATCGACCAAAGGCCAGGGTAGGAGATAGGGGCAGGGGGGCTATGCAAGATGAGGAGTGAGGCAAAAAGAGACAGAGAAAGAAAGGGAAGAATAAAGAGCCAAAGATTTGATTCTCTTTGTTGGGAATCTTCTACGCTCATTTCAAGTTCACAAGCATGCCCAGGTTGCAGTAGTTTCCTATTGGAACTTGTCTGTCCACAACTGTACTGGTAGAGAAGACCCAGCAAACACCCTTCCTACAGCTTCTTCCACTACTGCTTGCTGACCTTACAAGGAATTGCTCTGAGGTGTCTTTTTCCAGCATTCACATGCCTGCACTTCTCTCACTTATTAAATGTAAGTCACTTTCACCCTGACCAGGTTACTCATGCCAGGAGCACAAAATAAGGGGATTCACTCACTCCCCTGCTGGGAGCAATAGAGATGTCACTGAATGCAGTCCCAAAAATGTCCCAGAAGCACAATTGCTTATTTTCAATTCCTTTGTCTTCCAAATGCTGGAGCTATTTAGAGAGCTGACATACAGTCTGTGTACAGTTTGCAGAGGACAGAATTTAGCTGGCAAAATTCTTGCTACTTATTAAAAACACACCATCTATCATGCATGCACAGGCACTTTCCAATCCTCCATTTACCAGATGTTAGGCAGCAGGGGTTGGACAGAAATCTTCTCTTTGCATCTTTTCTGTCTGTGCTACTACTGAGCCAGAGGAATGACTATCTCCATCTGAGCAGGCTCATACACACACCTGGTTTTCTAGCTAGAGGAGGCTAAACAGAGCATGTTTCTGTTTTCACCATGAAAGTCTACTTGGTGACCTTCATTCACCTTCAGCAAGTTCAGAAAACTGTCAGGAATTTCACCAAGATTAATAGGGGCATCCATAGTACTACTACCAGTGAGAGACACAAGTTCACAAACCTGTTGCAAAAGCAAGGTGTTTTGTAGAAATCCTCAGTCTCTGTAAATTCAGTATCTACAGTGAGAAATCATGTAAAGAGCTTGCACAATTGTGCAAATCAGATAATCAGATGCCTCCTCTAATATGTGCAAAGAGCATTCTGAAGTTTTATTAACAATGAAGTGAATATAGATTAGAGCTACCTACATGTAGTTTCTTGTCCTGTAAGGGGATCACTAGCTTCTTCTCCAAACATAGCATAAACTGTGACTGTATACTCTGTATTTGGCAATAGTCCATCCAGTTCAAGATCTGTTGAGGTCTCCCCAATCTTTATCTAAAAACACCATGAATCAAAAAAGATATGTTATTTCTGAATTAGCTTATAGTGAGGAATAATACCAGTTAAACACTTGAAATTAGATATACGATCAAGGGTTCTGCTGAGCATTTATCTGACACGGTGTCTGCAGTGCTTTGCCCAAGATTTTGGGATTTTTCACAATAAAAAAATTTGGGATTTTTCACAATAATAAAAATAATTAAAATTTTCAAAAAGCCAAGAGCAAACACACAGGTAAAAGGACTTTAAAAGTGACTAATCACATTAGAAATGACAAAATATGCCTCTGCAGAATGAGCAGCTAGTAAAGGTCTTTTCCCATTTATATTTTATTATTCCTACTCCTATCGATGCTTTGATTCATCTTCAGTCACAGATCTGAAAATCACATTAATTCATTGGAGGAGTTGATTTCTATGCACACTGGAGCTCAGATTTGTTGCTATTTGTATATTTTCCTCTTCCGCCTATTAGTGGAGACAGACATTAACATGGGCTGTGCTTATTTCTTTGGTTAAAGCTCGGTCCTCCTGAAGCAGCCAGTTCTCAGGGAGACCCCACTTTTGACAGAATTACGTGCTCACAGCCACTGCTTTAGCAGTGAGCACAAGTCTGTGCTGGCTTTCAGCAGCTTCAGGCCCCCTTCACAGATTCACAAGCCCCTGCATGCTTTACAGTGTTCTTGCTTGAACACAGATACAGTACATATCTACCTTAACTACATATATATGAATTTGAATACAGAAATTTTTAAATCCTAGAGCAGAAGTTCCATTGGTTTTACTATGTTAGTGACAAGAGACTAGACTTTATATTGCTCCCTCTTCTTTTCCTTTGAAATAATGCCTCCTAAAATCGCTTTTGATGAAAGATGTTATTTTTAAATTTAAAAATAAAGGTTGAACAGAACTAAAAGAAAACCAATGACAGGTTTTTTTTCAGACCTACAAATTTTACTTACATTTAAAAACCCTGAGAGCAAAGGCCAAACTTCATATTCTTCTGATAGCGCTCTTAGAAGATATCTTAGTTTTACTTTATTTTTTATTTGAGTGTTAGTTCTATATGATGATACAATATCACTTTATATAAAATTTCAAAAGAGTCACTTAAATTCAGTTAAATTTGTTGCATTTTTATGACAATGACAAAGAAATAACCAACTGACACTTGCACTTTATATAGCCTGTGACACATACAGCACTTAAACAAGTCATGGAAAAAAACCCAAGCATTTGCTGATCACTTTGCAGGTTAAAGCACATGTACTAGTCTGTTCTTTAAAAGACCGATTTTTTTTTTTTTCCAAATGAAAGCACAATACATCACCTCCTTCTCATCTGCTGCCAATCCTTCTGTGAGGGGAGCATAGAGGATCATGTACCCTGTGGCACCTGGCACCCCATTCCACCTCACCCTCATGCTGCTCTGGGACACATCGTACAGCTGCAGATCCGATGCCATGGGCAAGGCAACTGCAGTGGGACAAGACACAGACACTTCAGCTCTCTCCAGGTCTCTCACTTGAACAACCAGCTATTATTCAAACAGTTCGTTTTACCTCAGGAAACACAAAGAAATATAGCCGTCTCGCAGCATGGAAGTGCTGTCTGTATACTAGAAATAAAAACTAATTGGTGCATAAAAGAACTCAGAATCAAGGAAACAAGGAATTGTAAGCCCAAACCAATTCCAATGCCAGGCCAGATGAAAGCATTTCAGCACAGTTGCTATTAGGAACCAGTAGCAGTCTTAAAGGGTGTGTCTTTCTGGCAGTAGTTTCCAAGCCAGAGTGTGGCTCTGACAGGCACGAGGTACAACACCCTGGAAAAACCCTGGATGAGCACACTGCACAGATCAAAATACTTTGGCTGTAAACTGCTGGCTGTTTAAGGCCTGGACTGTCCAAGCTGGCACCAAGACCTGTGTCAGTGGGATTATTCAAATATGGGTAAGGTCATCCATGCATTGCAAATCATGGCCAATGCTATCCTGGTGAGGGAGTGTAGGTTGAGTGAAATTCAAACAATATTAGGAGATCTACTTGTGAATATAAGGCACTGATATCAGAACACAGCACCAACTGGGGTTTCCAAAAGTTTCTTTGCATTTCTGTAACTCTTTAGAGCAGTATTTTTCACTTTCCTGGTTATCCTAGATTTATTCCTCTCACAGAATAACATCCCATGGCCTCTCCACTGCTGGTACACCACTGATGAATCCCACCAAAATATTCAAACCAGAAGGCAATTGCTAACTGATACAAAACCCTTCCTATTTGAAATTCTGAAGAATCTGACCTGCACATAAATATCCAGGAACAAATTCTAATTTTAGTCACAGAGTTTCTCTGGACTCCTTGTCCAAGCAAAAGCTAGATGCTGTCAAGTTGGTATCTCCAAGTATATCTCTTACATTATGTTCAACGAGCTCTAGCAGAGCTTGTTGACAACCTCATCCTTTCTTGTTTGTTGAGGCTGTTCACTCGGTCTGTCATTCATGCCTGTAAAGGGTGGCAAAACTTCAACCCAGATTCTCTTTACGTTTCCACTTCCACATTACCCCACCTACCTACCCCTCCAAACTTGTTACAATCTACCTCCATCCTGTTTAAACCCTTGTTCTTGTACTGATTTATATCCCCATGAATTCTCACAATTCTCTAATTACAGGGAGAAACTACCCATGAACATTTTCAAATGTACTTCAGTCTCCTTGCTCAGAGCCCCACTCACACTTCTGATACCTACAGCAAGAAATTACATGTTGAGATATCCTGAAGCCACTTTGCCCCACATTGTCTCATTCAAACTGCCCCATGGTCACAGTGAGAGCACATCACCTGTTCTTCCCCTTATTTTGGTTCTAAAAAATCTATAGGAAAAGTGTCCTCTAACTGTAACTTATGATTTGCATTTCAACTCTCAACAGGAACTGGTAGATACTCTGACAATATATATAAAAGCTGCTAAAGAGGTGACTGGAAATAAAATGTGGTGTTTTCAACTGAAATTTTGAGCCAAAGAGTTCAGAATCTCAAATATAAATATCTAGTAGATAATGCTAATTTGCATCTTGGTCAGTTACCAATAGTTAGACTAGTGAGGATAGTTAGACTATCCTAATATTCAGGTAACATAAGGATAAATTAAACCAACTAAAAACAGCTGGAATAAACTAAACCAGTTGGAATAAACTAAACCAGGTAAAACCACATTTTTAGCAGATTGATATGTGAATTAATTTCATATTTATTTCAACTTAGAATTGACTGAAATCACAAAACTTTCTACTTACCTGTACATTATCCATATATCTGTTTAGATTTCACATACTCATAAACTATTTTCAATGTTCTATATAGACAAATGCAATTGGTGACTATTTTAATCTGTCAGTATCTCACAGGCAGGAATGTAAACTACAATCTTCCATAATTCTCCATTAGAAAAGTAAAAGAAAAACTTTAAAATTGCAGGTATTTTTAGCATGTGAAGCGATTAACACTTGCACATGTCAGACTATTACTTCCAACACACTATCAAAGACAGCTGTATAAAATGCTTGATGCTGCATGACCTTGGGGTGTGATCTGATCAAATCTCTGAAAGCCAGCAGGGCTGGGCTCTGTCAGAACTTGACTGGGTGACTTCAAAGGAATGCCAGGTGCAATACAAAACAATCCTGTTGGCTCAGTATGTGACTGTTCTCTCAGCCTCAATAAATTAAACAGGTCCTAACACTGTCTCATGGGGTATAACATGGCTGGAGATGACATTCTGGGGGACTGAGACTAAAAAAAAAGTCTAAAATAATTTTATATGATTGTATTTTGTTTTCAGATTGCGAAGATTAGCACTGACACAGAATCAAAGAACCACTGAGGATGAAAGGCACCTCTTGAGGTCATCTGGTCTAATTAACTTCCCTGTTCAGTCAGGTTCAGATAAAGCAGGTTGCTCAGAACCTTGTCCAGTTTGGCTTGAAATATCTCCAGAGATGCAGACTTCACAACCTCTCTGAACAAC
The DNA here is from genome assembly GCA_008694505.1 of Cyanoderma ruficeps. Classification (NCBI taxonomy): domain Eukaryota; kingdom Metazoa; phylum Chordata; class Aves; order Passeriformes; family Timaliidae; genus Cyanoderma; species Cyanoderma ruficeps. The sequence goes on along the minus strand of VZDJ01000346.1, from coordinate 17,370,080 downwards.
TTATTCTAGTGTTTGACCACCATTACAATAAGACTGTCTCTTCTTCTGTTCAAATTTCATTTCATGGGCTTTTAATTTGTGCCCTTTGGCTCTTCTCCTGTTAATAAGCACCACTGAGAAAAGCCTGGCTCACTCCTCTTCATTTCCTCAGATCAGGGATTTTGACACTTTGACAAGGTTGCCTGAGCCTTCTCTTCTCCAGGATGAACAGTCCAGCTGTCTCACACTCTTATGAAAGACGTGCCAAGGCCTTAATCATCTTTACAGCCCTTCACTGAAGTTACTAGAGTAAGTCCACATCTCTCTTGTGTTGGGGGAACCCAGCACAAGACCAGGCACCCAGGTGTCACCTCATCAGTGCTGAGCTGAGGGCAAGAATCATCAGCTCCCTAAATCTGCTGGCAATCATTTTCTAATGCAATCCAGAAGGTTCTTGGCCTTCTTTGTGACAAGGGTGCTCTGCTGGTTCACAGTTTGTTGTTCACCATGACCCCCAGGTCTTTCTCTGCAGAGCTGCCTTCCAGCTGGTCACCCTTCAGTGTGTAGTGACACACACTGGGGTCACTCACAAGGGTCAGGACTTTGCACTTCCTTTTTTGAAATGCTTAAGGTTAAACTTGTTTTCCTCTTCACATCGCTTGCCACATTCAGCTCCAGGTTGGCCTTGGCTTTTCTAAACTTACCCCTGCAAGATCAGACAGCAACTTTAGACTTCTCCTGGGTCATTTGTCTCTTCTTGTACATGTCTTATACATTTCTTTTTGATGTTTGAGTTCTGTTACAAGCTTCTTGATTGTCCATGGGAGCCTGCAGTCAGCTGGTTACCAGTTGGTCAGTAGGGACCTTTCCTGAACTTGCAGGATGTGATCTCCTCTACCATCAGTTCTTCCTTGTTTCTATGTATGAGCTACAGCAGAGCACCTTCTCCTGCTGGCTCCTTGATCACTTGGGTCAGGAAGTTGGTAAAGCACTGTAGAAATCCTGTAGATTTCTTGAGCCCTGCTGCTTTGCTCTTTCAGCAGATATCAGCTATTGATATACCACATACAGATTTCTTGTCTCCTATTCTGAACTATAAAGTTACTTTTTACTTCCATTCCTAATATCTGCCATACTTACTAAAAAAAACATGCACTTTGTCTACAAGTACATAAAACTGTAAATGTATTAAGTCTTACAATATCCCAAGCCATCATTTTACAAAGAGAAAATAATTAAATCACTGAGAAAGAAACTTACAGAATTACCTTGAAGTCTTTGGCACTGGCAGGAAACACATGCAGGTATTTCAGGTCCCACCTAAATCTCCACTCATCAGATCATCTCCAGCTACAAATCTAGTTTGTAAAACTTGGCTTCACATCCAAAACATAGGAATGTTCTAATTTAGAGTTTGATACAACCACCTTCAAAGTTCAGCCCAGAGATAAAACCTTTCTCACTGTTTAAATATCCACAGAGAATTTGGACTTAGGAGCTTAGCCCAGAATTAATTAAAACAAAATTTAATTTAAGGCAAATGCACTAAACGAAGGTAAATTTAAAAAGACTCCCTTCTGTGTTTATTTTTCACAAATACTAATGCCTACACATTAGTCTGATTAAATGCAGGCAGTCAAACTGCAACAAACATGTTAACCATACTCACGTGTGGTTTCCGTTCCACGGAGGCCCTCACTCGCAGCATTGGGGTAAATAGCAAACACAGCTATCTGGTACTCAGTTAAAGACATCAGGTTTTTTAGAACTGCTGTTGATACACTTCCATCTACCACAACCTGTTTAAAAGGAAATTTAACTAAATTTGCATAAAGCAAACAAACTATATTACCATTAAATCAATCAAACAATCCCTCTTTCAGGCAATTTTTACACCGTACTAAAGTTCAGTTCATGCTGCATTTATATACAATAAAGTGTCTGAAAAGAACAGCAACCATATACATAGTCACAATGTTTATCTGATATAAACATCCATTGAGAAAAAGGAAGGGCTTAGCTGAATAAAGTGTATGGGATAAATTTAAAGGTGTGCACATGGCACTTTTAGATATAATATCATCATAAATATTCCTTTAGTACTACATATATACACACATACAGATTACTTCAAAATTCCATCAATACATATCCATCCTAAATTAGCTTCTAGTGCAAAAGGAAAGAAATTACAACCTTACTTAAATCCTTTTGCTCTTCTACGTTTCCATTCAATTTGATAAGCTGGAGCCAAAAGTTTGTCCTACTGCATTTTTTCCATCTTCAAAATGTTGAAGTCCGATCCAAATAAACAATTCTCTCTAAAAATTCAATGACCAATTGTAGATGTCCCAAAATGTACAATCTTCCTTTTATGAATATTTTTTTCTTAGAACTCAAAATGTGGCTTACCATCACCTCCTACCTCCTCTGTTCTTGGAAACAGAGTGGTGCAGGGGATGTTGGTAGAATTGCTTCAAGTAACCAGCCATATGTATAAGGAAAAACGCAAGCACTTCACCCCACCCCCTGAAAGAGATTATTATTATAGCACTTAATTTACTTTAAATTTTATGACACACATGTAGCCTGGCTACTACCTAACATTTGCCACCATCCAGTGGGACCAATCTCCTTTCTGGAGCCCTCATAGGGAATTTCAGTGCACATTTAAAAGAGGACCAAGGATGTCCTGTCTGGTTAGTTGCCTCTGATGCATTAAAAACTTCCGGGCACCTTTTCCTCCTATTATTACCTCTTCTGGCTGTCCTCCTCGAGTGGGGTAGTACACAACCCTGTATTTTTCCACTTTGCCTGGTGCATGGGTCCAGCTAACCCGGAAGCCTCTAGCTGTTACCTCTGATGTGACCAAATCCGAAGGAGTCCCAAGAGAAGCAATTGTTCCTAGGTTGGAGACAACACAAATTTTTATTTCCTTCTGCATAATAATTGCTTGGTTTATTATATTTGCCAAAGCTCTAAATATTGTTCCTCATCAGAAAATCAAATAATTGGCTACTGCACACTTATTTAAGTTATTAGCAATGGAAGCAAAAAAGTAATAATGAGCATTGCACATGGAGTTTCTCTGGTACTAAACCTCCCTGGTCTTTCATAAACCTCTATATTAAAAAGACAAAAATACATCACTAACCCTTCCTGACCATCTTCCCATTACTATTTCCAGACTTTTCTGCAGTTTTTTTTTCAGGTTGGTCTCTTCCTAGTCATGAAAAACTTACAAATACATATACAGCTGTGGTGTCCTGTACTTCTCAGCAGGTTGGAAACTGATACTGCCTGTCTGCCTGCTGAAGAGACATAGTGAATGGTCATCTTGTCTGGCAATCATCCTTTTCCACAAAAATGTCTAGCAATCCATGGTTTTTCCATTTTCTTCTGCTCAAGAAAGTCTTCCTTATTGGTATATATTACATACATCTATATATTACATTGAATATATATATATACATAAAATATTCCATATATCTGTATATATTATGAGAGAGAGAGAATAACTCAGCATTTCTGTGATATTTAGGAATCACAACTAATAAACAAAATCCATTGAAACCTTTCAGAAAGAAAGGTAGAACCTGTATTTCTGGCAAATTACAACATTTTTTCATAGCCATTTCTTTTCTTCAAAAAGCCAAAATAATAGTAGTCAGAGGAGGCTTTTTCATAAAAGAACCATTTTCTTTGCTGCCATCTTTTCCTGTGAACCAAAATACATTTTTTGTGTATTAAATAAGAAAGAGAAAAAAATCACCAAAGGGAGGGACAAAGCAATCTAAATAGTTGAAACTCTTGAGTACTTACGAGACAATAAAAACATTAAGTTATGAGACGGAAATCACAGCATGAATGTAACAATTCCATGTGTAGCTGTTAAATGAATTCATCCCCAAAACTCTTTTCCTTCCCTGCCACTTGGAAATAGTTACAGCAGAATGGCAGAATGAAAGTACTACTTTTTTTTTTCTGTACTACCAAATACCATAATATTTACCTCTACTAAAAACAGAGAGCAAAAGATCAGAGATATCTAAGAATGAAAAAAACATGGCTAGGAAGATAACTTCCCTGACAGTGTACTTTCTTGCAAGCAAAACAATATATACAACGAGTCTAGTGCCAAAAGCCAGCCTAGAACTGCAGGTATTTGATTTGTAGCTCTAAGTTCTTCATAGGTTACATTAAATTTTGTTTCTGTTCACCTTTGATTTCCTTTTCCTGCTCCTCTACTCGTGAGCACACTGTTCTGGTAAGACCTTCAACAATGGTATGCATGAAGTTAAAGTCAGCCACGTTGTAGACGTGTGTGCTGTCAGGCTCAGAGGCAATTTCTTTGAGTTCATTTATATCTGCATTCTTTACACCTTTTATTGGAAAGGAAAACAAAGAAAATATTTGTAATGAAAATGAAAAAATCTTGTATACACAGGGATCAATAAAAATTACTACTAATAAAATTGGACTTGTTTTAATGACAAATTGCACTGTTTGTAATATGTCAATTCAAGATGTTAATTTCTGCCTGTATAAGAGGCATCTTTCCAGCTGTTTCATGAAAAAGCAGCATCCAGGTATACTGCTAAATTCCAGTTATAACAGCAATATTATAAGCAATGCTTATAAAATATACAAATTAATGATGATACTTATTGGACACAGGCAGAAAATAACACTTCCTTAGTACAACCAGCAACAGACACAAATACACCAGAGTGCAATGGGACATGTATACGGATAGGGCAGAATACACACCAATAGCAAACAGCTCAATGCCAGCATCCCGTAGGTTTTTAGCAGGAGGAATGACATCATCTTGGGACTTCCCATCAGTAATCAGTATCCCAATTTTAGATACTCCAGGTCTTGAACCTGCTTCAGGCTTAAAGCTGTTTTCTAAAATGTAAGTTAAGGCAAGACCTAAAAAAGAAAACATTTAAAAAGACTTTTACAGATTAAAATGTCCATTAGTTTTGCCAATATCACAGTGATTGTTTTTCTACTCATTTCTACTCATTATACTAATTTTCTATTCTTGCAAAAATATCATCTTTTTTATTTCCTACTTTAGCAAGTTCTACCAAGTTGGAACAGGAAGCTTCCTCTCCTTCTACATACATTGCTTATATGAAAGCACATGCTGTGGATAGCTTAGTGAATCCTCATGCTACAGATAATCTTACTTTTGTTTGGTTTTTTGTTTTTTTCCAATGTACAAGCTGAAAGAAAAAGCTTTCTGATTTATGCTTAGGGAGAATCTGATTTTAATAAATGCTAATTATTTAAAACAAAAAAAGAACAATAGCTCCAGGACAAAATTACACATCACAATGAGATCTTATCCGAAAACTCTTTTAAGTCTCCCACAGCAAACATTTCTAACTCATTTTCTTCTAACTTTATCTAAAATAATCATGATAGTTTACTACTTCCTACCACCCAGTACTCCCATTCCTCTAGAATCATATTAGAATTTTCTGTCCTTTGCCCCACTGCAATCACTCCTTCTACCAAAATAAAGACGGTTGCTCATTGTTTCTCCTGTTCCTTACCCACCAGAAAAAAAAAAAAGAAAAAAAAAAAAAAAAAAAAAAAAA
>VZDJ01000346.1:17279058-17364462 GCA_008694505.1 Cyanoderma ruficeps | reverse complement strand
TGGGTCTTTGGATATATCATTCCAGCATTACTAACTGCTGCTTTGATGACACTGGAATTGTATTCAGTGACTGTATTTTTCCCAGATTGTCAGGCATCCCCTCTTTATCCATCACTAAGTGTCTCTGGGGCTCCAGTGCTTTAACTGCTAAAAGGTCAGTGGAAATCTAAAAGCCCTGGCTAGTCATTTGTAAAGTTAGTATTAACAGTTGTCTAATACTGAAACAACATTCTTTCCTTCTCCATAATAAAGCTCTGTTCATGAACATTATAAATGGATTTTGCATTTTCTTCCCAGCAGGTAAAAGATTTTACTTCCAGCCCAGAGAACTAGGTAACTTTGTTTTATGAGACCCTGTCCTGATTCCCAGTGAAGTCAATGGACAAGCACTTCAGAAAAGGCTTAACTGACACTGGATAAAGCCATTGGCAAGCTGCAAAACCCCTATACTTTTTACCCTTCATAATAGGCACTGACATTTCTTGGGCTGTGCAGCAGAATATTTTTTTTAATAGAAGGCAAAAGCCAAAATATACACAGTACCTGTTAATGTATTCCCTCCCTTATATGGTAGATTACGGACTGCATCCAAAACAGCATCCTTTGTGCCATAGGCATTCAAGTGCCATTCAATCCGGGGATCGCCACTGTACTGTGCGAGACCTAAAGAACCAGAAATGAAGGCAACCCATCAGACAATAAAGCAGGTTTTTTACAAGTATATACACTTTATGTACTTGGTTACCAGTACCTTACCAATTAGTTTACTGCAAGTAGCTTTGCTACCGTATTAGAAAAACTGCATTAGTTACAACAAAAAGTAGTATGCAGTTGTTCTGGGTGACAGCTCCTCAATTAACTTTCAAAGCCTTTTACTCAAGTGCTAATTAAATGAAAAGCAAAGAAATACAAAACTTTTTCAGAGTTATTAACATTGCAAGAATTTCTTTTAAAGAACAATTTTACTAAATGTACTTTTGAACAGTAGCAGATCAGAAATATAACATTTCAGCCAGTTTAAAGCACAAGAAATGCCATCCATTGGCACATTCTGCCTGCAAAAATTAAATTGCAAGTGTTTGAGGCTAATGCTGACTGAAGTCAGTAAGACTGTTTCCACTGTTTTTATTTTTCCACTGACATTGCATTAGAGTTAACTAAGTTGAGGATCACAGTAAACTGTGAGGATTATTACTACAAACATTCCACCAGCATTACTCTTATGACAGAAGTGCTAGTGCTAGATGAGGATGAATCTTGCACAAAAACAGTAACACTAAGCTGTTAACTATCCTGAAATTATAACATCCTTACATTGCTACAGAAATATTAGGAAAAAAGTGAGGCACCTTACCTACTCTAGTTTTCTCAGATCCCACATTGAAAGCAGAAACCAGGTTTTCCAGGAACAGTCGAACGAGCCTGAAATTGAATCTGCCAATACTCCAAGAACCATCTACTAGTATCACAATATCTGCAATTGCTGGAGTTTTACAGGTAAACAGGCTTCCTGTAAATTATTAAAATTAAATCAATATTATTAATTCAACAATAAAATTGTACTCCAATAAATATATGTCTTCCTCCTCCCATCAAGCTTGGTAATTAAAACTTTCTTCCACAGTCAGTGAGAAAAAAGCAAAATTATTAAACGTGCCTGTTCTAGCTTCAATTATAGAACAGCCTGGTCATTATCTACTTCAGTTCTTTCATTAAAGTGTTCAAAATTACTTTTGGGAGACCTATTTAAAAAAACCTCCTTCTAAAAATACTTCAGAAAGAAAAAATTAACTGCCATATAGCACAACCAAACCAAGAGTTTGTTTTCATTGTCAATGCACCTATACAATTTCAGTCCCCATACACAGTGCATGACACGTAGCCTTAGGGACAGACAATACAGAGCTACCTAGAGATGCAGACATATAAAATAGTTATCAAGGTCCCTTTCACAGTCAACAGAGAAAACCAGGTGTTTCTATACATCTCGAAAGCCCTATGGAAAACCACTATGCACCACTGTGGACTTGTAAATTCAGAAGTGAATCGCACTCCTGGGAGCTGAGCAAAACTGAAGGCCAATTGAATACGCTGTATTAAACCTAAGTAGGAAGGACTCAATACAGCAGAGGTAAAATGCAAAGACCTCAGATTCAATTTCACCATCTCTACGAGAACAGGCATGAGAATGAGGCTTTAGTCTTACAGATATATGGAAAACAGAAAAATGTGAGAGCATTAAAAAAATCAGAACACAAACTAAACAACAGAAAAGATTTTATGAGAAAAGTACATATCAATGTACAAGAAGTACATATCAACGGTCTCTAAGGTTTAACTAACCAGTGAGAAAATCAAAGGAAGGGAAGTAGAGATTAGACACGAATTGCACTATAAGCCAACTGAGAAGCCGAAACAGAAGTGCCACATTCAGTTTGAGAAAATGCCAGGAAGAGAAGTAAGGGAATGTAAAAGGTTTTCAGAACCTCAGACAGAATTGCCACATTCCACAGAAGCGGATGTGTGACTGTAAAATTAAGGTTGCTGAAACAGTGGACCTCATATTGTAGGGAGGGAAACGAAGAAATGATGTTACACAGGTATAAGAAATGAGAGCTTGTGTCTGAAGTACAAAAATACAAACTGCCCACCAGATTGGCTATAGAATAAGGAGGGAAGTAGGAAAGACAAAGCAAAGAAGGTTTAGTAGAATAGATATGATGCATCACAAACCATTTAAGGATGAAAATCACGTCCCTCAATAGAGTAAAAAGCAAACACAGATTAGTGAATTAAGCTGCAGCCCAGCTTTTATCATCATTTTTTGTCAGGATCCACTGTATAAGTTAGTTCACAAAGAATACTAACAGTTCAACATGGTGCTAACAGGAATCACCAAGTACACTGCCACAAATAAATAGATTTGAACAGAGATGTTCAGCAAATAAAAGAAGTCAGTGAGAAATTATCTAAAAGGTGTTTGCATTAGCTCCCAAGAAATTCTCCTCATACACTGAGAAAATAAAAGATATGGTTAGCAATTTTAAAGTTTCACAACATACTATTAATGACAACCTTTTCCATTAAATACAAAATCATAATCTCACAAGCAAAACCAATCTGAAGTACAGGAGTTAAATTGGTAATAATTAAGGGTTAGATTCATACTGTAGTGTAAATCCACTGAGCATTAAATCAAATCCATAAAGTTACAGTTAATGTCTTAAATGTGTACTACAAATGTTTTTAGAAGAACAGGGAACATTTCCTACGTGCAGCTGGCAGTACAAAATAAGTTCTAAACACATGACAAAAATTCCACTTAAAAAGATGCCAAAGCAAATATTTTATTTTAGCTTTTACAGTACAAGACAACACTATTTGAATTGGCAACACATTTTAATGTATTGACACTGGGGAACATTTAGTAAGCATCAGAAAAATGATCTTAAATTGGAACATAAATCCAAAAGAGGTCCAAATCTTTATGTCACTGAAGTCAACAGAAAAACTTCCCTTAATTTCAGTGGGACTGGAATCTGTTTTTTGATTTCATAGGAATCTACTAGTCATGGCAAAATTAGTGTTTTAAATATTTTTGCCAAATAAACTTCCTCTTCATCAGTCTGCACTGCTTGCAGTATCTGTCTTCCATTAACACGGAGTCCAATTGTGCCATTCTCACACTGGCCATGACTAGCATTGCAAGCTTCAAAAGAACTACTGGCAAAGTAAAATGCTACTCAACACTAGTAAGAATGAAAGCACAGGACCCCTGATTCACATCCAAGCAGCTGTGCAATAGCACAGATGTACCTTTTCAATGTTATCCCAGCAGTTTAATCATACAGCCCAAATGAGGATAACAGGATTTGTGTGGTTGTATTTTCCTTCTCTACTTCTAAAATCTTGTGCTGAGTATGAAACCCAGTTATTACACTTGGTAATATTTCATATCATTTAATATCAACAAGTCTTGCTTATAAGGCTTCTGTAATCCTGCAGTGACGGCTTTGTAGTGAAAGCTTTTATCAGTTTTAGTAAATCCATTCAGTTAAGCAAAATCCAAAGAATAAAGAAAACAATAATGACATTCCTTTCAATGTTTTATTTCCACATCATCAGATCAATGCAAATAGTATAATTCAATTATTTTTTCTTAAAGAAGCATGTGTGGTTTGATCCAAGATTGTACTGCAAGGTCACAGTGTGAAAATTTGTTTCATTCTTCGTAGGTAGGAGATACTTGTTGCATCTTTTCTGCATAAAACATTTAGGTTTTGTTACTTCTGTACACCCACTATTTTGGTTATGTTTTCTCCTTGTTGTACTTAATAGAATTGTAGAAAGTTCCCTAAAAGGGAATAAACAACAGTGAGATATTAAACAGAATAACGCGGTGATAGAATCTTTAAAACCTGATAGGAACACAAACACCATGACATCCTAGTTAATAAAGTTAGTCTAAAAGACACTGTGTGTACCAAATAATTTCTGCACCCCACTGTGCTTAGCCAGGTTCCATTGCCAGTTCTTGCAAATGTCTTTTTCAATAATCTTTCCATACTATCATACATGGTCATAAATTCCTGTAGGGTTTGAGGGTAATTTTGAACATTTCAAGTATTTACAAAATTTAATAAGCAATTTTCCCAACAACCTTTCTTAAAGGAGGATTATAGCCTATTATTCCATGTAATAAAGCTTTCAACACTCAGTGTTTTAGTGTACTACAAGGTTCAGCAGTGTGAATAGGTTCAATAGTGTGGTTATTTCCCTTTTACTTGGTCATCAAGAAAAGAGTAGTGAGAGACAAGGTCCTACTTCCCTCTGAATTACACAATACTCACCAATTTCAAAAGTAGGACAGTAGAGACCAGTTATCAAATTTTTATCACTTGTCCTAAAGTTATATGGAAACCATATTTCTGATTCAAGTGCTGCATTCCATAAAAAACAATAACAGAGCCTGTGATCTTTAGGTAAGCAAAAATAAAGGAATTGCACAAATTGTAAAATCAGAACAACGACCTATATATTTTACACTAGCAACTGTCTTCATTTGCTTCACTTACAATGGATGGAGAATTTTTATGGGGAGAAAGTAAAATATTAATGCACTTTCTGTAACAAATTCACAATCTTACTAGCACTACTTGGCAGAAGGAACTTGCCACTCTGCCAGAAAGCTGAGGAGGAAGAGACTCTGCTCATTTCTGCTTTTCACAGAAGACGGCACAGGATCAAAATTTCACCTTCAAAGGCACCAACATACAGTGAAAGGCTACCAATGATGTCTTAGGGTGAGGTGTTTGCACAAAACCTGCTTCAGTACGACCAAAAATCAAATGACCATGAAGAATTTTGGTTCTTTTGTTTCAGGGAAATTTTTCAAAGAGCCAGCATTGAAAGCTAGCATTTGCATCTGCCAAACAAAGTTCTCTGGTTTTGATTCTTCAAGCCCCCAGACACTGAAGATGATTTGCTGACACTTCCAGTGTTACACCACTCTCAAGACCATGTCAAAACTGGCTGAGAGTGAAGTCAAGGATGGCAATGCTGAAAGAAAGATCCAGATGGAATTTTCTGGGATAGAGGGAGTGCTATTGGACCCTGCAAAACAGGACCCTTGAGTCGTCCCACTGGAGAGAATGGAGTGTAGACAGAGACCTGGGGGAAGCTCTGACAGCGTGGGGGCTGTACAGAGCACAGCAGGCCTGACAAGCTCCTGGAAACCCTGACCACCTCTCTGTGGCTGCGACTATCCTTCCACACACGTGTTGTGAGCAAGTGAGCAACGGTAAAAACAGAAGTTCAACCAAAAAAACCCACAAGCCTTACTCACATAGAAATACAAAACTAGGATTTCTAATCTAGAGTAGGGTAGGGTTCTTTGACTCTTGGAGTTAATACTATTACCCATTGAAAGTTCCTCGAAAGGCAAAGGGAGAAGCAGCAAATACAGGCACTGTCACATGGGACAACTCAATGCTTTAGACAAACCAGTTCAATTTGCATGCAGTTATGATATGTTTTACAGAAAAACATTTGATATTTTGTCTCCCCTTGGTATGAAACTCTGTTCTCATTTTCAAGAGCCAAAACACACACTTCTGCTAGAAGTTAAGACTATAATTCTTTCTGAGTCTACAATATGTCGTTTCCTTTCTTACTCCCTGTCATAGTGGAAAGTCAAATAATATATGTGGAAGGAGAGGAAGAAAGTTCAAGTAGAGGTCAATAATAATAATACAGTTTGACTAGAAAACTCGTTCATGGGATAAAGCACAAAAGGCAAGAAGCTTGATGACAGCAGTGAGTGAAAAATACCTTGTGAATAAAGCATGAATGACAGAGAACAGACAGTCCTCCACAGCGAATGACAGCACCACGCTGAGCAGAAGCACCACTGAGGACAATGGCAATGTAAATCCACATCATCAAAATGTCACATCTTTTCTTTAAAAAGGGTTAAAAAAAAAAAAGGGACATGAGGCAATGTTCAGCTCCAAAATTGAGCAACTCGCTTGTCCATGCTTCTGACATTGATAATATCGTTCTGTGCTGGTGATATCATCCTTGCACTTGGACCTCAGTTTAACACATCCCATATGTCAGGCCTATGCACCAGACAAATGCATATAACATAACTGCTGTTCTTTAAACCAGATCCAGCTACAGCTTGAATTTGAAGGACTCAAATATTGGAACATTAGGTTTAAAGAGCAGCCCAAAAAAGTTAGAAGTTTGTCCCTGGTCCCTAGGAAAAAAAACACAAAGTAGCCAGCCCTTTTTCATATGCCTTATTCCTATCCAGGAAACTAATATAGTCCAACTGGCAAGCCTACAAATTTGTTATTTGGTGGAGTTAGAATATTAAGATTTACTGAATGTGATGTGTTTAATCATGTAACATTTGACTGTGAATACTGTAGTTCAAAAATTTTCTGCTTCTGAAAAGTATGCAGCAGTTACTAAATACTATTTATGGCATACCTTCTGAATTTATGGTCACAAAACTAATCAAACCACTAGTTGATAACACTGGTTGCCTATAACACTAATTGCCTATACAATCCTCAAGTGTGAGAGAAGGAAGCATAGAGCCATTTTTATGCACTTTTCCATACACGCTCAATAACACTTGTACTTCTGCAATAAGCATTCACTAGTTTAGAAAAACTTCTAGAACTTTCTTTTAAAATCTGAACTTTTTAATTTGAGAGACAAAAAAAAAGTAACTGTGAAAGAAAGTGCTGATGTCTCCTTAGAGACCATTGTTGATTGATAGCACTGAAGAACACGTCTGCAGCAGCTTAGCAAACAGCAACACTAAACACTCCTGGTCTGTATACCCAGGCAGAAAAATATGTTTTTAAATCCCATTAAATTTAAATTGAGAGTTTAAAACATTGTTATAATTTCTCCTCCAATAGGCAGCATGTCAACACAGAACAAAGCATGCTGCTGAGGTCTTTCCTGAACCTTAAGCCCAGCCTGACAATATATGGCATCCTTTAGCCACAATTTACACTGAAGATGATCTGCAATCCTCCTGCAAAGTACATGAAACCTAAGAAACTCTTCTGCAGATTATAGTGATAACTCTCTACTTCTCTTTCCTCTCAGTTCTGCATCTGAGTGCATGAATGTTTTAAATGAAACAGCTGTCTTGAGGTCTAAATTACTTTTCAAGACAGAAAACTGTATTTTTTATTAATATGGTCATATTTATCCACCATTCCTATGTAACAAATATGCCAGGATTTAAAAGGCTTATTTCTCCTATTTCTTTATTAAGGTATGAAATCCCTGACAGTTTTCTTTGGCTGTCTAAAAGACAGTTAATCAGGGCACTTCAGGCACAAGTGGTACTCAGAAATGCTCAACATTAATTTAGGCATATGTCTAAGTTGCTCTAAGCCACGATAGAGAACTGGTCTGTGCCTGAGCTTGTAACACAACAGGCAAAGTATCAGAAAAGAGCCTGCTGAGAGAACAGTCCATGTACTTACAGAAGATAAGTAGTTAACACAGAAACAATTAAAAACTAGTTGAAATGAACTGTTACACCACAGTTAAATTACAGGTCAGCATTATGGATCTAAGTACATATAATATTATGGACAGTGTATCTAGAAACAAAAAGGATGGTGCAATATAATTACAGTGCAAAAGGTTTCCAAATTTGAGACCCTATATTAACTTCATGCAGTTCTTGAAATAATATTGTCATAATGTAACCAGTGTATATGCTTGTATAAATACAAATATACAGTGATTTTTAGAAGCATCGCTAATGTCACGTGTCAATCTACAAAAACTCAGGATGAAATTTGTGCCCTCTTGAATGTAGAAATTCTTCCATTCTCTAACTAGCAGAAATGTGTGAGTGAATACCTAACTCTGAGAAATCTCAACTTCCAGAATCACAGGTACTGGAGGTGGGAAGGGACCCCTTTGAGTTTAGTCAAATTGCCCTAATCAAAGCAGGGGCAAAACCAGCAGATTGCTCTGGGCCATGTCCAGTCAGGTTAAAGGGTCTCCAAGACAAAGGCACAACAACTTGACTAATTCACACTAATTCACTCCAGTTCTTTACCATCCTCATAGCAAAGTAAGTGTTTTCTTTGATTAAATATAATTTACAGGTACTTTAGTTTGTGTCCACTGCCTCTTGTCCTTTGACTGGACACCACTGAGAATAATCCCTGCCTTCTTTACTCATTCCAGAGTGTATTTTTACACAGTGGAAAGGTATCTCTCAAACCTGCTGTCCTCCAAGCTGAAGACTCCAACTGTCCCAGCCTCTCCACTTATGAAAGATGCTCCAAACCTTCAATCATCTCCATGGCCTTTCAATGGACTCTTTTCAGTAAGTCCATGTCTTTCTTCTACTGGGGAGCCAGCCCAGCACCAGACACAGAATTCCACATGTGACTTCACCAAGGCTGGGCTGAGGGGAAAAATCACCTCCATCAATCTGCTAACAACTTCCTTCCCAGTGTAGCCCAGGAGGGTGTTTGTCTCCTTTGTGACAAGCGTCTGTGCTGGCTCATGGTCACCTGAGTCCCAGGGATTTTTCTGCCAAGCTCCATGCCCACCAGCTGGCCACCAGCATGTACTGGTGCCTGGGGTTATTCCTGCCTAGGCAGGACTCTGGGCTTCCCCTTGCTGCTCTGGCACTGTTGGACACCACCATCCTGCCTATGCACTGAGCTAAATTTGGATGTTGAGTTTGAAAGGTCTTGAGGGCATGGAGAACAGAGATGAGATATGAGTGATATTTCACAGGCTACAGGAGCCACCATCCCTGAGCTCACAATTCACAGTTTTTCCTTTCTTTGTCATACTAGAAAGGTCAATGCAAAAGACCAGAAAATTTAGTCCACATTTTTAACCACATAAACAAACTAAACCCAAGCAAAGACTCTGCTGACACAGGTTTTATTACTGAAATACTGTCTGCACCACTATGCAGCCCCTAATTCTGCTAACTTTCCTGCATAAATGGAAACTATATATACTCAGGACACCAAGCTGGTGCTGGTGTTCCACAGAAGCTCCTTTGAGTATTCCAGAAGGGCAAGAGTATTTCAGAGTACAAGAATACCACAGTTTTGGAGAATAACAAGCCAAAGACACGCACCCCAAACTCAGCAGTCAGATAAGGAAACAGGCCTCCCTCATTACATGCAGAGTAGTATGATCAGTACAGCCACCTGACAGGTGAGAACACCTCTGAGGTAGAAAATGTGTTCCCCACAGCCAGGTAAGTTCCATTTTAGCTACTTACCTGGCACCTTTTAGCCAAGGGACATATCTCAGCTGCAACACCAAGGTTCACTCAGCACACAGGGCACCAGGAAAAGGGTGCTGACCGTGAGACAGCCCAGAACCAGAGTCCTGCACCAACAGACCCAGAATGGATATGAAGACCTCAAATCACAGAGTGAGGGTGGAAATTACCCTGAAATCATCTCTCCTCAGTATAAGCTCATGCTAGATGAATGGGACAGATTATGAAACAAGACTCTTCTCCTCTCAAAGGGGGAACAGTAAAGAATAGCCTTGAAAGGGAATTTGTACAGGAGACAACTAAAACCCAAAAATTGAGTATCTTCCAATTGTACTCAAGACAAGGCCATCTCACAGCCCCTGAAAACAGATACCAAAACTTGAACCTTTCTCTCTCATATTGCTGACCACAGCATAAAGCAAAAAAGATTCTTCATCATGGTATGCAAATCCATTATGAGTTTGCTGATGAATGCATCAAGCCTTTATGATTACACATTTCTACAAGAGGTTTTTTGGTTCTTCTTTCAAGGTTGACATACAAGTTTTAAAAAAGTGGCCCAGAATTTCTACTTGTCTCTATGTGGCTTCCATGTTGTATCAAAGACAAGCACCACTCAAGATGTACCAAAATGTGTACCTGGAATGTACATAGTCTTGAGCAAGCCTACAGACTTCAGACTGTGGAATTCATGCTGCCAGATGATGAAGAACTGTTGAGGAATGTCTCAGCAGGGTAATAATGAAAGTGTTTCAGTAATGAAACATGTCAACATGGACCCTGAATCTGACTTATGGGAACATCTCTTGCTGCCAGCAGAATCCAGCCATGCCAGTGCACTGTTGATTGGATGGATACTCAAGAGCTAATGACTTGAAGAGATGAAAATCAATCTGAAGATAATGAAAGACCATTCATTCAGCTGAGCTTCTATTAATCCATCATTCAAGAATGTGAATAGCAGCCTCCCACTTCAACTAAGAAGAAATTGCACAAAAAAGGGTCAATGCCTTAGGGAAAGCTACCAAAAGAAAAAAAAAAAAAGAGGCCAGACAAGTTTTCAGTTCGTAATAGTTCAGATTTATGAAGCATTATACATATTTACTGTGCAGAGGTATGAGGAGAAACGTAACTCAAGGGTCACGAATATGAGGGTAAACATCTTTTAACTCAGGTTGTCAGTCTGAGTGGTTCTGGTATCAGGAGCTGGATCACTTTATGAAAAAAATGAAACTTCCATTTAGGTCCAAGATAGGCTAAGTCTCTTTTTCTACTCAGAGAGTAGAAAGAGAACTAGAAAGTTGTTCTTTTTCTGAACTACAGATTCTCTAGATACCGATGTCAACACTGTGTCTACACTTCATTGAAGCATTCAAGGAGAGTTCCTAGGGATGGATGGTCACATTTTGGATGACAGAAAGGCAATCTCTCCAATCTCCAGCATCTACCTGGCCAGGAACACTTGAGAGGTAATACACAACCTTAACCATATATTAGCATACTGACAGGAAGAAATGCATTCCCTCCTACAGAAAAACAGAGCCAGGAGATAAGTAACTGGAATCCCTGGGTTAGAATGGAGACTGGTCATAATTTCTAATGCCGAGATTTGTATTTTCAGAATAAAGCAAGGGTTTGTCTTCTGGAATATACAAATTGAAGACAACATCCAGCAACCTCCAAATTATTACTCACTCTCAACCTATGGTAATGGAAATAAATAAAATTTTACACCTATCCAGAACAAAGCAGTCACAAACACATAAGAGAGACTTCTTTATGTTAAAATCAACCCCCTGCTCCCAATCTGTCTCTCTCTTCCTCTTTCTTCCCTGGGATTTCTTCTGTCAGGATCAAAGTGTATAACTCAACATGAATCCTCTCCCAGTTCCAGGTTTCACAGTAATTTCCAGGTCTTCAGTTTCAAGCTTGCTGTCTCTCAAAAGTATATTTTTCTCTTATTCAGATTATGAGAACACACTTGTGTGCTATTTCATTTGGCCAGATGGCAGATGTAAATGCTGCAATCTCTAAATGTAGCTTGCTTAGTTTTCTCCAAGGCAACTACCAAATGATGGCAAAGGAAAAGCACTTAAAAATTCTGTCCATGTCATTGCTGATACTTCCCATCACATTTTTCAGTCATGAGGGCCAGGAAGGAGTCTCCCAAATTATCCTAGCCAGGTCCACAGAAGTACTGCCATTGCAGAATGAAATCCAAGTTGCAATAGTACTCAAAGGACACAAAAGCTATTTCCTCCAGAGAAATCTTTGTGATGAATTCCTGGAATAAGCATTGATCATCCACAACACAACGAAGTAAGCTTTCTGGACAATAAAGAGGAGTTTACCCAAGTGTTTCCTTGCATCAGAGCCCTCCTGTAAGTCCTCCAGTGTTTAACAAAGAATTTCTAACATACAAAGCTCTGCATGGCAGCTCACAGGTTTGTAGTCTAGCTTGGAAACCTAATGGATGCATCTCATAGAATTCTACCTTCTGAAAAGTGCAGAAACCAACATGGCCTGGGTGCAGCATCCAAAGTTCACATATCAAAAAGAGCAATGATATATTCTGACAAGTCTACTTCATCTCATTATAACAGATATTTCCATCACCTAAAGCTGAGTGAAAATGAAGAGTCCCAGAGAAGAATGGCACAAATTAAAAAACAATCACTGTCAAAAACCCCTATGCTCTGATGACCTAACATGGATGGGGCCAGGATTGCTGGGCAGGTTATACAGGGGTTCAGTGCAGACATCTTTCAGCACACATCAAGATGGTGATCTAACCATCACTGAAACCTCTGAGACCACAGGCTGTAGGCATTCAAATGAGAGTCCCATTGGCAAAGTTCAGGTGTTGCTTTCACTAGAGAAAGCTGAGATAGGAGACATCATGGATTCTCTGTTTGGGCTAAGGTTGGGCAGAACAAACCCAACTGAGTCCAAAGCCAAAGAGACAGTGTCTGAAACCAAAACCAGATCAACAAAATAATGTCTAGGCTAAGCAACCTCAGACTGATCAGAAGAGCACTGTGAGGGGAACATAATAATAAATGTTTGCCAAAGCTTTGTGGTGGCCCAAAATGTTCTAATAATGCTGAAGCATGGTCCAAGCATGACCCAGTCTTCTCAAGAGAGGTGTAGGGATCTGGGGCCACTCCCCTTGAAGAAGCAAAAAAAAAAAATTCATTTCTATGTTCATATTACTTCTGGTTGATTAGTAAATGCTAGAACACCACACACATGAGAGCTATTTACAATCAGGTCAAAGGACTGCATGTCACTGCAAATGTCAATTCATGCCACTCAGTGCCAAATGGAAGCTTTTGCTAAAGACTACAAACATATTTGTCAAGATGGTAAGCAAAGAACTGAAAAGTAAACAACGACAAAAAAAAAATCCTTAAGTAACAGCCTACACAGAGCACATGTCCTCAGGTGTGAGGCAGCTAATGACTGTAGATGTGTATCCTGTTTCATCCATGACCAGGAAATGCATCCCCATACTCCCTACAGACACTGCAAAGGTGAAATATTAGCCTCAGTATTATGCATACTGAATTTGGATAAATGCACTCAATAGTTCTAAACTTCACTACATTTTCTGATGCAGACTTTCATTTACAAATGTCCAAAAATGAAAGCTATTATATAGAAGTATTTCACAATGTTTAAATACCATAACAGATCTCCAAAGTAGGCAATATTCCCATTTTGCAGCATCAAGAAACTGATGCTAAAGACTAATGGCCAGGGTTATCTCTACACTTTGGAATGGAGGGTAAGGTAGAAGATGTTGAGCTAGCTAGTTCTGAGCAGGGAAGTGCATTCACCAGGGAGAGTACTGGAAGTACTGAACAGGATTGTTGCACTGCTACTAGTTTTGGAGTAAACTTGGTTGCATCTAGTTCAAGCACCATTCAATATTATATGGCACTGCACTGGAACAAAAGGAAACAAAAGGTGTGCAGAAACAAAAGGTGTATTTGCCTCTTGTGTCATTCCAGCATAGACCCAGAAACTAACAAGTACACAGGTTTCATCCTTTTTGCATCATCTGAGATCAGCAACACATTTGGGTAACTTGTTCTTACTTCGTAACATGGTCTGTATGGTTCAGACTGGTGTGTCACAGCTTAGGGGGTAATGAGACAGGGGATATAGGAACAAGTACCTGGGGATTGTGCAAGATCTAACAAGACATGTTTAGGAGATGAATCAAAAGCATTGAAAGGTAGTTTGGGTAAGAACACACAAAAAAGGCATCAAGGGGACCAGTTCCATCTGCACAAATGGTGGAGTAGTACTGGCTTGGCAAAGCCCTGTACTCAGTCACCCCAGACCTATTGGGACTACGTGCTCAGTCTTGCTGTTGGCTGGAGCTGGGGCACTGGGCTAAAGCATTCAGTGGTCCCAACAACAAGACAAAAAATAGTATTTAAAGTGGAAGAGCTAAGTACTTTCCAACAAATTTTGCTCAGATTGCAGAAGGAGAAAAATGTGCAAGAGCTGAGAAAAGACAAAGACTGTTTAGGAAAAACATAATGGCACTGGGAAAAAATGCCCACACAGCATAGTTATCATTTCTTTCTTCTGCTGCTCTTAATCAAGACCTAAAGTGTCCTCCAGAAAGCTCAAGGAAACCCTCCTAGTAAATCAAATTGTAGGTTGTGTAAAGACATAGTTAATGAGTTCCATAGCCCAGGAGTTAAGCAAGTAATAAAAAAAATCATGACTAAAACCAACATTTGCAGTCACATTAGCCAGGATGAAGTGAGTATGAAACGCTGCCAGTATAGCAGAAGTTCAGAAGGTACTCATTCCAGTGGCTTAGTCAAATACCTCATAGTACTCATTTCACACTGTCTAGTAATACTTACTGAGGCATCTGACATTAACTAAACAGACAAGTTAATAAATTAGATAATTAGTCTCTTCTGTTGAATAGTACCTTAATATACTTCTCTGTGGATTTTTCCTACTCTGCTTAAACAGTTCCATTCAACAGCTGTAAAGCTGAATGTCAAAGCTTATTTGCATCAAATGTAGTAGGAATGTTGAAAGAAGAATGAAAATCAGTATATTTTTAAGCTTACCACACCTCTCATTTCTATCACTATTGGAAGACTGATTCCACCTCACTCCAAGAGCTATTAAAATAGAAAGCTCAGACAAGAATACCACAGCATTTTGAAGAAGGATATGCCTTTTGCATTGTCTGATAGGTGCATAGCACTAAATGAAAAACACGTTATGAAAAAAAAAATCATTCAGAAACTTTTACATTGAAAGATTGTAGAAGTAATGTAAATAATAACATCACTAATAATGTACAACACACCAGGAAGTTAAAAAAAAAATCCAAAACGATCCCACCACAAATCATAATAACTTTGAATATGGCTACACAGTTTTTACAGGCAACTGAGCACTGGCAGATCACACTCACCTGAAAGAAACTGCAGGCATACTTATTATTACTTAGCAAGTAGGTATCGCATGACAGATGGCTTCAGCCCTCTTTTCTCTGACTTTATGATACTAAACCCTGAAAGTGCTAAAACCTCAAAATTTAGTATAATATAACCAAAATGTATGCATCACTGAGTAATGAAGAAAAAAAAGAGAGTGGAACCAGCATGTATCAGAGGTAGCTGTGACTAAAGGAGCAGCTATTGTTCATTGTATTTATAACTTGTATGCATATATTTATCTGTGTGCATAATCACAATCATAATATCAGTAACAATGTTAAATTCATTACAGGTCACTAATAATACTGAATTCTTTCAAATGAAACCTTTATTTCTCCTTATAGGTAAGTTTTACCTCTTCCTCAAACTAAAATTAATTATAGTGCAGGACTATTGATACAATTAATGTAACCTGACATCTGCACCCAATGCCTAGGTATGACATTACACAGCTCACTACATAGAGCTTCTGCTTTTTCTATATATTCTATGCCCACTATGAATTCTATGCTCTTTTTCACCCACCCAGTACCTAAATTTTCCATTGCCATGTTGTCTATTCTGTAATCATGGACAATATATTAGTTACAAATACTCTGTCCTAAATTTTTACCTGCTTGTCCCAGTCTTCCATAATGTGAAACTCAGATCTAGCTTTTATTGTCAGTCAATTTCTCCTAGAGCTTCCTCTATATTCTGTTTGGGCAGGGAACTGCCTGGCAACACCCCTTGTCTCAGAGCTTTCAGTTGGCTCCCCAACAGCCCAGAGAGCTCAGCTGATGTTGTCTCAGTTTGGCTCCTAGCATGTGGTAAAGGTGACTTCCATCAGAAACAGGCACTTAAGGGATTGAAAAAGCTGCAGTTCCCCCAGGTATTTTAACTCAACATCACATAAGTGGATTTTCATAGAAATGGGTGAAAAAAACACACCTGTCCCTAATGGACTTACTCTGGGGTGAAACACAATTTTGATTTGGGAAGGTTGAACAAACTGCCGTGTTCTGTGCTGTGCAGTGAGGACCCCTGGCCTCCCTAGCCAGTCTACTTACTGTATGACTCTATTAGATACACTTTACAATGAGAAAGTGACTAACATTGTGAGAGACAAATGAGAGTCTCTTATGGGAGCTTATTCCTCATTGTTTGAATATCTACAGACTGTGTAAGGTTTATCCTGTGACACCTGATTCAGAAAAGAAATCTGACCTGTACATGCTCTACACTGTCCTAAACCATCTTGATTTGAGATTTGCATAAGGGAATTTCCAAACACGACAGGTTAAACACTGTACAAATTCTTTACTCTAGTAAAGCACTGATGGAGCACCTTTGGTATTGGGTGTTTGTGGCCAGGTTTGGCAGGATGGAGGCTGCAGGGGTGGCCTTTTTGAAAAGAGGCCACATGCCCATGAACAGGTGGTGGCAATTCTGGGAAAATATATTTAAGAAGGGAAAAAAATGCCCAGCAAAGAATGAAGGAGAGTGAAAAAAAGTGAGAAACAGTAGAGAACCCCAAGGTCAGAGGAGAGTGTGCTCCATGGCAGAGCAGATATTCTCTGCAGCCTGTGGATAAGGTCCGTGGGGAACAAAGGTATGAGAAGAAAGGAATGGAAGAGAGAAACCACCACGCCCTGATCACAACCTCTTCACACCCCTTTTGCACCACTTGCTTCCTCTCTGAAGGGACTTGGACTAAGTGTAACTTGAAGTGATAACAAGGAAGGAGAGGAGTCTGGGAGGAGGTCAAGCTGAGCCTGGGAAAATGGAAAGAAAAGCTGTTGTTTAAATGTTTGTCTCTTTTATTTCCCACTACCCACATTAGCAAGTTTTTTAACTGGCAATAAATTCAGTACATCTTCCCCCACTTGACTCTGTTTGCCTGCCATGGTTACTGGTAAGCAGTCTCCCTGTCGTTATCTCAACCTATGAACTCTTTCATTCCTGTTATTCCTCTTTTCTCTCCCATCCTGTGGGGGAGAGGAATGAGCAAGCAGCTAGGTGGGAGTTTGGCTGCTAGCTTACACTAAGCCACCACACCTCTCAACTAAAAAGCCCCACAATCAAATCAACAGGCATGCAGATAAAACTGGCCTCAGTGTTTCGTCCTTTATATTAAAAAGGGTAGCTAAACCCAGTTCAGATAAATAGAGAAATACTCTGTAGGAAAAGATATAGTCATATGCTTGCTAGAGGATATAGTCAAAACACAGATTCTCCCCTCCCCAAAGGGATTTGATTAGAGAATCAGTCATAGGAGCTCTCTGAGAAGCTGTAAAACATCTGAGAAGGCACAGAATGTATTAACCCCTGTCACTGTACAGAAAAGAGCTTTGTACATGAGGGAGTTGGAGACAAGCCAGGGTACAAGCACTCAAATATCAGTGCATGCTGAAAGAAGCTGCATCTGTGAGCTTTTTCTCAACAGACAGAAAGAGAAAAGGCTTCTGACATTCACTCATTAATATGAGTGTGGACAGCAGTGATAAATCATTAAGCTGAAAAATGACAGGTTCTCAAAAATATAGAAAGGAGATTCAAGACTTGAAAGTGGTCATGAGAAGAATTACAGAAAGTTTCTAGAAATCAAATAGAAAGTGAACATTTGATGGTTGAGTGCTAGACATTAAGCCTGAATTAATTTGGCACTGTGACATTACTGGATATGCACTGGAGGTTTGCTTGTGATAAGAGCAGAAAAGCAGTAAATCTTTTTTAACTACTTGAATTGAGTAGGACAGAATAGATGGAAAATTTTAATCTAGGTTGCTGAAGCTGCTTTACTAGCAAGCCATACAAGCTGTTGACAGAGATCCATAAAGACAGAGGAAAACCCTCTTAACAACTTAATTTAAGGACAGAAGAAGAAAGTAGATTTGGGAGTTCAGGAGAAGGCATTTACAACTCCCAGCACTGCTCAGAGCCTTAAACGGTTGGTAACTGAATAGCGGACAGTACTGTTGTGAATAACCTCCGTGTATTAATTTGTGCCTGAANCCCACTCGGAAAAATCAGAATCCCAAAGGGAGACCGATGAATATCAATACTCGGACAACTGGACAAAGGAAAACCTGCCTCAGGGGAACTAAAATGTATAAAAACCAGACCTTTGGTGGTGGGATTTTGTGAAGGAAGGGGAGGCAGGTGCGATAAAGGCCTGTCTCGCATTCACCCCATTCGATTCCCGAGATCAAATTGGTCTTTATCGTGGCTGTGATTCTTTTCTGATTCGTTTCCGTACTCGCTGTCACGCGAAAATAGATTTTGTTTTCTTTAACTACAATTTGGCTCACCTCGTTTATAACAGTACTGCATAAAGAGTCCTTCAAATCACAGATGAAAATACAAGTGAAATGCTCTCAAACTACCTAGAATCATGAGTACAGGTATTTACATGTTGCATTCCTCAGCAAAGAGCTGGCTTCTAGGAGCAGAAGGGTTATGGTGAGATCTTCGTCCCATTGAAATAGAAAGAGAAATTTCTGGGGTTTATTGTGTGACCCTGAAGAAGGTATATTAGCTAAGCATTTATAAGCAACAAGTTTACATTATTATGAGCCTGTAGTGCCTTTAAGGAAAATCAGCAGGATACATGACTTATCATAATGCACCAATTGGAGCTTGTAATATTGAAAGAGTTCACACTCTTTTTTCATACTCACTGAGAAGTACATTGATGTTCTTTATTAGTTTTTTCCCAAAACAACGATTTTGGATTTTTCTGGTTTACTAATGCCAGTAAGCATCATTCTGCAGCAACCGGTGGAGATATTTACAGAAGGCACCTCTTTACATCAAAACTTGACACTAATAACTGGGAAATTATGCTCGCCCTTCATTCAAGACAGGGGCAGAAACCACAGCCACCGACAACAATAGTCTGGACAATGGTTGTTTTCAATTTGTCTTATGGGCAAAGACTGCTCTGGTTCTCAGATAAGATATTATTCTACCTAAATCAACCTACCTGTCATCATAAAAAAATTTTAAAAGTTTCTACAAACATATTAATAACACCTTCAGTAAGTTCACAGACAACACCAAGCTGGGCATCAGTGTTGATCTGCTGGAGGGTGGGAAGGAGCTGCAGAGCAATCTGGACAGTCTGGAGTGATAGCCCAAGGCCAGTGGTGTGAGATTCAACAAGGCCAGGTCCTGGGTCCTGCACTTGGGTCACAACAATCCCATGCAGTCCAACAGGCTGGGGAAAGGTGGCTGGAAAGCTGCCCTTGGAAAACAACCTGAAGGTGCTGGTCAACAGGGACCGAACATGAGCCAGTGTGTGCCCAGATGGCCAAGAAGGCCAATGGCATCCTGGCATGGATCAGAAACAATGTGGCCAGCAGGACCAGGGCAGGGATTGCCACCCTGTACTCAGGCACTGGTGAGGCCATACCTCAAATCCTGTGTCCAGTTCTGGACCCCTCACTAAAAGAAGGACATTGAGGGGCTGGAGCATGTCCAGAGCAAGGCAACAGGTCTGGGGAAGGGTCTGAAGCACAAGTCGGATGAGGAGCAGCTGTTTAGCCTGGAGAAAAGGAGGGTATGGGGTGCCTTATCCCTCTCTACAGCTCCCTGAAGGGAGGCTGTAGCCAGGTGGGGGTCAGTCTCTTTTGCCAGGCACCAACGGACAGAGCAAGGAGAAATGGCCTCAAGTTGAACCAGAGGAGATTCAGATTGGATATTATGAAAAATTTCATCACAGCGAGAGAGAGTAAATGTTGGAACAAGCTGCCTAGGGAATTGGTGCAGTCAGCATCCATGGAAGCGTTCAACAGCTAAATGGATGTGGCAGTTCATGAGATGTTTTTGTGGACATGGTGGTATTAGGTCAAAGATTGGACTTTATGATATTTCAGGTTTTTTCCAACCTTAATGATTTTATAATTCTAATAATTTCTTCGGCAGTGTTAATTCCCAAGTCTAACCAACTTGACCTAAGATGTAAACACAGACACAGAATGTATCAGGGTTGCTATTAAATCCATCAAATTTAGCCGTACACTAAACAGTTATGAAACCAGTTAACTGCTGGCCCGAATTCACTTGGTCATACTCAAATAATTTCCTGTCAAACATCTGCAGAGGATCAAGTTATTATTCATGGTTTTGCCATAAAATTTTGCACTTATTTCTTTAATCCATTTCTTTCAGACTTTCCCTTATTTCTTTGATCCTATTTCAATTTGAGGTGGTACAGTCTTTATAGATTAAATTACGAAAGTTTTGATACCATTACTGTCTGTGTGTCAGTTCTGAATTCATTTCTACCTCGGCTACACATTTTTTGCTGATGCTGTTATTTTTGCCCAACGTTTTCACTTGGAATCTCACCCTACTCCCACTGAAGTCATTCAGTTGGAATCTCCATCACTTTGAATAATCATTATACTGTGCAAAGCAGAGAAATATGCAAGTGTAAGACTAGAAGAAAAAGGCCTGTTACTTTACAATAATATAACGCTGAGTTGGAAATAGGGCTAAACAAATTCAAGAATTCATAAAAATTACCAAAATTTTTTTTCTTTATGATCAGGTTTACTGACCAAGAAGCTTGTAACTTTTGCCTTAGTTTTAAAGGCATAGCCCAGTTTTCTAGTAAAACCTGCTACAATAAGTATAAGGCAGTATCTTTTCACAAGTGCCGGGTGGAGATGTACTTTGTACAGACTGCCCTGATGCAACTGAAGAAGTTCAGATGAGTAAAACATGGTGCAGGAATGAGGAAAGTGACTAAACTAAAGACTTCAAAAGTAAACATAAATCCTAAAAAGGGAGAGACTGCAGATCCAAGCTCCTCTTGCCAATTGTATTTTTGCCCTTACTCCATGAAAAAAACATAAATTCGCTCCTGCAGTCTGGCAGACACTTTCCTCTGTCTGTATTTAATCAACATTTTCCAAGTACAGGCCCAGTTTTCCCTCCTTCAACTTTTATCACTTGTCCTTCATTAAGAAGGCAAATCAGATTTTCCTTCGCAGTTCTGTCATTTCTTCCAACTCAGCCTTCCTCTAGATATGATGTAGGAAAGATCACCTATCCACTATCCTGTCATGCACCAGCAGGTACCACTTGTCTCTTCAGTGTTGCAAACACTAGCTAACATTCTTCCAATGCGCCCAATGGAATTCAAGGGTGTTTTGGTTTAAGAAATGCTGTATGGAAACAAACTTGCATAGTGTTAATAAATACAACATGACACAAAAATGTGTGGTAAGAATAAAAACCCACCAAAGAAAAATTTTCATGGGCTTCAAGGAGCTTTGGGTGAGGTCTTTGATATTTGCATCACTGGAGACAGATTTATAGGGAAAGGGAAAATGGGATCCTTGAAACTGTCCAGTTTATTCACAGAGAGACTATTTAAGGTCATACCAAGCTCTTCTTGCTCTGTATACCATAAATAACCCCTGAAGGGAATAATTATTGTTGGGGTTACTTCATAAAGAAGATGCTATTTGAATTTTAAAATAACAGGAAATAGAGCTGTATATTAAGCTTGAAATAGATTTTTATCCATACTAGACAAGCTTCTCATGGCAAGCAGTATCACATTTCACCAGAAGATTGGCCCCTTGCAACAGGACTAAATTAACTCCTTTTTTTCCCCCCTCCCTCAAAATGTTTCAAATGTTTTCATATATACAACCTACACTAGGACAGACTTATCAAGTTATTATGAGACTAATTATAAAATAGTATTATTATTATAAATCTAAAATTATTTTTAATAATTTTCATCTATTAATTATGGCATTTAGAACTGTATTAAAAAGCAAAGCAAAACACAGAACTAAAAGCAATACCTTTGTAGCAACTCTCCAGTATTTCTGAAAATACTGGTTTCCCCCCTCTATTTAATTTAACCCTGGGAATCAGATTTAAATTACTGACTTACAGAAAATCTCTACAATGGCCAAGTTAAATAAAGAAGCTGATTATTTTCAAAATATCACATAAGTCGTATGTGTTATGATCTGACCTTCTGGAGTTGGTTTACTCGCATTTGTTTTTTCTGGATCCTTCACCTTGGATTTACTTGTGTCTTTTCTTCTCTCTATGTCTTTAACTGTAAAGTAAGGGGGAAAAATCAATTAATCTAGAAACAATGTAGTTAAAAGTATGTCATTTTCTTCTTCCTGATAAAGTAGTTGCACAGAGCATCTGAAGATATGCTTAGGTAATGAGTTACTGTTTCTCTGTTTTCCCTCTCTCCCTTTGCATTTATTATTTTTTTGGCTCTTTCCCCATTCTATCATCATTAAAGCTCTCAAAAGTTACTCTCTTCACACAGGGCAGTCCAAATAGTGACATCAGCACCTAAGCCCATACAGACAAGATCCCACACTGGAAATATAGTCCAGAAAATTGGCAAAGCTAGCTGGAGAAAGTCCAGCATTGCAAAGTTCCACTCCAAGTCAGTCAACACAAAAGCACATAGGCCAGCTGTTACACTGTCCTCTTTACAGGATCAGCTTAGATTCCATGCCCAAATCTGTATTCAGGACGCCAAATACTCCCAGGAGTGCAAGGCTGCTCCAGAGCTGAGACTTTGACAGTTTCCTTTTCCACAAGTGGGTGGCATACCTCCCACCCTTACTATGTCCCAAATCTCTCCCAGCAGCCAAGCAGAACCCAATTTGGTCAGCAATTCCTAATATCACCTTTGTAGCCAATATTGCTCTGCTAGTAGTCTGAAAGATTCTGACAAAGTCATTGCTAAAGTCACATATTGGGAAGAAACATTACCCTTCCAGAATTTTCTTGGAATGCTAATTGGTATCCACACTCCAGCTGTCTGCAAGAGCCAGGAAAAGCTTAAAACAATGAAGCTGAGAATATCTTCCACTGAAAATAAAAGGCTACTCCAATTACATTTCTTAGTTCATGTAAAATTGGATTATGACCGATATTCATCCAAGCAGGCACTCATTCTCAGCCAGGGCCAAAGTCTCTTTGTGCATCATCCTTCAAAAAAACACTGTGAGGGCACAAAAGGAGGTTATCTGTCTCTTGACTACGTAAGAGAGACAGTGCAAATATTCTGTAGTACATCAGTGGAACAAAAATCAAATGGATTTCACTGATTTACCCAACAGTATATGGAATATCTGAATCAACCAGGAGTGTTCCAAGCTCCAATCCAAAATATAATCATAAGATCAAGTTTTCAGGAAGACAATGAGCCCCTGTCAAACATCTGAATGTGATTTGCTCAGTATGACAACCCGTCACATAACCTACAGCGCTCACACTCCAGGTACACAGGTGAGAACAAAAAACCTGAAATTTCAACTCCTCTTCTTACTAAGACAGCTTATGAGCGATACTGGCATCAGCTGTGCCTTTAGCAAACAATTGTGACGGTGATTTGGGAGCAAATTCAAGTCCACAAGCTTGCTGAGGAGCCAGCTTTTACCAAGGCAGGTCTTGGTTATTAGCTGGGTTACAGATGATGCCACAATGACACCAGGTCTTAGTCAGAAGTCTGGGTTTAATCCTTAACTGAACAAGACTCTGACTAAAACAAGAGGTGAAATACCAGAATAATATCGGCCAAAAAAAAAAAGCTAAAAGCTTCTTCTTATCCTTCTAGGAACATGCCTTTACAAAAAAAGCCAAGAACAAGGCCAGTTAGCTAGCCTCCTCTAATGCTAGTGCTAGTGAGGGGCAAGTATCCAGAAAAAATGGTACAAAAGTCTGAAAATGTTCAAAGGAGACAAGTTGGTCACATCCTGAAAGAGATTTCTGGAACTGTCAAAATTCTAACCACATAGGAAGAGCCAAGACAGCAGTTTTACTCAAATATTTACACAAAGATTTTATCTAACATGTGTTTTTACATCTGCATTTTCAAAGGAAAAAAAAAATCCCCATTGATCTTAGTTCATTAAACACTATGTATTAGAATAAGAATGTATACCTCGCTATATAAAGAGAAATACTCTTTTGACAATAAAATTTTATTGTAAGCTTGAGACTTCTTAGTACATCAGTTACAGCTCTACAACATTAAAACTATACTTCCAATGCACCAAACCAGATGATATTCTCAAAGCTCTTTATAGATTTGACCTTTTTTCATTTCAAGAATTAGTGGCCACATGTCAGAGAACAAGGAAAAGAAACCTACAATACACAAAAATGATTTGTATATATGCTGTATCTGGTTTTACTCATGAAAGGCATCATGTTTTTAAATGAAACTCCAGCCTTAAGTGCAGCAAAGACAGTACACTAAATAGAATACAATTCTTAAATCAAGTTGCCAGCTCTATTTTTCCTAAATGCCATTTCAAAAACAGCTACACCTAATATTATAGAATTTGCTGTAGCCTTCTGTGGGCTTCTCTTTGATGCTAAAGTTATCTGTGGTTTTGCAGGTTTCTTAACCAGGACAGAACTTAAGGTAGTAAATAAACAGCTGCAGTGATGAAAAGCTAAAAGGACTTGGATACATACTACATCAAGTACTCAGTATATTTTATCTTGTGCTGGTTTTAAGAGAAAGTTAGTCTAGCAAAGACAGAAAAATTTAGTGTTGGAGAATTCATTAGACTTTCAATTGTACTCTTACACTGCCACATAGTCAACCAAATCTCCACTAATCATATTTAACGTGTCAACATCAAGATTAAGATAAATCAGATGTGTATATAACACTATGATATAGACATTAAGAGCATGTCTTGATCATATAAAAAATTAAATTTGTAAATATATTTGACTACTGAAGACCATTAAGAAATCAGCCTTTTATACTACTGAACTAGCATCTAGTTGCCAGTTGGCACAACTATAAGGTTGTTTTAATAACAAGGAAATTTTTTTTATGTATCGGAATATAGCACTTTCTACTCACTGAAGAGCCTTTCCATGAAATACCAGCTAATTTCCTAATGAAATGAGGAAGAAAGGCATGCCAATCCAATGAAAACAAAGACAGCCCAATGCAAGAATATACTATGCAATCAATCTAGGCCTCCTCCTGTACTTACACCAGTTAAAATACATGGCTTTAATTTTCCTTCCATCACAGAAAAAAAATGGTTTTCCATCGTTTTCCACCCCTTTGTGTAAGACTTGTTGCCATTTCAAAAGTTACATAATATCTGATACATTCTGTATGAGAGCCATAAAAGAGACACGTACTTCTGAATTGGCCTTGTGCTGGCTTACTCTCCTTATCTTCACTGAATGCAATGATCTGAAGGGCATAATTTTGATCAGGAATGAGACCTTGAATAATTGCTTTGGTAGCAGTATTTTGAAGAATTAATTGATTTGTTTTTCCACCTATAGGAGAAAAGACAAGAAAAAAATCCAACAAATACATAACTTTCTTTGCTTTTCTTATAGCACAGTGAACATAATGACTTAAAAATACCTCAAGCTCTACCTTGACCTAAGCACTCCCACTTCCACTTTTGGGGCTATGCATACAGCCAGGCCAGAGAACATCCTCAGAAAAGCAACAAGATTGGCAGTCTAACCAGTTTTCTTAAACAGAAACACTCTTAAGATCAGAATTTGTATGTGGGTCTCATGAAACAGCCATGGTGTCCAGCAAAATCATTAAGAAAAAAAAAACTTTTTACGAAAATCTGTCAAGTTTGGTAACATCATAGTGACAGGCTTTCACTCTGCGATTGGCAGCCAATTCTGACCCTACCCTACCCACATCACCTCTGAATACTCACTTTGCCAACTTCCTTTGGGCAAGGAAATTCTTGTGTATAAATACAAACATTAAACGATTCTATGTCCATTTTCATATAAACATTGCATGTCAATATGTACAAAGATGTATTTTAGCTATATGTTCAAACTGTTTCTGTATCTAAATTTAACTTCAAATGTACAGAAGTAGGACTGGCTCTGTACAGCCACTTTGTGGTCTACCTTTTCAAGTTTTCATTCAAAAAACTTTAAAAGATTGTTTGCTTTTGTTAAGTCTTTCTGATCTTTTCCAGAGAGCACACTAGGGGATAAGGGGCAATGAGATCCACCTTAGAGGATGACTGAATTAGGATTCCAATGCTTTCCCTTGAACACTTCCTAGACTTTCTTACATCCCACTGGAAGAAAGGTAAAGATAGATGATCAATGACAATTCCCAAAGACTACACATGAAACATAACTAGCATTGACCCACTTCTGCTGCCTTAAGCATTTGATTCCCATTTTCTGTGCCTGACCACACTCTAGTGAAATCAATCTCTCTTCTGTTCGCTGGCCAGTACTTCACTATGCAAAGCTTGCTCACAATTTCTTCATTGTGAAGGATGACATTAACTCTGAAAAAATTTTATGCCTTAGGAAGACAGTTCTTTCACCTTAAAAGAGAACAGACAGACTTTTACCTGAACTTGGAGTGACAAGAAGTTTATATCCAGTGAATTGCCCTTTGGGGGCTTTCCAGGAGATCTGTATACTGTCAGGACTCACTACATTATATCTTAGTCTGGTTGGTGGGGAAACTGCAAGTTTGGAAAGAAAACAATATTTTAAATTCAAATAAAGACTAACCAATTTTAAACAAACAAAATTAAACACATATAGGAAGACAACAAAAAATTTTAATAGTAAAGGATGCAAGTTATTTAAAATGTCACATACATCAGTTTATTAGTTTGTAAAATGACATCCCCAAGTGCACTACTTCCCTCAGACAGACCTTGTATTTATCGTTTTACAAAACAAACTAAACAACCTAACAGCAGAAGACAGAAAGACAAACAATGTTAGATGTTAAGACACTAGTTTAGCAGGCAAAGCTGGCAATAAAAATGCTCTTTGTTAATATATGGGAATTAAAATTGCTCTCTTGCTTACACTGACAATATGCATGACCTACACTCCTTTACCTCTCATTCCTGTGGGCATTCCCCCACATTTTATGTCAACCAGGGCCAAATTTTCAAATCCTTGTGAGGAGAGAATAACCAAGAGAAAAGATAGGCATACACAAGGCAAAGGGAATATCAGCTGCCCAGTTTGCAAACCTGGCTTAAGCAGCAAAAAGCTTTGCAGCTGCAAACACTACTTCAGCCTCATCAAGATTGGCAGGCATGCACAGGCAAGTTAAAGCAATCCAAATAGTAAAGAAAATTTGGCTTCTATTTACATTGTGCCATCACCTAGGTTTCAAACTGAAGCAGCAGGTGAAATGAATAAAGCATGAAATGACTGAAAAAGAGACGATGTATCAGTGAAGCAACCCACACAAGAACAAATGGGAAAACTGCCCCTTGTTACCATCATATCAGAAACTTTGTGTCTCTGCACATAAACTAGTTTTTCACAGTCTTGCATCCCACCAACTCAGTCAAACGCCACTGATGCTGGATCACACTGTACAAAACCTTTCCACTGTGCTTCAGGGAGGCACATCCCTTCTTCACTGAAGAACTGCAGCAGAGCACCTGGCAGTGCAGCCCGGGGTATCCAAGGCTGTCAACAAGGGGGAATCCTCATACATTTGAATAGAATTTGGCTCACAGAGAACAAACTGAGCTACAGGGAAAGGCAGCCAGGGAAGCTACCCAGAGGCTGAATGACAGAAGGGCCAGAAAATCTTTGACACCTCCAACCTTACTCCTCCTCTTCCCATTGTCTCCACAGCCTCCTGAACAGGCTCCTTTATTTCCTAAACCCTTGGTGCCTTTACCACTACATCCTTAAGTTTTCTGTTAGTACATCTAAGAAATCAGGGAAATTAATCTGGAGCAGGCAAGTGGCAATTTCTTTTCCCCGGGGCTAAGATTGCTCTTAATTGACTAGGCTCATGCCCACAGTTTGTTGGTCCTTCAGACATAATAAACCAACAGTCTCATGATATTTCTGAGACTTAAGGATTACAGCACATGGAGCATCTGAGTCAACAGGCAGAATGTGCTGGCCAACAATCTCTGGCCTCTCCATTTGACCTACTACAGCCAATGCAGCTCTGGCACCAGCAGCAGCCAAAGACCTGTCCTGAACCAATAACTTTTTCCTACGTGCTACTTTTTCCAGCAGCTTGGGGGCAGAAAGAAGGAAAGAGGCAGGCTGTAGTTTTTTGAGATTTGAGGGTGCATGTTTCATATCATCTGCTATGAAATACATTTTGGCTCTTAGAAGTAAGAATTCGGAGGTTTAATACAAGAGATATATTGCCTTGCATCCAGCCTCTCATTCCGTAAGCAGCAGTTTTGTCAGACCAAGGGCAGGTTCTGCAGCTCTCTTCCATGAGGGACTTAACATCAGAACACAGAAAAGAGAGTACATAACTACCAAGAACAGCTTAGCAACACCTATGCATTCTCAAAGTCCTCGGAGGACAAGCTGAAGAAGTGAAGCAAGTGGACAGAAACAGCAGGCAGCACATGAACTCCACACACTCAAAGCTGTTCTGATTTGCAGCACTGGGCTCACACCCAACCCACGCATTTCCTTAGCTGCTGGGCACAGTCTTGTCAGACCTCACCTTCAGCCTGCCTGTCATCTCCCTGAAGGTTAGAAAGAAAGGCTACGAACAAGATTGTGTGCAGGAATTGCTGTAAATACACCATCAGTTCTTTGAAAATTTGGCCCTCGTACTGCAAAATGTTTTGCTAGGCAGGTTTCTGCAAGAACATTCAGCGTGCTGTAATTGTAAAAACATGACAGAGACTATGGCAAAAAGTTTTTAAAGCCAAGCAGACTGTAATTATGGATTACAGCTTTTAATTCATTCTCAGATTCATTGTGTCTTTGAGCTATACATAAATCACAATAAATTGGGGCTGAATGAATGAGAGTGGCAAATCATACCTAGAAGTTTGCAAAAATACAATTCCTTTTATTATTTTGCTTCCGGAATAGAAAATAAACTTTTATAGAATGGCTGTATGCAAGTGTGAAAATGCTGCAGATTTTTAATGGGATTGAGTGGTATATTTGTATGGGGATTAAGAAGCAGAGCAGAGAACAACGAAGTAACATCAAAGATTGACAAAAAAAAAAAAACCCAGTCATGTCTTAGAATTTCAGAGTTCACTTTCTCTGCCATCTTCTTCCTTTCCCGTAATTTCTTTCCATCCTACTTTCAACTTGACAGTTTCTGAAAGCACCTTCTAACAAAGAAGCATA
Organism: Cyanoderma ruficeps; assembly: GCA_008694505.1. NCBI lineage: Eukaryota > Metazoa > Chordata > Aves > Passeriformes > Timaliidae > Cyanoderma > Cyanoderma ruficeps. Next base: position 17,335,074 of record VZDJ01000346.1, on the reverse strand, counting down.
GTTCTGGCCTAACTGCTATTAGCCATCACCAAAACAGGTAAATATTTGAGCCCCTAAAAAACAATCACAGACCTTACAAGCAAAGAAGGACACAATCACCAGAAGTTTTTTGTATACTACAGAGTTACAATGTGAAAGACTAGAAAAGTTGTGCCAGAATAGTCTTTACATAACTGATCAATTTTCACTGGGTACTTTTTGTATTAAAGAAAGCAGTGCAGTGGAAGGGACATTCCCACACAGCAATAATCTATAAGAAAGAAAATAATTATTCACTAAGCAGATAATCAACTGTGTCTTAGTTGTGCAAAGACTAATGTTCTGGCATAGAAAAGTACATATAGCTAAGGAAGTTAAAAATCTAGCACTTGAACAGACAACAAAATATTGATGGGAATTACTACGTATTCACCAACCTGAAGAGGATATCTTTATTTCTTTGGACCTTTATTGTCTGTGGAACAAAATCTCACTTCTTGCAGAAAGGGAAAAAAATTAATCCAAGCTGAGTCAGTTAACTGATAAAAATCAGTAGCTAGATCTCGTTAAGTGGTTTTACAGGAATGCAAAAGAGAATGGCTGTCAGCAACATTAGAGCAGTCACCCAAAAGAAAACTGACAAGTTCAAGGCTTTGGTTTATGCCACCAGGTAAATTAGCACTCCAAACACATAACTCTTACGGACAACTAGGGAAAGAATGTTTTCAACTCTTACTGGAAAGGAAAAATACAATAAATTGCTTATGGACAGTTCTCCAAGACATCCAATAGTCTAAGTTTAGATACTAACTAAATATTGTTGCTTTCAATTTACTGTTGTCATAAGAATTGAAAAGTTAATATGCACCATAATTACTTAGCAATTACGGCAGTAACACATGAAAATTATTGCTACACAAAGAAAGTTTCCATCTTTAAATACAGAAAAACTCCCAAAGCAAGTTACTTTATGAATAAATTAAAAATTCTCAAGTGTTTCTTGCCCAGCACTATTTTCATGTACTGTAAAAGAATACAAGTAGACAAACACTGTTATTTATACATTATATTGAATGGGGAAGAAGCAGTAGTACTGAAAAAATAATTGTTGTTGAGTAAAAACCAAACACTGCTATGTGGTTTATAAGACAATAGAGCAAAAAATGAGATAGAACCACATAGCTCTTCTGAAGGGAAAATTTGTAGCTTCAGACAGGTTGGCTTCAGTCTCACAAACATATTCTCCTTTCCAAGAACCCACATTATACATCTTTACCTGAGCATCTTTGCCAAAGGAAAGAAACACAAGCTGGAACTAATGCCAGCTCTTCCTACACCTTGACAGAATGTACAGTTGATTAAAACAGACAAACAAACTGTATTAAATTGTAAATAATTAGCCAGCTGCATGAAGTGCTTACTTCAAAAGGTGGCAACCTCAAGAAAAGAAAGAATTTGAGAAACATCTTACTACTTTTAGTGTACCAAGATTTTTTTTTTCTGTGAACATGGATTAGAGACTTCATATCACCTAATTCAACAGAGTAACAGTCATTTTGGGCTAAGGCAATGGTCCATTTAGCTTAATATCACACTGCTGACAGCATTCCATAGCTGATGCTTGCTGAAAGAGTCTAAGAACAAGGGAAGTATTGTTCTTTATTCATCAAGTACACCAACTCTAGCTGCTGCTGGTGTGATTACTGTGGAAAAAAACCCTCTCTGACCTTCATTTCATTGTATTAGTATTAAAGGGAGAAAACTCTCAAACTATACTGATTGAATCAAAGTTTAAAAAAAAGTGGAGAAGAATACAGTTTTCCAAGATCAAGGAATTTCACAAAACTTTCTGGAGATAGATCTCAATCCCCAGTCCTGTTTTCCAAATCTCAACCGTATGGATTAGGACTGAAATACAGAGAAAAGACTAACCATATGCTTTGCTTTATTGGCTCATTAAGTCACAAACATTCTGGACTTAATTTCTGACCAGAATGATGCACTGAACATTGGGAACATACATTTCTTGATTCACCTCACATCACCAACATCAAATATTACAGCTTACATGTGTCACTAAATTCTGGGAAAGGCTTGCAAAATGCTAACAGATTTCCAAACATCAAAGATGGTATGCTTCCCCAGGACTCAAGTGCCACGCAGACTGGACAACACTGCTACTCGCATTATCAGGATTTTGAAAGCCTCACGGTTCCAATAGTCTCCAAATGTACTCATGAATAATACATTACACAAAACGCTTTGAAACACCCCAGGATCCAATGCTGCTCCCAGTTATGCCCATGCAATCTCATATTAAAGGGATTACATAAATCTAAAGTTGAGAGAAATGCCTTTGTTTAGAAATCATAAAAACTCATTGGTATTCTACCTCCATCTTTCCCCAAGCAACAGGATGAATTTTCTCTAGCAATCAAAACACTGTCAATACAATCAAACAAGTATGTAAGCCTAACAATCCCACCTTTAATACTCGCAAACAAGATTTTCATTTCAAAAGCTGCAGAACTAGTCTGTGACATTTAACAGATCTGTGCAATATGGAATGATATAAGCACTACAACAGCTACTGTTCCAAAAGAGGAAAAATACATATTCCATACAAGCTTCACATCATAGCTGATCCTTCAAACTTACTTGATTACATAGAGGACAATAAGAGCAATTTCTGATAAGTACTTTCATGTAAATAAGAGTAAAAACCTGTTGTGTATAACTCATTTTGAGACACATGAATTTGCACAAATATTTATGCTATTTGAGATACTGGATTCAAAGAGCACACATGAAGATGTAATTCTACTCCCACCTGCTCCCCAAGCTCAGCAGCAAAATTCCTGCTTCATTTCAGTATTATTGGATTCATATCCTACTAAGGAGGAAGTAACACTTGCATTTGGAATAAAAGATCTACTTCTGCACATCAGAGGGAAAAGCTCCATCTTCTTATTTATGACTTACCTTGGCCCTGGACATCACTGATGAAAAAAGCTGTGACAGCTAGAAAAGCCAAGAGAAAACAGCTCTGTATCTCGTATCGACAAAGCATCTTCTTCTCCTCAATAGACCCAGTATCAGCAGGTCTGAAAACACATGGAACAAAGATACACTAAACAGGCGAAGAGAAGGCATCCACTTTAATGAAAATTGTGAGGAAAATCTGGATTTGATTAAAACACGCAAACAAAACCCCAAGCAAACAAACCAAACAAACAACGAGGAATTTACCACAGACATCAGTGGAGACAAATTTTCCTGGCAGCAGTTTTATGACCAAAGCACATTTTACCTGTAAGGTATAAAGAACCCCACTTGGACTACTCAACAGTTTTGAAAACTTGGCCCACATGAAAAGAAATGGTATATTCTTAGCTAATCATACACAAGCATTGGAAATAGAGTAAGCTGTAAATAACAAAGTATAACGTGTTTCTATACAATTCAGTTTTGTAAGAACCTTATGAAGATATCTGTGGCAAAGAACTTAGAAGCCTTCCTAAAAAGGCAGAACTTTGTTCTGAAGGAACTCACAACCTCTTCCCCTTGTTCATTTTCTACTTTATTCAGCTTATCCTGTCTCTCTGCTGTACCATCTGCACCTACAGTAGATAATATCATGGTGAAAACCATTTACACTAGCTTAACCAGTTAGGAGAAATCAACACTTCAGAATGCAGCAGTATATGACCACTAAAGGTAGTCCTAGGTGAACTAGCTGGAAACAATTCTGGTGCCAAAAGAGCAAGTTTCAGAATGGGTAATTTACCTGACCACAGAAGTGAGCTTCAAAAAAAAAAAAAAAAACACAAAACACCAAAACCAAAAAACCAGTACTAATCTCAAGATACATCAACATGTGCCTAGCACTGTACTTGTAAAGATTTCTCTTTCATTCAACTTTACTGCACTAGTTTTAGTCAATTTTCTGGGTCAAGAAGAAGATTTTTTTGCTGTCCTCTCCTGTTAAAATTCTACAGGACAAACAAATTAAAATAATTAATAGTAGATTTCTTGCTGTCAGCAAAGAGCATTTGAAGGTTTACGCGGGAAAGTACTGGTTTATGTATTTCTGTTTTGCAGGTTTCACCCCTTTACCCCCTCTGTCATTTTCTCTACTATTCCTGACATACCATTACTGTATTTTCCTTCCATGTTTTCCTTGTCTTGAAGGCACATAGCAAGTGGTTCTTCCACTATCTAATATAAAATGCAGACAGAAGTATCTCAATCATTATTAAACATAAGAGGAAAGACCTACATCCCCCTCTCTCTCTCTGTATGGGCAATCTGCTATACTTGTCCCAGGACTCGATAGGTCTACTGTCACAAATCCCAGTCATGAATGCTTGATACAACTCCTAGAAATATATAGGGGGATTATATATTGTAAATTCCATCTCCACAGGAGGTTATCAAAGTTTTAACCAAATTATCAACAAAGTTCACATTACTTAAACATATATTTTGAATTCTTCTCTTATAGTATAAATATCTCAAGAGGAAAATAACCTAGATCCCAAATCAAAGATGTACACCAGGAACTCATATATTATTATGCAGAGTTCTTAGACCCATCCTCCAGACAGAATTCAGAAACCTGTGCAAAGTTCCCAGGTTTCCTACTACATGAACCAGAGTCAAACACCCAAGGACCACAGCAGACACCTGGCTAGTGACAGGCAATAGGAAGAACAGAGAGTATCCCAAAACAGGCTGAAATCCACCTCTTGTGCATCTCATGTTGGGTACTGATGCTTCTCCACTTACTCAGGAATACAACCTGGATCAAGTAAATACAGACTCTTCAAATAACAGCAAACAACTCATTCTTCCAGGCAGTTACCACTGATGATGTGTGGATTGCCTCCCATAATAACCCAGACATTAAAATATTCATTCGCAGTGATGGCAAAATTCCCCATCTGCTACATTTGATATAAACCCACTTCCAAAGCAAGACCTATAAATACTAACTGACAAGTAATCCTGTGTTAGAAACATTCTCTACTGTTGCTTTTAAAGAAAAGCCAAAGAAATGAGATTTATTGGAATAGACACAATTGGAGCTGGATCAACTACACACAAGTTCACCTCTGCAATGATCCGCACGTCAGGGTTCACTTAACCAGGAAAGGAAACCCCCGTCTGCAGCCACCTTGTGGCTGACATGGTCTGGGATTAAAAACAAATATCGTATTCCTTCTGCTTTTTATATATTTTTATATATTTCACCTTTTAGTAAGTATGTGGAAAATAAGTTATCTGCCAGACTAGCGCTATGAGCAGAGACCAAGCAAGCCAAGAACATCCCCGGAGCATCTCTCCTAGCTGGGTTCCAGGATTCCAGGCACGAGCCCGGCGACCTTCTCCCGAGGGAAGGACGCGCCCTCGAGAGCTCCAGGCGGGACAAATGCGGCACCTTCGTGCTCCGCCCTGCCGCGGCGCTCACTCAGCCCGGGCGAGGAGGCTGAGCCGCCTCCGCGCAGCCCTGGCGCAGTCCCCGGGACGGGCGGTCAGTCGGGGTTTTTCCCCTATCTCGGTGTCCCGGTGCGGAGTGGCCCGGCCGCGCTGCCCGGGAACGCGCTCACGTTCCTCGGGTCGACGTCCCGCTGGGCAAAGCCGGAGGGTGACCTGCCCCGGCCCCGCAGAGGGAGGCGGCGGAGGGGACCGGGACCGTGCTCTCCACAGCCCCACAGAGCGGCCCCAGCCGGGCCAGGGGGCCGCGGCTCACAGGTTCCACTCCTGACCCCCGACTCCTCTTCGGCGCCCCCCACCACCAGCACCCACCCGTGTGAAACCGAGCGCCCCCCGCCCCGGGTTAAGGGAGGGACAGCGGGGAGCTCGCTGTCTCCGCCGAGCTGAGGCGGAGAACGGGCACCGTGAGAGCCAGGAGCTGCCGGGAGGCAGCGGGGACGCTGCGAGGCCGCGCTCGCCCGCCCGGGCAGCTCCGCAGAAAGCACCGAGCGTGGCCGGGGCGGAGCGGCTGCCCCGACACAGCGCGGCACGGAGCGAGGGAGGGAGCGAGGAGGCACCGCGGCGGGACGCGGACAGCAGCCAGAGCCTCCGCCGCACCAACAGTGTGATTGGGTTTTAGTTACTATCAGCTATAAAAGTAAGCCCTTTCCAGAGGATTTTCTAAAGGGGTTTCCCCGTCCTAGCCTGAGCTCGCCACCTTCCAGTCCGCTATCTCCTCCTCCCCCTCCCCATTCTCCCTCCGGGGCTCCGATCCTGCCGCCGCGGAGGTGGCCGGGCAGGTGGATGGAAGCTGCCCTGACCCCCGCCCTCCTCGCCCGTGCCTGCCCTCGAGGGGGACGAAGCGCAGCGCACACCGACCTGTGCGGGCATCAGCCGGGGAGCGGCCGGCGGGGAGCGGCCGCTCCTTTTCACGCGGGGCTGCGGGTGCTGAGCTGGCTGCGGGACAGCCGCTTCCCTCCCCACTGGCCGCTCCGCATGTGATAAGGCGAAAGGGTAGAGAAAGGAGGCGGGCAATTATAGAGCAGAAGGTGGAAAGAAGGGGAGGGGGAGGGAAGAGGCATAAACGATGCCTGAGATCCCACCCTCCGCCCCCGAGCCCGATCCCCGTGGCGGGGGCGCGGCCAGGTGCGCGGGAGGCAGAGCCGGGGGGCGCGGGAGGCAGAGCCGGGGGACGCGGGCGGCAGAGCCGGGGGGCGCGGGCAGGGTTCTACGGGCAGGTGCTGGCCTTGCCAGTCTCCTCGGTCTTCTGGGTTTGCTATCTGTTAACTCATTTCCCTCTCTCCAAAGCTTCTTACTCACTTCGTATATAAATGATTTAGAAGCTGCCTACTCCGCAGTACAACTTGGAATGCAAGTATTCCCCACGCTGGCTATTGAGATGTGTGGATTAGTGACTCATTCGGGAAATATTTATATAAAAGTGTTCCAACACTTTTCTGGCTTAGTATAAACCTTGATTAAAAGTGTTGTAGTACATACCTACATTTTTTGCCATATGGATAGACACTGCAATGGTACATGGAATTACAGAATCTATAGTCTATATTTCCATAGAAATATGAGTTTCCCTGTATATCCTACTGCATTTGCAATTAAGGCTACTATTCACAAAGTCTGTAAGTCCTGAAAATTTAAGAGGCGAATGAAAATATTCATTACAATATGCCTGGTCATCTGTATAAAATTACAAGTGAAATCACTGAAGGACTGAAGTTAAGAATCAGTGGTAAGTGATACATAGATGTGCATTCTTTCTTAATATAAGTAGGAGCCCCTTCTCGGGAAGGAGAAGGCAGTGAGTCACAGGGAGATGACTGTGACTAAGTGTAAAGCAGGACCTTCAGTTGCTGAGTAGGATTCCCAGTCCTGCACATTCTTGTCCAAATTCATGGATGTCTTTCCAGTCAAACTGCAGAAGTGTTTGAGCTTTAAAGGAATTCTTTAAGTCCTATAGTTTCCTATAGCAAAGGTTCAAAACCATTCCTAGATCTAAAAAGCATTTACCAGATTCCTAGATTTTGTCACCTGTAGTTATTCTACTGCATTGCCAGCTGTGTGCAACAGACAACACACATACCAGTCAAGAAGAGTAGCTTGCAAGATAACAATTCCTCTGAAAAAAAAGATGTTCAGGTCATTGATGTTAAATATGATACCGTTTGTACCTCTTTCAGTTCCTAATTTATATATTTAGCTAAACAGTAATACCCTGCAGAACAAGAAACAGCTCATAGAATCATAGAATTATAGAATATGCTGAGCTGGAAGGCGCCCATCAGGATCATCAGGTCCATCTCCTGGCCCTGTGCAGAACTCCTCATGACTCACACCACGTGCCCAAGAGCATTGTCCAAACACTTCTTGAACTCTGTCAGACTTGGGACTGTGATGACTTCCTTGGAGAGCCTGTTCCAGTGCCCAACTACTCTCCAGGTAAAAAACCTTTTCCTGATATCCAACTTAAACCTCTCCTGACTCAACTCCAGGCCATTCCCTTGGGTCCTGTCACTGGTCACGAGAGAGAAAACATCATTTCTTGACCCTCCACTTATGCTCTCAAGGAAGTTGTAACTGCAATAAGGTCTCCACTCAAGTCTCTTTTTCTCCAGACAGAACAAACAAAGTGACCTCAGCTGCTTCTCATATGGCTTCCCCTCCAGACCCTTCATCATCCTCATGGCCCTTCTTTATGACACTCTCTAAGAGCTTAATATCTTTGTTATACTGTGGCACCCAAAACTGCACACAGGACTCAGGGTGAGGCTGCCCCAGTGCAGAGCAGAGCAGGACAATCCCCTCCCTTGCCCAGCTGTCAATGCTGTGTTTGATGCCCCTCAGGACAGGGTTGGCCCTCCTGGCTGCCAGGGCACTGCTGACTCATGTTCATCTTTCCATCAACCAGGACGCCCAGGTCCCTTTCCATGGCACTGTTCTCCAGCCTCTCATTCCCCAGCCTACACACAGCCAGGGCTGCCCCAACCCAGGTGCAGAATCCAGCACTTGCCCTTGTTAAACTTCATTGGTGGTGACTGCCCAGTCCTCTGTTTTGTCAAGGTCTCTCTGCAGGGTCTCTCTGCCCTCAAGGCAGTCGACAGCTCCTCCCAATTCAGTGTCTTCAGCCAACTTAGTATTCCCTCAAGTCCAGGTTGTTAACAAAGATGTTGAAGAGAACTGAGCCAAGAATGGAGCCCCATGGAACCCCACTAGTGACAGGTCACCAGTCTGATGTGCCCCATTCACTGTAACTCTCTTTGCCTGACCTGTGAGCCAGTTGCTTATCTATTACATAACTCAATTATCTAGCTGTGTGCTGGACAATTCAGAAGGATTCTGTGAGAGACAGTACCAAAGTTTTGATGAAGTCCAAAAAGATTACATTTAGTGACTTCCCTTGATGGATCAGTCTACTTGCAGTGCCCCTGAAGACTGGGTAAATGTAGAGAGGCAAATCAACCCAATAATCCGCAATTGCTTTCTGGATCATGTATTTTGAGGTAGGACAAGCTACAGCCTGCCAAGGGGAGAATCCGGCTCCCTCTCTTTCTCGTTTTTTCCCCTCTTCCCAGATTTGTGATGTAGTATCCAAAGCCCATGAGCACCATCCTGTGGCTGCAGCTAGTAGGAAGAAACAAGGAAGGTCTTGAGGATCCCACTGATGGGTAAATAGATTCTGTAACTCTTTGTAGTCTTCAGATGTCTTCATATTTCAGTTTTTATTTGCCTGTTTGCATCAGATTTGAAATTAATATTTTAAGATTATTCAAAGTGTGTGCTTTCAAGTGTAACTTGGTTGATTTTATTGTTATAATTTTCTTTTCCTCATTTATAATTCTATTTTAACATAATTTGACCACTTTTAGAGCTAATGATGCTTGTTACCATTGAGTTTACTCAGCTTTCTCTGGAAGGCACAATACACTTTGCTTTATTCCAAGGAAGAATGTACAAGTTCAAGGTAAAAATTAGAAGGTAAGGTTCCTTGAAAGAGTTTGTATAATGTGCATATCTGGAAATAGAGTAAGAGCAAAATATGCTTAATATTAATGTACAAAATATTTACCAATGTTTCCTCATCTTCCATTAAAAACAAGCAAACAAACAAACAAACAAAAACCCTTTGAATTTTAAAAATTAATTAACTGATTGTGAATTTGCCCCATAAATTTACTTTCCACTATTTTGAATTGGCCAAGCCTCAGTGATTTCAAAAGAACAACTCTTTCCAGCCACCACATTTTAAAAGTATTCACATCAGCAAGATATGGACCATCTTTTGTTGGCTAGTGTAGATTCCACAAAATTTCTATAAATAGGATTACATGGCAATGATGTTGGAAATACAGCTGGAAACAAGACCATTAATCCATCACAAGAACAAAATTACTGCAGGCTCACAACCTCAGAGCGAGCTGGCTGAATATCTAATGCTATGATTAGACCAAGCAATGGATCACCAGCAGCAGTACTTGTGCAAAATGAGCAGAAACAAAAATAATGGATGTTGTTGGTTGTTGTGGGGTAGAATTGCACTGTAATTATCAATCCTTATTTTTTTTCCCATATCTCCTGTTTTTGATGATAAACCTAGAATATTGCTCTTTCTTCATATACTAATGAATGTAATGTATACCATTTTTCACAAGATTTAGAAACGGGAATATCAAGTTTTGGCGATATTTTAAAATGGCAAATAATCAAAAATTAATCAGGTTTTGTATTCTTTTAATAAAATTATTCTTGTATTATTTTATTAAAATGATGTTTTTAAAGCTAACTAGCATTTTTAATTCTGAAATTAAAATACAGTTTCCTTTCATTTTGTTACAAAGAAATGTCAATTTTAAATGCTTTTTCTCTTCCAGCATGCAAAAGTTCCAGTCACATTCAAAGATCTTGACTATGGCACATCTATTTAAATGACTCAAGCTAGTCCCAAGCCTAACAACAATTTGTAGAGTTTTCTTTTTTCTGCTATTAAAAGAACTCCATAACAGAGATAATACCTGAGGTGAAGTATAACTGACTTTTGCTTTACATTTTGTAAAATATAATGGAACATAAAATACTCTTTGAAAAGTTGTTTGCCAAGATCACTTGCAGTAATTAAGTGATCTATGAAGTAAGTCATGCACTGGAAGAGTAGAGAAGGACTTAGGACTGTATTCTGCCCCAACTAAAATAGAGAAAAAATATTTTAATTGTGGCGCACCTTCTCTAACATATTAGCCATGCATGCTTACTTTTTAATTCTTCTCTTCATTAGTTAAGACAATTAATTAAGACAATTACTTTGTGATATGAATAAACAGTGAAACAACTTTTGAAATGAGTGGCTATCTCTTGTGAAGTATTTTTTTCTGGTGCCTTTCTCTGTGCTACAACTATTTCTCTGATGTCAACCCCACAAAAGTGTCTTTTGGCATCTCTGTTTTTAGGCAGGAACTGTCAAAGTAGTCCAGCTTTGCTTCATTATTTGTTGACATGTCTGATGAGTCATTTTCATTTCCTTGATACATTTTTTCCTTGATACTTTCAGTGCTGTCAGCATTTTAGTCAGCTGCTAGGTCTATTCATATGAGGATTATTACATATAATGAGGTAAGTGAAAGGGATGCAGAAAAAAAGAGATTGATGCCATGGCCATCGAAGTGTAAAAGTTCATGTTTAGATTTGGTCCTGCTCCTCCAAACATGCAGGAAAGAGAGAAAAACTGGGCAAAAGGACCATAGGGAAATGGAAAAAAACCCCCCAAATATTATTCAATCATGTATTTTTCTGTTCTCTTCTCAGTATGAAGAAGGTGTGGCAAGAATGACAAGGTTAGTGTTTCATAAAGTTGACTTTTCATTCTGCAGTCAAATTAGATCTCTTTAGACTTCGGAGGTGAGGTTATCTACCGTGTGTTTACACTTCCACATCTCAGCTAGTTTCTGAGCCTTTCTCTGGCCAGATCTGAGGAATAAATATGGCTATATGAGCCTGGCAACATGGTCAGGAGCTGCTTTCATCCTTCTGAGTCTAAGTGCATCTTGTCCAGATGCATTTAGGGAGGGAGCTCAAGCACTTGTTAAAGCCTGTGAGCAGCAGGGAGGCTGAGTTCAGCTTGCCGAGATACTGGAAGTGCAACTTCCTGCACCCACAGCCTCCTCATAGCTGCCGTGAAAGGGCAGAGCATCAGAGAAGTGATGTTATCCTCTCTGACATGCTCACAGGGCAGGAGCCCATCTTACCTCACTGGACAGGGAGGGCTCGTGTGTGCTCTTTCTCCCTCAGAGTGCAGTCTGAATGAGGGGTTTCCTCCTCTGTTGCTGGTAATGTTCTGGACCCACCAGCATTATACAGGATCACAGAGTCTTTGGAAGCATCTCTGGAGACCATCAAGTCCAGCTCCACCCTGTTAAAGGAGGGTCACCTACAGTGGATTCCCAGGGCCGTGTCAAGTTGAGTTATGAGTATCTCCAAAAATGGAGATTCCACATCCCCCCTGGCTGACGTACTTCAGTGTTTGTCCACCTTCATAATGAAGGAAAAAAACTTACCACAACACAAATGTTTTCTTGTGTTCAGATGGAATCAGCTTAGTGCCTGCCACTCTAGGGCCTTTTCTGCAAAGTCAGTCGGCCACCTGTGTGCTCTGATGTCTGAGATTGTCCCTCCTGAAGGGCAGGATCTTGCACATCCTTTCACTGAACTTCATAATATTCCTATTTTGCATTTCTCCAACTTGGTGAGAGTTCTAAAAGTGGTAGCAGAACCATCTTATGGTTCAGTCACTCCTCCCAGATTTTTTGCTATCTGCAAATTTGTTCAAGGTGCACTTTCCACCATTGACCAGTCCAGTAATGAAAAGCAGTATTGCCTCTGGTATCAACCCCTGAGGTACTTCCCTGGTGACTGAGCTCAGCTGGACTTCACACTCCTAATCCAAACCTCTTGAGCCCAGAAATTCAGCCAATTTTCAGTTCATCTCACCGTACATTTATCTAGTCCATGCCTCAGCAGTGTGTCTATGAGGAAGATATGGGAGAAAGCATTACTGAAGTTAAAATACATTGCAGTCATAATGTGAGCACTGCTCCCATTTGCTCCCAGGCTATGTGCCGACACTTCATCCACTCTCCCAAGAGAGCACTGCATCTGGGAGGTCGGTCCTGGGACACTGCCAGCATGGAGGAAGGGTGTCCTGAGTAAAGAGGAATAAACAGACCTTGTGAAGTTGGATCTACCAGCAGCTGGAAATAGGTAGGTACAAATACCCATTTTGTTTTACAAATACCCTAGTCTGGCAAAAGGTTTCACTGGATTAAGCTGCAGTGCGGATTAATTTGCAGCCCATCAATGGCACAATTTAACACAGAGAGGGAAGGATTCCCCCATATTTTACTGAATAAGCATAAGAGTTACAGATTCTGGCTGTCTGTGCAAGAAATAATTTTCTTTGGAATGAAATCCTGGCTGAAATGAGTATTTAAACCAGTAAGAGCTGGAAGCAATATTGTGGTGGTCTCTGTAATAAATACCATAAGTAATGAATGCAAGGGATGTATGGAACAAGAAAGAATTCCCTTCCAAATAACACATATCTTAAGCTATTATCTAGAAGAAGCAGAGCTTCTTGTCTTTCTCCTTCTGGGCTTCTGCACTGAGTTCCTGCACTGAACACCCTTGAACACTGTAATTATGCACCTCTGGTCTGCCTCACTCTACTGTAAGCACTTTTCTAGTACACAATTGACATGAGGAACAAGATTTATTAAATGTCTACATGATGATCTGGGTTTGCATCTTGTAGGTTACTGAAAAACTGAATTTTCAGTTTTTCCTTATTTGCAATTTTAAGAAAAGCATCTGTTCATTAGACTCTAAAAATAATTATAGTTGTCTCCTAGAATAATATCACATAGCAGTTTTTATGCCACTGAATAATCACACAAACCAAACTCGCCCTTAAGGTAGTACTTGATATTTCTCAAAATTTTTATTCACTAAACTGTTTTATTTGTTCAGTTTATTTGTTCTGGTTCTCTTTGCTGCTTTTGTTTTAAGGAGTTTGAAGAGGATGATGAGATTCAGACGTGGGTGCTTTGTTCCCCTACTCATCTTTAAACAATACAGTTGGAATTTTCAGGAATAGACTTAATTTTCTAATGTTTATGTAAGCATATGTTAAGCATATGAAGTTATCTTTCCATGAATAAATAAAAAAAAATTAAAATTTTTTGGTAAAAAATCATAGCCTGTATTTTGGAGTAATTTTATACAAAATGTGAACAGAGAAAAACCAAGAGAAATATTAATATTTTTATTTGCTGCAAACAGCTCCATAAAATTGCCCCTACTCAAATACTCACTGAAAAAATTCAGTATGCTTTCCATGTTTATATTTCAGGAGTATTTAACTTTTTATTTATGTCTTATTTTATTCGCATTTTATTTTTCCAACAAATACCGATACTAAAAATCAATATACTGGAAATCACACTTTATCAGGTATGAGAAGAATTTACAGCAGTTTAAAATATCTTTGTTTTTTTAGTTGTGAAGGAATAACAGAGGGGGGCAGTCTTGGATAAACATCACTTCAGTACGTTCACAAACCTCTATCTTTTGTGCTTCTGCAGATCCAAATTCAAGTACTGTGTCTGTTAAAAGACAACTCTTTGATCTACATCATAAGACTCACGAAATTATCAGCTGTACAGACCTGGATTACTCCTCTTCTGTGCAGAAAGGGTCCACTCGGCCAAAGGCAATCCATTGACGCTCCTCCGTGGAGGAAAAGCTGCTGCCGTGGGCTGGGCTGTGGTGCTGCTCAGGGTGATGACTGAGGGCTGACAGTGGTACCTGCACTGCAAGAGTTCCTATGCCTGTGGTCTTTCAGCTGTTGGTGGCTGAGACTGAGACTGAGATGGTCATTTGGTTGACCAAGAATGGCTGGGATAAAGAGAAAGCTGTTTTGTTTCTGCTCTGCGTCTGTGGCAGAATTACCTGTGCACCCAGGAAGTGCATACACTTCCCACTGAACATGATTAAGCACCTAAAATACAAAGTCAAAAATAACAGGAAGTTACACAGGAGGAAAGCAAGTGTATACTCTAGCCTTAAACAAAGAGCCTGCAGAAACTGTGCTCCAAAGTGATCTGATGATTTAAAGAATTATAGGGTATTGTGACAAAGAATGAGAAAGAGAAAAAAAGGAGAGGCAGTAGTCTACAACCACAAAAAGCAGATAACATCTCAAAAGCTTTTGGGTTTGCCTTTTTTTTTTGTTCCTTCACTCACTCTCAACACTAAGACTGTATTTTATGCTGTTGTAAAAACTTTTTGCAGTTTCTGGCTCTTGCCCTGAACATCACCTTAATCGATGTTCTCAACAAAAATAGGTAAAAATAGGATATTTGACAACACTCCATCCATGACTCTACGTAATTTTCTAGTATTTGTTTGTTAAATTGTAGTGACTGACTGCTCACCTCAGACTTCTTGACCAAGTACCATAATCCCCATATCATTACTTTGTTGCTGTTTCCTTTTCATCATTACTGTTTGGACCCTATTGTAATCTTTAATTTGGTAGCATCTTTCATAAATGATAGTTTAAATGTTCTTGTGACATTGGCACTGGCCACAAGTAATGTTCTTTCTCTTACAGTGTACACAAAAAAGTTCATCTCTTATTGGGAAAGATGGGCCTGTTTAACACAGTGTTTGAGGTCAGACAGGTTACAAAAAAATAATAAACATAATGTCTTGTTTCTTACACAATGTTTCTTACAGCATAATCTTCAGAGATAATGGTGGGATAGTAGATGTTCTTCACTGTCTCGCACAATCAAAATCTCTGTCCTGAGGTTTGCAGTCTTGGAAGAACAGTCAAAACACTTACTTTAGACTACTGGATATTTCACAATGTCATTTTTTATAATAATAAAAAATAGTAGTTAACCATAAATCTATTATTATTATTGTCCAGCACATGGAAAGGATTTACTGCTGTTTGACCCATCAGCCAATTTGTCCCTTCAAAGAGCAAGGTTTAATCCAACAAATTAGTCCTTAAAATCTGAACACTCTGAATGCTTTTGCATTGGGAAATGAGTGTGTGAGTCCTTGTAGTGAAAGACTCTGTGTTCACATTGCTTTTGCATATGCTGGCTTGCCGGAGCTAACATTGGCCTGTGTAAGAGACTGAGTACACAGACTTAGACAGCAGTTCAACTACATCAAGATGCATCAAAATCCTGTTTCTTCCTGACCAATTATTTTTTCCCAAACCCAGCTGAAGGTATAATTTGCCTTCCTGTCTCCCATGTCACAGAGGTTGCTCTCCAGGGGGGAATCAGACTGTTATTTAACTGATATTAACCTTTGGAGGACTCCCCCTCATGTCTTATCTGTTCTCTGTCACTGTTTAGGCTGCCAGCCTGGAAAGTCTGGGAACTTGGAGAATGTGGGTTTGGACAATGAGACTTCCTCAGTAAAATAATTCTGCACTGGACCTAAAATATGCAAACTGTAGGAGTCTACAGTAGGGGTTTGAATCTGTGCACTGATAAAGGCAGCTTGGTAGCAATTCGACAGTGTACCATTACAATGAAGAGCAAAACTCCCTGGAAAGGGAAGAGGGAGGATAGGATCAGCTTATTTCAAAGAGAGCTATAAGAACCTTTGACATTCTGTAATCTTCAGGTTCAGCTCACACTCTGAAGCTCTCCTTAAGCAGTTCTCCACCAGGTGATGCAGAACCATCTGAATGTTTGTCCATTAGCTGTTTCTGTACTGTATCAGAGAAGAAACAGGCAGTAATGAGGCATTTTGTTACTGACATCAACTGTGGGTGCATAAAGATTTCCTAAAAGCATGTTTCTGCCCTTCTTTACAGTCTGAACTTAATTTTGTTTGCCTTATATTTGCTGATATTTTTAAAAACTTGGGTATTTATTGCCTGCACACTAATGAAAAAAGAAATAACTGGAAAGATGTTAAAAACAGCTTTGTTTCTCAAGTGTAGTACATTCTTATTACATTATCTTTTTGTTAAAAAATTCACCTATGGCCCTTGGCCATGTCCAGAAAGTACAATCATAAGACAAGTTCAGATTGCTATACATATTCTGTTAATATTCAAAACTTTTCATCATAAAACTTACAGCATGTAAAGTTTCCTCAGCAGAGGAACACAGTAAGAATGCAGAGCTGTGGCTTGTTTCTGGGTTCACAGGAGTAGGTGAGAGCTTAGTGTCCCACACTGAAAGTGGCCCATTAAAACAAGGGCCTGACTGACACCCAGTGCTTTAGTGATGCTGAATCACTACCCTGAATGTCAGTGGAACAGGTTAATTCTTTACTGGCACAAGGAGCATCTTCTTTTTGTTGGCTTTTTTTTTTTAAGATGTTGGTTTAGAGAATCATTATAGTTAAATCTGTGCTTCTCATGTTGAGTAACATTTATTTTTAAACCAAGGCTGCATTTGGTGGTCAAGTTCAGAGCAAATTTAAAAAATAACTTCCAAAATATGAGCTGTCTTATCTTTCTGCTATTAAAATCAGCCTGCTAGTAAGAAGCCAGATTGTGATTTTTCTTCTAATCTTATAGTCAGGCAGCATTTTTGTACACTTAATTGAATTATTTCTGATTTTCCAGTAGGTAAATAAAACAGAAGGTCACCATAAATATTTATAATCACTATTGTCATTTGCCTAAATGCATTCTTGTTGAATTTTAAATACTATTTGTTAAACTAGCTTTAATTTTCTTCACTTGCTTAGTGAGTGTGTAAGATTTATAGGGCTTTCACTTTCTGATTAATGTCAGTAACAAAATCAGAATTATTAATGGAGGTAAAATTAAGCATATGAACTCTTCATAATTCTCCATCTTTGTGCAAGAAAGAAACCCACATTTTACAGCTGTCATAGTTCAAAAGATGTTAACCTGTCATATTTACTTACAAATTCCCACTTATGTTATTGTGCTGAAGATACGGTGCAAACCCTAGCAATACTCATTATTTGGCTATGAAGTTATTCCTTTGAAAAGCCTGTGGGTTTTCCAATGCTTGCTTTTAGCGACAGGCAGGAATGTGCTGGACAAACCCTGAACTGCACACGCTGCTGAGGGTGTTCTGTACTGGGCCCAGCTTCTCGCAGACCACAGACAGTTTTTGTGGCCTTGCCCAGGTAAACACGGCCTTGGTGGCGCAAGGGACGCTCGGCCTCCACAGCCTCCCACAGCTGCCAGAGGCCACGAGCGCCGGGCCAGGGCCTGGGCCAGCCCTCAGCCAGCTCGGCCTGGCACTGGGGCTGGCACTGGGGCTGGCTCAGACAGAGCCCCTCGCCAGGATAGCCTGGGAGGAACAGGAGCCTGGAGAGGAGCTGGAAGATGACTGTGGAGCAGAGAAGGTCGTAGGCTGACCACACATGACAGGTACCTGGCGTGCTGGTGATAAGAGTCTGCCAAAACTGAAATATGAAGCTGCAAATAACACATTTATGGCTACAGAAGATTCAAAATACACAAAGGGAAATATTTTTCCACAGCCATGGAGCCTGTGGGGTGCAGTCAATACGGGGCACTGCTGTCTTTACATTAGGGGATGCCTGCCATGCTTGCTCACTGAACAGTCACCCTGCAGGCTGCACACTGACCAAGGTTTTAAGAGACTGAGTTTCAGCTCTGCTCCTCTGCAGGCTTCCTTGATGGGCTTAGATATCCAGGACATGGATTTTACACCGTGTACATTGGATCTAGGAGCTGATGTGGTAACACTTGGAAAGTGGTGGATGTGGGAGTGGAGGAGTCTGAAGATGTCCTGTAAAACCATGAAGAACATGATGAAGAGGCATAAGCCAGCTAGTAATGCAACAGTCACAACGTGTTAGGTAACTAGTGTGGAAATCTTCAGTCCCAATAGCCCTCTAAACACCTGTGTGAGTTAACAGGGATTATGATTTTTTTTTTATGGCAGCACCTAAGTTCTCTATAAATTTCACTTTGATTTCCTCACTTGTGTTTGGATGCTGCCTGTACCCCCTTCTGTTGCAGGGGTGAGCAAAAACTCCCTTTGTAGCAAAGGCTGAGATGTCAAACACTGAGATGTGACTGCAGCACAAGGAACATAGCAGAGAGAGAGCCATCACTGAAGTGTAGGGTGGTATGTAAATACCTCAAGGCTCCCGAGAGCTGCAATGCCTGTCATATTGTAAGCAATGCAATAAAACAGTGTTTATATGTGAAAAAACTGATCTGCTGCTGCATTTGTTCTCATCTGCTGGGTCTGCAGTAGCTGCTAGTCCTTCCTAGAATCGCATTTCTCTAACGGGAGCAGTTGCTGCCTTGCTGTGACTCCTTGGCTGAAATTAGTACTTTTCAGGACAACTTCAAAACAGTAACACCCAAAACCCAGGAGAATCTATTGAAACATGCAGGAAATAATTATACATGGTCATTTATATACACAGATTACAGCTCAGCTGACAAATGGCTCTGGACCCCTTGACTGGCAATAGACAATTCAGAAGCGAAGGGATCTTTGGCTGAGAGGCCACTTTGTGTCTTGACTAAATGCATGAGGAAAAGGAGACACATTTCTTGAGACATTTAATAACACCCCATCATCATAGTAAGTTCTGCACGATACAAGTATGCAGCAGCTTCTCTGAGAATTGGCTGAATACCCAGGATGTTCTTTTCCATCAGTGGTGCTAATTGAATATACAGCTGGGTAACTCCAAAAAATTACCAGCAGTGAGACAATTGAATTAGCAGATGTTAAGTGAGGATTATTAGCGATGTCATTCAGTTGTTCACGCATAGGTGTCTAACACATTTTGAAGTATCCTACAATATTTAAGATGTCCTTTGGGACTTAATCTCTAGATTTGATTTTGAGGGGTCACAGACTTCCCTGAAGCTGCTCTCTGGTACAGAAGAATGTCTCAAATACCCTGAAGGCATCTTCATTGGGACTTGACATTTATGTGTATGCAACAGAACCAAGCCCCTTGTTTCTGAGCTGCGATTCCAATTAGGTAGGCAGAAGTAGATGTCATCACCCTGCTGTGATGTTATTTCAGACTATCTGCAGTGCTGGGAAAAGAGCACTGCATTAACCTGTGTGCCAAAGGTCATCTTTGCAATCACAAGCCCATTGTTAGGAGTTAATCATCATAACTACTGGAAAAGGGTATCATCAAAGAGCCTTTAAAATGTGGACAATTTGATCCTAATCATGAAGTTTTTATTCCTGTATTACATGACTTCCTGGAGCTCTGCACATTTATACAGCATTGTCTGTTTTTTGAGAAAGAAGCCATAATCAGCAAGAGTTAAGGTAAATGTTTTTTGTGCCTTCATCTTCCAAATTAAAATTTCTGAGCCAGAAGAGATTTTTTCTTTCTCTAATTATAGTAGATCAGGTCCAGGGGATTTGTATTTAAATGGAATGCTGAATATTATAAAGAATATGAATCAATAACCCCCAGAAAATAATTTCTTAGGAAAACGAACAATGATACAATCACGTACAGTGAGAAATGAAACAAAAATGTAACACACAATAACACATATTTTATCATGATTTGCCTGATGGACTGTAATAGAAAATGAAATATTGAATATTTTAATATTCAACAGAATCTTGTTTATTCTGGCAAAACAAACAAAACACACACACTTCCCAGCTGCAGTAACAAACAAAGGGTGCACAACTTTACCTTTAGAAAGCAGTTGAGCTGAAAATGTTTATTAAAAAAAAGACATGGGGAAAATGTAACCTTAAGATCTTAAATACTTTCATGTTTCTTCCTTTCCAAGTTAAGCAATAAAAGCTAGAACATTCCACCTACAAATTTTAAATGAGTTTTAACAAAATCTTATCATGGTTCTAGAAATATTTTGCAGGCAAAGCAAATTTGTTAGGGCACTTTGGCAAATTAAATGGGTTCCTGATCCTGCAAACTACCAAGCACTTCTGAGTGTAATCACTTAATATTTCCTAGGCTTTGCTCAACATCACGCTTAATTAAACATCTGCTAATAAACCTGAAGCACTCAGTTTGGCCCTATTGCTGGACTCCATTGACAAAACAGTTGTTCAGTCAAGCCTGCATGTGCATTTATTTTTAGTTGATAAATGCAGTGTTTGCATTCTACTTTATAAATAGAGATGAAAAAAAGTTTAAATTACTTCATAATGTAAATGAAACTTATTTTGTTAAAGGATATGTTTTGTTTGTGTCATTTGTTATATTTGAAATGGAGATACTTCCCAAACAAACATATCTTTACTATATTCTTCTGTAGTGCATTTTAGGATTGAATGTTCATAAATGTAAAAGCATTAATTACAACTTCATTCTTATTGAGAAGGCAGAGTTAGAACAAAAAATGTATATTTAGCCATAAAAGTACAAGACTTTCTCTCTCTGTGATGTTACTAAGAAACTTAATTTAACATTATGGGACTTAATTTAACATTAGGGGACTTTCTCATCCCTGGCAGTGCTCAAGGCTGGGTTTGATGGGGCTCTGAGCAACCTGGTCTAGTGGAAGGTGTTCCTGCCCATCACAGGGGAATGGAACTAGATGATCTTTAAGGTCCCTTCCAACCCAAACACTTCCCATACTACACCCCTTCACTGCACCTGTCTGATGGATTCTCCTCTGTGGTCTATATTCATTTTGCTTACACTTCAAAATTGTCAACAAGAATTTTAAAACAAGCTAACTTGTCTTCATTTTTCTTCTTTTTTAAAATAATTATTTGAACATACTATGTATTTTCCAGGTATGATCCACTAATAGGCGTTATATTACAGATTTTGCTCAGGTTTTCATGAAATTTTTATGAAATTTTCCCAGAGGAGGTTTGCCTTGAGAAGGACAGATAAGAACTGACAACTCTCTGAGTCAGGCTTGAGTACAAACTGAAAAGTGTTTCTGTTCATCACACGTTCCACTGCAAACACACAGGGGGAAAATGCAGCACTTCTTTATCAGATAGATGGAGAAATTAATAAGAGGAACTCTGAAATATGAAATGAAAAAATGTAGTTATAAAAATGTGCAGTCATTTACATCTAGCAATGAAGATAGCAGGTTCCAAGCCCAGCTATGGTGGGAGGCTGTGCTCCAGGCAGTTCAGGAGGGAGGGAAGTCACGGGTAGCTCATCCAGAGGCCCAAAAGAGAGACCACTCTTTGGAGGTCTCTCTTCCTTTGTCTCCATAACCTGAGAAAGTCCATGAAAGCTGTGGCCCATCTGTGTTATGAATCATACACAGCTTTGTTAAGAGAAGATGTGATGTCATATCTAAAATGAATTTCATTCCATCATTTATGGTAGCTTTTACTTACTTTGTTCTCTTGCCTCAAGGCTTTGTTTATACGTGAGCTAACATTTGATTGTAAAGCAGCAGCCAATTCATCTGTTTTCCTGAAATATTAGGCTTGCTCAATAAGTACTGCTAATTTATGAAAAGCTAGGGATGGTGATCATGGTAAAGAGGCACTCAAAAACAGACTAGTTACAAAGAAAGCTGGATCATCGAGATCTTCCAGAAACGATTTTTGAGCTGGATGAATAAAGTAGGACCAACGTCAACTAAGCAGCAAAAAAAGTAGAATAGGAAAGAAAAATAAATATATCCATAAATCACTACTAAAGTTAAAATAGTTTGGTGGGTGTGGGTTGTCCTTTTGACGAGTGTTCCCCAGCTTGGTCTGCTTGGGTGCATGCAGCAGCAGGAGCAATGGGAGCATTTGGGAGAGGAGTTCAGCTGCTCAGGCATGATGGAAATGACTGTTTGAAGTGGTCAGAAAACCACTAGCTGTCTATGTACTGTAATCTAGGGAACAGTTTGTAGACATCTCTATGTAGAAGATGAGATGGAACAGAAGCAAAACGTTGCACATAAAAAGAGAGTTTTCCTCTGCAAATCACCTGTGAAAGAAATTATGATTATTATTTGACAAGGCCATACAAAAGCCAGTAGGAGACTGTTGTACTTTAAGTTCAAGAAGAGTTATGGTGACACAGGATGGGAAACCTATGGGTATATGGCAGCAACTTTGTAGAAGAGGCATTACAAAAAATTGTGATACCTAAAGTACAGTGTCTGCCTCAAACCCCTGCTCTTAAAGCTAAGCATTGCATTTTAAGTGTGTGCTTACAAAACTTGAGTTTCAACAGTACTGGCAATTCACAGCTCCCACGGCCAATATGAGAGTGGATCCATAACTGCAAAACAACAGCCATTTTCCTAGAGGACATTCAGTTTGACAGTTATAACTACTCCCTTCTGAATATTTCAGAATTTTCCTGAGGAATTGCAAGTACAAAGATTAGGTAGCTATACATGAAACATTGTCTTTATAGTATAAATTAATTGTATCATTGATTCCTGTGGCATCCTTTGACATTCTTAAGTTGTCTCTTGCATTAGTGGCTCTTTTTAAAAATATAGCTAAAATATTTATTTATGTACAAGTTCGTAGAGAAATCTAGTGCTTTAAAATCACTCCGCCTCTCTGGAACATTAATGATATTTTTATCTAGAGTGTAAGTATATAAAGGGAATTAACTGAATTGGCAGGTACTATTTGTTTTTAAGTAACACATATGAAGGAAAATATAAGCCACATCACTCACCAGATAAAGACATTTAAAAAGGGTGATCTATGAAAACCTTTATTGACAATTTTATTGTAAAAGAAGTTCTCTCACTTTATTTGAAGAGGGGTGGTCTAACTGTACTTATGTATATGTGTGACATACACATGCTTTTTCACTTACACAAGCAAGTTCCAGTTACACACTGGGAAGAAAGTACTTATAATTGCAACAATTGATTTCTCAGTCTGTCTTGCATTAGACAAACACTTTTGCAAAATGTATTGTTTCAGTTTCTACTGTCTCTAAAATTAGAATAATACTTATCTAAAAAATTAACATTAAAAATTAGTATTTAATTCCAAGAATTATCTGAAAATATTAGAGCACTACCCTATAATTTGATAAGAAAAAGGAAACCTCCATGCATTATAGCTGTCAGCACAGAAGAAGAAAGGAGTCAGTTGCTTCTTCTTCCTAATCGTCAGACTATTCTCATTTGTTTATGTCTATGTTAGTACATCAAGCAGATACTCTCTCTGCTCTGAAGGCCAAGAGGCACCAAATTCAGATCTCATGTAATTCTCTGAATTACACTAGGGCAATTTTCTCAAAGATTCAGACCATGCTAAGGGAACAAGCTGACCATTAAACCAATAATTCTGGGACAGCATTTGATACATCCCTAGCACTCTAGTCATTAGTGAGGGGATGAGCAGAAAATGAAGAAAAAAATTAAGAAAAATATTTTGAAAAACAGTCCTACTGCATGACCTTTTCATTCCAAACCTCTTCCTGAAGGTAATATCATAGAAAGTACACCAGGCCACACCCACTTGTATTTCAGATGCTGCTATGTCTTTGACATCTTCAGATGCTGACACAATGTCTTTAACTATGAAAGTTTTATTTTCAGCTTCTACGCAGGCCTAAAATGCAGACAATTAAGTTCTGACACACCTGAAGTGGATTATTGCATCACTGTGTGAATGGGACTAGTTGTGGAACCAGTTGTGTTCAATACCATGCACGTGATATTTGATCTTGAAAAAGATAATGAAAATAATGTATCTTGTAGGAAATACAGCAGGAAAAAAAAGGAGAAATATTGCACTGATTTAATGGTCCAATTAGCTTAACAGCTACTTGAATTCAATTAAATATTACATTTCTTGAAAATGTCCATAAATGATTTGCAAATGTACATGTACAGAGGAATGGCACTAATTTGAGTGATTAAGGCTTGAAGATTTATTAGAGCATCTTGCAAGATCTACAGCAACCAAAAAGGAGATCACAGAGGAGAGTAAGTTTTAGAAAAATGCCTGTCTTTTTAATGAAGCTATTACTGCTGATGCCAGGATTTGTTTTTTAATTTCTGGTTTCTTGCTTCATTCTACACTGAGTTATTCATGCATCTCTTGAAATGCCTCACTTCCGTGAATAATCTTACATTTCCCCTGGCACTTTGCAGGAAGCAAGGTGCTCTGTTATATTTAAAATTCTGTGCCCTCTAAAGTGCAAGAGAGTTTGACACTGACTCCTGTGGGATGTCTTGGAGCATATGCAGCACTGTATGCAGACAAACAGCAATTTAATTGGAAATTATACATTTCATAGCTTAGTTGTTTACTTTCCATCCTTTTTTCCGAAATACAAAATTTCATTGCAGACACAATTTGAATACCTTTGTCACGTTGAAGAGGGAAGGAATTAATTAAATCCCAGATTGTCAGTCAAGTTGAGAACACAATATGGAAATCCTTGTTAAACAGAAGGCAAGTAGCTATGCTCAAATTGTGATAGAGACTAATGTATCTTGTGAATTAAGATGCCATCTCAAATCTGTAACATAATGAAATGCACAGATTTCTCCCTGCCCCCATTCCCACTCCTTTTGCTCCACTCTGAAGTGCACTCTGTAATGCATTATTAAGCCAAATTCTGACCCAGTTTCTTAATTATCTGTAAGCTACAGAGAACTTCTAGCGGAATATTAAGTAAGGCAAGAGATGTAATACAGACGAACCCATGATGGCATTAGAGAGAATCATTAGCATTTTGCTAAGAAAATCCTTCCATTTTAATATTTAACTTATCCTAACATGCAGAATTTATATTTTAAAGGGGCTAATACACCAAAACAACCCAGGGGAAAAAAGACAAGAAGAAAAAAAATTTATTTTTTTAAATAGAAATTAAATAGGAATATTTAGAGAAGCATTCCTGGATTGACAAACTCAAAATACTTATAGCAAACTGAAACATTTCTGGAACAACAAGATTGTTTCCTACTGTTCTGAGTGGATACCACGGACAGTTACTGCAATCTAATATAACATTATGTGCCCAGCTATTTATTTTAGATGACCCGTAAAATTTAGATGACCTGTAACCTGCTACGGCTTATACAAGTGTACCAAAATTTTGGGGAGTAAAGTTGGGATTAAGAACTGTCATAGCAGATGACAAACCCTCCAAATGCTCTTGTGCTTGGTTAATATTGAGTAAGCAGCTGAAGTTTTATACCTCCCTGTGCTGTTGCATATTAGTGGAATATGAGAATTTTTCTTGGCAAAAATACAACCACAGATACAGAAAACCAGAAACAAAGAACACAAGGACTTCTTCCTACAAAGCTGCAGGAATATATGTGCTTGAAGACTTGCTGTATCTCTGAAGTAAAAGTGTTTGAGTGAATGAAAAACATACTGAAAGAGCAATTTATTTGGTGAGAACAATTTTTAATACAAAACATGTTTCAAAATTGTTTGAGGAAAAATACTTTCCCCACCCCATAATTGAATGATTTGCGGTATGTGCATATAGAAAGTTAGGTTTTAATTGTAAAATTTAGACAGCAGAGAAAGTCTGCAAAATGTATTTATAATTTTGTGGAGCAGGATGTATTCATTCAGTTCAAAGATCAAAGAAAAGCCATTCAGTCCTCTTAACATCGAGCTGAAGAGTCACCTAACTGCAAGAACATGGAGTTTTTATATATGTTTTTAAAAAATATTTCTTTCATGAGTTCATCAATGAAAAAAATCCTATTGTTTGAGAAACAATAAAATTCAGTTAAATACAAGGTTTTATTTGTAATAGTGTCAAATGCAGCTCATGAGGGAAGTTGGTTTTTCACAAAACATCAGATGACTGGAAAGTGCTGATAAGCTTAATGTACATTCAAGTGCATTGCTTCAATTTGAAGTGTACTTTTGCTACAGGAGAATCTGGATGTATCATTCCTTATGCTAATACTGTGAATTTCCCACTGCAACCTGCCAAATATTCTTCTGAGAATTAAGGTGTCCAAAATTTCTCTAGAGTGATGAATAGCAAGACTGAGGCACCTTTCCTTTACAGGTATAGAAAAAACTTCAAAATCAATATTTTATATTCAAGCACCTAATACAGCACACAGGCACTAAAACCAAAAGACCAATTTTCAAAGGCAGTTTTTTTGTAAAAGTACCACACATTTTTCCTTTTTCTCTCTAGACTAATCCATGTAATCAGTCAGGCCCAAACATTTACACCAGACTATCCTCTACAGAGCACAGACATCTCTTCTTATGCATTTGCAGTTCATTTGTGTTTGACTGTAATCAAGCCAGGATTTAGTCGGCTGTCCCTCAGCCCAAGGAGAGAGTAACTGTGACTGCACAAGCTCTGGGGACAAAGCTGGGCACCAGGACAATGTTTATCAATGTCAGCATCTCATGGAAACCATCTGTGACATCCCGACCCCACAGTGCTTGGCTCTTTCCCCTCCTGAAGTGCTTTGATCCAGCAGTGGACTGTGAGGAAATATGCATGGCCCCTTATGCAGAACCCATTCTGACCAATGCAGCCATGGCTGGGCAGACCACCTAAAGGCCCTGATCATGTCTCTGTTGGGCACAGAGAAGTCTGTAGTGAAAATATGCTGGTATCTATTGTTCACATCTTAGCATAATCACCGGTGCTATTATTGTTAAACGAAAGAGAGCCCCCTCCCCTAAAAGCAAAATCATCTGTTTAGACACAACAATGTTCTGCTGCCTTGTGCCATGCCACTCCATGGCTGTTGCTATTTGTCTCACAGAAATGTCCAGTAATAGGGTTTTTTTGCCTTCTCAGGCCTCCATTTCTTCCATCACTTCCATCACAATTGTTCGAGGGCCAGTCAGGATGAGGTTGCTTACTGTCCTGTAATCCACATGGAGAACATTGAGGCCATTGACAGACACGACAAATTGGCAAACCTGAGGAAAAAACAAGCAGCAAAATGTGTTATGCATTAGACTTTGTTAGGTTAATTACACAGATGTACTATCAACTCCTGGGCAGACAAAACCTCCAGAACTCTTCACATCATCTCATTTGGTACTCTTAAAAGCCCCCACATTTCCTAGAATTAATCTGGCAAGGTAATTTTCCATAATTTTTTTGGAAACATCACTTCAACTTTCAAATTGGTGGAATTCAACTTTCCAATCTTTGAAATTTTGAGGTCCTGTATCACCATTTTTTCTCATAACAATATTATTGTTTCTACTATCAGTGATATTTTATGGTATCAATGGTGCTTTGCAAACAATATGGGACATCCAGCTAAGGGTCCCCAGCATAGGAAGGACAACTGTTGGAACAAGTCCAAAGGAGGCCACAAAGATGATTAGACGGATAGAGAACTTCTTCTATAAGGAACTAAGGCTAAGGGAATTAGGTTTGTTCAGCCTGGAAAAGAGAAGATTTCTGAGTGACCTTATTGTGGCCCTCCAGTACCTAAAAGGAGCCTACAAGGAAGATGGAGAGGGACTATTTTCACAAGGGCCTGGAGTGACAGGTCAAGGGGGAAAGGCTTTAAGCTGGAATAGAGTTGGTTTGGATTAGATATTATGAAGAAATACTTTACTATGAGCATGATAAGACACTGGCACAGGCTGCCCCATCCCTGGAACTGTTTAAGGCCAGGTTGGATGGAGGTTTGAGCAATCTGGCCTAGTCAAAGGTGACCCTGTTGACAGCAGGTGGGTAGGAACAAGATGATCTTTCACTCCTTGATCTTTCCATCCCTTCCAACCCAAACAATTCTATGATCTATGAAGACAGCTCTGGCTATTGCAGTCTGTTATCTTTAGTTTGTCTTAGATGCTTTCTTAGAAATCATTTTAGTCAGCTCTTGCTAATCACAGTAAAAATATGCACCATGTTTCCAGGCTCAGGGCAAGGTCTGGATGATGACTTCATTAGATTCAGTGCCAAAACCTCCAATGGTATAACATGAACCAAATGGATCCAAACTTTAAGAAATAATATCATGGAAGATGAAGCCAGTACCAGGGCAGATTAAAATGTCACTGCCATGTGACTGGTTTTAATTTCCTTCACCAAGTATGGCTTATTAATTAATTTCAAATTTACTAGTATATTGTTTGTAAAAGCTATAAAAAATACAAACATTGCAGATTTTTTATGATCACAGGCCACTTTCAAGCAAAATACTCTTGATAGAAATATACTGACCAACATCACTGTACGCCTTAAAACACTTCAACAGAGAAAAAGTCACATCAACATATTAAAAAAATACAGGAAAGGAAAGATAATACTAAATCCTCAAAGATATTAAGACTTCCCTGTATCAAATCATAACATTACAGTGTTTGGTTAAAAGGTAAAAAAATGTGTGTAGTATCCAGATCTGTATTTTTCCTGATAAAAATATGGAACCTAAGTGAATAATAATATTGTCCTGATATTTCAGTGGAAACAATATATTCACTAGAAGGCTATCTTGCCCATAAGTCACCTTGAATATGTAAGAAAGAAGCTATGGAACAAATATCACCAGAAATTTTCAGGCTTTATTTTGTATGGACACACTGGATCAATGGGTTGGGGCCAATTTTATGAGGTTCAACAAGGCCAGGTCCTGGGTTCAGCACTTGGGTCACAACAATGCCATGAAATCCTACACGCTGGGAAAAGGTGGCTGGAAAGCTGCCCTTGGAAAAGGAGCTGGAGGTGCTGGTCGACAGTGACTGAACATGAGCCAGTGTGTGCCCAGATGGGCAAGAAGGCCAATGGCATCCTGGCATGGATCAGAAACAGAGTGGCCAGCAGGACCAGGGCAGGGATTGTCCCCCTGTACTCAGCACTGGTAAGGCTGTACTTCACATCCTGTGTCCAGTTCTGGGCCTCTCACTACAATAGAAACATTAAGGGGCTGGAGCACGTCCAGAGAAGGGCAACAAAGCTGGGGAAGGGTCTGGAGCACAGGTCTGATGAGGAGCAGCTGAGGGAGCTGGGGGTGTTTAGCCTGGAGAAAAGGAGGCTCAGGGGAGACCTTATCACTCTCTACAGCTCCCTGAAAGGAGGCTGTAGCCTGGTGGGGTCAGTCTCTTCTGCCAAGTAATGAGTGACAGAGCAAGAGGAAACAGCCTCAGGTTGCACCAGGGGAGGGTTAGTATCAGGTCTAGTTGACATGATGATCATGGCTTTGACGATCTCAGAGGTCTTTTCCAACTTATCTGATTTTGTGATATGAGAAAAAATTTCTTCACGGAACAGGTGGTCAGACATTGGAACAGGCTGCCCAGGGAAGTGACAGAACCACCATCCTTGGAAGGATTAAAAAACCCATGTGGATGTGGCACCTGGGAACATGGTTTAGTGGTGAACACGGCAGTGTTAGGGTAATGGGCTGGACTTGATGCTATTAGACCAACCAGTCTTTTCCAGCAGTAACAATTCTATCAGTCTATGATTTTTCACTTTTCCTATTTAGGCAGAAGCACAAGACAGAAATGGATGTGGGAAAGGTGGGAAGCAGCTCTGGTGTCCTTCAGTGCTAGCTCTAAAGCAGATTTTCTCACATGACAAGTCACTTAACTTTTGTGTGCCAACTAACTTCCTTCTCAAACAAAATGTGCGGTGAAACTCAATTTGTATTTCTGCAAAATGGACAGAATGTAGCTATCAATTTAAGAAAAATTATAGAGGAAGAAAACCCAATCTAAAAATGTAACATTTCATAAAAAAATAGTCACCAATTAGTTTCATCTCTGGTCCTTAGAACTTCTGCACAGGAAGAGTGGGGCAGCAGCAGCCCCTGAAGGGATGGTAGACTCTTGCATCTTACCCCTTACCCTCAGAACTGCTCTGCAGAGCTGAAGATACTGGAAGTAGCCTTGCTGGTAGCCTAAATGATCACCAAAATATGGCAAACAATGATACAACTGAGTAAATTCCCATGGCAGTAATCTTTCCTATATATGACTATTTCAGCTGCAAGTAGTATTGGAAAAATGGTTCAGTTTTTGCATGCAGACAAAGCCTCCTAAATTTTAAGGATTTTTGTTGAAAAAGTACCCCATCATCCTCTGCAGGATGTTAGTTAGTATTTAACTGCCATGTCTGTTTAGTTTAAAAGGCAGATTATTGCAGTATCTGTAGGTCTCAACTTCCAGTGGTGTTTCCTAATATTTTCTATTGCTTTCCAAGATTGTATCAAGTTTTACTGAATTATAGCTTTGGCTCTAAAATAATATTTGGGTTGATTTAAAACAGACCTGCAGAAACAACATTGTCTCTTCTGGCTTAAAGCAATTTTTGGAAGTTGAATGGCTGATCTTTGTTTTACTGTTGCATATTCTCAGACATCTTGAGTTACTGGAATCCCAATGCAAGGGATTCATGTTTGGCCAGGTTCACACATGCAAATGTACAAGGAAGCGATTTTCAGACTAGCCAGTCACCCACACCAGGGCTGCAATGGTGTAAATGCAGATGGTACAGGCACAACACGAACAGCAATCTGGATGCCAAAGAGTGAATTTCTTGTGGAAGACAAGAGCTGACATGTTTGCATTCTCAATGTTTATCATATGCCCTTGGCGGTATGATTAACCAGCAATGTGTACAGGCTGAGAACAGCCCCCTTCCTGCCCTTCTTTGCAGTGGATCCACACGGCTTATCACTTTCATCATTTCCAGTGGAGGGGATTAGATGCAAGAAGTCCACCCAGGCCAGATGAGAAGAGAAATGCAGAGGGGAGGGCAATACAGAGAAGAGCACAGTCCCAGCCTAAAACTGCAGGAAAGACCCATGAGGAACAGGAGATGGTAATAAAGAGTCAACTACCCTAGGAGTAGAAAGCTCTCTCCATAGTAATTGCTTGACCAGTGCTCCTGAGGGCTGAGTCTGCAAATTCCAGGCCTGGCTCCTTCAGGGATGAAGACGTGTGGAGCTGTTTCCTGTGTCCTCCAGAACTGGTGAGGAGAAACAGCTTTGCACAGTCCTGAGCCCTTTGCTATGCTGACTGCCCTCAACTCAGTTTTCTTCTCCT
The DNA here is from genome assembly GCA_008694505.1 of Cyanoderma ruficeps. Classification (NCBI taxonomy): domain Eukaryota; kingdom Metazoa; phylum Chordata; class Aves; order Passeriformes; family Timaliidae; genus Cyanoderma; species Cyanoderma ruficeps. Next base: position 17,303,653 of record VZDJ01000346.1, on the reverse strand, counting down.
CACCCTGATTTCACATTCAGCACGCATCCAGTGAGGGGAAATGAAATGCAGTGCTGCTTTGTGCATTTTAGTCATCATCAATCCTGCCTCCAAAATGCACATACTGTACATTGCTCTACTGAAGTTAGAATACAAGCAAGAGCAAGTGAGCACCCACTTACCAGCCCTCACTGAATATGTCAACCCCCGTATTATTATCTCGGGAATTTTCTTAAGGAGACTGGTTTAAAACAAAAACACAATGATTTAATGTTACATTTATAAAAACACATTTCAAAAAGCTGTAAGTGCTCAGCTCATAGCTGCAGCTGTTAAGGGCTTTGTAACTACAAACATGTAAAATATTTCTGTCGGTTTCCACACATCAGTAACTATAATAGATGATAAACTTTAGTTAAAAGAGCCCCAAAGAACCTTTTATTGCTCATTTCCTCATTGCTCTCCAAGGAGCTTGACAAGAGATAACCATCCCTTTTTATCCCTTAGACTTCAAGAAATGACACAGCCCAGAATAAATTCCGACCATTTTGTTGGTCAGGATGTGGTGATCTAAAAACCACAGAACTTATAATAGTTAAATAAAGCAACACTCAAATGAAAAAAAAAACCCTCCCTTAACCGATTTCAAATATTTAAGTATTACAGCAATAAGCATTTATTGTTGAGTATTTCAATTTCCCACCATTGGAAACAGCAGCTCATGAAAGCAGAAAAGGCACCTCTGTCTTTCTGTGGGTTTTCCACGGTGCATACAGAAGGTTTAACCAAATCCAGGTGTCCCCATAAAAAGATAAACTTCAAGTTTGGGCTTACATTTGAACAAAAAGGATCTGGGAACATGTAATTTAAAGAAGTTAGCAAAGATTCGTCATGCCCTTTATCATTGGACTGAAGATGGCAAGAAGAGGCGAGAATAATTCCTTACCGTAACACTTACAGGACAAAAATCAGGATTGTGCTGTACTTGGAACTGTACAACCCTCTCTCCCCCTCACTGGTAATTGCTCTTTCCTCCACGGCAATCATTGGCTGCCTGCCCCTTCTCAGTCCTGCCAAGCTGCCCTGCAGATGTACATCCACACCCCTTGATTTTCCTGCTGGGACAACTGCCTGCTGGCCAAACCAAGCCCCTTCCCTTGCAGGGACTGCCTGCACCAGGGCTGGTCAGCTGAGCTGGTGCTGATCTGGAGCTGAGATGAGGAGGACTGTGGGATTCTTCTAAGGGAGGTCAGAGACTAGCCGCAGGCATGGGTGTGGAATTGCATAACTACCTTAAAGGCAATCATTAAATAAAAACATTGCATACCTGTCACTAATTCTTTGTTAGTTCTGCCTCAGGATGACCTTAATATTTGTAAATGCTACAGGAATGTTCTTAGAGGATAGGCAGCTAGCCTAGATCCTTGGATATTCAGATGCTGTTTGTACTGCAGGCTTTAGTTAGCTCTCCCTGTGGAGCCGAGCCTTGATTGCTAGGCTTTTTTGACCATAATATATTAAAAAATCACTTTAAAATGTTCTTTCTTTTTCTAGGCACACTTTTTAGAAGGGTATTGTGAGAGTTTGTGAAGAGCTGGAAATTCCTACTGCAGCCTTTAAGTGATTGTTGCTGTTTGGGACAGCCCTAAAAAGACCTTTAAGTTTATAGATGCAGTGAGTGCAACAGTTCATCTCTGGTACAAAGTAAGTAACAGCCATGCACAGTCAACAGATAATGTATCTCAAAACAGTGGGATAAGACCATGATTACATGGCCACAATAATTTGAGATAAATTTTTAAAAACCTGTCCAGATGAAGAGGAGTACAGCTGCCATGAGGCAGTGTGGCTGGGGATGGCAGGACGACTTTCCACCCCAGCAAATGTGTGTGTCCCACTCCAGAAGCTGTGGGGTGAGATGCTAATTCTCAAAGGATTTATCATTTACATTTCAGTGCCAGTATCAGTGTCTGGAATCCACTCTGGTTTTTTGTGTGTTTGCTTGTTTGATTGATTGACCGTGGGGTTTTAGTGTTTTTTTGGTGTTGTGTTTGTTTGTTAACTACTCTAAGAAAGTACAAATGCTATTAAAATTGCAGATCAAATAGGTACCAAGGCAATCAATGTTACCAAATATAATGTAGGCTTGAAATTATAATATTCAAGGCTAGATTATGCAATGGTACACAGTAAAGATAGTGGCAAAAATACTGTTTTTCAGCAGTACTGATAGTTTACCCCATTATCTAGGCAGCAGTGGGAATATTCAGGGTCTAAATGCAAAGTACAAAGTCTATGCCAGCACACTGAAGTTTTCTCCTTCAACAGCAACAAGGTCAACCAAACAAAATGGTCTGATGGGCTGTTTGGTACTGAAAGCAGTTCTGGCATCAGCAATTAACAGCAGGAAGAGACGTTGAAAACACTGCCACCAATTAATTTCCACCGAAAGTGTGAATATTACTATACACATGGCAACTGTATGAAGAAAAATATTAAAAAAATGGGGGAGAGAGTGTGAAATCCATTCTTCCACTAATCTTTTCACTCCAGAGCAGCCAGGATTTCACTCCTGGACTCTGTGTGGATCTGAAACAGATTTCTAGCAGCTGACAGCTCAAAGCAGTCCCACATTCTGCAGCAAAGCACACCCCTTTGAGACCAAGGTAGTTCAGAAGTTATTAGCACATTGCACAGAAACAAGCCATTTTGGGAAAGCTGTGTCTGAAATGAGGCTGGCTCAGTCATCCAGCATGAGACAGACTGCACTTAACCCTTTGCTCTGTTCATCATTTGTATCCACAGTGATTTACCTACACTTAGATAGTCTGGGACATGCTTCCTTGACTATTTCTTCTTTTCATCTGATGTGAAGCCAAAGTCACATGGATAATTTTTACTTTAAGACAAACCATTCCCAAAATGCATGAAGAAATGTATTGTTTTCTTTTTAGTCTCTTAAAAAAACAAACAACCAACCAAACCACGTTATTAACATCAAGTAAAAATGAATTAGGGCAAATGTAGGAGTTATTTTCAACCTTGGAAAATTCTTCAGCAATTTTCCTAAGAACAAAAATAAAAGTTTCTAAGTATAATTTCTTTCAGAGCTGTTCAAACAAAAGTGTATTTTGTCTAGTTTATAGAGCAGAATTCATACCAAAACTGACAATATAACTATTTAAAAAAGAAAAGTGTATCCCAATGGTAATGTTTTTGCTTTTCTTCTTGGTAATGAAAATTAAAATTAAATCCATTACAGAGATAGCCTGCTTATATTTCTCTTACACAGATACCCTCAATAATTATAAATAAATGCTTTTTTAATGTCCTACTAATCCAGCAGGGACAAGGATTAGCTGGGAGGTTTGAATAGCTCAAACTTATAATTGTTTCATTACTGTATTCTGAAATTCACTGTGATCTTCCAGAGGAAAGTCCTCCACATGTGGTTAGCAAACCCATCTGTTTTCTATGTTCATGAGAGAGCCACAAGATCCTGATTTTGATTAAATATCAGGCCATGCTGTCAGTAAGAATCCTTCCTTTGGGGCACCCATGAAATCAGGGCTGAAGGGTTAACACTTTCCAATTGTCAGTGACCTGGAGATGTCATCAACAGGATATCCCACAAATCAAACTTTTCACGATTTAGATACTTTTGAAAGTTCTGGGCCAGTTCTAAAATTGTAAACTTACTGGTTGATTCCTGTGGTATGGCCACAGCTCTCACCTGGGAAGGTTACTAAACTCCTGAAACTGAGAAGGAAAAGGAAAGAAAAAAAGCAAAAAAGAAAACACAGCCTTTACCATTGCTTGTTTCAAGAGTCAATACAGCTGCTTTGACTTTTCTGGTCTTGCTAACAGATTTCAGCAAAACTTGGGCAAGGCTTAGGTGCTATAAGAACATAACATCTGAAACACAGCTTTCCAGCTTTTCGCAAGAAGGAAGGGGGCAGCCAAGCTTCTAACATTTTAAAAGAAGAAGTATCTTTCCGACGGGATCCTTTCCCCCTTGCACACCCCTTGCTCCCCTTGCTCCTCTGCAGATGTTTGGAACCATTCCCCCCAGTCCTGCCTCCCAAGCACCACTGCCCTCCGAGCAAACAGACAGAAATCAAGGTGTCAGTCTTTAAAATCTAATTTAAATATGAAATGTGAGGCAGTTGAGAAATGAGTGAAAGTAAACACTTCCATTTAATGCTGTTATTTTGTCACAAAGGAACAAAAAACTACATCGTTTGTACTTTTCATTGCTGTTACTAACTAGAAAGGAGCTATTTACAAGTGGATAACCACATGGGTTTGCCTTGCCAGTTTTCAGATACCTTGAATAAATTCTCCCGGCCAATTACCACATCATCACCTTCTACCTCACACACCACATCATAGGCTTGTATACAAAACCCTTAGTAACAACACGCTTCATGACAATGAAGTTTCCCTCTCTTTAGGGTGTAAAAACATACTTTCACTTTAAAAAAAATGTGGAAAAAAGTGTTTGCTTATTAAAAACTGGATCAGTAACCTGATTTGGGACCTCACAACTCTTTCTGCTCACAGAAAGGGATACACTCAACCTGAATTGCCAAGGAGTCTGTGGATCCAGATATCAAACCCCTTTCAAAGGGGAGGAAGGCTCATAGCAGGACTTGGTGCCTGCAGTCCCATGAGGTGCTCCTGTCCCTTTGTGCTGGCTCCAGAGGCAGCACACCAAAGCCAGGCACCCCTCCCTTTTCATCCTTTTCATCCTTTTCATCCTGTGCCAGCAAAAATAAATAAATGAAAGGATTTGTCTCCAGGCAAAGTAAGTTCCTTGATGTGCCTGACATGGATGGAGGAAGGAGGCAAGAGATACATATGTGGTTGGAGGCAAAGGGAAAGAAGGAGATGAAAAGGAGGTGAAGATTGATAGATCAACTTTCCTGGCAGAGCTTCCACTTAGACTAGTAAATTGTAGCCTTAAGTTTTCAGATAACTTTAAGTCTCAGTGAAATCAATGGCAAGATGGATGTTATGGTACCAAGAACAAGTGCAGAGAAATCTGAGGCAGAACAACAGTGGAAGAGAGAGAGCACAGAGCTCAGCCTCTTTTACACACACATAGAGCCTGCATTTATGCTATTCTAATAGGTGACCCATAGCCATGAAGCAAAGGAATCCCCATGCTCAGGAAAGAGCCCAGGCTACAGAGATGCTGAATGTGGTACCACAGAAGAGCCTAAGACCTAAGACTAACTTCTACATAAACACAAACACAGGCAGCACTGAAGTTTTTGCTCTCATTCTGCTAAGCTTTACACTGTCACAACGGAATGAGGAAAAGAGATGAAAATCAGAGGTCCTAAAAGTTATGTTTCCAGTTAGATTTTTATCTTTGGTGTTTTTTTTTAAAGAGTTCATGCAATCTTGATAGGATTAGTAAAGCAAAGCTGGAACCTCACAATTCACAATCAACTGCATGTTGCCGGAAGGTTAAAACATCATACCATGGCCTTTCCTCCATAACTGAGGTTACTGGATGGAACAGAATAAATTGCAGATGTGTGTTCAGTTCTGTAAATATCTCTAGCGAAAGTGTAATTGGCTGTAGAGTGGGTGGTGTGGGAGTAGGCAAGTATCCAGGCTTTGCATAAAAAAGATTTTGTCTCTCGAGAGACGTGTTTCTTGTTCATTCTTTACATCAGTGTGAAGCTGGCACACTGTTCCATCAGGGGGCTAGAAACTGGGTACCAGCAGAGCACAGTACAACTCACAGGACAGAAATTTACAGAATTAAAACTTAAGTTCATATTAAAATACAAGTGCAGATTGGTGTGGATGGTTTTCCTGAGCAAGGCTTCATTACATACTTTCATTACATACATGTTACATACTTCTTTCATTTTTAAAAAAGAGGCTGATTTTTTTATAGTATTCCAAACAAATTGGTGTCCAACTTAAAAAAAAACCAACTCAATGGGAATTAAACAATATCATCTATAAACTGCATAATAAAAAAAGAAAGAGCATGTAATAAAATAATATCTATTTTATAACATAATACAGTATGCCACATAATATAAAAGATCATAGATTTTCAAGGGTTTCATCATTGGTTCTGACAGTCACTCACTCCCTTCCTCTCTTCCAAATGATGGGAATCTGTGGGAATTCAAGTCCTTTTTTTTTTCACCACCACTGCTGAGCAAACTCCACAAACAGAGTGGACAAATTAGAGGAGGAAAAGAGCTGACCTAAGAGCCCATGAGAACAACTCTTGCTTTGGAGAGCGAGTCTTTTGGGTTGCACAACTCCCAGATCTGCAAGTGGTGGAGTTTTGCTCCAGATTGACTGAGTGGTCAGGCAAACGCCGACACAGCTAACAGGAATTATTCACAAAGGTAAATTAATGCTACCTGTACATATCTGGAGAGTAATAACACAAGAGTCTAATAGCCTGAAACACAAACCCTCCATAAATATGGAGTAGGGGAATATAGGTCACTGCTTTCCATGGCCCTAATTGGGAATTGGTGTGTAAAATCACTGACTTAATGTGAGTCCCAGTGAGAAATACCCACAGGTAAAGCTAGGCCAGGCTGGGCCACATCAGAAAAGCAAACCAGTGACTGCATGTCTAACTTTATAAGCATTTTTATTGTAGAGTGCAACTTGATACCTACCACAGAACAGTTCTGAAAATGTTAAATAACTCGAATGGCTAAAGATGGCTCAGGGTAAAATACTGCATCAGTGTCAGAAGAACACAGAGTCTAAGCTTAGAAATAATGTCTTTTAATGGTTGGATTGACCTTTCAGTGGTTTTTTTTTTCTGGTATATCTGCAACTAAACTATATTTGCTAAAACAAAACCGCACATAATGAATAAAGAACTTTAAAACTATGTATCAGTTTACTTACATGGTCAAATATAATTATGCTGAACTGTAGTTCATAAGTCCCATATTGGTTAAAAACAGTCACTAAGTGCCAGCAAGGGAATTACAGGGGCAGACAGACTCATGCAAGGCACCCTCAGCACCCCCCGGTATCCAGCGTGTCATGAGCAGGAACAGTCTACGCTGTTTGAGACAAACAGCTGCTCTCTGTTTGCACAGACAAAAGTGCAATTGTTTTTCCATGTGTTTGGCTAGCTAAACAGAGCCTTGGCTTTAATGCAACATGCTTCCCGAATAATTCGCTTATACCATGAAAGGAAGCCACTTTGTGTCTTGAGCAGCAACAAGAAAAGAGACGGAGAAGCACAGGCTGTAGAGCAGCAGCTGGGCAGCAGCAGCATTCTTGAAGTGCTCAGGGCAGAGAGCTGAGATAGCCATGGACTTGTAAAACCAACAGCATCTGAGGAACTCTCCAAGGCATCAGGTGAAATGAGTATTGCAACTAAACCAAGTAATACAAAATGTTTTTCATCCTCAGCTGAGAGCAAAAGTAGTTTAAAATGACAGCTTTTTGCTGCACTGGCCTCTAATTCTAAGTCTTTTTTATAGACACCTGGGATAACCTTTTCAAGATTTCAGGCATTCTGCAGATCAATTTTTCAGATGACAGTACTCTTTTTAGACAGCCTGGACTACCTGGGAGTGACCTGCACTAGCCTATGACAGCTCGAGCATGGGCAAGATCCCATGTAGACCACACAGGAACTTGGAAGTTGAAACACAAGCACAGCCCTCTTACAGTGCTGCTGTCTCTCTTTCTGAATGGTTACAGCTGTAAGACTCCAGAAAAAATCAAGAAAACACTTTCATAAAGGCAGGGTGTTCAGATATCTGGGTTATCCTGTCATACAACACCACTTACTTGAAAAGAATTTTTAAAACTACCATTTATTAAAATAATGTGACTAAATTCAGAAAGTCCACTGATCTCCAATAATGAAGCTATAGAATTTTTTTTTCATTTTTATTTCCTATTGATGAGAAGGAGCCAACATAGAGACACAAGTACAGCGGGTCACTTTTTGCCCAACAGCATTTTAGGTGGCTGACCTACAAACAAGTTCAATTCTAATGTCACCCACACTGCTGTGATTGCAGAAAAAAGAGCTCTGAGGTATTATGAAACTTGCTGTACTCACATAAGGTTTCAGTTGTTGTAAAGAGAAAAAAAGTTATTTTATTGCCCAGTAAAACTCTCTCTGTTAAAAGAGTCTTTAGGAAAAATCACACAGAGGCATTGGAAACTTAATACTGCTCTGCAAGCCAAAATTTGCATCTGGGATAAGCAAGTAAAACCTTGTTAAATCTGTGTCCTGTAAGTTCAGTGGGGGGGAAGATGTTAAAGGCAAAATTTAGATTCAAAACGTTGAACTCGCTATTTTTGTATTTCACCTGGGAATTCCTACCATCCTAATTCCTTTCTCTATAGTGAGTACCATGGATCCTGTTGTTCAAAACCAGGTTTGACAATCATAAAAAGAATCTTTCTCTGTTTGTGTGTGCGGTTTGCAGTTCACATCCTGCTGGCGTGACGTTTGTGTCAATGTTCCCAACTGCATGGGAGGGGGTCTTTCCCCTCATACCTCAGCGTGTGACTCTTCACACGCCAAGTTTGGATTTCTTTGTCATAGAACAGTTCCAGATAATCACAGCAAGCATCTGGTCTCTAGTACAAGATAAAGGCTGATTTTTCAGTCAATTTTATGTCCACTGGCTCAGAAGAACAGAGGCTTATGATCCACTGAAGCAAGCACAGTCTCAGACTCAACTACTAGTGGTGGCTGTGCACTCTGAGGCTTGTGCACAAGGGTGGGGTTCATTTAACATTTCAAAACAGCTTCAGAAGTTCTGCAGCCTTGGAATAGATTTCTTAAAAAAAACAACTTATCCTTATACAACTCTGTGGACAAAGAAGCAAGGCTTCTTTGAAAAGAAACCAGAAAAAATGGAGATCCACCAAAAAAAGTAGGAATGTAGGATGAAATTCTGACGTATCAGAAGATATCATGGCTTTAAAAGAACTAAAATTTCACAATTAAGGGTCTAATGATTTATTGGTGAACAATGGAGCAAATGGAGAATTTTTGTAAAGATCAGCAGAGACTGGAATATGGTATTGTTGGAAATAGAAAGTGTCTGCAGAGTAGTTACAACCTGGGCAGGGGTGGCAGGGTGGGATGTCACAAATAAAGTATCTGGAGTTGTAACAAACACAAATTTCAGGAGGGAGAGAAGGATGGCTTAGAAAGAAGAGAGCTGTGCAAACTGACATTTGAAACCTGAGGAGCTGTAGCATTGCTGCACTGGACCAGTCTGCAAATCCTCTGCTCTGAGACTGGAAAACCTGGACCTTATGCTGTGAATCACAGCTCCCACAAGGAAACAAAGAAACTTTAGTGAACTTACCTGTACAGGTATCAGAATGGATCTACTCATCAAATGTTTTGGTAATGTTTGAGAACATGTCAGATTTTCTGGCATTTTCCATCTCTATTTAAACCCAAACTACTTTACAAGAATTCTGGTGGGAAATAAATGGTCAGTATTGCACAGAGGGTTTGTGACAGGAAAAAAAGGAGAATCCAAATCCAAACTGTGAGTTCCTTGTGGCCACCATGGGGCAGGTTCACCAGCAGCCCAGTGGAACAGTGTCTCTAAGAGTGTTCTGACACAGAGGTTCAACAGTGACAGGGCTTCCACACAGAGGAGGAATAAAATAGACAGAGAAGCAGTGAAGGGGCAGAGGAGAGATATCCATTCCTGCACTGGGATTCCCAAAATTGAGGAAAAAACTTTCATTATTTCAATCAATCTACTGTCCTAATGCAAAGGATGGTCAAGGACATAAAGACTTTGTTGTAGCATTTGTAGTAGCCTGTAATGAAAGCAAAGGAGAAATTTGCCAAATCTTCTGGCAACTCCTTCTGGCAACTAAACAAAGTTCTGGCAGTGACACATGATGCAGCTTTCAAAACCGTGTTCTTCTTCAGTTAGAGAAGCCTCTACTTTGGTGAGAGGGCTGAATTCACAAAACTCCCAGACAAGGGGAGATGAGTGCAATGCAGTTTTCTGCCCAGTCCTCACAGAACCATGTTACTGTGATAATTTTCATGGCATTAACCCCAGTATAGTCAGAGTAACATGGTTATAGGGTAGGTCCAACATATGTAGAAGTGGTAAAATGATTCACTCTATAAATTTGGGAACTACTCACTGAGTTTAATTAGATACACACAGGGAAAGTCGAAACCTTGGGACAGTTAGGGAGGCATCACCACAGCTCACCAGCAAACTACTTGAGCAAATGATGACCACAGACCAAGAAGAGAAGGCAGACACAGAGCAGGAATAGATTCATTCACTGATCAGGAAAGCATGGTGAGTGTTATACATGTTAAAAAGTTGTCAAGCACAACCAGACAAGAACTCATTTTTCATGTTCATGGCAGGGCTGAGTATTTTCACGTTCACAAATATTTGATCCCTTCCAACTTCTGTTGAACCATTATGCTACTCACTAGCACAACCTTACTAATTTTTTCTTTAGAGTCCTTTAAAAAGATTTCCACTAAGGATTAAATAAATAATAATTAAAAAGCCATTCAAACTGTTCAACATTATGTTCACCATTGCTATGCTCTTAACATGTCCTAATGTCCTGGTCCTGCACCTGAAGAGGAACAACCCCATGCATCAGTACAGGCTGGGGAACAATCTGCTGGAAAGCAGCTCTGCAGGGAAGGACCTGGGGGTCCTGGTGGACGACAAACTGTCCATGAGCCAGCAGTGTGTCCTTGTGGCCAAGAAGGCCAATGGTATCCTGGGGTGCATTAGGAAAAGCATTGCCAGCAGGTCAAGGGAGGTGATCCTGACTCTTTGCTCTGCCCTAGTGAGGCACATCTGGAGTGCTCTGTCCAGTTCTGGGCTCCTCAGTACAAGAGAGAAATGGAAAAAAAATGGAGTAGGTGCAGCCAAGGGTCTGGAGAATCTCTCTTACAGTAAAAGGTACAGGGAGCCGGGCCTGTTAAGCCTCAAGAAGAGATGACTGAAAGAGAACCTCAATAATGTCTATCTAAACAGAGGGCACCAAGAGGATGGGCCAGGCTATTATCAGTGGTACCAAGCAATAGGACAAGAGGCAATGTGCAAAAACTGAAGCAGAGGAAGCTCCACTCGAACACAAGGAAGGACTTCTTTAATGTGCAGTCATTTTGCACTGAAACAGATTGACCAGGGAGGCTGTGGAATTCCCTTACATGATGGGCCCAGTCCTATGCAGTGTGCTCTAGGATGACCCTGCTTGACCTGGGAGGTTGGACCAGATGATCCCCTGTGGTCCCTTCCAACATGACCCATTCTTCGATTCTATAATGTAACAAGCACTCTTCTCAAGCACGATCTCAATGATGTTTGAGGCTAATGCTACCCTATCTGGTTCACTCTCTAATCTCCATGATGGATGCTAGCAGATAAAATCTGAGGTCCTGGTTACTGCTGCATAAAGTGAAAGATAGAGTTAAAACATCTTTGAATTTTCTTTGGTTTTGCAAAACCAGACTGAATTAATGGTAAAAAAATTAGATTTTCTTAAAATTAGATTTTTCTAAAGTCATAGAGGCTTGAATATAGCTTCCACATTTTTGTGGAGAAGAACGGACCTTTATATTACAGTTTATAATTAAATTCTATCAGAAAATGAAGCACTTATAGAGATGTGTTTGAAACATATATACATTTATATTTAAGCCCTACAGCAGTGGCATTCATTGTGGGTAGTGCTACGCATGTTTAGCTCTGCTGCTTCTCTATTTATGGACAAGCTATGAAAGCAGTTTGTCAGCAACTTTTTCTGAGTGTTCACATTACCAAATACATCCATTCTCAACTCACTCTAATGTAATTATCAAATTCGGCAGCGAGCTGATAACACAGTTAAAGGAAAATCCCAACCTGCCTCAGTGTTTTCATGCTGTAATTGAAAACAGATGGCAACTTGTGTAATTTATGCTTTTCTACAATCAGTAACATGTTGGTATAAGATAAGAATTCTAAGACTGAATTGCATCTGCTTCAACAACATCATATGCTAGTGCACTGCATAAATATTTATTCAAGCCTACTCCATCTCCTCATTTAAAGCTCAGTTCAATGAAAAAATGAAAGTACCCTTCAGGTACCTTCAATTAGCACTGAAGCATCCCTGGAGTGCTTCAAAGGGCTAGAGGCCCAGCATCAAACACTGCGGTATCTTCTTTATCCTGAACTTCATGGAGAGGATTAAATGGAGGCATGTACCCGATGCCTTATTGATACAATATAAATCCCAGTTTTCAAGCTCCCACTAGGGTGCCTTTAGGAGTTACAAAGAGGCTTCTCACCTACAATATCCATGCTTCTCTACCTTTCCTACTACTGCACTTGGTATACTTTTTCCTGGGAGAAGGTTTTTTTAAGGATTTTTAGACTGATTTATCTTGCTTGCCAAACAGTTATTCAACCCTCATGTTCGAGGTCAAGTTGGCAAGGACCATCAAATGGGTTTTGTGTTTCTCTGCAGCTTGAGGTACATTCAACTTCATGAGAATGTCACGGTTCAAATTTTTTCCAATTGCAGGAATATAAGGCATTGGAAATTCCTCTGACATCACATGGTTTTGGATTAGTTTTCAACCCGCTGGACACTTATAATGTGTGCCTTTTAGTCTTCCAGGTTACAAGTCTGTAATATGTTGTTTTTGTGGCAGTACTTGAATTCTTTGGACTAATCAGATAGTACAGATGTTCCTTTAATTGCACAAAATGGGCTTGATGACCTTGACGAAATGACATCCACTGGCTTCTTGATACAGCAGCAACTCAGTTACACTTGAGAGTTGGTTCTTATCCTGCTAGTGAAATCATTTGAGAAACTTGACCTGAAATAATCATTTGTGAATGCAGAAGACAAATGAACAGGCAACAGGCAGAAAATTTATAAAGCTGATCTCATCCCCGTGCCAGCTTTTAGAGATCAGGAGAGCAGCACCAAGCTGAAAGGGTCCTGGCTGCACATCACAGTTCCCAAGCTGAGCTCCAAACAAAAGGCATTGGTACCAGTGACAACACGTGGTCCTTCAAACTCCCTGCTGCTGCCTCCCTGCAGCTGAAAGGAAGAAGAACTAGGCTTGAAACGCTTAAACAGCCACTGGCAATTTGCATGATTTGAGGATTTAGGTGTAACAGCTATAAATCCTAACTTGCTAAGGATCAGTTTAAGGAATCAGATAGCTTTCTTTTAACAGTTTGACTAGGGCACTGATTACTCCAGCCAGTGAGAAAAACAGATGATCAGCAAAATGAGTGATTAATTTGTTTCTCTCACAAGCCTCATACTTAGCTAGGTCTGCTTGTTCCATCACACTCTGTTGCAGTTATGTCACACTAATTAACAATGTGATGCATAATTTAAGTCACTAGTTTGAAGTCAAGTTATAACTTTTCAAAAAATATTTGCAACTTAAAAACGGAAGTGAACTTACAGAATAAATCACTGAAAAAAAAGAGTTTTACTGACAACAGCTGACAATATTTAGCAGTGTCATCTGCAGAGAATCAGTCAATAGTGAATTCTCAGCCAGTCAATAATAAATATTAAAGCAACCTGGGAACTTCAAAATCCTGCTGTTCCTGTCTGCACTGCTGATGACAGCAGACAGCTAAACAGAGCTGCAAATAACTCAGAAGAATGCACTGCAACACTGACTCCTTTCATAGCCTCGCATTGCCTCCAGCTCCCACTTGTTAATGCACTTACAGCAACCACTCTCCTCACAACGCTGTCACACACAAACACACTTCAGCAAACCAGGTTCAAAAATACTTTAATAAGGGTAATTGACTAGATATTTATTGAATTACTTTCTCACCTGAAACTTCAGACTGTGAGCAGACTGTGAGTGGTAATCCTATTTACCAGCCCCAGAAGAGGTATCAAGTCCTAAAGCTTATAGCCTCTCACACATCTTCAGCAGATCATGCTAGTAGAGATTTTGCCAGAAATAAATTGCCTGAAAATTCCCCCAGAAGAGGATGTCACACATAAGGAGATGGCAAATGCTGCCATGCTGAGAGGTGCAGGTGAGTGACAGAGTCCACGGGTCCCAGCTGCTCGCACCATGCCCAGCCACAGCCACTGCGGGTGGTCAGAGCTCTGTCCTGAGTTCATTGAGTTTTCTAATCAGACTCCCAATTCACAGCATTTTGGAGCAGGCCAAGAGCCCAGACAAGCTCAAACTGAATGCAAGCCACCAGTAGGTCCAGCAGGTAGGTTGAGCCAGCAATGTTCACTGCTTTCTGTGATACACGGTAGAATTTTAAATGCACAAACCAAGGTCCTACAATGAGACTGTAAGCAGCAGTCCTCTCTCAACAATATGTCCAGCATAATGCAAAGACAGGAAAAGAGTGCTCTCCAAAACAGGCAAGTGCAAAATCACAAGCTTTACAAATAAAGACATTCTAAAAACAATTACAGTGGATGTATCTCCTTAGGAGGAAAATCCCTGCTGCTACTGCCAAGAACTTTTCTACTAACTGCAATGCCAAGGCTTGGCTCTTCTTCAAATTCTTGCCCTTTTCATCATAGCCAACTTTCCTTGTTAGCGCTTCTTTGGTGTAGCTCTCTTGTTGCAGACAAAAGCCTCTTGCACCAGCCCACCAGAAGTTACCGTGCCCAACAGCCTGTTTTCAAAGTGCCCTTCCTGCAGCTTCCACACGGTGGATTGTTTAATTTCAAGAAGCTGTCATCTAAAGCCTGTCATTTGATTTCTTTAAATTTGCCAGATTGAGGAGATCTGTAAACAGATGGATTAAGTGACATAGATTTTTTTTTTAAAATTTCAAATACTGCACTATGATTTACATACTTATTGCCATGGGAACATCTAACAAAAGCCCTTATTTTCAAAGAAAAACACCATCTCCTCACTAGGCTAAAGGTATTCAGCATTTTTTCAAAAATGGGGCAATAATTTTTGTCTAAAGAGAGGCTCACCTCATATATAGCTATAAATTTTTATGTGCAATTCTGCTCTGAAAAAACATTTCATATAAAGACAAGAGCTTTGAAAATAATCAGATCTGTCCTTGTGTAAAATCAAGGCAATACATCCCTGTTTTACAACACTGTTTGTTCCTCTCAGGACAGTGAACTGTTTTGCATTCTTGATCTTGAATGGTTCAGGTAGACCTCTATGGGTCTACCCATGGGTGCAACCCCATGAGATTACATATATGACACCACAGTGTTGTTTTTACAGTCAGGTTTCAGAATTGCTCCACTGTATTGCTAGCTTCTATATTCAAAGAATAAAAGGTGCTGTAAAATACTAAACTCCCAAGTTCAGGATCTAGAATATACACATGAATTAATAAATTATTTTCAAATTTAGGCCCTTTAAATTTTAGGCAGGATCATTATTTGAAAATTATACTCTTCATATAAAAATTGTAACGGCATATTATATTTAGGTGTTGTATAAAACATAAAAAAATTCCAGCTCCCTCAGAACTCAAGCTTCTTTGCCAGTGGGATGTGTCTGGGCGCTGCATGCACCAACAAGCTCTGAAGCTGCCGTTCCCTGTTCCAGGGGTTTTGCCTACCTGTACTAAAAAAAAGTTTCAAAGACAGTATGTTCTTGAAAGTTCTGTTAAAAAAACAATCAGCAGCCAGAGAGCAGAAACTCATGAACTGCACTTGCTAAGGAGGGTCCCATGGCAGGTCTGGCACCGTGCAGTAGGCAGGATGTGCATCCCTGTAGCTGTGGCCTCCATCTTAGTGGGTGTGAGTAGACAGGTGGGAGGCAACTGGGATGAGTGTGAAGAGAAAGACATAAATTAGAAGGCTGGACAAAATTCATGGCAAACTGGGGTACACATGGAATACAGCTGAAACCTTCATCTGTGTTGCTGCCACACAATAAAACATGGCATAAATGGCCATTGGAGCAGGTGTAGCAGCTAACTTCATTTTCTTGCTTTTATCTGTACTTAACATAATACTTTGCCTTTATTTCTCTCTTTGTACAAGGCAGAGATTAATTCAGAGATATACAGGACATGATCCAAACCCACAGGTAAGTCAATGGGTTCTGCATTGCAGTGCAAAAGCTAAAAGCGGGATGTGTATTTATTGATTCTTAAATCCCTTATGAAGCTATTTCAGCACTTTATGAAAGTATCATTTGTCGTTCTTTCAAAATTGTCTTGAATCTTAACTGCTTTACATGGAACAATGGGCTATGTTAGCCTCCCTTTCACTAAGTATGTCTGACTTTGCCTGTTCCTATACAGGTAATCCAGAAGGTGCATACCAGTAGTCACATAAATTGGAAAGTAAATAGGGAAGCTAAAATTGCACATAGTTGAAAAAACATGACATTTTTTTAAAAAAAAAATTCTATCAAAAAATAAGAACACCACCAGCAGCAGCCAATCACATGAATAAAAATCCACCTCAACAAGGGAAAAGGTCAAGAAAGCAGCTTGGAAAGGATAATTGAGTCTCATGTGAAAAAGAGACTTCAAGAATCTCAAGGAAAGAAGAAACGGAACAGGAGAGGGTTTAAAGGCAACCGAACTCACTGTGCACAAATATCTGTAACTGAGACAGAAAGGCACTCAAACACTGGGAACAAAAGCATCTCTCCCTCCCCAAACACAGGCAGCCCAAGATATTCAGTGAGCAGCACAAATATTCCTGGGAAATCATCCCATTTTGAGAACTCACCTTCATCCCAGCCGCGGCTGCTGGCCCACTGGGGTCAACGGCCTGGATGTGGCAGGGTTTGCTCCCCCGCACCACAAAGCCCCAGCCCACAGCATCTCCAACAATCTGGAAAGAAGAAACGACATGGTCACTTTCAAGCAGCTCCATGAAATTCAAGGGGGCAACTTCTAAATGGTCCAAGACATAATTTCAACATCTCTGTACTTCCAACACATAGTAGAGCACAGGCTACTACATCACTCATGGGAAAGGCCCTATCCAAATGATTCCTCTTGCTTTTTGGGAAGTTTTTTTCTTGAACTGGGAAGCTGTAAAAGCAATGGTTCCAATGACTAGGTTAAAAAATGTCTTTAAAGACAGGTTCTAATAATGTATGTGAGTCGAGGTTTCTGTCCCATCATATAGAAAGACCCTGCTAGAAAACTTCAGTTTGGGTAGGTGATCCACTCCTGCAGAGCAGAAGCACCAAGTCGGGGTGAGTTTGTATAATACAAATGTTATCGGCTTTATGTAATTTTACACCCCTTTTTAGTACCACTCTGGCATAAAGCCAGAATAAACAAGTGCTGAATCAGACCTGAAATTTGTGGAAGTACTGACAATGAGGTTTGGGATTTTAAAGTATAAACCTCAGCAAATACAAATAAGCTCTAATTATCCCATCAGAAAATGTCTGTTTGGATTGCCCTGTGCATTTGACATGCAGAAAATAAAGAAAAATACTGGAGACATACCGTAAAAGTTTTTCTAACATATGGGGCTCCAGGCATCAAGAGCTCATCAGCAGTCACAGGTCTCTTTAATACTGTGGAGGTACAGAAATGAATATTCAAAAAAAACATTCCTCTGGAGTTTCTCCTAATAAATAAGATGGGATACATCTTTTTGGCCCCACTTCCCATACAGGCTTTCATTTATTGCAGACTTGCTTGAAAGCAAGTAAGAGAACCAAGGAAAAGCCTCCAGAATAACTCTGAGTATAAATTATGAGATCTTTGGAAAACTGGGGTATTTGGTCAACCGACTTTGTTTTCTGCAATCAAAATCTCCTAAATACTATCACAAAAATCGCAAGTGGCTTTTCCTGTGTTCAGTGTTGAAACAAGTGATCAACTCCCAGCTCACTGTGTGCTTGTTGGGTGCTCTCTGCTATTTCATCTGAGTTGGGTTTGAATCATAGAACTAAATAGTGAGAAAATCCCGCTTGGATGAGGAATTATCTCAAGAGATTTCTGAAACTGCAGGCACAGACCTGTAACTCCCATCTTATCCAGGGACAGACAAGGTAACCTACTGGTATTTTAAATGAAAGGAGATACCAGTAAGTTTCTGCAGGTCCCCATGGCCTTTCTATGTAATGGCATAATTTTCCTCTGAACAAATTAATTTGAAGTTCTGCCAGATCAAATCAATACCATCCTGTGTACCATTTTTTATCTGATCATAAATGCTTCAAAGACAAAGGACAACATAAAGATATATTTTGATATATTAGATATATATTCGCCCCATTTGCCTCCTTTACCCTTAATATTATGGCTGTTTTTCTTTTAGTAATAAATAATTTTGATGGTATCTGTCTTTTCAGTCACAGGTGAGAGACAAAGTTTTCTCACAGATGATATTTGAAGACATTCTTGAGTTTCTTAATGATATTCGTGGGAGCAGGGAGAATTCTAGCAGACAAACCAATACCTTTTTTTTTTTTTTTTTTACTTTCCCATGAATTTTGATGAACTGTCATTTAGCCAGTGTTACACTTTACAGAGCATGTCTAGTCAATGTGAAAAATCTGAACGATTGTGCTCATTTGACAAGTCAGAATCAGATAAATCACCCATGCAGGGCTCTCTTATGTGCCTCCCTTCATTATACCTCCAGAATTTTTTTTGTTGTTGTTTGATGATTGTTTTTCTACATGATTGGTCAAGTCATGACCTGGGTGTTTTTTCAGTGCTTGTCTGCAAGAGAACTTGTCTGACAACAAATACACTCCTGCCTTGTGTTTATTAGCACATAGTTCAGCAACACATTCTGGGTCTGGGTAGCAGGAAGCTATTTGTGAACAAACTGTCCTTACAGTCAGCAGAGGATAAGGAATTCCTCGTAACATTTACATCTGACAGCCTCCCATTAACCTATGCAAGCTGATGTGTGGATCTGTACGTGTGCTCTGGGAGAAATAACCCTACATTGCCTGTAATTGTATGATTCTTAAAAATCAGTCTGTTTATAAGCCCACTGCTGTCTTCTTTCAACTATGAGTCTGTTAAAGCTGTTCACAGTTTGAAAACTAGTCCTAAGGCAAAATTTCTTCTAAAAAATTTATGCAAGAGCAACATCAGCCTATTCTTTTTCTTCCAGTGTTGTGTAATCAGCTGCATTAAAATAAACTTGTTCTCACTACTGACACTTCATATAAAATCAGAAGCATAAACGAACTGAATAGTTGGCATACTTCAGATAACAAACACACTTACAGATAGCAGATGAATGCTGTTTTATCTGTCCCAGAAAATTTTCCAGGATGTAATTAATGTACTGGGGACAAAGGGCTCCCCACACAAAAGCTACCAAAGCATTTCTGGAAAGTATACCTGAGAGATATTCTGCCAAAACATGATACTGTAGCACCCCCTATATAGGGGCAAGCCCCTTGCATGAAGGGGTGAGCATACTGGGCGGTGATGCTGAACACCCAACAGCAACACACTCTGAGGATGCAATGGCCACTAGAACTGACAGCACTTCCTCTGCTGGGCAGCAGGTCTGCTGGAGGGGTTATGACTTCTGAGCATAAAATCCTACTGAGTCCTTCCAATTATTTTATTTCAGAGCTTCATACTGAATTCCCAGCAGAGCTTAAGAAGAGGGAAGGAAATGTGCTAAAAGGAGAGAGAGGGAAAATATCCTTCTCTTTTTGATGGCCACTCTGCACAGCAGGAATGAAATGCACTTTAGTTCGCTCATCTCTGGAATAAATGGTCAAGGTTTTGAACAGCATTCACCTAGTGCTTGAGGCACTTTCTTGTAATCACTTCAAATGCCAGCATCCCTCTGAAAGCAAAGATTACACATATCCACTGAAGCCTTACTCTGTTGTGCAGTACTCCCCACACCACTGGCAGAGATTTGGCCAATTTGAAACAATAAGGAAGTCAAAGGGCAGCAGGGGCCCTGTTTGATATTCAGGGCTATTTCTGAGGGAAACAGAGAGGCAGAAACAATATCTATCTTGGTCTGTTTTTCCCTTCCCAGATGTACAGTAAGAAACAATTTTAAGTGAACTGTGGAAGAATGGGTGTGTTTAATCTTCCGGCGGGGGATAGGAAATCCTTTCAAAAGGAAAATAAGCTTGAACACTACTTCTACCTTCTGAAACAGACCAGTCTAAGACTTAAAACAAATTAAAATATTCAAATGGCCTCTGACAGGCTGAAACAATGCTGCCTCAGTTTTTTTAGAGCCTGCTGTTTTCTGAGAGGTGTTATTCCATAGCAGCTCAAGCAGTCACTGCATAGTTAAACTCTCCTCTGACTTGCACCAAAGGAATGTCTCTAGGAGGAGATTTGAATTGGTTCAGAGTTGGCAGTGAAGAGGCAAATCCAGGCCTATGACTGCACATCGTCCTAAGAGATAAACTGCAGCCCAAACCACAATTATGGACTTGGTGCAGAGATTACTGGAGGGAGACGTCTGGTTTGTGTTCAACAAGACTTCAGGCTAGAAGATGATAATAGTTCCCTCTGGCCTACAAAACCTGTGACACTGTGAATTTTTCATATATTCTTAGAAACAGAGGCTTAGGTGTGATGATGGACATTCTTCACATTGCCTTCTCCCCACAGAGATGTCTGCACCCTGGCTGCTGTGCATCGTAAGCCATGCTGGTGCTCACCAGATTTGGGGTTGCAGAGCACGGGGGGACTGCTGCTGAGCGTTGGGCTACTGCTGAAGTACCCGCTGCTGCCACAGCTGCTCATGCTGCTCCTCCGCACTGCTGACACGATCTTTATCTCCTTGGTGGGACTCACTGCAAGCACAGAGAAAACAAAGAGAGAAATGGAGCTGGTACCAGTTATTAAGCCATTTCCCTGTTTATTTTTTTTAAAAAAACAGCAACAAGCCATGCTTTCACTGACAACACTGGGAATGGGTTAGTGTGTCCCACATTGTTAGAAGAGTCACTCCATGAGAGCAATGCTGTAACTAACAGGATAGCTGAACTGATCCCATTGCAGTGTTTTCTAAGAGGCATTCCAACATAGGGAACCATGTTTTTCCAGTTTTCTTTTCCCTTCTTTCAGTTCTTACTATTACTGTACACAAATGCTGCAGGGCCATTTCCCCTCACTTTTAATCTTCTTGGAAACTCCCCATAGAATGTATGACAAATTACTTTGAATTTGGGTGACTTTAACCAGTTTGAACATGGACTCCAAATTTTGATCAGTATCTGAAATGCTGTTGATACAGATACACCCCAGGGTGCTATAGGTTTGGTAAAATGAGTGAATGGATAATCCCTATAAACAGGGACATATAATACTCAGGCCTGCATTTTTTTCTAACACTGAAACCCCTTGTCCAAAACCTACTTTTTAAGACTCCACGGAGTCATTTCACAAACAGCAGTAAAATTAATGAGTCACCTGAGAGAAAGCTGGTGTGTTTCCTGTTGTCATGGTTCTGTTTGCGCAGGCAAAACGGGCTGTCATGGCTTTCTGGCATCAAGCGAGACTTCTCAGTGAGGAGCTCCATCAATCGTCGCCGTCGGCGGAAGTTCATTCTGCACTGGTAGAGTAAGTTGCTGTCCATAAAATGGTGCTTGTTGGACACTAGGAAAAGAAATGGATGCAAAGTCTTTGCCTGGCAGGCACAGAAAGAAATCCAAGCTTACCCATGTGCAACTTGTGCACTACAGACCTTTCTGTAAGGATGCAATGCTCAGAGCTCTCCTCTTCCCCTGTGCAGCCTCAGAAAGAGGAGGAAGGCGGTCAGCTTCACATAGGTGGCTTCAATATACACTCTTTATAGCAGAAATAACGAAGTAGGAATTGTAGTGGCAAATGTTTAGAAGAATCTTTTACACTTCTTTGATTAATGATATGCACTTTTTATTGCCCAGTGAAAATAGAAGTACTTCACCTCTCCACGACAGGTTGCATAATGTTCCACCTCTGTGCACGATTCCTCCATACGCCTCCTGCTGCTGCTGGTTGCTACAGACCAGACTAAGCTCCTTATGTCAAGTTTTGTGTAAATCCATCAGTATAGGGCAGCCCCTGGGAGCTCTGTTCAACTACCTTGTTCAGAGCTCCTGGGCAGCAAATAATCAAGACCTGTGTATTTCCTCTGTCTTGCTCAACACAGACACTGTGTCCCAGACATTTCCTGCAGGCCACTTCCCAGCTTCGCACGGATACACAAGGTTTGGGAACAGGCACCTGGCCAAAAATCATTTCATACATAATGAACAAAAATCTTAATTGCAACCAGTATTGACACTGAGAGCAAACCCCAGGCTGCTGGTGTCAGAGCAGGAGCACTAAGCCTAACCCTAGAGTGCAACATCACTATAACATCCACGTCTTCACTGCCACCGATGCTGTGATGAAAAATCTTGGATGGAGCTCTGTGCCAAGTCCTGAAAGTGCTTTGATTCCTGCAGGTCCTGACTGCAGGAAAGCTCTCTGGACTACTCTGTGCATCAGTACTGCAGCATGTAAAATAGCTCAGTAGGTGTTTGGCAGCATTTTTCTCCATTTTTATCCAGCTCCTGTGATCATGTTCCACAAAAGTAATTTCCCACAGCTGACCTTTTCAATGAAGAATCTGGATTCTGGATTTTCCTAGCTTATAAAATGCATTTCTTGCAATACTGAACTGTAAGAACTGGTGGGCTATAGATATTTATGTGTAAAGTGTAAACAACAACACAGGTATGCACTAAGGTCAGCCATGTCTATGATTACATCTCAGTCACTTTGCCTCCTACTGCAGCCACAGAACTTTTGCCTTGCTCTTTGCTCTGCCCAACACGAGGTCCAAAAACCAGCAGAGTCCGAGGCGCTACACAAGACCCAGAGCCTGGAGCCCTGCTGGCCTGCCTTCCTTTCATTCTCATCCCCAACACAGTCTTTCTTACTCTCATCCCTTCTGAACACCTCCCTGTGTTTCAGGTTACTCTTCATGGAACTACAGAACTACACCCACATGACAACCTTGCAAAATAGGCTGTATTTACACATGAACTGCCAGTAAGTCATTTGATGTTTGTGAACTGAAGAAATAACCTCAAAGAGGA
This sequence comes from Cyanoderma ruficeps, assembly GCA_008694505.1. Taxonomy (NCBI): domain Eukaryota; kingdom Metazoa; phylum Chordata; class Aves; order Passeriformes; family Timaliidae; genus Cyanoderma; species Cyanoderma ruficeps. Next base: position 17,280,660 of record VZDJ01000346.1, on the reverse strand, counting down.
GAAAATTCAGTCCAGTCACCTTCTCCAGGGATGTCAAGTCACCCAGACAATAAGGAAGATGCCAGTCCTAGATATGATCCTCAGGGCACTGTCTTCTGTGTGGATGCAGAAACTGCCTTATGAGACCATCTTGCAAAGAAGCATGTCCTTTGCCTGCCTGGGTCACTGTCAGAGAGACCACTGTCTGTACAAATGGACTTCTACCTTTGGGACACAAGGAATGATGAATACACAGGAACTTTCTGAACTGCACATGCTGGTGCCCAAGCTGCCACACAAGCCATCTGCCCCAGAGTCACATGGCTGTAAGGCATCCCTTAGGTTGCCTGTTTCTGTCAAAGTTGTTTGGAAGAGCCAGTGCCACTTGGCTTTTGTCTGCTTCCTTTTGATGCTAAATCTGTTGTGTCCTCAGGGATGCAAAATGGTTTTGTTAACTCCAATTTAGCATCCCAAGGAACTCGTTACACATTAATTACTGCAAGCACACACTGCTGCTGTGCCCCCCATTTTGGATACATATCATATGCAATACTATAAAACAACACTTACTAACAATTACTATTTCTGAAGAATGGAAGTAGAGGAGGAGAGATTTGGCAATCTGCCTACATCCCCCAAAGGATTTGCTATCAGAGGCAGAGTTAGTACGTAGGTGTTTGCAGCTACCAGTTTCATTTTAAGATCACTGACATAATAAGTAGCAAAATCTATCAATATCTTACCACATTATTAGAATAACCTAATTTAAAGGCAAAAAAATTTTTGAGGCCATCTCAATATCAATCTTAAAAAGGCAAGCTCTACTTATTCTATACTATTGTGATTCATAATCTTATATGAAAGAGGGTTCCACAAATGCTTCCTTGGAAATAGAACTGCTGTGGCCAACCATTCACAATGTAAGAAATATCAGTAGGGTTTCTGAGTCAAGTTAAATATTATGATGCCATCATTTTCAACGAAAATTATTCTGTTGTTTGTGTCATTAATTGAAGTGCTCTGACAGTACTCAGAAATTATGATAATCAGACATAAACACATACTCGTGCTGCAGACATTGTCGAGCACTGTGAAATTCAAGAATTACTGACCACAAAACTAGATAATGTAAACAGAACATATTTTAGAATAACAATACTTGTTTTGAATTAAATATTGGAATATTTATATATTTAAAACTCCAAGGCTTAGGTTTTCCATTGAAGTCATTAATCTCAGCTATAACTATTTCAGTCCATAGAAGGGCAAATTTTTATACAATAAATGAGTGCAAGCGGAAAAGCTAAGTCCAATGACTGTGTGTTGGAGAACATTTGTATATGATTTACACAACAAAGGATTTGCAGCCAAAATGCTCAGGACATGAAGCATCAATATAGAATTTGGTATGCTCCTTGACTTTCATATTTTAACCTCCTAATTTCTAAGGATAGTTCACATACCACGTGTTTGTAACATCATGTAATTTTTTACATATTTAAAAAGAAGCTGAAAATATAAATAGGAGCAATATAGCTCAGACTGCCTCCTTGTGCATACATCATCAAATAGTCTCTCACCAAAATTATTACTGTGCCTCATGAGGCTCTTTTGGGGGGGGGG
>VZDJ01000346.1:17137199-17279020 GCA_008694505.1 Cyanoderma ruficeps | reverse complement strand
TTTTTTGGGTTTTTTTTGTTGGTTTTTTTTTTTTGGTGGTTTTTTTTTTTAATCATCTGAGTTATTCATGATCTGCGATTAAATGTCCGAGCTGAGACTCTGCCTAAGGATGAGTGCATCTGGAAAGGTGTGGAAAAAGGAATTTCCAGACCATGGATCAGAAGGAAGAGATTGAGGAGAAGGAGGCAGATGTGGGTGCTGGCTGCCTCTGAAAGCACTCCTCAGGTGCAGTGGCTGACTTTCAGCAAGAGCCAGGAGAAGCTACACATGCCCTTGTCCTTGGTAAATCACAACTCTGTGAATGCTGGATGCAGAGCACACACAGAGGGTTGGGTTTGTCACACTGGGAGCTGCTGGGTGAGAGGTACAGGTGCAGTCACGGGTGCTCAGCTCAACAGCTTTAGCAGCCCTGCAAGCAGCAGAGTAAAGTGGGAGTGAAAAGCTTTTCCAAAGCAATGGCAGAATGCTGAGAGGGTTGCACAGACTTGCCCAGGAGCAGTTTCTTTAAAGGTAATTTAGAGGTTGTTACCTCTGGGTGTTGACTCAGAGGCAGCAGCAGATAAACTTGGGGCAGCTGACAAGGCTCTTGCTCCAGGTACCTCTCATGGCAGTTACATTATGTACATTATGAGCGTGATGCAAAGAGCAAGGTGGGGTGACTTCATGTTTCTTGCTCTGATTTAATTCACAGCTCTTCAGGTGGCAACATGTTGATGTTACAATGTGCACCTTACGCAACAGAAAGAAATGCACCAAAGAGTAAAGTAAAAATATGGTGACTGGAGACTTCCAAAACCATAAAAGTACACAAGAGCATTTATTGTCCTGGAAGGACAGGTACCAACACTAACAAATACTCACTGGTGTCAGACTTTGGAGGTAGGGTCATAACCCACCACTCTAATCTCCCACATACACAGGCCACAAAATTTCTCCCAGAAAGAGAATTTAAGAGTTATCTTTTAATCTTATAAAAAATTTAGTTTACTCATACTTGAAAGCATTTATTGACCACTTTCCTTTTACAAGCTATTCAAGCCTTCAGTCACTTGCCCTGCCAGAAAATAAAGATTCAGCTCAAAGCTAAATTGGCCTAACTTTAGCTGCTAATCTCTGGATTTTGTCACACCTTCATTAGAAAGTTACGTACGATCTGGCCAAAAACCTTTGCAAAGAAATCTGTGAAGAGATGACGCGAACTCCCAAATGTATCTTTTATCAACTGAGTAAATACCACCCCCGAAATTCTGACCTTTTTTAGCCTTCCTGGAGTCCTCTTCAGAATTCATCTTTCCTAAAAATCAGAACTTCATGCCCACAATTACAACCTCACTCCCCTTTTCTTGCTGGGTGTTGTTCTTTTTTGTACATCTCAAGCCCACTCTTATTACTGCACTGTACTGCACAAACAGCATAAAATGGGAATAATTTGTGCCCTGCACATCCTCTTTTCCCTGCACAGCACTGCTCCACAGCACTGAGTGGAGCCTGTATTCTCATTTCCTAGATGCACTGCCTTGTACTTATACCATTAGCTATACAAAAAACCCATTTCTTTTGGGGTAATGACCATTTAATTAATAGAGTTCAATTATTTGTTTACTGCCTTATCTACCCCCAGAGTTTGCAAATTTCAATGGCAAGGGTTTTTTAGCTGGTCATTCACCATTTATTGGTCTGTTAAGACGATAAAAAACTGAATATTTATTTTGGATTTTCTCTGTTTGGGAGTACTTAATGTTGCAGCTTTGGTCCTTCTTGTTCCTGGCTGCTTCACAGTTTCTGTTCAGCTACATAAAATATAAATAGTAACATCCATGCAAATCTTCTTTCAGCTTCTGGTTCTGACATAAAATCCCAGGATCTGCATGGAGCTCAAACAGCCTTTTCCACTTTTTCAAGGAGGCTGAAGCACAGCAGAGATAGAAATATTAGCTTTACACTGGTTTCATAGAACCGAGGAAGCTTTAAAAAGTACAAAAGCCTATTTTAATAAATGGTATGACTCATGCCTGAAAAATCAGGCCATTTTCATAACTGGCTTTTCCCCCAAATCCCTCCCACCACTTCAATTCCCCATGGTTTTTAGTGCTGATAATCTGTGTACATCTCCACCGTGGTGATTAATGCTTTCTACCAGCTGAAAGCTGCAGTCCCCAGTAGGACACATCCAGCGAGGCAATCCAGCTGCTCTGCACGTCCTCAGAAACAACACTGTCACCAAGCAAGCTCGTGGCTGGAGCCAGGGAACGGCTGTTCCATGTTGAGAGAGCAGTGGGAAGGAGATCAAAGTTCCATGAGGAGCCAGAGGAGCAGCTTCTCTCAAGAGAGCAGAGGACACACTGAAGCGTGTGCTTGTTTGCTTGTGTGAGAGTGTGCTTGTGCTAGGGTTAAGAGGAAGAGGCTACAAAACATGAGCAGAGTGTATGGATTTTCAGTGTGGATATTTCATATCTTTCTCCACTTAAAGACAAGAGCAGCACTGAACTCTTTCCAGCAGTGCACAATACATTTCCAAGTCTTTGACTGCACAAGGCAGCAGCCCCAGTCTATTCAAAAGTACACTTTATCTTTTTAATGAGGTAGTTTCCTCTATTAAAATGATGTGAAATGCAGTTTGAAGTTGCAGGAGATTATTCTAGACCTTCACTATTACTGGCTGCAATAGTCTGTGCCTTCATACAGCAAGTCACACATGACCATATCAGTTTTGACCTCTGGAGTGGCAGGATATTACCCCAAAAGAGCAACAACATGCAAAGAACAAATGCAGGATGATGACATACACTGACAGGCTGCAGGGGCTGGCAGGGGCTGGGGGGTTATCTGAAGGAAAGCACAGCTGGAGCTGCTTCCACCTGCACCCAAAGCATGCTCAGGGAAGGGTCTGGCATCCAGTCCACATCATTTTGCTTTCTCACTTCCCTCTCCAAAGCAGGACCAGTGTTTAAAAGGGAAGGAAACAAATCAACACATAAAATACAAGTTCCTTAAAAAAATGCCTCTCTATGGATAGCACACAGCTTGCTGAGCCAGCCTCCTCTGTGCCTCAGGCCTTTGGCCAGCCCAGTTTTGGTCCCTTGCCAGAGAAACAGTGGAAGTGTGTGTCCACTTTGGCTTTCACAGAGCAGTGGTGAGTCTGTGGGCTTGGCAAACACCAACAGCTGCTGAGACTTACACAGAGCAGCTGAGCAGCTTCCAGCCAGTGCTCATCCCACACTGCCCACCTCTGCCACAGCACCCTGCCACTGCTGTACTGCCCCTCGTCCACTCTGCCTTGCACCAACACATGCGTGGCTGGAGGAGAGCAACTGGCACTTTATTCAGTACTGGACAATGCTTTTCCCACTCCTCTCAAAGCCTTCCTGTTTTTCTGCTAATCTGGCACTGCAGAAGCATTTTAATAATGGCACCTATTCAGATTAGTTTCCTTTTACACATTGATGAATTCCACCTGCTTGGATCTCCCACAAATCCAGGGAGAGAGACTACAGATGTTCAGTGAGCACAGAGTCCTGGATCTTGAGTCTTGGATTCCCTGCACTAAATAAACACAACACTTGCATTTCTGCCTTTTATGAATGTTTATATGCTATGCAGACCATAGATAAGCCCACCTGTGTATGTATTCAACCATCAAGTTAAACTCTCAGCAGCGCAGCTGTAGTAAATTATATATTTTTCTTATTTGCATTACAAGGAATTCACTTCGAACAGACAATGGATCTAAGCTTGAACTGCTCTTGTTTCCACTGACAACCTTGTATAAAACTGAAAGGTAGATTCTGGCCCTGCAATACAAACTCCAGAGAGCTGTTCTAGCTCATGCTACCAAGGGTGAAGTCAGTAAGCATGTCCAGAAATAAACAGGTCCTGGAACTGTAAGTAGGTCCAGAAAAAAAAAGCTGTGCTGTAACTATGGCTCTCTGAGCTATAACTAGGGATGGCTTTCTGAGCTGTTTCAGTGAACTGTAGCATATTCATTTAGTCAAAAGAAAGTCTAGACAACTTTTATACTGTCTTTAAAGCATCAGGATTACAGTAGAAAACTGTCAAAAGTTCCTTGGGAACTGAAATTCAGAGTATCCTGTTCTTATTAAGGTGGTATGTTCTGATCGGTGCATTAACGTTATTTCTGCTGCCTTAAAATAGGTATGCAGATACATGTTTCTATATACATTTTGTCTTTCCAGCCAGTTTGCCATCTATTTGCAGTATATTTTAAAATACACATTACTTTCTCTAGCATGAAAAGCCAGTGTTGAATCACACACATTTCAGCAGTCTTTTTGGTTTGTATATGAGGATTTATCATCTTTAATTTAGTAAGTTTACAGAACATAGCCAACTGCTTTTCTTTGCTTCCAAATAAAGTATGGAAAGTACAGTCTGTGGCAAGGGAAGCAGAAGATGAAAAGGCCCATCTGGGTATCTTCTTTTTTTTTTTTTTTGTTGCAGCTGTTAAAAACTGAAACCCATTCTCTGTCAGAAAAATAAAATTCAATAGTTAATATGAAAAGAATTTTTCATATGTTATTTACATAAAGCACAGAGCACGTGGCTCTTTCAAAAACCAAATCCATTCCTGCTGCAGATAAAGACAACTGCAAGAAGAGCACAATGAGAAGCCGACAGACTAAGGAGCTGTGGGTTTATACAATTACATGCAAAGTTCTTATTCTTTGACTTTTTACAAGGGCAAAATCATGAAAAATATGCAAAAATTAGCATAAGAAGCTGAATTACTGTGGGTGAGGTTACTGTCCCTATGCATGGGATCAGCCAGGGAAGAGCTGCCACACAAACAAGAGCTTCTGCCTGGCACCAGCACAGGGGCAACAGGACTTGTAATAAAAACAAAGTTGTGTTGCAGGATATCATAGAGCAACTGAAGGTTTGTGTTTTGCTGAGATAGATCAAGGCAACATCGGTAAAAACGTGATGTTTTGTATTTTTGGCATAATGAAAGCTTGATATAACCAAGGGCTGATGTGATTTGGGTTTTAGATCAACTACAAAAATGTATGAGTTGATTTTGGAGAAGAAAGCCTATGATCAATTAAGTCAAGGACTTATGGTATGCTTCAATGATACTTGTAAACTACTATCTGCAGTTGATATTTCCAAGAAAAGGGGATCCAAAGAGAAATCTTGAATTAAGGAGGAGTACATTTCATATACATGGCAAGCTTTGACTTTGTAAGTGAATCATGATCAGCTAATCATAAGCAGCTGGACATTTAAGGTAAATATAGCAGCACATACTTGATTATCCACAGCAATTTTAGAAGAGAAGGAAAGCTTTTCAACAAAAGCAAGAGATACAATACTTTGTTAGATATTTAATCCACTTCCACAATTATAACAAACTTTCAATTGCATCGTGTGTCTTGGTGCTTGAAACTAAATGCATTGATCATCTTCACAAAGGAAATTCTATTGTATAAAGGTACAGAATCCTTGCAAAGAATAAGGAAAATGAACTATAGATACAAGACTTTCCTGCAGAGACAGGGACATAGCACGTGTCAACATCTACTGTTCTCACTAAGTCACTACAAAGTGTTTGTTTTCATCTCAGAAAGTAATTTGCACAGTGGAGTTCACAGATAAAAGATTAACTCTTGAAAGGAGATAAGCACCTGCTTCTGTGCTAAGCCAGCAGAACATGTGTCTACCTTGAACACACCAGGTCTAATCAAGTGCAATTATCTCAATAAAATTTTTTAAAGTTGAAAGATATTTTAAAGGAGAGTGGAGGCCGAAGATACTGATACCATGTCTAAGATATCTTACCACGTATTTATTACCATCAAAAAATCCTAGCACTGACAAAATCATATAGTCATTTTAGTTGGAAAGGACCTCTAAGATCATGAAGCTCAATCTTTAACCACACACTGCCAAGTTCACCACTAACCCACCACTAACCAAGTGCTAAACGTACACATCTTTTAAATTCTTCCAGGGATGGTGACTCCACCACATACCTGGGCAGCTTGTTTCAATTCTAGATAACCCTTTCAAGTAAAGAAATTTTTCATAATATCCAACCTAAACTTGCCCTGGTGCAACCTGAGGGCTTTTCCTCTTGCCCTGTCACTTGTTACCTGGCAGAAGAGACTGACACCCACATGACTACAGCCTCCTTTCAGGGAGCTGTAGAGGGTGATAAGGTCTCCCCTGAGCCTCCTTTTCTCCAGGCTAAACACCCCCACCTCCCTCACCTGCTCCTCATCTGACTTGTGCTCCAGAGCCTTCCCCAGCTCTGTCGCCCTTCTCTGGACATGCTCCAGGCCCTCAATGTCTTTACTGTACTGAGAGGCCCAGAACAGCACTCGAGGTGTGGCCTCACCAGTGCTGAGTACAGGGAGAAAATCACTGTCCTGGTCCTGCTGGCCGCACTATTCCTGATATAGGCCAGGATACCATTGGCCTTCTTGACCACCTGGGCACAAAATGGCTCCTGTTCAGCTGCTGTCAACCAGCACCCCAGCTCCTTTTCCAATGGGCACCTTTCCAGCCACTCATCTCCAAGCCTAGAGTATTGGATGGGGTTCCTGCATGGGGTTGTGACCGGAGTGCAGGACTCAGCACTTGGCCTTGTTGAACCTCACACCATTGGCCTTGGCCCATCCAGATAGCCCTCCTACCTTCCAGAAGATCAATACTTCCAACCAACTTGGTGTCATCCACAAAGTCACATTTGCTGCCCTTGATCCCTTGATAAAGATCTCTTTCACAAAGATAATTAAGAGGACTGGTCCCACTAATGAGTCCTGGCCCCAGTACTGAGCCCTGGGGAATACTCCAGGCTTGGCCATCCAGCCAATTTTTTGCCCCGTGAAGAGTGCACTCCTTTACACCATGGGAATACAGCTTCTGCAGAACGCCATGGGAAACGGTATCACAGGCTTTACTGAAGTCTAGGTAGACCATGTGCTCCAAAGACGACAGCTGCTCAGCGGTCATCTCTAAAAGAGATTCTTACATGCCTCAATCACTCAGGAAAGCAAAGCCTCACCACACCTATTCCACTGCTGGCCTGAGTCTAGGAATCTGCATCCCAACTCCCTGGAATAGAGTGGACAGCCATGCAAAATGCTTCATGCTGAACCATGCTGTGGTTACTGCTCAGGGAAGGTGCTGGGGGCATGTCAGGGAAGAAACTACACCAATCACATGGACTTGAAGGTCAGCAGCAGCTTGGAAAACCACAACAACAAAAGAGACAGGGTGTGATCTGGCATGAGAAGATGAGTTCGGCTGCTCAGGCCCCCATTTCTTGCAGGCTCAACTGGCAGCACACATGGTACCACCTGCAGTACAAGGCAATCCCTGTGTGTTTACATTCCACAATATATTGAAGTATTATAAATATATTATGAAGTATTCATAAATGAGCTTTGGTTGCTGCCATGGAACAAATGCAAATACTCACCTTGCAAGTTGCAGGTGCTATCCTAAGACAGCACTGGTTTCTCTTAATAGTATTAACCAGATTTTAAGTTTAAACTATTTATCACTGGAGATTCCAGACTCCAAAAATTTCTGCAAGGCAGGCTGATATTTCTCCATCCCTCAAGCTTTCATACCCAATGAGTACTTGGAGGAGGATAGGAAGACTGCCTGCCATGTCATCAGTGCTCTGCTGTTGTGGCTGCAGGCACAGGTTAAGTTTTTCAGCAAAGGCTATAAGCAAGTATGAGCCAAAAATGACCCCATAAAGAGCTCTCTGAATACCTTCTTTTGTCCTTGGACATCTCAGTACCCCTGCTTTCCAGACTAAGAAAGAGCTGTGACTATGTGTGGATGCTCACACTGTCCTCTCTATGCCTGCCCCCAGACCATCCTTGCTTTGGTCTGACCTACCTGGCAGCTGGCAGGTAGGTCAGAGAAATGTTTTCTGCTCACCTTTTGTCCCTGCTTTTATTGTATGTGCATCAGCAAACTTGTAATTCTTCCCACAACCTTTATTCCTATATTCTGAATGAAGGCCATCAGGGCTCACAAATGCCGAGTAACTACCAGCAACTACAAGAAATGCACAATGCAGAATTCCCTGCTACTTATGGGGGCTTTATTCCATATTACACGGGGGCACCAATACACAGGAAAGGAAATCTGGGTCCTATTTGTGAAAATGGCAGTTTGTGGGTTATGATTTCACAGAATCACAGAATATTCTGACTTGGAAGGGACCCACAAGAATCATTGAGTCCAACTCTTTAGTGAATGGCTCATATGGGGATCAAACCCACAACTTTGCATTATTAGCACCATGCTTTAACCAATGGAGCTAATTTCAGTGATCTGTGTGGGCCAGTGAGATTTTGGCAGGAAGCAATTCAGCACTTAAGTAAATTTCATCATTTTCATGCATGGTAGGGGAAATGGGTATAGTTACATACATCCAAAGAAATCAGGAAGATTATTTTAAAACTGAGAATTTGATGCTTTTGCAGCATTCATACAATTCCTCTTAAACCACTGTTTTCCTTTTTAAAATTAGCATCGGTGTTTGTTTCCTGTGTGAAACCTGGTTTGTGTCTGACCAATTAAAATGAAGAAAAATGTGTCAGGAAGTCATTTTGAATACAGTGCCTCAGCTGCAGAATAGAGCTTGTCTGAGTAACTGAAATGAAAGTCAGTATTAGTAAAAAGACATTGTGTAATTCAGTTGTGGCTGGAAAATTACTACTGAAATTGCCAACTTGATGCAACTATTTCTATTATTTTCCATCACATTAGGTGGAGTAATAAATACTTCATAAGAAAAATACAACAGGTTTTATTTTATTCCATATTGTGGATATCAAACAATACTGCTAGAAGAAGATTGCCTTTAGGACAGGAAATGTTTTATTCTCCACTCCTGTTCAGTCAAGAGTCTCTGCTGGTTCTGCCAACAAAGATGCCAATTAGTGTCAAGTAACATTTTGGTACTGCTGATGAGAGACAAAACAAAGGAAGCACAGTATGGTGAAATGAATTTATGGTAGTAAGACAGAGAAAAATAGCTTTCTTTTGTTTTTTAATTGGATCTAGAACTCGGTAAGATGGGTGGGAGGGTGTTGGGGAGAGAATACCTCTCCTGCTGTTTTACAGTTTATATCCCTAATTCTGCACTGGAAGTTCTCATTTTGAGCTCCCTCCTTAGAGGAAGCCAGCATTGCAAGAACCTTCAATGTGCAGATCATAACCAGTTGCTAAGACGATCCCCAAACCAGCTCTGTGTTAATTCTGCCAGTACTTTCATCAGTATTCCTAACACTATCCACACAAATTGTTGCAGTGAAATGAATGAAATCTCCTTTCACAACGGAGAAAGTGTACATAAAGCATGTTCACTCATAAAAGATAAATCTCAAGGACACCATTCAGTTTTACTTTACTTACAGCATCCCCACCAAGTCCTTGTGAAATCCCCACTCAGTTATGTTTGTTTTATTAAAAACTGGGTGAGGAAGATGACAATACCTTGCAGCAATGACCTGGTATAGACAGGTAAGAAGACCACTTCCTCAGCAATCAACTAATGCCCAGAACCCTGTCTTCATGAATTTCAAGTCTCTTTCTAAGAGGGCGCTTTACACATGCTCTTGACTACAAGAAAACAAAGGGCTGGGCACAAACCTGCAGAATGGCCAGGGCTATCCATAGAGGAGCAGGGCTAGAGTCACTCAGGAATAACCACAGAAACCTGGCTTGACAGGGGTAAAATTATTTCCCTGCAAACATGGCCTGCTGAGCATTTGCCTTAGTTAATGAAACAATGGTTGATCTGCAAGAAAACCCACATCCTGACCTTCTTAGCTCTGCAAAGATTTCTTCGGTAGCTAAGAAAACCCAGCTTTGCATCAAATGTTAAGTCCTGACTTTATTCTCTCTGCAAAAACATCTGTATCAGCATAAATCTCACTTCTTTTTTTTTTTTTTTTTTTTTGGTAAATGTCCTGGTTTGGGACCCCAGGACCGCAAGGAAAGTTTACCACATATATAATACATGGAAAACGTTCAGGCAAAAATAGGAATGAAATCATTGCTGCTGTAAAGAGGAGGGGTGGCATACCTCTCCTGTCCATCAAGCTCTGAGCAGTTGGCACCCTATAAATCATAGGAAGCACAGGAGTAATTATAGAACTGAAAGCTCATCACTGTAAACATTCAGAAGTACCTCCTAGTAATTGCAAGTTAACGTGAACACAATTAGAGCCATGACAGAACTGTGCAGGCCACTTACATGCCCATTTTTCTCTATTCATTAAAACTAGGTTTTCTCACAAAGTAATAAGCAACCTAATTAATCTAGCACCTTGTGTACTAACAGCCTGCTCATGTCATCAGTTTGTTCTGTCAGAATTAGGTTTGATGCAACAACACGTGGACCACCGGGATCTAATTACTTGCCCATTGTGCACTAAGTAATGTAGGTAACAACTTCTGCCATGCTGTTGTCATCTCCTGACACCCCTTCATTGCTCCCACAGACACTGCCACTTCTGTGATAGGAAATGCCCGGTCACAGAATGGCAATGTGAGAACAGACAATGACAACATGTAAAATGCAGTTTTGCACCAGGGGTGTTAATTTCTTCACCCTCAGGGCAGTAGAGAGAGAAAACTCTGTCTCCTCCACCCTTAACAGAAGGAGCTTCTGGGTGAAGGTGTTTCTGCTGGACACCTTATACTGGACCATGAAGAAATATTTGATTCCTGCCTCAAAGAACTTCTACCACCAGGACAAATAAAATAACATTTCAACCAAAAGTGACATCCTCTTTCTTGCCCAAACATACTAGAGCAACTCTGCTACATGCCCAAGAGGGAAAGCTTTTTTTCTGGGAAAGCTTTTTTTCTGGCATCAGATTCTGTTCTGCTTACAAATAGGGAGATACACAGGCCCTGAAATCTTTATCCTGCATACAGAATTTAGCTTATTTATAGCTCTAGTCCCTATTTGATCCTTATAAATCTATTTACCTCAATTACAGACATTGGAGAGAGCAAGTTCTACAAGTTAATTACTACAAGAGTAGTAGTACTGATTTTCATCCACATCCTTAAGTTGTTATTATACAGATTCAAATTCCTGCCATATTCTGCATTTGAGGAAGGATTTTCAGCTTGCTGCTGAAAATACAATGTGCTCTTGAAAAAAGCACCTTTTTACTAAATGAAGTTACTTAGACTCCCATCTGAAATCGTTCAGAACCTAAATGTACTGCGATCAGGAAGACAAGGGCCCCTCCACGTGATTTGAGTGGAAGAAAATGCTACAGTAAATGCAGCTTTTACCACTTGGCAGCAGATTTCTCACCGTGCTGTATAATCCCGTGCTCCAAAAGCCTCCGGCCGAGCTGCTCCGCTTCGCTCCGTGTCGCCACCTCTCCCTCCTGGATCAGCCAGTCAATGAACTCCGAGGCTACAAAGGTCCGCTCGTACTTCACCCCTTCCTCTTCCCTGGCTTGCAGAAGGGTATTTTCAGAACTCATCAGCCTGGTGTGTGTGGGGGGGAAATTGGTAGGGAAAACGGTTCTTCAGAAAAGCAGTTCCAGATCTATTCTGGCAAATCTCATTTATAGCAAGCAAATGTATATAAAGGTTTCACTGGTTTACTAAATCTTTCTTCAAGCTATCAATCTGTTTAGGAAGTGAATTAAAACTGCTTAGTCAAGAAATTTAGGCTTTCTATCCCTGAGCGAAGTTAATGCTTTCTTGTTTTTTTCACCTAAAAGAAAATTAGATTTTTAGGTTTTGCACTTCCCCTATTTAGTGTTTAACATTCTCTAAAAGTTACTGTATAATCAGCTTTGAAAAAAAAAATTAGCCTAAAAGCACCAGAATGTGACTAATGTGCTCAAAGTTTCCTAATTAGTATTTACAGTTAGCAGGACTATGCCCCTAAGTCATTTAGATGACTTTGAAAATTCTCTCCATAAGGTCTCAAACAGCTGCAGAAAAATTCAAGAGGATGAAAAAAGGTAGTTCTGTGGTTTGGGGGTGGATAAATATTGTGCATCCAACATTTGGCGATGCAGCTGCAGTCAGTGGGTTGCACATGAACCTGAACACGTTTTAACATCTGAGGCTCAGAGTTCTCTCTGCCTCAGCTGGCTCTGTGTAACACCAGTCAGAGAAACATCATAAGATGTCCCTAAATCTCCTAGCAACTGGCATGTGAGTAGCTGAAGGATACTAATAAAAATCTTTTCTAGTCAAGATACCTAAGCAAATGAGACAGTCTTAAAAAAAAAAAAGCGCCTCAATATTTTGTTAATGCAAAAGCCAGTTTGAAAGTCTGAAAGAGAAGGCAGTTTTAAAGAAGAAATGAGATTCATTTCTTTGTAATACAGAATTCCACTTTTTTGGGGGGAGACTGAGCACCACAGCATCTTTATTAACCTTATTTTTTTTTTCATAAATATTTTATTTATTATAGGCCAATAATAGGATTAATGGTAAGGCTTTCAGAGTAACAGTTCAAGAACAGAAAGGTTAAATTTCCATGTAAGACTAACAGGTCCCCTCCCTTCACCAACTATTTTGAAATAAGGGCACATCTGAACTACAATCAGGCATATTCTGGAAGTGCTTAATCTTTGCTCTTCTGATAAAGGAACTGAAATTCAAGTAAATCCATACATGAGCCATCTGCTTCTTAAACTGACAGCATGTCCAGAGATTATGGAATACAACTTCCCCTCCTTTGGGAAGCACCAGAAAAATCTGTGCCATAGGAATAGAGAGAAGTTTCGTGTGAAATTACAGTGAAGAGGTTTGATAGGGTCTAACCTCTGTTATTTCACCTAAAAGACTCTTCCCAGTGCTTTAATGCGCACTGAGACCTGAACCTACTGAATCTGACCACCAGGCTGCAGATCAACAAACCAGGCAAAGGTGTCTCAGCCACTGTGTATCAGTGGTAGCAGTAAACTGCTCATTTAGATGGTGTGCCATTGCCAGCACCTCTTAGCTGAGTAAGAACAGAGAAAGTCAAAATTAGCTGAAGACAACATATTGACTCCAGAACTCTTGCAGACTTTACTCTTTTTAAATATTCTAATTTACAAGCATCTCGTCCCATAGAATTTTGTCCTACACTCACCCCATCTAATAGAAACCTACTATGCTCCAAGGGACTATCTTTAAATGTGTCTCATTCACCAGGCTTTTTCCTCCCCAGAAAAAAAGGCAAACCCAAAGTTTGTGTCTTTTCATATCATCTGCTGCATGGTTACCCAGAACTGGTTACCCAGGCTCTTCAGGCACCAAATAAAAAAGCCTTAGGATTACGTTAATTGTTCTTTGATAAGTCCGTAATTAGTTGACCGCCTCATTGAAATCGCAGATAGAAAGGTCCTTGAAAAGGCAGTGCTAATGGTTAGATTTTTACAGAGATACAAAAGAAATCTGGAAAAATATCAAGTGGAAAAACACTCAGTTTGACATTTCACAACCTTCTATGTAAGCCCAGAACAGCACTGCAAAGGATTCGGACTTGTGAACAAACAGACACGACAAATTGCCAGTTTAAGAAGCCCAGACCGAGCAATCCATGGACTTACATCACTCACTGAAGTAAATCACTGTAATTCCATGGCTGTCAACAAAAACTGTACCAATTTACATCAATCAAAAACCTGGCCTTTCATTAGGCAGAACTGGAAACTTCCTCTTACTCTTCCATTTTCTCCTTGTTCCAAAAAAACATGAGGCTATTAATGTCGAAATGTATTATTTGCTAAAACTGGTGCTGTACTACATTAGAGGAACGTATTCAGGCAAACACTGAAAATCAAATTCCTTTTCAAAAGAAATCTTTAGCCTTGTTTTTATCAAAATAATGGCACCAGAGATTAAAAGCAACTCAACCACTGATGAGTTAAAGTGAAAGTGATTCCAAGAATGCAGTCTCAAAACTATCTGAAAGATTTCCTGAAATTAAAACCATAAATCTGCACTTCTTTCACTGTGAAATCTGGTTCAAAAATCTCAGTTGATGTCAGCATCATGAAATGACTTATAGCTCCTATACATGATTGCACCAGAAACAACAATCTTGTGTGCCTGACCAAACCCTACAGAGAATTGCAAACATCATAAAAATAGGATGCCTGCACAACTTGATTGTTTTTTTAAAGCTATGAAAGGTCTGTGCTGGATTTATATAAGATTTGCAGGGCAAGTTTTGTTTGATGTCTATCTCATTTAATCTATCTGGGCAGTCCTATAGAGCTTGAAAGCTGATACTAACCTTAGATCTAATAAACTATTCAACAATTTCAGACAAGACTGTAGGAAATCCAGTAGTTTTCCTCTCAAGTTAAAAACCTGAACCTCAAAGCATGTTCACAGAAAGGATTACCAAAGTTTGCAATGATGTGCAGGGAATCTGAACTGATTCATAATTTTCAGTGCAAATGAACGGAGAATACAATCAGAGACTGATTTTAAATCTTCTAATCCCACAGGCACAGCCACCAAAGCTGCCCACAGTGGGTGAAGGGGCTAATGCACAAGAAAGGAGAGTTCAGGTTATGAGGAGCTTTGTGGTCATGCAGAAGAGAGATGGGAAAGGGAGCTCCTCAGCAGAGGGATGTTCCTAATGTTCCCATGTCCCAAGGCAGAGAACAAGGCATTTACCCAAAACCTGTCTGAATGTAAGGAACCTGCCTAAGACATCCATGCCTCTTCCCATGCAACAACCTGCTGATCCTCCTAATGCGTTTAATTCACTTTACCCACTGAGGGTACAAAATCTGCATGGACTGGTGTTAGGTAATGTCTGCAATTTTGGCAAGCACAAACTACCCTGGCTTCTGAACCTAGCGGTACTCCAACCCTAATGCAGAGAGTGGGAAATAATTATAATGGCTATCTTAAATTAGCAAAGCTTAGTGAAGATGAGCAAACTCTACAGAATTAGGCACAGATTTTCAAAATATGTTGGATTTGGATAGATTTCATTTGGCATAGCTGCACTTCTCTTGAAATTAGGCCCATAGGCATTCTGATAAACAATTTGAATATGCTGGTAAATTACTTCATTTCTCTGGTTGCTGCCATTTAGTAATTATTTTAATAGCTCTGGATTAATATTTTCTTTCTCAGGACTATCAGCAAACTGATACAACAGATATTTTACACAATCACACATTTCATTGCAGAACTCTTCCTGAGTTTCTGCATTCAATTTTGAGTTTAAAGTGTATCCAATGAAATTGTGCAGGTGTTACTAATAAAGGTGCATGGGCAAGGGAACTACAAAAATCTGAAATCTTTGCATAGGGTTTTTGCTATAATAAACAAAGTGAAGACCAAATAGCCCAGGGATACCTTCTTATCTCCCATGAATATAAAATACTTCCCATGATCCATGAAGAATTTTGACTAGCTTTGACTGTCATATACTGGTTTTGAAATGACAGGCATTTTTAATTTATACTATATTTAGCACTCAGGGCTGGTTTTAAAAGTTTCTGAACCCTTCAGATACGTTGCCTAGGAGCAAGCACCTCATAAAGATGCAGTTATATTTAGATACAGGTGCTGCTTTTGGCATTAACTCCTTTGCCAAGATGGGAACACTCTCTAGAGTTATGAACATTTTCTGCTAGTACAGTGTTATACAAACTGGATCACCAACATTGGTTTAGGGATAGTTCTCTATTCAGAGAAACAGTGATGGAAGCAGACACTGGGAGAACAGAGTTCTTTCTGCTATTGCTCCTTTCACGCAGAAGACTGACATCAGCCTTGCCAACAAAAAAAATTATTTTTCTTTTGGATAATTGAAATAGAAATATAGACTAAAAAAAGCACTGTAGACACTCTAATCTGTTTTTCAGAGTATGGATCAGGCGTGTAGAAACGGCATGTTTACTGAGCCTAAAGAGCAAATATTGTGCTTAGTAAAGCACAGAAGAGTTTGAAGGTGGGTGGGTAATTAATTTCACCTGTCCCAGTGTATAGATTGGAGGATTTTCTCCAGTGATGCATTTTCTTATGTCTTATACAATTTATTATATTTTCACTTTAAATAGTCACAGTAACTGTGTCTTGAGGAATTTTATACAATGGGTGTAACAAAAGGAGCAGCATTTGCAAGTATTAGTTTACATTTTGGGTTCTCTACTCTTTCACCAAACTGATCTTCAGAGCTGGCTAACCTTGAAAATAATATTTATTATCAGCTTTTAAACTTGGGAGCTTCCTGAGTGCTTTCTTCTCAGAAGGAAACAAATTTCCTTCATTGAGAAAACACTGCATCTCTCCTGGTTGCTGCACCCCTCTGTTCAAAGCAAGCAGGAGAGTGGGTGGAATTCAGTCTAGAGCAATACTTCAAGCTTTTCAGTAAATAACACATCACAACTTTTGCATTAATTTGTAGCATATGACAACATGCATTTTCTTCTCTCTCCTTGAAAATACCATTTCAAAATCTCTACATCCTGAATAAAAATGTCTTTCGTTTTATATTAGGAAGTATGGTTAAGATACCTAGTTACTTGATGGAAGTAATCCCGTGGGATATTCGGTCTTTCAACATAATAATCTGTTTAAAGTCATAATTAGATGCTCTTGGTTGGGTTGGTGGTTTTTTTTTGAAATTGCTTTTAACGTAACTTTTCTGATGTTGAAATTTTGCAGACTGGAACACTGAAGATTCATCTTCCCTATGACTTAAAATTGTACCTCCCTGTGAAGCTATAGATATGGAGTCCCCACAGGCATGTAGCTGCTTGCTGAATGCATTTTGATGGACTAATGTTTTAGGAATTATAACTCTGCTTTTACATATCAAATAATTATGTAATTACTTGAATTATTTCGACAAATAATTCTGTAATTATTTTTACAGAATAGATTTCAAGGGCTTCAATTCACATTGAATTCTCATATAGGATGTATTTACAATCTGGGGCATCAGATTTTAAACAAAATGCCTCAAGTGATTACGGTAGAAAAGCAAAAAAAAAAACAAAATAGGAGAGAGAAGGACTCCCATCTGAAGTAATGGAATTGCCCAGACCCATTCCTGCATGCATTGAAAGCCTCTGATGATACAAAAATAGATGAACAAGTATCATTTGCCTCACATGGCACTATTATCAACAAATTATGAATACTGAATGCAACATACTTCTCATACAGTCTTTGTCCTCTCATGAACACCTTCACCTCATTGTCCAGTGGAAACGTCCCATCATCTTTTCTGAAGCGGTAGAACAGTTTGACATCCTTGAATTCTTTATGCTCATCACAGACTGAAACATAAAATAATTAAACAAACAAACAAAAAAATCTTCATATACATGTTAAGTAACTGAGGACCCATTTAGCAGGTATCACTGTTGAGCTTCAAAGCAAGCACAGAAAGAGTGCTAGACTCTAACCCCCTGTATTTCTCAGCACACAACTTTATTCTAATGAAAGGCTGGAGAAAACTTTCAGAGAGGTAACCAAATTTCTTGGTGAGAGGGAGAAGTTTCCATCAGTTTTGTGAGTATTATTGCAAAGATAAAGAGCAAAAATGCATTCATCTACTACACACCCAGAAAATCTTTTGATGAAAACAGTCTATTAACTTGTTTCTTTAAAAGGCCACCAGAGTAGAATGCCCAATAATTTAAGGTTTGCCAAACTTCTTAAAGTTATTTGCATCAGTCAGCAGTGCTGTAGGAAACCTGAGACTTCCTAAAGAAACCAAAGCTTCTGCCTTCTTAAAACTGTCTCAATTGCTCTGCCATGCCAGCTAGTAAATGGAAGGTACAACATGAGCACACTGAGAAATGCCAAATTAGGTTTGTAAAACAGCAACTGATCATTTCCTCTTGTGAACGCAGGACAGAGTCCTATCAAGGGCATAAGCTGAGGGGAAAGCTATCCCAGGCAAGCGGCTCCTAACACAGTTGCCAACCCACATACACAGGGAACCTTCTGCACCTCAGAAGCAGGAACTGGTATCCCTTTCACTTGACACGGGACTTGAAAGAATGTTCTAAGCATCCTGCAGAACCTGGTAGAACCTCTCTGAATTTACCTGCCAAGCTCACTTCACAAAGTATTTTATTAGAGTGCAATACACGAGTATTTTCAAAAAACACCTGTTCCATTTTTAATATATACACACATATATATAAAATTTCTTCTACAGTTTGCAATTGGATGCTAGGGTAGAAAATGCTTGAAGGTTGTTAGAGCTTTCAACAAGCATTCAGCAATAAAACATCTATTGCTCAATTAAATTAAGTCACTCAGGCATCTACACAACTCTTCACTGACATTTTCTCAATAGAGGATAAAGTAGACAGATTTGAATACCCTATAATTACTTTATTCTTTAACTATCTACTGTAAGTCCCAGTTTCCATAACAACCCAGAATTTTCATTTAATAGCCAAGCAGAAGCTGTAGAAGTGGCACTCATTCAATATATGCATTTCTGACTTTAATTAAGGTGTTGTTAATGTACTGCAGACAGCAGCAGCATTGCTGCACATACAATGACCTCTGCATAAAGTCAACATTCGTCTGTTCAGAGTCACTCAGCTTTCTCTTAAAAAAGAAACAAATGGTACATTTGCTGTTTTGAAATGGGTAATACTATAGGCTTGAAATTGAGGTCTTGGATCTTCTTTGCTCATGTGCTTCCCAGCCTCTTTGTGCCCCAAAAGGCAACTAAATGCTACCAGTGAATTGGAAGTCTTTTCATCAGCATGAATTGTTATTCAAGAAGCTGAAAGAAACAGATCTCAAATAGACAACAAGTTTAGGAGAAAATTAATCAGGGCACAGCCAGACCACTAACTTTCTTGCAGCTGTACCAGCACTAATGTTTGTGCAGCTGCTGTGAGGGCCATGGCCAGGGAACTAATCCACGTGAGAAAAATGATCTTTTTTTTTTGCTGGCTGATTTTTCAGATGTGTTTTTCAGCTGGAGAACTGTGCTCTTAGGAGCAGGGAAATGATGGCAGCAGGGAGGGAGGGGACACAATCCAGCTGCGGCTGCTCCGCAGGGAAGCAGCATCACAGTCTCCAATAAGGTCCCCCCGTGCCATGGTGGTCCCCATGGCACCACCTCTTCAGGCTCTCATCTCCTTCAGCACACAGGTGACCTTGCATAGCAGCACAGTTGAAGAGAGATGCTCCATTTCTGGCAGGGAAAGGATCCTACCTGTCCTCTACTTGGCTGAAGAGCAGGAGTGGGATTTCCCTTTGTCGCACAGCAGCCAATAATTTTAGCTTAGAATGTTTTAGCAGGTGATACAGCACTTACCATGGTGGATAATGCTGTGATCCAGTAATTTCTGCACCAGTTTAATAGCTGTCTCCCTGTCAGAGGCCTCTTTGTGGTCGATCAGCCAGTCAATCAGCTCTTTGGCAACGAAGCAGTTTGGGTATGTTTTGAGGTGGTGTCGCCGATCCTTAATGACCTTTTCTTCATGCAGTCGAAGCCTGGGGGTCAAATCACCTTGTAAATATCATTTGCAAAGAGCCTCTGTGACAGCAAGACTGGGATGAGAGCGGAGCAGAGGCACTCACACCCTGCTCACAGGATGGGCTTTGCAGGTGTTGGGCAGAAAAATCACACATCCAGTGCTGGCATCTCACAAACAGGGAACCCACAGCAACCATTTGTTACAACTTTAAACCCCATAATTGGAAAAACTTGGTTTTCTCCTCAGTGGAAAAGTTTTTTAAACCTTTTTTAAAGAACAGCGCAGCATATTAAGTCCATTAAAATACTTCCCACAGGTTAATTAAACTGTCAATAATTTGAAATTAATTTTCCCACATTACCACTAATACGTTCCAGACTACTTTATAGTATCGCTGCTGTAGATTTTTTTAAAAAAAATCGCATTAGTTTTTGCAGCTGTAGCTTCTCCCTTGGTTGGGTAACTGCACTTTGCCTCCAACTGCACAATGAGGATGCAAATTCAGGTGTGAAGCTGCTCCAACACAATGTAATCTATCATTAAAAAGTTGCCTCCTACTCCAAATAAAGGAAACTGATTTCTCACTTACGCATCTGTTGGCAAATACTTTCTGTTTGCAAAATCTCCTCCATCATCCTGAAAGCAAGGTGGTTGAGATGCTTGGGTCAGAACGCTAGATCCTAATTAGAGTAACACCTTGAGGTTCTGAGGTTCTGCATCTTTATGTTTAGTCATTTTTTTCCAAATAAACAAAATAAGCAACATTAGCAATAAATTAGCAGATTTATGTTTTAAAGTTGTTTGAAGTTTTGATGATTTCTTGTTCCATTTTAATGAATCATATCAGAAAACCTGGTTTTGTAATGTCTATACCACATCTCTGAGGAAAGCACAGCAACGACAGTGCTTGGGCTCCTATCACAAACAGAAACATTTCTGCTCATTTCCAAGTGGCCAGGGTCTTACCTTGTAAACACTCTCACTGACTGCAAATAGTCCTGAGTAATGCTATAATAATTGTAGGTGGTACAAGGGTAATAACTCAGAAGGGTGTTAACATGAGCCTCAAGAAGTACAGAGCAGGAATATGAGAAATTTTCCTCTCAATGAAATTTCAGTAAGAAACAATAATTTCTCTTTAAAATCATAAAAGGGGAAAATATTTGGCTGAAATCAATGAAGGCATTATTATTAGGGCATCAGACAAGACTAACATAGGCTTCTCCCTAAAAACAGCAGCAGAGCAATGCTTTGTTCTGCAGCATTTAGCCTTGAAGTACACTGGAATTGCCAATCTAGGATGTGAATTCAAAACCAGATTTGCCAACATCATTTAAAAAAAAAAAAAAGGCAAGACTTTTATATTAAAAATACTGTTAAATCAGGTTAGTATTCTGGAAAGAAGTGCTGGTAAATATCCCACAGATTGTGAAATTCTCTGAGCTAAAATACTTTTGCTTAAAACATATTTTCCAGATGTGCTCTAACAGCTATCACTATGCTTAGAAAGAAATGCATCTACAGTTTTAATTATAGAACATGCAATTATCAGTATGTCTGATGGAGCTTTACAATTAAAATACATTCAAGGTTCTGTTAATGTTTATCTGGTCTTACGTCATACAATAACCTGCAAGAACAAAACTAGAAAAAGTGTGTATAATACAAAAGTAGACAGCTCAATCCAGCTTTCAGACAGTGGTGTAAGTCTAAATGGATGGAGTTCATCTGATACAAGAGGGAAAACTCCTTCTACAAAATTCTTTGTCCATATGTTGCATAGGAGTATACTAGCACTGGTCTGACATTTCACAAGCAAGTCAGTAGTCAAGAGCCCCAGAAATGAGCATTTGTGTCATGAATTCCAACTGTAGGCTTTCCTGCAGTTGGTGGACTTACCAATGTTTCAATTCCTCTGTCATGTAAAAAGAAACAGGTTCCCACTATGATCTTTTTCCTCACTCAGAGAAAGGATCTCTCTGTATACCTTCTTGTCTATATTTATAAAATTCATAGATATTTCATGATTGATTTATTTCCACTCACTTGTTAAAGTGGATCCAAATTTGCTAAGAGGATACAAAATCATTAAGTCAAAGAAAACATGAACACGTAACTCTTAACAAACCTGAATTTCCATATGAATGTGGGAATTTCTTCTGCAGTCTATACCAATTATGTCCATACTGAATTATGTCCAGGCTTATTTATTTGGAATAACAAACACAGAAGGAATTCAGATTTTCTCTTTGGTGCTGTATGTTGTTCTCTTTGTCAAAGCTCCCTCACCTCTACAAATCTTCTAAAAATCAAACTCTATGGAGGAGAAGTAGTTCAATAAATTGACACTGTAGCTAGCTAAATATAGAAGGCTCAGGTAAAGTTATTGAGTATATATTGTGGTGTGCCAATCAAAAGTCCAGCCAGCAATTCAAAAAATGTGTCTGTGCTCAGAAGTATTTATCAGAAGCCAAATCAAATGGAATGAAAAGGAATAAAATGTACCAGTGAATACAATTATACACTGGAACCAATGCTCAAGTGAAGTGGTAAATTCTTTATCCCTTGGCACTGAAAAGCAGGCATCTTACCCAAAGTCCTTGATGTTTTCCCTTTAAGTAACGTTAATCACTTTATGTCAGCTAGTCCACATGATGACTGGAAAAGACCTAACTTGACATCAAACACATTCTTCCCACTAGAAGAATTTTTTCTCAAGAGCTGCTCAGGAAAATTAGCTGACTGACAAACCCTGACCAGTTTGAGAGGAGAAGGGAAGAGACAGGCAAACAACAAGGGGTGATAGGAGGACACCTTGATTCAACAAGCCTTTGAAATATTGACCCACTTTCTGCAACTTAATGTATTAACACCAGAAAATAATTTTGTGTGTACCACCCATACATATATAATTCCATATATTATTCAAGATTACCTGCCAGATTTTGCATGTGAGGCCACAGTCTGCCCTACCTGAGGAAAATGTGAGCAAGATCTAGAGCATTTGAGCAACTGCCTGTGAAGGTTAACAGGCATATGCAAGTCTTTAATATTTACAAATTTATGTCCATGGCCCCTACTCATGCTTACAACAAATAAAGGCTGTACATGCCAAAATAATTTTCTTGGGGTTTTGTCAAAACAGGAGTTGTTCCTAACTGACAATATGTAGGGACTCTTGCTCCAAAGAGAAGTGCCTTCCTCCTACATAGCATGGAACAAGATAACATGGAAGATACTGCTTCTGCTCTGCAGTAAATGTGTTCAGAGCTTTCTGGAACAATGTTATTTGTTGAGATGCCATTAGGCACTTTCATGATCATAGAAAAATCTATTTGCCTGGAAATGAAGAATCAGGCACTAACTTGGGATGAAACTGCTCTTGCAACTACATAAAACTTACATTTTGGTTTTCACCAACAGGGGCATTTTTAATTCCATCTGGGGACATTGTGCATTCTGAAGTTCCTTGCCTCTTTTCTGAACCAGTGGGTAATGATTTATGTGGCCTCCACAATTAGCTTTCCTTTCCAACCCCAGAAAAGGCTAACATGGTGGATGAACACAGCAAGGATATCATTAACTGCACCACAGTCCAAATATCTCATCCAGCTACTTCCCTCTATTAAGTCTAATAGTTTGTGCTTGGCTAACATAGATCTTACAAAGTATTATCTAATCTTGAGTTCTATGAATTAAAAACAATTAAAAACTTCTGTTCCTTCTGGTAATCTTCTGAATAATTAATCTGCCAGTTCCCACATTCTATATAGTCCCTATGTTTATCCTAGCAAGGCTCAAAAAATTGTGCAAGGAACAGGTTGGTTGCTGACACTCTGAATAAACATGGTATGAAGACTTTATTAATATGCTCCACTCTTTCACCTCTCTCAGCCTTCCTGAAACACACACATATATGAAATGTACATATAATAGAATCATAGAATCATACACACACATACAATTTTGGTTGAAAAGGATCTTTGAGGGTCATCTAGTCCAACATGAGTGGGGACATCTTCCATTATATCAAGCTGCTCAGAACCCCTCCACGCTGACCTTGAATGTTTCCAGGGACAGGGCATCTGCCAGCTCTCTGAGCAACCCGTTCCAGTATTTCACCACCCTCATTGGAAAAAACTTCTTCCTTATATCTAGTCTGAACTTACCTCTTTTAATTTAAACCATTACCCCTGTCCTATTGCAACAGGCCCTACTAAAAAGTTGGTCCCCATCATTCTTCTAAGCTCCCTTTAAGTATTGGAAGGCAACAATAAGGTCTCTTCCCCAGGCTGCATAGCCCCAACACTCTCAGTCTGTGTTTCTGTTTTCACAAAGGGTGCTTTCTCTCTCCAATCATCTTCAGAGTTCTTCTCTGGACCTGCTCCAATAGGTCCATGTCTTTCCTGTGCTGAGGACCTCACAGCTGGACACAGCATTCCAGGTAGGGTCCCACCAGAGTGTAGTAGAGGGGCAGAATCGATTCCCTCAACCTGCTGTCCACAAGGCTTTGGACGAAACTATTTATTTTTTAATAAAAGAACAAAAGAGAAGAGAAGAGATCATTTAAAATAGGAATCCCTATCAGAATTTACTGATTATTGAACAATACACACTGATGATGTAATTAGTCATGGCACAATGCACGTCCTGTCTCTGCATGCCCAACTGCTGCTGAGGAGTTCTGGCATGCTCGTGGCTTACTGCTGTGTTACACCTTGCATACACCCTTGCTTGCAGTCACTACCCCAGACTGAGCACTGCCAGGCAGCATTCACTGAACTACTACAATTTTATTAAATTTGGGTTAACTGAACATAACTGTATTAGATCCCTTGAAAATTAGCAACTATATGCAGAGAGGCAAAGCTCTGCAGGTGATTTCTGGCATCTTAAAATTCTTTCACAAGTTTCCTGTATATACAGAACTTCTATAAGAGAATGATTTACTCATTTCTAAGGAAAGCTAGTCATTATGTCCTTTCTGAGAAACACATATGGACAAAAGAAGTATCTAGCCAAAGATAAGGACAATTCATGGTGACCAAAGAGCATAGGTTTTTCACACCTGTTCTCAAGGGACATCCTAGGTGCTCCACTGGCATGTAGAATTGCCCCTTTCTGTTTGAAATAGAACAGTTTTGTATCCTCTCAGAGGTCACAAAGTCTGGTGTTTCTAACATAAGCATATGACCTGTCTACAGGGTGGTAGATGGGCATCTTACTAAAAGATTGCATTTTCCAAAGCATCTCAGTGACTTAGAAATCCCATTGAAATTTAAAACTTATAAGTCAGTTACACACCTGACTCATTACAAAATACATGAGCATAAAGTGGCATTTGTGTATATATATACACCCAGGAAAAAACTATTTAAAATGTCCTTTATACTAAATTTTTGCCTTTCCACTGTCAGCAAAAAATTAAAATAGGTCAGTGAGGATATGAACTTTGTACACGGAGGCGATCATGAAGGTACTCTGTGAATGCACTGTGTGTTGCTGGATCAGGCATTTCCAGCTGGGCTTGCCAAGTCTCAGTTGAAGTGTCAGCATTTCACTGCTGCCTGTTCCTCTTTCTAGTTATGCTTCAGCTCCGCAATCACTTAGTTCTGTTACTTGATATCCACAGGAGCTACATTACCCTTTAAAACATGGGGTCGTACTGGAAATAGGATGAAGATATTTCTGTTTTGGTAGTTGTGGCAGAGTAAGAATTCTGCCATCTCAAATACATTTAGAAAGGGTGTCTTCAAAGCAGCTCCTGATAGCAGTTCTTATCACTGTGACAATCTCTCCTTTTTCGCCCACAGCCACGTATGTAGTCAAAGTGAGGAGATGCCAGAATACAGAACCAGATAGATTTCAAATAAACCATCTCTTGGTGTGCTGCAGAAGAAATCCTAAATATTCCAAAGAAATGATGGTTCACCGGTGTCCCTGTGGCTTTAAATAAAATATTGCAGCTGCCTCTTTTATGAAGTCTTTTTTTATATACATTCAGAAAGTACTGAGGCCATTAGGCCTGCAACCGAAGGTGCACCAGGACATCCCCAATACTCATAACATCTTACTAACACTGTCAGGGATCAAAGCTAACTCTGGGGAACAGACACAGGCATTGCTCAGGGTCTGGGATGAAATCAACATGGTGTCTCTGGGATGAAATCAACATGGTGTCTCTCAGAGACTTTCTTTCAGGCCAGAAATTCAGAACCATAGACTCCAGAGTACTCCAGACTGCAGAGGAAATTAAATCTTTGTGTTTGTATTGATCTGTCATAAAACTAGAGACCCCTTGTAAAACCTACAGAAGCTGTGAAGTGACTAATCTCCCTGCCTGCCAAGCCATTTTGCTTGCATTTCACTTTAAAGTAAAATGTGTTCAAACATGAATAATATATCTAACTTCCTGTGCACTTGAACCTTAAGAGATTCTGTCTTGCTGGAAAGCATAAAACTGGGTTTTATAAAGAGGAAAACACAGAATACAGGCAAGTTTTTATTTCACCTGCCCCAGTCATATAAGGAAAGCGGAAGTCTGCCTGTCTCGGCCAGGCTGCTCACTTTCCGGGCTGAAACTGTCACAACTCAGCAAATCACAGCCCTCCTTCTCTAAATGGAAGTCAGACATAATTGTGCTTCTCACTCAGTTATGGATGAGCTGGGACACAACACAGAGCAAATGTATGCAGGTCAAAGTCTGTGGGACACTACTGTGGGGATCCCCAAAAGAACTGATGTACTTTTCACTCAAGAACAAGCTGTCTTTGCTAATATACATCAACTAGGTTTTCTTATCCACATTAATTTTCTGTATCTCCACTGCATAGATATTCTTAGGCTTATTAAATCAATGTGTACTGTGAGGATTAATTTTTGCAAGGATATTTTCCCAAATCTCAACTGAAGACCACCAAAATTTCAAAGAACAGACCAGAAACCATAGCAGAACTGTTATTACAGACATCCTATGACTGGATTAACATGATAATAAACTCACCAGCTCTTGCAGACTTATGCAAAATTACCTCTCAATAAAGGAATTATTTTATGGATAGCAAACTCAGGAAGAGGCAATGAGGTCTCAAGGGAGGCCAGTGAAAATCAATGAAATTTGTGTCAGGGAACACAGGCCTGTTATCTCAGTAACATGGCTGGAAGAAGAGAATGTTCCTTTGAAATGCTAAATGGGCTAAACAGGGCAAATACAGGTCAGAGAGCCCAAATCCCACTGCTACAGATATTCCTGCTAACACTGCCATTCAGGAACCTGGAGAGACAGGCCAGCAGCTGGGGAATAGGATGCTCAACTACAGACCCGCATCACTGGAGTCAAGAAGAGGCTGCACCAAGGACACAAACAGCTGTGGTTACCAGAAAGCCCTGCTGTGTGAGAACTCCTCTCCTGGATGCACCTGGCATGCCATGGGAGTAGAGGAACCAAACAAGTTACAGGCTGAGGTCCTTTATGCAGCAAGGCTGACACCTCTTTTAGCCAGAGGGAAAAGCTGACTTTAACCTTGGTAGGCACTTGCACTGCATGCAGCAAGTTTCAGACCACCTGAGAAACAAAGCCTTTTCACCACACATCTCTCAGCACAACTGGGGAAGGGCAAACCTGTGGCACCCAGAACACAGCACAGTACTGAACAAGCCAAGAGTGCAAACAGTAAAAGGGGTTGTGGTGTGCTGGAGATAACCCAAGAAATCCATGGGAAAACTGAAATCAGTAAAGTGCCTAATCTTGAGTGCAGTTTGGTATTTCTCCCACCCTGTCAATAAGTGACAAATAGCTTTGCTGGGACGTTGTATGGGTAACTCTGAGCTCAAAGTCCTTCCAGGAATGGCTGCTCTCAGCCTGAGAACCACAGACCTGCAGGAGATTTTTTCGTTTTCTCAGAGGAGCACCCAATGTTTGGACTTCTTTACGTGGTCCTTGGCAACCCTGCTTGGCAAGAATAAAAAATCTGCCTTCATCATTAATAAAGCATCATACTGAAGTAATATCTCAATTACTTTTAGCAATTTGTTTTCCTCTCTACACAAAACTTTTATCCAAATACTGTGCTGAACCATGACAGTAAGCATAAATATGCAGTACCTGACAGGTGAGAGAATGAGTAATAAAGTGCTTATTGTTGTGTACAATTGTAAACAAACTTGATTCCGTACTGGGTCTATGACTTAAAATTTTTTATTCACTTCCAACAAATATGTAGGTTCATCTTAAAATGATCAGAGATGTAATATTATTTCAATATACAATATGTTGTATTAAAACTATTAAACTTTGTTTATCTGTTCACATTCTAAATTAATAGCTTCCTTTCTTTCATATTTAGTATAGCTGCATTTCTAGGACTTATTTTTATTTTGAAGGAAGCTGTGATAGCACTAAGTGCAAAAGTACTCACTAGAAAAGGCACTTTGTATTGAACTTCTTTAAATTAAAAAATAAAAATCTGCCATGTTTTGACACTGATACATGCTTTTTTACCTCCTCCAGCTGGCAATACCATAATATGCAGGATGTTACACTGACCAAAGACATGATTTGAGGGAGTTCTTTCCACTGTCTTCCAGAAGTCTATTGAAATTCAGTGATTGACCACTAAACTGTAAAACAAAGCTGGAAAACTGATGCAGATTTTTAAACACTGAAAGTAATGATCCATTTGACTGGATTGCCTAGAGGCAATTACATTGTTAGAGGATGACCTTCACAGTTCATAAATAGACATGGAGGAACAGGTAAGACTATAAAACGTAAGGCTGCACACTAACAACAAAATGCTCTGCTGAAAACTGAGAACACAGAAGCTAAAAGCAACAGAGTAAGAAATAGTTGAATATGCATAAGTGAAACTTTCATTGAGTACAGGCTGAGACCATGCAAAAACCAAGGGCAACCTCACATTGTACTAACAGGGATGTCTCCAAAAATGATTGGAAATCTAGTTGTTTATGTCACTGTATCTGATACTACAGAACATCATCTAAATACTGTGCTTTGTTTGTGACATCTCATTCAAGAATGATCAGCTCAAAGAGATGCAATGAGGTAGTTCAAATTTTCAAATGAGAAATGATGAGCCAGTCTTGTGAGCAGCAAAAAAAATATACTGGATTGGGAGTCTGGCCTTACCTAGACAAAATGTGAGAGGAGCAGAATTGCTGTCTATAATCTTTCAGGTGAGTTGAAAGCAGCC
Source organism: Cyanoderma ruficeps (assembly GCA_008694505.1). Taxonomy (NCBI): domain Eukaryota; kingdom Metazoa; phylum Chordata; class Aves; order Passeriformes; family Timaliidae; genus Cyanoderma; species Cyanoderma ruficeps. The sequence goes on along the minus strand of VZDJ01000346.1, from coordinate 17,250,363 downwards.
AGCAAGAAAAGCTATTTAAGTAATGCTGAGGGATCCTAACACATTAGACAAAGCTTTGGAAAAAAGATTTCTAATTCTTACTTAAGGCAAGAATACTAATAAATATATAAAAGGATTATGTATTGTAATATTCTTCAGATGACCTGTGGTTTATAATTACATGATTTACACTGCTATCTCCAAACAACCTTGAAGGGAATACTAAGGTAAGGTGGAAGAATATCAGAAGGTGGCCTTTGAATGCACTATAACAGGACACAGCCTTTTAAAAATCCTGGTTCATGTCAGCTGCAAAAAAGAAAAGTTCAAATCCTGCCTATATTAGGACACTTGTTTATATCAAAGCTTTTATTACAAGAGTGTATGCAGATATACAGACATTCTTTGTGTGTTTGCCAAAGCTCAGGAGCTGTAAGTATGAGAGATGTCCCCATTTTGTGAACATTCCCCCTTGTTTTTGCCACAGGGTGTTCCCTGGTTTTCATTGTCATAGTGCAAGCATCCAGTAGTCCTTACCTGGCTGATTGGAAGGATGGGGATTCAATCGCCGGTCAACACCAAACTAGAGGCATGTCTTCCTTCAGCATCTGAAGGAAATGGTACAACCTTTGTGGCATACAACTGTGTCAAGACAGGGGTGGGGATCTGCTGTGAGGAAACCCCATCAGCTGGGTAGCAGCATACACGGAGACCAAAGGTCTGCTTTGCTTCCTTGCCAAATCAAAGTGTAGAAGGAGGAACTGCAGTGGCTGAGGATCCTTCTGCCAGCTCCACAGACCAGCTCTGCATTTTAGCCTTGGATGAAGTCTCCACACGTCTGAACTCAGCTGGCTTTCCTGCCTCCATGTGCAACATTCACTCATCCTCTTGAGATCTAGATCACCAGGTTTGCAGGAACCTTCAGCTTCTAACCTGAGACCTTGTGAAGTTACTGCAAAGAACCTGCATATATAGTCATAGTCAGCTTGGTCTTCCTAGCCAGGAATTTGTCCAATTTTATATAGTGGTACATAAGTTAATTTTATTTATAATATAGACTATGTAATTATTAAAGTGAATAAATAAAAATAGGTTAGAAGTCTAAATCAAATGGTGTTACAGCCTTAGAGAGTTCCCTTAAGTTTTCTTGTCTTTGAGAGTAAAATATAAGCCAGTATGACCTTTCCAGTCAGCTGGAGGCAACAAAGCAGCATAATCCTAATTAACATTCTGCTCATTTATACATTTCCTTCTTACAGAAAATCCTGTAACATTCAATAAAGCTTCACTGCCAAAAGAAAAAGAAAAAATAAACCACCATGTGCAGATGAAAAAATGAAAAATGTCTTGGAAATCTACTGACTATCCCAGACTACACTGAGTTCCAAATGAGTGCATGCCAATGGTAACAATGATTTTACTCAATAGTTTTGCAACATAACACTACTGCATTTATTTTTTAAACACAGAAAGGATTGCTCTCTGACACAAATGTTTTAATGGCAAAACCCCATCCTATCTGATTTAAATCTCTCTCTTTATGTAGGTCATGCAAACACGTAACAGCAAGAATTACGGTATGTGAATTTAGGGGGATTATTTGATGGGATGAAGTTGCTCACTGCCTAAATTCTGATGGACTAATGAAGAACATCATTAGGGAAAAATCTATTATTAAAAATCACAGTTAAATCCTGAATGTATTTAAAATATTTTCCTTTTGCAAAAATCTAGCGTGAGGATGGTTTCGTTTGATTAGCTCAGCATTTTTCTGCGTCTCATATATTATGATATGGACAGATACACAGCTGTGGCACAACCACTCTGAATAGTCAGGACACTATCAAGGATCTTGTCTTGTTTGATTAGGCCTTGTCAAAAACTCACAAGTATATAAGCTTTGAAAAGTTTAATATTACAGAAGCATTCTTCCTCTCCTCTTAAGATTAAATGGAAGTTTTCCTTTAAAGCAATAAATAAATCCTAAGGAGTCCAGAGAAGTTCTGCTGCTCTACTGAACAACCTGCTCCCATTGCTGGGCCATGTGTTTGCCATTTCTCCTTGTAAGCAATATTCTCTCTCCACACATGCAGAAAGCTCAGTGAACAGGTATTTATGCGCTCTGACAATAAATTCAAAATGTGACTTCTTACTGCTTTAGTAACTCAGACCAGGCACCCTGACCCTTATTCACCAAGTAACAGCATCAGCTTTACACCGGCTCATGTTCAGTCATTGCTGACCAGCATCCCCAGGTCCTTTTCCAACAGGCAACCTTTCCAGCCACTCAACTCCAACCGGAGCACTGCATGGGGCTGTGAACAGAATGCAGCACCTGACACTTGGCCTCGTATTTCATAAAATTGGCCTCAGCCCACTGATCCATTCTGTCCAAATACCTCTGTAAAGCCTGCCTGCCCTCCAGCAGATCAACGCTCCCACACAACATGGTATCATCTGCAAAGCTGCTGAGGGTGTCCTTGATCCCCTCATCCAGATTGTAGATAAAGATATATATTTCAGTCCATATGTAAGTAGGCTGTGCATACATGAACTGCTGAAATTATAAAAGGTTTGTGGTAACTGAAGACATGAAACCATTGATCAAGTGGCCAATGCCTTTTCCTACAGGTTTTTCATTTTCTGAGAGAGAATGCTGATATTTCACACAAAAAGATGTGCTGTGTAATTTTCTGCCTGCAAGCAAAATACCACAATTTCCACTCCACTGGAACTTTTCCTTCGCCACTATATGTTTAAATAAATTCTTCTTTCCATTTTTATTATGCTTCTCCTGAGCAGTTTTATGCAATCCTTTCTTTCTTCCTCCTTTGGCCCTATAATATCTTTCCCAAAAGTACTGATGTTACTGGCCCCATCTAAACTCAGATGTTCCATATTCATCAGAAAAGCAAGCAACACAGGGTACAAACGTATTTCATGTGAAATTATGTAAGAAACACTGTTTCAGCTGGTGTTAATTTACAGATTCAACCAAGAAAAGTAATATGAAGTTATTAGTACATTAGTTTGGAGCAGCTCTAGCCCCAGTGTAGCCCAACAAAGTGAATGTAAGCAATTATCTTTCAATCACTGGTGTTTGACTCATTACAGCAGGTCCAAAGCACAGCACTTGGAAAAACTACCACTTTATAGAAAACTAAAGAGATTGGATTTCCCCTCATGACGAAATATTTTTAAAGGATCTAGGCCTTGCAACATTGCAATAACGCACAATGGCATGCAGAGAAAGCAAATATCCCACTGGTTTGTGTGTGTTGAAAGAAATACTATTTTTAAATAGGTAGGATAATAGTTGGGCATATGCTTGAAATAATCATGTCTTTGATTGCAGGACAGACTTCAGGATGAGATGTACCCCTCCAAGAGAAGAAAATTTTAATAGCTTAAATATCATCCTCCCTCAATATGTGAATGAAAATCCTCTTTCTGCAAGCAAAGTTGGAACTGCAGGACAATGCACAGGAACCTGTGCACACACTGTGCACACAATGAACTCCCAAACTGGTCCCTCCTTTGGGCACAGGGTGAGGGGATCTGAGAGTGTCATGCAGGCAGCAAGAAAGAAGAGCAGGTGGCTGGCCCTGAGATTACTGTTCCTCCTGTAATGCCAACACGGCACACCCAGCAGCATTTCTGGCACCGTGACCTACTGGCCTTACAGCACATATTACTCTCTGCACTGTCTCCAATCTTTTCCCTATTCTCAGTCTTCAAGGCATGCTATAAAACCAGCATGTCCCAAATATGTGCACTTTAGTTTCTGTATCCTGAGTTCTTGAGACATGCATCTACAGATCACAAACATCTTGGAAAGAAATTTTGGTGGTGGGAAGAGTTGTGATCTTGGCATTTGATGCATCTCATGTGATCCGAGGTAAAATCCTAGCCTAACTTAAGACACTGAGGTCAAGGGAATCAGCCTGTCACGTTCACATCTTCCTAAAAATCTCAGCTGAAACACAGAGATTTCAAAGCTTCTTGGGATTTATTTCAAAATGGATACACTTCTCATCCTTAAATTTGCTTGTAAAGCTGGACAATGTGACAGCAGTGGTACAAACTAACCCAGCTGATTTTGCACTGAAGTAGGTTTGAAGGCATTCTTAAAAGCCCTTCCACCAGCATTGCTGAGCGGATAATGTCTGGTTACCAGCTAATAACAAAAAGCTGATAATATCAACCACCACAGCTTTAAAAAGACAACACACTGTGCCTTCATAAAATATTCAGTTGGAGGGGAATCTCTCGAGGTCATCTAGTCCAACCTATACTGAAAGTATAACCAGTTAGTACAAGTTGCTCAGGGTCATGTCCAGGCAAGATTTTAATATTTCAGAGCTTCTCTGGACTCCTGTTCCAGTTTTTTACTTACCCTTACAGAGAATAATTCTTTCTAAATATCTGATCAGAAAGTCCCTTGCAAATTTTGACTACTGCCTCTTGTACCATCCCTATGCACCTTGGAAAATTCTCTCCATCCTCTCAGTAGTTGCAACCAGAAGAATCTCCCAGGCCTTTTCGTCTCTAAGCTGAGCAGACCCAGCCCTCAGCACCTCCTTGTATATCACATGCCCTGAGCCAACCCCAACCTGAGAGTCAGCCCTCCTTGGGGCTTGAGTCTTGTAGGAAGACAACTTTTTCCAGTCTATTTTAGAGTTGCATAATTTTGCATAAATTAAAGATAAATAAATAAAGCTTATTAAAATAAAATAAAGCTTTTTATAAACCTTGTTTTATTTCCTCTGTCCAGTGTGTTTTTAAGAACCCATTCTCATCCCTTGTCTAATTAGACATGTAGTAACATGATGCCAATGGCTCCTATTATGGACTCATTTTTCTTGTCACAGAGATTTACCTATTAACCTCATTTAATCTCACCTATTTCTACCATTTCCCAAAAGACTCGAAAGGTCTGAGTTTGTCCAACATGCTACGAGTTTTGAAAATAATTGCCCAAGGCAAGTCTTTAAGCTTCTAGACACTCTCAAAATGGTATTTGTACAATCTCTTTTGGGATTTATACATAATAACGCTACTTTGAGCTTCTTTCTGTGACAATCTCCCTCTGTTTGCACTGAACAACCAGCAAAATAGCAGTTTAAGCTAAGAGTTACTTTTTCTACCTCTTGGTAAAAATAAATTAATTTCAACTAGAGGAAAGTGTAAGTTAATTACATCCTGAACATCAGGAAACAATTAACAGCTTTCTATTATATCGCCCTAATTTCTAAGCTATACAATTATATGCTACTGCAGAAGAAGATGTATGATTATCAAGACAAGGATCTTTTCAGAAAAAAATGAAAGGAAATTGCTCCACTGCTGACAATCAGTGCTATAAATAATGCCTAGCTAATATCTTTTCAGAAGTCATTTACATTATTTGCAATCCTAACTCTGAGTGATGTGTTGGCTGTGTGTTGTCAGATTCTCCTTCCAAAGAGAATGAGCACAAATGCTGGATTGATTCCTCAGATAAGCCCTCAAAAATTCAGCTTTCTGTGAATATTTTGCAATACTCATTAGAATTAAATTAAAAATCATTGTTTTTATTAACCATATTGCAATTATGTCTTGCATTCGCTTTGCCTCTTAAATCAGAGCCAAGACTGCCTTGTAAAAACACAAAGGGACACGCAGGCCTGCTTTAAGGAGCCACAATGCCTTGAAGACACAAGTCACAATGCAAAGAGCAACAGACACGACATAGAAGCACTTCTTTTCAATGGCCAATAAACCCATTTGGCCCAATATGCAGGTGAGAGGTGCAGACAGAGCCAGTGGGTTGTACAGTGGTTCAGCTGAACACTAACTTCTGTAACACTACAGAAAAACATCCAACAGTACTTAGTGTGAGAAGCAAGGAAGCAAACCCACACAAACCTCTGTAACACAAAGTCCAAGGCTACTGTGCTGGATGGCCACTGTGTTACTGGGGGTGGGAGAATCTTCCCAAACCAGGTACAGCATATAAGATTCATACAGGATAAATATGATAGTGCTGCATATTCGGTCTCTGCAGATTCCTTGTGCAATGCCCTTTCAGGACAGCTATACCAGTCCCCCAGAAAGTTTAAGTTCTGTTTCAAGTTCTTCTTCCCTATTATTTTCCATCTCAAGTCTTCTATGCACTATCCTCAACAAACATGATCTTGTTTGAATCTTATCTATCATTACAGCTTGGAAATATAGTTGCCACAGCTCTTGAGAAGAATAACCGTGCCCATCTCCCCGATTCCTTCCACTGCCTTCTCCTCTCCTCTCACACTAAACACACTACTACCATACTTGACTCCAAACTCCCATCTTTGCTATCACCATCTCTTAGGTGCATCAGCTTTTGCTATGATCAGCCATTTAGTAACAGTTTGTCATTTGACTTTTTACCTTCAAGTTAGTGTCTGCGCTTGCTGCCTTATTAGAGGAGGCATCCTCACCTAAACAGGCACAAACCCATCTGGATGGAGTCAACCAAGTCTTATCTAGCCTTGCTATGATCTCTACCAAAAACCTGACATGTAAACAAGGATCAAGCAGAACAAGAATGGGGGTGAGAAGGGGCTCCTGGAATAGCAGAGCTGCACTTTTAATTTCAAGAACTGATTCCCAGAGAAGCCCAGCTCATGGTGGGGTCCCCATCCCCTGACCTCAGACCAGCTGATTTTACCCCCCTACACGGTCATTGGCCCATTTGACACGATGATACCCTGGCTGAGCCCCCCAGACTGTTCACCATGGGCTCAGACATGCACCAATGCAGTACACCAGCCATGCAGCAGAATCCCCAGTCCAAGGGAGTTGGGCTGCTTCTTTCTGCAGCAGTAGCCAGACACATTGGACCAACAGTTCTGCAAAATCCACAACATGATCTACCTCTGGTTCCTCACAGAAACCAGAAAACTCTCATCTGCTGAAAATCCCTGTGACACAGCTGTGGTAGCCCAGGTACCCAACCACACCATTGCAAGGCGATGGAGAATTACAGCCTTGTGATGTAAAAACACACTTCTATATTTGCTCTGAATTAGCAAGTCCAATCAGGAACATTCTTTTAGTTATTCACAACTGCACCTTTAATATCTGAATACATTTACTAGATTGAGGCACTGCTAAGACACAAACTATGAAAACTGTAAAAGGCTGATAATTAAGGTCAGGGTTGCCTTCTGAAGTAGTGCTGTCATGCAAATTGCACAGTACAAATTTCACAGTACAAAACATATGAAATGTCAGTATTTGAACGTCCATTCATGCACAATACTGTGACAAGAGTGCAGAAGTAAAGGTAAAAGCCTTTAAAGAAAAAAAAAAAGTCAAACAGTCAGTCTCTGTTCCTGTCCAGTAATAGTGTGTGCATTGGGCATTTTAAACTCAACACCATTTTTACATTCTGTTTTCTACTGGAGTCTGAATTTTTTTAATGGGAATCCAGTAAATTAAGCCCTGAGGGGGTGGTCAAGCAAACCCAGCAGTGGCTGCTGTCACCATTCCCTCTCCCTGTACTTGACCTCTGTTTCCGCTGTCTCCTTCACCCCAGTGTTGGTGCTGGTCTGACTTCATGCTGAATCTGTTTAGAAAGTTTAATTTTTCTTATTTGGCTTCAGCTGCTTCAGTTCTCTGAACTTCTGATCCCAGACAAACACCAGTGCGAAGTGCAAGGGAAGTGATAAGAGCAGGGCAGTGGCAGCCTGCACTTAGATCCGCTCTATCAGTAAACCACAGCCTCAAACTGTACGTATTTCAGTGACATGGGGGAAGCCAGCACCCCTGTACTTCTTCAGAGAAAGCTTTTTTGTGGTCATGTGGTAAATTGGTTTGTAAAACTGACCCAACTGAAATACCAGCCTCCCAAAAGCTCTGCTGATCACTTCCCCAGTGCAGGTCACCATATGGTGATGCTCCAGAGATGCTTAAGCAGCCCCACTGAGGGGAAACACAGAGGAGGAAACCAAAAGGCAAGAACATTTAATTCCAGTGGTTTATATATTAAAATTGTTTAAAAAACATGGTTTACATGTCCTGATCTTGCTTAAGAACAAAACCAACAACCCAGGATTAACACATGAAATGCACTCTTCCCTCAACAAATGCCAGTGGTTCTGCTGAGAGTTCAAGCTTTACACTTTGTCTTTATTAACTTTTAGAGCCTCAACATAGTTCTTCTTCAAAGACCAGATACATGAACCAAACCTGATTAGCTCTTGCTTCTTCCCTAGCCTTTGATCCCCTTTGCCAGTTCTTTATCAGTTTAACCTCTTCCCTCTTAAATTTATTCTGAGAAGATGACTGGCCTTGAACACAGGAAAAAAAGTATCTTTGAGTTAGCAAAGGGACTTACACAAGCCTGCTCTGCCAGGATGGTAGAAGCAAGAGAATTAACAGAATAACAATACCAGGGTTATGAAAATAAAAAGCAGAATAAGTATCAAAAGAGTTAGAAGGGGCTTGAGCCTCAGAAGGCAATGTCTGAGAAAAGACCCCAAGTCCAGAGCTACCACCAAGCTGGCACTCAGTATCTGGGCACTTAATGATGGGGGCAAATAAGTCTATGTCAGAAACTTAGCTCATCTGCAGAGAGGCTGGCATTTTGTGACAATATCCTTCACTTCTGTAAGTTCTACATCACAGAAAACACTGAAATTCTGTGAGTTTTACACTTCAAAAAGTACTGGAGTCTACAGATACCTCAATTAAAATGAGATGCACTGATTACTCCCTCATCTTTTTCCATCTATCCAACAGTAAAAGCTGGCTAACCTCCCTCCTGGCTCCAGTCTGGTCTTTACTGATGTGTGTGACTCTGGGGAGCAAAAAGAGCAGATCCTTTCCTGAAGAGGGTACCCAGAGCTTCCTACCCATATCAGTATACACAGTATCCTCTCTGCATCTCCATGCCAGGGAGTTATTTCTCTCTGTGCTTTGAGGATGCCACTCTTGGACCCAGGGTCTGACCTTCTAAACCAGAAATCCCAGTCCTAACAGAATTCCACCTTTGTGGCTTCACACAGACCATCTCTCACCATCCAGAACTGCTGCAAGACACTGCTACCAACCGCACCCAAGATATGTGTTGCAAGGGCTTTATTTTTCTTCAGAGCATACAGCAGCTACCCCTGTTGGGACCTGATAAACAGCTCAAATTCCTAGGCACTACTGCTACACAAATAGTAAATTATAATGACAAGTGATAGGAGGATTTCTCTGTCATGGTGCCAGCCTATGGTCACTGCTCCCACAGAAGCAGGGATCATGTAATAAATGCAAGCCTAGATTGATTTTAGCACATGCATTCTGCCTTGCCTGCATGACCATCAACATTGAAACAAGTTTCTTTCACTTTTTCATAGGCAGCTCCTCTAATATAAAATAGATAAAAAATAGCCTTGCACATGCTATACACATCAACTCGCCTGCCGATCTCTGCTAACCTGAGACAAAAGTTAATGATTGACTCCATCTGGAATGGAATACATAAAATATACAGCACAAACCACTCATACAACATTTGCCTTCTTATGTACATAGTGAAAGAATGATCACTATTTGCACATGCGTTGTTAACCACTTATCTCTAAGCTGCACTTGAGGAAAGCTGCTGAGGGCAACAACTGAATTATTAAAAGGCATAGCTAAAAGAAAAGAACTAAGGAAACAAAGCCTTACATCTTCATTTCTAGAAATGTTGAATAGCCTCAATTTTACTGAAAGACATGAGAAATTTAAATTCCTGGCCCAGGAATCTCATACATATATATACACACATATACATGTATACAGATGGGGCTTGTCATCAGAATTACATTAGAATTAGTACCAATAGGCAAGATTGAAACATGTGAAAGGGTGCATCAAGAATCAAAGACTCTTGAAAAACAAACATATAAATTTGAGAAACTTTTAAAAAAATTTAAATAATTTATAGTAATAAAAATATGCAATTGAAATTGTTGTGATAGTGTAGAGTCAGCAGGAAACCTGATTTCAGAACACTTCATTATGCAGCTTCACCTACCTTCACTTTGACATCTTTTCTTTCAGTGTATCTCTCTGGTGAAACCTCACAGAGAAAACTGACAATTTTTTGGTTGCTTGATTTTGAAAAACAAATTGATGGAAGTGAAATTATTTGTACAGAGAGTTCTGGAGGAGTCTGTTCCACAGATATCTGATGATATAATCCATGTGTTCTCTCCAGCTCGAAGAAGTGAACAGACGAGGGTCTTCTCAAGTGAGACAACTGAAAACTACATTTTTCAGGGTTAGTTTTGAACCCAGTCAGTAGCTCTTGGGAAATGCAACCACTGGTGAAGAACAAAGGAAGTTGCAAGAAAAATGTTCAGGGGGTAGAAAAACAATCATTCCCTGAGGAGGAAGTACAAAATTGGATTGTCTTAGACAGATTACAAAATCTCATTTTAAGATATTCTGTCAATTCTTCAAATGGCATAGATGTTTGTTTAATATCTAGGGATGTGACTTGAGAATAAGTGACCTCTACACAATTATATATCTCAAATCCTTTTAAAGTCTAAGCTTACACCAGAGTCTTAACACACTTTCAAACTCAGTGATAGCATTTACTAAATTCTCTGACAATACAGTTTATACAATCCTATATATATCATAGCAATACGTGAACACTAAGAGTCTTTCGATATCACTGCACTAGAAGCTGTCACTGTTATGTGCCATGGGCTTCCTGCATCTTCAAGTGCTAGTGAACTTTTCAATCCTACCACCATGAAAAAATGTTGACTGTTTATTGCTTAGAGTAAGAAAAAAGTTATGAACCTGTAGGTGCTGCCATCTCTCATAAGTTAATGACTGAAAGTTATGCACTCTAGTATGGCTTCTGAAAGTGGTAAGGTTTCTGAAGTTTGGAACAGTTCCTAAACTTTGGAAGACAAGTGAAACTGATTTTATCTTACAGCTTCAAAATGTGTAGCTGTTTACCATGTAAAACCTTAAACTCTGTAAAAGAAAATTCATACACTGACTCTGACAAAAAGGGAAATCTTTTGAATTCTGTTGAATCTTTTGTCTCTTTCAAAAGAAAGAATATCTAAGAAACATGCTTCATATTTCTCTAAGTAGAAAGAAAGACAATGCTGATTATAAAAACTATTCTATCAAAATCACTGCCTCATCTAGAGAAGTCTCATATTTATTTACCCAACTATTTAACAGAAGTGTGAATAGTGAAAATATGCAGCATCTTGTGAAAACTGGTGATAAAGAGGGATCCAAAAAATCTGCAGAGACATTAAATGTCATTCAGGTTACACCTACTACAGAGAACTGCACATCATATACAATGGCAATAGGTGTTTGAATTGCACCTTGGTCAACTGAAGCATGAGGATTCCTGAATTGCTAGGCACATTTTCTGCAAGAAATGAGGGACTCTTGGGAGATACACAAGATTTTGGTGACAACCTGGCATCAAGAAACAATTAGCAGATGAGGAGAGTTCAGACACCCCTACTGTGTAAGACAGGCAACCAGCATCAAGACATGCCCATTGAAACTGCTTTTGATTGCCAGAGGGCAATATCAGCTCTATCCAAGTCAGTGCTCAAACCCAGACATAATACTTTAATCCTTCTGCCAAACAATGCTGAAATGGGCACAACCTGTTGCCTTCAACCATGAGGGAAATGAGCTTGGAATTGCTCTGCTTCTGAAAAAATTCTTCACAACTTCAGTAGTGCTGTTATTAAGCTTCCAACCATGACTATCAATGTGACACCTTCCTTCAGGCACTTCCAGCAAGGCCAAGGAAGTTCAGGGACATTCACTTCCCCAGGGCTGTACCAGGCACAGATTTGCAGGCAGGGATGTAGCAGGGTGGAGGCCTCAAAGGGCTCTCCCAGTCCTGAGGAATCTGAAGGCCCCATGATCCTCTCAAACATTTCAAGGGCAGCACTGTCACAACCTCCTCAGAAGAGAGAGCTCACCACTGAACAGCTACAGGGTCCCTGCAGCAGAACAAAGGGAAGAGCTGAGATTTTGGGTGGCTGGAGCTGTCAGGCAGCCGGAGCCTCCACAGTTTGCCCCTGCAGGACCACGAGTGCCAAAGCTTACAGCCGGATCATGCCCATCCCAGCTTTCGCCTTGCTCTTGCTAATCTGCGTGGCAACAGAAGCTGCCAAAGGGTCTGTTCTTGCATGTCACACTGCTGAAATCTTCAGCTTTCCTTCACAGCTGTCAGCTTAATAATTTAAAGGCTCGCCAAGAGACAAATTTCTATGTCCTCACTTTAAAAAATATGTTTCTATTAACCAAAAGTAAGAGGCATTTGCTCAGACAGCTACTGGGTATAGAGGCAAAGGACACTACTGGATGTAAAAATTTACCACGTTACCTAACATATAGCTCAAGATCTTGTTTCTTTTTCCATAAATCACCCCATGGGCCAGGATTTACATCACAGCCCGTGCCAGCAGCCAAGTTCCTGGGTGCCAGCTGACATTACACACATCAGGGCAGAGGCTCCTGACCTTGCAAAGGCAAGCAACCAAGAGGCAGGAACAAGGGGAAGGAAAAAACTCTTTGTCATACTCCTTTCCCTCCCCCAGCCACTGTGTACTTGTCTAGGGAGTAGAAGAGGGCACAAGGCTTCCACTCCCACCACAGGCACTGCCAATGTGCAAAGCCAGGCTTGCCAAGGTGCTGCTCAGACAACTTTAACCCTCACTGCATCAGATCCCTGACAGAGAAGGACAGATGTGCAACAGCCCATGGGAATGAGAGCTATGAGGCAATGCATGAGGCTGGAGCAAGACAGGCACTAGGAACTTTGCAAGGAATTTAAATCAAGCAGGTCCGATAAGTGTTTGAGTTTAGACACACGTGCTGTTTGCTCTAGTACAAGAGTGCTTTAAATACCTCCATTTGGTTGGGTTTGAGTAAGTAACACCATGCTCACAGTTTCATTTTACATTTTTATTCCTAAGTTATGTGCTCATCTTGCATGCACTTTCACCCAAATACACACATAATCACCTGTCTGGCTGCATCAATCCCACTGGTGAATCTTGCAGTTGTAAGTATCACTAAGAATAGAGTACAGTATGTTGCCTTGAGTGCATGTGTGTGCTGGTTTTCTATCATCTGTTTGCCTGCCCCAAAGGCTGCTGATATAAACTGTCTTTGATCCTGAAAACACTCCACATTTTCATTTTGCATTAACAATTATACACTTATCTTGGACAGGAAAAGGGAAACTTTAAATGCAGGGTTGGCTAAAACTTGTCTGCCAGCCAGTCTTTTATCACTTATTTGTGGTTTTTACTGCCTGGAAAACTGAAGAGTACAAATCCTTTGCACAGAGTATCCCAACAGAGAAACAGAATGAAGAAAAAACTGGAGGCACATAGACAATTTTGGGGCCAGTTTCACAATACAGTTCCAGCTGACCCAACACCTCCTATCCAAATGGAAATTTTGTGTCTTCTCCACCACAGTCACTTCTTCCTCCTGGCTCTACATTCTAAACACCTATCTTCTGTGGCTTCTGGAAGTCAGCAGATCAGAAAATTAACCTACCCACCAAATCAACACATTCGATCTGCTTTCAAGAAGTCCAAGACGTTACCTGAGCAGGCACAAAGAGGAGGTGGGACTACACTGCTGGGTCATAGGAAAAGGGCCAGAAGAAGAGGGGATCTCCCTGTTCAGCAGTAGCCACACATTATGAACACTGACTTGTTCATGAGCTCCCAGTCCAAGCAGATCTAAGCCACTTCTTACAGATTCATGAAGGAATGTCCATAGGTTGGGCAACTTCACAGCATGGGCAACAGTTATTTTGTATCTACAGACCTTGCCCAAAAAGGCCACTGTGTTTCAATACCTTCATAAATAAACTGACAAATGCAATTCTTGGTAGCAGCACTGATAAGCTGATTCTAGGAGCCTAATATTTGATAATATTTCCTCAGTTTCTCCCTAGGGAAAGACTGAAAAGCTTTTGCTTTTACATTTAACTATGAGGTATACATAAAGATTAATGTGATCCTTACAGAAATTTTGTATTAGCCTGAAATCTTCAACTTCTAGTAACATAAATTAGGAACAGCAGGATTCTTATCTGACACTTAGATGCTCAACTCTGCACCAAATCCACCATGCAGGACCCATGGCAGTGCACTCTGCTACCCTAAGCATCACTTCAGGCTACTTCGAAGCAGAATCGCAAGCTTGGAAGAGGCACTGGTGTGTTTTGGAGCCAGATTACCAAAATAACATTTACTTGCCAAACAGGAGTATCAGTGGTGTGCATCACAAAGTGGCATTTCTCCTTACATTGTGAATGAAAACAGTAACCGGGTCTGTACTAGCAGCAATGATGGCATCTGACAAAGCAGGGAACATTTCTATCACTTTTCAGTGTTTGTCTGGCATCTGAGAAAAAAGTTTTTAAAAATTCAAGAAAAACTACTGGGAAAATCTTTTTACCACCCCCTTCTAGTTACTTACGTAACACATTATAATGGGATTTTTCTTCCTGAATCACAAGATGGTCCATCACCAAATCGAAATTATTAAAATTACATTTTCTCCTCTGTACTGTATAGGTAGAGCCAGCACACATGGCCAGCATACATTAAAGAAATTAAAAATTAACTGAGTCAGGCATTTTTGTTCAAGGCTCCTGCGCTGCTCACAACTCCAGTCACACAGCACTGTTAATTGCTGCTGGCACTGACAGTAGGGATCCCCTTCCATCTGCTGGGACCAGCTGATGCAAAATAAAAACAATCCCTTGGAGTGAGGCGCAGCTCTGCAGGGTCAGTGCCCGAAGCCGCTGCCAGCGCCGGCCGGGCTGTGAGGGAGCGCTGCCCTGCGCTCGCCTTGGCTCTCCATGGGGTGCTGAGACACTTTATCTCTCATGGTTTCTTTGGGGTTTTTAATCTTTAAAGACGCCACTCTCCTGCAGCGTTTGATGCCTTTAGTGACGCAGCAGCCTCTCCCCAGCCGCCTCCTGTTCCGCGCAGAGGAGCAGAGGTGCCCGCGGCAGAAGCCCCCTGTGCGGCGCTTTACCTCCCCGGGCTGGCAGCGACGGCTGCGGCCCCTCGTCCTCGTCGCTGCTGAAAGCGGGGCCGGAGCCCCGGGCCGCGATGGAAGCAGGGCAGGTGCTCCGGTGCAGAGAAAGCCCGCGGGGACAGACCCTCGCCCTCCGCCTCCCAAACCTCCCCCTCCCGCCGTCAGCGGGGCTGCTGCTGTCCCCGGGTAGGCGTCCCCCGCAAAGCGGGAGGAAGACACCGCTTACCGGAGCTGCTCGCCGGTGAGCAGGACCTCGGCCATGTGCTCCAGCTCCGCCGCTTTCTGTTGCATGCTGCTCATGCCCTCCTCCATCGCCGCCGGCCTGCGGGCACAGCACCGCCGGGTGAAGGGGGACCCGGGACTCGCTGCCCCCCGGCCGCGCTGCCCCCGCCGGCAGCTCCGGGGCGCCTCCCGCCCGGCCCCGGAGCTCTTCACGGGGGCGGCGGACAGCGACAGCCACCTCCAGCCGCTCCGGCTCACCTGAGCGCCTCAGGTCACTTTTCCCCTCGGCAGGCTCGGATCCCTCCCGCCGCTTCCCGTGTTATTGTGTCACTGGCAGGCGGAGAAACACATGGCTGCAGCCGCCGCGCCGCAGCCGGGCTCGCCGAGGCAGCAGCGGCCCCCCCCGGCTGTCACACGGCAGGGTCGGCGCTGCCCCCGCGGGAAGGGGCCGGCTCCCCGGCGGGAGCTGCGAGCCCAGGGCTGCTGCCCCTGCCCTCCTCGCCAGCCCCGGCCCGGGAGGCAGAAAGCGGCTGCACGAGGAGGAGCGCAGCACTCCCCGCCCGTGGCTCCTTCCCGCGGGTGCAAAGTCCCGCGTCCTCCCTTCAACGCGGGGCTGCCGGGAGGACGGGTTGCTCGGAGGAGCAGTGAGCTCGGGAGAAGCCGATCCGACTGCGCGGGCGGAGATGCGACTGCTGCCCGCTGAGATAGTGCGGGCTGCGCCTTGGCGGTGATCAATGGAGATGCAGCGCGGGGCAGGTAGTAGGAAGGGAACTGGTGATCTGGGGATTCACCCTCAAAAACTGTTACTGCCCTCCTGCCGTCCACATTTCTGCTTATCTGCTACCCAGGGGTTATTTTCAAACCCCGGTCCCCTGCTCACGTCAACTCTTTTGTCTCCAGGCGACAGAGGATGCAGAATTCTTGAGGGCAGAGAAGGCAGAGAAACACTCTGTCTTGGCAACGGGAAATAAATTGCAAGGTCACGAACACTGTCAACATTTCTGATGGGGATAAAGAAATCGTCCTTTTCTTTTAAAAAGTCCAGGAGGAGGCATCTTCTGCAGTGGCCCAACCATGGTTTTCATTTGCAAATATTCACAATATCTTGATTGCCTGCTCATTACCTTTATATCTGTCTGCACATACTCTGTACATGAAAATCACGTCTGCTAAAGTACTTGCAATACTGTCATTGATTCAGAATGAAAATTATAGAACCACAAGAAAAACTAAAAAGGAATCAAGCGAAGCTGGTAGTAATGAGAGTGTAGACAATAGGAAGAAGGTGTTGTTTGCATTGCCCATAGTAGATTTGTGGCATTTATTACCAAAGGTTGCTCTGGATGTAAAAGAACGGACTTGGAAATAAGCAGAAAAATACTTGGAAAAGAAATCTAGATAGGGTTACTAAGCAGACAGCAGCCACATCCAGCTCAGGAAATTCTCTGTTCTAAAAATAATGGTCTCACAAGGCAAGCACTTGTGTGACATTTCACATGTGCTTTCCCTGCTACTCCCTATGCATCTGTTTATAGCCACTGAGATGAACACAGGACTAGATGGACCTCTGGTTCAATCCAGTAGAGTCCTTTTAATAAGCACCTTTGTGGGTCTCAAAGAGCACTAGAGGTCCATGAATGGCAAAGGGAGAAAAACCCAATCTGCCTTCATTTCATTTGGGCCAGAGACAGGGATACCTTAGCACTGTAAGCACTACAGCTTGAGCTTACTTTCTGTAAAATGGGAAGACATGCAATTAATCTGAATACTTGCAAACAGCCTCTAATTCCACTCATACTGTAAACATACAAAGTAAGGATTCACAGAGCTGGGAACAAAAAGGGAATTGAAACAACCATTTCATCTGACCTTATCTTTAAGACAAAGAATGTACACAGCAATTTTTATCAGGCACTTTATCACATGACTGAAGGAAAGACAATTTCAAGAGAATTAATATTGCAGACCATTTCTGGGTAAATCCTTGGCTCTATCACCTGGATTTGGCTGATTTCATCTGTTCACTGCTGCTAAAAGGAGATACACTGTTCTTCCAGGCTCTGGCAGCACAATCTGAAATGTGTCTTATGTTAGTTTTTTCCACATTTAGAACCTCTGTTGTTGCAATTCAGTTCACTAAACAGGTAGAAGAGTAAGAGAAAGTGGAGAACTTTCTTCTGAGCTAGTGAGCAGAGCTGTGCAGATGGTTGCAGGGTATAATGAGGGCCAGAGCTGACACCAAAACAGAGTGGGCCTTGGCAGCTTGAAACAAGAACAAAAGAGGAGGAAGAGGGAGAAGAAGCTGTCTTTATGCAGTGACAAGGTATCGTGATAGGGTGCTTGCGGAACTGCAGCCTGAAATCCATATCTTTCCCTGCATGGTCTTGCAACTTGCAAAATGCAGGCCAGCACAAATTCCTGTACTGGATTATTTAATGATTAGAGAATTTTGTGTTGGCCTTTGCACACCAATATCCCATTTGTAATTTGTTCCACATGTTCACACTGAAATTTCTTATCATTACAGTTATCGTGAGAGGAGGGAATTAGCTATCAGTTACTCCAAGCCAGCCGTCACCCAAAAAAGGGTAATGACTAACCTTAAAGGGTCACGTTGCAGCCAAGAGCCAGTTAAAAGCTACACAAAATAACCTGATGGGATGTTGCAACTTCTTTTTAATCTACAGACTGCTATAGAACATAAGGTCTAAGAAAAAATTAGGCTATGTTGACCCTTCCTCCCAAGGGAGAGATCATGAAGACTAAAACATTTCTCTAAGAGGTGGGACAGTATGTGCAGAGTCTGAAATCCTGACAATAAGAGAGAGAGAGGCATCCCTCTGAGACAACCTCCAGTAAGCAGATTGATTTCTTTTTTCAGATATGAGATCAACTTTAGACATTGTTGTCTATTTTAGATATGAATGCCTGAGTTTTACTTTGGCATGGCTGAAGTTAAGTGAGATGGAGGTACCAGCAATAAGGCAATCCTTAGTCAAAAGCATGGCAGATCTTTGAGCTGGAGCCCTGGGACACTTCAAAACTCATCCTCCACAACATCAAGAGAGTAACAAAAGCTGCATAGGTCTGCTAGAGGGTTGGTATCACAGCTGTGAGGGGTAGCTCAAGTGTCTTCCAGTGACTTCTGATTACATGAGTGGCATGCAGTGAAGTATAAGGCTGTACACTTGAACCACCAAGGTCACAATGCTCTGTGGAACCTCATGCATGAATAGGCACATTGTATTAGAGTACTGGGTGTAGAAAACATGTTAGAAAGTTGTATAAACTTTCTTATCTCATTTAGTAAATGCCCAAGTGGTGAAACACTAGATGTTTACATAATGAAATATGAATATTGCTTTCACTGCTTTGAAGATGGTTGTACCTGTGGCCTACATTTTGACTCGATAAATTATTCTGATATTTGATAAATTAATTCTTTAGTCTCACTAGTCAAGCAAGCTTATTTTAACACAAGACATCCTTATGAAAGAATCACAAGTATACATGTCCATACTTCTTATTACTCCTAGAGCATTGTTCTTGAGTCCCCTATAAAGTTGTTTGGCTTTCCCTTGCTGGGATAACTCAAGCTTTTTAAACAGGAAAATTACATGGATGCAAAAGATGGTGAAGCACTTCAGGGACAAAAGGCATTAGCAGGTAAGCTGTTGGATGGTTGTGGCATTTTTTTCCCCTAACATCTTTTGTATAAGAGACAGCATTATATAAACATCAAATTTAAAAATACTTACTCACTCTCTTTGCTGAGAAAGACAAGTACAAAATGGTTTTTGGCTTTTTAGTTGACCTTTTATCTAAGCAGCTCTTGCAACACTCATGGAAAATTAGTGTGAAGGTTTTTTTCTACATTCCCATACTTATTTGCAAAGAGAGCTCCCTTGTCTTTGTGTTTCAACTGGTTGACTTCCTTAGCACTAGAGGCCTGGGAAGCAGCACCATAGGAACTACCAGGTATTGTCCAATCTCCCCTCCTCTTTTCAAGCTATGTACAATAGTGTTTCCCATACATGGAAGTGCACAGATTACATTCATTCCTGCCCTAAGTTTGAACCATTTAAGTTGCCTGCTAGGAACTAGTCGTAAGAATTGGTGCTTGTGTGAGTCAAAGCATGCAACTGGCCAAGCTAATTTTAGTCTTGTGATAAACCACAGGAAAAGTTCTTAAGTTAAAACAAACAAACAAACAAAAACCCACCAAAAATCAAACCAACAAACAAAAAACCAAGGATATATGGTTTAAACTTCTCTTTTTCTATTATTGCATCCAACTTCCTGCAAAAGCCTCCACAGTGAGATAACAGAAGGAATTTTTCACAGTCCAACTTCTAAGCACTAGAGTGAGAATCATATCTGTTTATATTCTTGTGTTTCATGTGTTACTGACCTGGTAGTTGTTGCAATAGTGAGCTGAAGTGCAGAGCAAAAGGCATTTTGATCCTGAGATATGCAGAGACAATCTGAAAGGGGTTTTCTAAGCCTATCCCTACACAGCTTTTCCATTTTGTATTACATATTCAAACACTCACTAGGCCAGACAGAGGTAGCAAGATTTCTGTGCAGACTGACAGTTAAGGCATGACCAAGAGATAAGTACCTGCTTTAGTGTTTGCTCTTGTGAGCAGGCAAATATTTTATAGAAACAAGTGGCTTCAATAAGATAAAAGATCAGGAATATGCATCAGATCAGTAACCCAAATAATTCCAGTTGACAGCATGCTCTGTTAAACCAGCATTTTGGACTACCCAAAGCATGTTGCCCCCTACTTTATTATACCTGGAATATTTTCTAATTCCTCTTATTTCATATATTTATCTGTTTTCCAATGATTTTCCAATTTTCAGCATCACAAAAAATATTTACAAGTCAAAGAGCACCTGCAAACCTGTCAGAAACCTCAGGTTTATCTTTGAAGAAGTTCATATATACTTGCAGTAGTTCTTTTTATTTGTTTGTTTTATCTTTATTCTACTCTGAATTTTAACCAACAGCGATTATGAATTTTCACCACTGGAGTTTTGTCTATATCATGTGTTTAGTCCAGGTCATGGTCCTAGACTTGTGTAGTAAGTATCCAGCCTAATGCATGGACTGGAGGGTCTGAGTCAGCTGGGAAATGTGACTAAGAGCTGAAAAGGAACTGCTTTCTAAACCACTTCTCAAGTGTGAAGACAACACCTTCTAGCTCTGTGGTAAAACCAGCTTCTTAAGCCATCCCCCAGCCACATCTGTGTTAATGCACTCTGATATCAGGTTGCAAGATTTAAAATGTTTGCTTAAAGCACTGTGGCTTGAACTGGTGGTTTGACACTGAGTTGTGATCATCCCTGACAACTCAGGCATGGGTTGGTTTTCTTGTTCTCTGGGAGACAAGAACTAAGAGTAGAGATTCAGTCTAAGACACCTTAGTATCCTTTGCTATCTATTTCTGCTTCTCAGCACACGTTTCTGTTGAATCTTTCCACACTGCCCACGAGGGAGCACACTCTGCCTTAGGGCTCCTGGCTCTTTGTTTCCTAGGGGGAGCATCACAGCATCACAGGGCTTGGGGTAGGTGGTGGGTGCAAGTGTGCAGTGTGTACATCTCCGGGGATATGTGGTTCTGCTGGCAGGAACAGAGACCAACAGTTTGACAGAGTCCAAACCGCCGTGTCTGTGAGGCACAGAATCACTGGTCTCCTCACAAGCTGATGAAGCTTCAGCACTGTCTCTGTCCTTCACCACATCCCACCCTGTAATCCATTAGGTGAGGCTGTGGGGTACACAGAGACATCCCGTGCCTGAGGAACACCCGCCAGCAAAGCCGCTCCTCTGGTTCACAGACCTCGCAGGGGCACAGGCAGCAGCACAGCACAGTGGCGATGTGCCACCGTTGCTGCGGGACATCGGCAGCGCTACAAACCGATGACATCGCTCAGCTCCACCGGGATAATCACCACAGCGGCTAAGCTGGCTCGCCTTATTCGTGTCCGTGTTCGCATAAAGAACTGTTGCCAGTGTTTAATCACTCTGCCACCCTGTGGCTCTTTCAAGAATTTAAGTATGAAAATGCCAATTAGAAAATGGTAGTGAATGGATGCTCTGCAAAAGAAAAAGACTACTAAGTTAACATAATTTTATAAAGGAATAATCTTTAGAAAATAAAATATTTGCACACAATTAAAAACACAAACATATTTGACTCCATCATTAATTTTCCTCCCCACTGAACATCAAAACCAACTGCCCAATCCAGTAAAAATGAAAAACTCAGTAAAACACCAGAAAATTCAATAGTCTCTTTCAGGAAGGCACTTTGTAAGCATTTGTCTGGGACTTCCTGGGTTCCCAAAGTATTTCTGGATGTTCTAGAGTGCTGAAGCAATGAGATTAACTCAGTAGAACATGATTCTAAAATAAATCAGAATCTACATTGTGCTGAGATATAGCAAAATGATCAGGTGTGACCAGTCCCTCTACTGAACTAAAGAGAAGGTATCTTCAGTGCTACTGAGACCAGAACTCTTTATGGAGAAAGAGTTCTTCTGCAGCTCTGCATCAGGGTAACTGGATGCCAAAAAACTGTTGGGAGAAGGTGCCAAAGACAGAATTGGGAACCATATCAAGGTTCTCTCATAAGACCAAATTCAGGTTTCTTGAAATAGGTAACCTGGTAAACAATATTGTCAAAGGCTGAACTGTAGTGGAAACACTGTTCTGCTCTCAACAGCTCAGCAGAAAAAAAAAAAAAAAAGTAAAAATCAGTCTGTAGTTGTTGAGTCCAAGAAGAAAATTTTACCAAGGTGCACTTCCACCTTGGATTTGGTGAGAAAAGCATCCCGCTAAGAACATAAGACTTGAGCTGGAGAAAACAGAGGGAAAGAAGCTGGAACAGCAGCAATAAAGTCATGGTGAGGGAGGAGACGGAAGGAATAAATTTTCCTTGTGAAGTCCCTCAGAGTTTTCTCCCTGCATGACACTGGCTTCGCAGCAACTGTCAGAGAGACAAGACCTTCCCTCCCTATCTGCTCTGACTTCTCTCTCTGGAGAGAAGCCCTCCAAATTGCCACTCTTAAAGATGTCAATATTGAAACCTCACCCAGAAGCATCTCAGAAGACCCACCTACTGAGTATCCCCACCATGGAATAGTATCCACTAAACCTGTATTTTTTCTATAACACAATTTGGCAGACCCCAGTGTGCACTCCCCCAGGAATGGAACCTGCATAGAATTTTTAATTAAAGCTTTTGAAGGTTTTTAATTGCCTTTGATGTTTCGCTCACTCAAATCATTAAATTTTGGAGGAAAATTCATTAGCTCTCTCAAGATGGGCTTAAAGGGCAGTATTTCACCTCGTGCCTCACACAGGATCTCTCTCTTGAAGCAGTTCATGATGAGAGCAGCCTCATCATCCACTTATCGAGCAATTTCCCAG
The DNA here is from genome assembly GCA_008694505.1 of Cyanoderma ruficeps. Lineage (NCBI taxonomy): Eukaryota > Metazoa > Chordata > Aves > Passeriformes > Timaliidae > Cyanoderma > Cyanoderma ruficeps. Next base: position 17,227,649 of record VZDJ01000346.1, on the reverse strand, counting down.
GGAGAGGCAATTCTATTAGGTAAGGTCTGTGTCAAAACTGATGACCCAGTCTCCAACACTTAGACAGGAGAAGGTGAGAGGACAAGAATCTCTCCTAAGCGTACAGGCAGTGAACTTTTCTGAGTCAACAGTGATTGGGGATCTGAGAGGCCAAAACATCCAGTGAATACAAAATTGCTTGTGTTATCCTGGTTATAGCCTATCACATTATGCCAAATTGTTCAACATTTCAAGACATTGACAGCCCTTTTGATATACTCACTACTATTCATTACTCACAGAGTTGTGAGAAAAAAACTGAGCTACTCATTTACACAGTGATTACAATGGAAAAATGTTTGTCATCATGATAAACTCCTGAATTCAGCAGCAGGAGCAAAAAATAAAGATGGTTAGCATCTTCACAGAAAAATATCAAAAATATAATAGGCATGGGATGCTTTAGGCATAGGCCCTAGTACCTGATGAGGGGGGTAGATGAAAATCTTCAGAACTAAATGTTTCCTGCAGAGATGTCAGTAGAGTTTTTTCATGTTCATGTCAGGTTGATGGTTTGGGGCTAAAGGGCTTCTAGATATAGTGGGGAGCAGGATGGGAAGGGTATAGCCTGCTCATCTAACATTTCAGTGTCAGGAAGAAAGTTGAGAATGACAAAATCCAGTGAACTGCTAATTGTTGGACGGTTACAGTCCAAGCATTATTCATCATGCCTGAGAATGAAACTAGAAGGCCCTACAAGCAGGAACATGAGAAACACCTAGAATGTAACAAAATCAGGTATTTGTTCTGCTGCTCATTCCAGCATGATGTTTGTTGGACAAAATTTTTATGATGTGTTCATTTGTATTGTATTTTATTCTTTCCCATATAAAGCTTCTGCTCTCCCTTTGTTGAGCTATATTGGCTTCTTCTCATTCAAGTTTTCATCCTGCCATTTTAACTGTCATTTTCCTGTGCCACTATATTCCTCCATTTTATTCTTTTTACAAATAGGATACTTGAAGCATTTTCCTGTGTGGGTTTTTAGAAATATTTTGCATGAAATGGCCACGGTTTTCACATTAATTTGATTAATTAATTTATTTATTTTAGATTCATACAGAAAGTGTAAGTATGTAGTTTGCTGGGATGTATTTGTAGTATATATCCCCAGCAATGCCTTAAAAATTAATAATAAAGTAAAAACCACCCACTCTCTGAGGTTACTATTATGCAGCTAGCATCTAGTCAAGAAGTGAGACGATGGGATAACTTGCCAGATGACACATCCTGATATTTAGATTGTCAGTATTAATAAGGTCTGCAAACTGAGCCTTGAAATTAGCCACAAAATTCTCTACACAGTATTAAAAAAAACTTAATTCATTTGCATTTATCTCACAGAATTCCTAGATATTAATGATAACATAATTTTAAATATCTCTAGCAGCAGGTGTTTTACATGATTAAATTTTAGGGCCTGAAGTAAACAGTAACAATTGCTGTTAATTTTCCCAACTAGCAAAATCATCTGGGTCTGAATTACAGGCTTTGCTGTAGTAGAAGCACTCTGGAGATCTACCCAGAAAATGATATACAGGGAGCAAAAGATTTTAATGATGCACTCATGCATGAACTAACGTGGCTACCTGACATATATTCTAAATTTAAAAGGGTCCCTGTAATTATTGTATTCTTGAAAAAAATAGCTTACTCTTTCATGCTAATAAGAACAGACATCACAGCACCTTCCCACACCCATTGCACCAGTGTTTACACTGTGAGAACACGCTGTGCAGCAATGAATGTACTGGCTGACTGGCTGAGACTGCGAGAAGCTCTGAACGTAGGCTGGATACCAGCTTGCTCAGGTTTACCCCACCTTATTCTGAAATCAGTGTTGCATGACTGATCCTCTGCTTTTGTTTGCAATTACACATGCAGCCCCTGCAAAGAAAAAACACAGCAATAAAACAGGTCTCTAGTTAGTTGACTCATAAGCATTGGGCATCTGCGTTCTTGCTTGCCACAATGCTGTGCCGTGAAATTCTCAAAGTCATTTCCAAATTGTCTTGATTGTTTTTGAGCTCCAACTATTTGGCCTATGCTTTCCAGCTTTGTGGTTGAGTGTTTCTTCTCCAGTATTTCCAGGCCAGAACCAATTTTGTATTGTTTGTATTGTATGGCTTACACAAATATTTAGGGTTGGTTACAGCTGTTTATTTTCTCCTAATTTGAATATATGCGTTTTGCATCTCCCTGGTGGCCTGTTAAGACTGACAAGACAGCCTTGTCTGAGGTAGCAATGAGCTATCTGGTTATTCCACTAATTGGCTGAAATTCTCCCTGTTTGAGTCTTGGACTCATTAGCTCCTGCTTTGTGGTGCTTTTCTGGCTGACATCATCAGGTATGATGGTTTTACTGGGGTACAGTAATACAAATGAACCAAGGTCTGCAACATAGAATACATGAGCTGCTGTTTTGCTATTTTACGTTTCACTACAAAAAAAAAAAACAAGTTTAAAAAATTAAAGTATGTCTCAATAACCCACTCTAAGAGCAGAAGAGTGTGTACTCCAGTGATTTAGGGGGTCTGAATTTATTTAGGATCCAGAGTTATGACTAAAACCTGAATACTGTGATTAACAGAGACAAGCACATCTTTATGAACTTGTTTAACTCTTCTGTGGATCACAGTCATTTGGACTTTCACCACACCTCCCAAGTTCCTCAATGTGTTGCATAGACATTTATTCTCTCCTGTTATCCATTACTTTCTGGTTCTTTTCACCAGTAATCCCCAGTTCTTATATTTAAGACAGACTAGACAATCATTATTCAGGATAGGTGTGCACCATGGATTTATCTATACAATGGCATAATGATACTTTCTGTTTGGTCTTTTCTCTTTCTTGTTTTCCTAGGAAGGAAATACAACACATTTGTTGTAGACAGTCATTCTCCCAGTGTCTCGTGGGAGTCTGCAATGTGTTGAAACAGCATTCAGAGCTCTTACTCTACTTGCACCTAAAGCTTTGGTGGTCGATTCTGTACTGAAACACAATGAGCACATCCTATGGCAGGTATTTCTAGACAATGAGAAACTGTCATTTAATGAGTGAGAATGTAACACACATGCTAATTTTAAATATTGCAGATGGCATTCCAGCTGAAAAAAGAAATCCTTGAACTAGGGTTTATGAGGCTTTAATCAAAACGAGCCTCTCTGGTGGAATAATTTCCAACAACTGTAACTGTGAATTGTGTAATTATCACTGAGCTGATAATGTGCAACTATATTCAACTTTGGCACTGTGCCAGCTTTTCCAGTGCTGACTTTATCTCTTTTTTTTTAAATTATTATTTTCTCAGCTACCTCTATTGTACTTTGAAGGCCATCTGTAAAACTCTAGCGTGTACATCTTTGTCATTTGAACACCCCATTTCATGTAGCCCTATTTTCTCACTACATTTTACTGTAGAGCTCCCAAGCACTTCAATTGCTATCACATGTGAGAAGTCATCCTCCTAATACGCTACCTAATGACTAGAGCCTGACAGTGGTAACATGCACCTTATCTCCTGCTTCATCATTCTGTGTTTCAGTTGTGGAGCTTTGGAGTTATTTCTTTTATTTGATTTGTAACAGATGCCCTTCATTTATTTAACAGTTCACATCCCTAATGTTTGAGTCCTGGGAAAGATTATATAGAGCCAAGGACTTCAAAGGCAAGACTGTAACAATCTTCATTGATCCTTTTTTTGCTTGCTAACTTCACTAACGATCATCAACCACATTCCATTAACACTAATTTCCATTAACATTTGCCAGTTGAAAAACTATGACAAAGCTTATCTTGCTTGAGGCTTGACTTAATTCCTGCCCTGTCCCCAGCCCAGCTGAGGATGCAGAGGCTATTTAGCAGTTTGGTTTACTTTCCCTTAGGCTGACCTTATACCTCAGCAGTCATTTAAAGCCTCCAATGGGGCACCTGGGTGGACTGATAGCTGTTGGTGATTAGTTAAATCAGGATGGCTGATCTTACTGCTTCCTCAACTCTTGCTTCCATTCTCCTACAGGTGAGTGTCACCTCTGCTTATACCATCATGTTACATGCTCCTTTCAGCCCGCCAGACCAGCTCAAACTGAAAATAGAGCTCATTTATGCTATAGCCCCAAATAGGGCCTTCAATATATCATCCAGCCACTGATTTCTACCGAATTTTCAGGAAATTTACCTGCCAAATTTGCTTGACCTTGAACAGCAACTTCCAAAGGGGTAAATGAGGGACAGGCAGAGAAAGATGGTGGACAGCACAATCATATACATTTCAGTTCTGAAATATATGTATAAAATATATTAAAAGCATCTTCAACCAGAATCAGGATAAAGAAAACTGATTAGAAAAATTAATAACTACTACAAATGTTCCTGACCACAGATCAATGCCAACTCTTGGATAACATCCAGTGATTTAATTCCTATTGAGTTTCTGTTGCATAGCAGATGTCTTAAGATACAAACTCCATGAACCCATGCTTTGGATTCAGTTTCTTGGCTGTACCAGAATTTTTTTATTACACAGAATGAAAAGTAGAAAGAAGAAGCAGCAGGTGTGCAAGGTCATTGGAAAATTGCACAAATTAAGATATAAATTAAAGCCAGCACAAATAAGCTGCTATTCAGTTAGTAACCTTTTTTGAATTTATGTGGTAAAAACTGATTTTCTGGCTTACCTGAGAGGCGTGCATGAAGAGATTTACATTAAAGCAAAATGTAAGTCTTAAATAAGGCTAGACACATATCACATATAGTATTTGCACCTACGCATTAGCAGACACTAGTCAGAGTTGGAGTGTCTCTGGTTTCCTGTGTGCACAATGACGGTATTTCCACCTTCCAATACATAAAATAAAACATGAAAACATGATAGATGTCTGAGTCTTTGAACAAGCCACTGCACATGTGTTGTGACAGAGGCAGCTGCCTAATAACTTCAGCCAAAGTTTTCTCCAAGGCCAGTTGCCTCACTGGCACCACCTTCTGAAGGCAGAAGATGCCTGACTCAGTCACACAACGGTTGGTCTCTGCCAGGCTGGGACTGAACCATGCCAGCTCCATCCCACCAGCTCCTGCTTCTGTGGTTCCCACATAAAAGGGATTATGACCTCCTCATCTGGGTCTTGCACTCCCTGCAAGTGCATAGACATAACTTAGGAGCGCTGAGTAACTATGTGTTAGCTGATGCACATAGCAGGCAGCTAGGGCTAGCACACTACCAGGCTGAGCGTTAATATGCCCTGCAGCAAAAATCAGTGAGTGTCTGAGGACCCAGTTGTCCTGGACAAGGCAGGGAAGAGGCATCCTGTGCTGCTCCTTGCAGAAGTCTCCAATTTAAATCTAATTGACTATTTTCCCCTCTCATTTTAGTGTGGGGAAAAATTTAAATTGTTGCTTAGCTGCTGTGTTCTGAGCCTCCACTTCTGTTTTCTTCTTATGGTTTAAGGATGTCAATAGACTTCCCCTTGAATCTCTGAGCTGCAGACTATTTCCATTGCAATAATCACGCATGCCTGTGGTTTCCACTCATTTGTGTTATGTCTTTAGCTCAAGCGCTTCCTCACAGCTTCCTCTGGCAGATGTAGCCCCATCAGGCCATAGCAAGAACCTGAGCTGAGCCCTGAGTCACCGGGAGACAAACCTCTGTGTGGAGGCTGTGCAAGCCCTTTCCTAAGGGGTCATATGTGGATGAGAACCTGCAGGTAGCTGGCCTCGGACAGACTGTCCCCAGAAAGACCTGGGGTGAGTCATGCCAGCGGGTGGCAGCTGCCTCAGCAGTGCTTTCCCAGCCACTGACAGGCTCCACTGTGGTGGCTTGGATGCTGTATCTCCCTCTCTCTACACTTACTGTCATGCTCGAGTGGCACAGCAATGCTCCAGGCTTGGGGCAGCATGGCTGTAAAGCTGTCAGGTGGAAAAGGGGTGTTGGTCAACAGTGACTGAACATGAGCCAGTGTATGCCTAGGTGGCCAAGGCAGCCGGTGGCATCCTAACCTGTACCAGGAATAGTGTGGCCAGCAGGACCAGGGTAGTGATTGCTCCCCGGTACTCAGCACTGCTGAGGCCATACCTCAAGTGCTGAGGGCCAGTTCTGGGCCCCTGAGTACAAGAAGGACATTGAGGGGCTGGAGTGTGTCCAGAGAAGGGAAACAGAGTTGGGAAAGAGTCTGGAGCACAAGTCTAATGAGGAGCCGCTGAATGAGCTCGGGCTATTTAGCCTGAAAAAAGGGAGGTTCAGAGGAGACCTTATTACTCACCACCACTCCCTTGAAAGGAAGTGGTAGCCAGGCCGGAATTCTTCCAGCTAAGAAGTAACAGGATGACGGGAAGTGGGCTCAGGTTGCACCAGCAGAGGTTTAGATTGGATAATTGGAACAATGTCTTCACAGAAAAGGTGGTCAGCACCGACTGGAACATGCTGCACAGGGAAGTGGTAGAGTCACGATCCCTGGAGGTGTTTAAAAAGCATGTTGGTGTGGCACTTAGGGACATAGTTTAGTGCTAGATTTGCCAGTGCTGCAATAGGGTTGGACTTGATCTTGGAAGCCTTTTCCATCCTGAATACGTCTATGATTTTATGTTGCCTGAGAGCTGGGCAGTGACTTCCACATTGGGCCTGGTTTTGCAATGTTTTGTCATTTTATTTCGTTTTGCACATTTTGAATATTTTTATTGCATTTTTGGCATAACACGAGATTTTACTGCAGCACAGCTCGGCTCTTGTGCAGCCCGACAAAAATCGGGATATTTGTCCCAGATTAGACCTGGCGGAGGAGAGAGGGAAGCGATCCACTCGGTACAACCCCAAACCGTTCCCGCCCACCCCACCGTCAGTCGGTCCGTCAACCGCGGAATCAACCCGGCTGCGCGCGCCGCCGCCGCCCGCCTCCCCGTTGGCCGGGCCCCGCCGGGGCGGGGGATGGAGGCCGTGGCGCGGAGCTCGGAGCGCGCCGGGGCCGCCATGCGGAGCCGTGCTGAGGTGGATGCCACGCTGCAGACGGCCAAGCTGAACCCGGCGGAGCTGCTGCCGGCCGTGCAGTGTCTCAGCTTCGGCCCGCACGCCGGCGGCGGCGAGTGCTGCCTGCTGCAGCTGGAGCCGGGGCTCTGTGCCGAGCTGGAGGCGGGGCGCAGGTACGGCGGGCGCGGGGATGTCCCAGAAAGGTGGTTTTGTGCACACTTGCGTTCTTCTGGTGCGGTTTGCATAACTGCCCCTTAAATCCCTTAAACCTGTCTCAGTTACACTGGAAACTAAAAACTATTTACACTTGTAAGAAGTGCGTTGAGGGGTTTTGTTGAGTTTTTGGGTTGTGTTGTTGTTTGTTTTAATGGAAAACTTCCTGCTGTGGAGACTTCTAAACAACTCGGGAGATGCTGGAATAGGCTCCCCTAAAAGTGGTCACACCACCAAAGCTGCCACAGTTCAAGAAGCTCTCGGGCACATGGTGTGTTTCTTTGGGCAGTCCTGTCCCGAGTCAGGAGCTGGACCCTATGATCCTTCTGGGTCCCATCCAATGCAGGATATTCTATGATTCTATGATCAGAAACATAGGTTTAGAAAAGAGATTATGTCTCTAAGAGAATCCTGCTGACTTAGAGATTTTCCTGTTAGAATTCTTGAGGTCTGATGGATGGCAGGGTGCCTACAAGATAGACAAACTGGCAGAGAAGGATGTGGAGTATTAGCATGGGCATAGGGTAGGATTGTTATGTGACACCAAACTCTGGACCAAGAGCAGGTTCTAGATAAGAAATTAAATTTCTTCCTTTACTACAATGCCAGTGACATAAGGAAAATCTTTAAAGTGATACAGAATGAGAAGTCCCTCTGAAGAAAGTAGTTCTCTGAGATGTGTGTTAGTAAGCCCATTCCTATTTAGTACAATACTGATATAGTAGTGTCTATTAGAGACCTGAATCATGTTGATCTCTTGGGGCACATCTGAGCTTTGTTCATGCATGCAGGCTTTGGGAAACAAGAGGAACAGTTTAATTAAAATGAATCTGAGTGCTTCAGTTAGTGTATGTAGCCAGGGAGGAACTGAACGTTCCCCTGTCCTGGTCCTGCATTGGTATTATCACATCCTCATGCAGAATCTCCTCTTAATCAAGTATGTGAGCTGAAGAGGGTGGTTTACGTTGTCTCTTTGTCCAGAATTGTTCTGCTTGGAATTACTTGCAAGAAAATAGGTATTAATTATCTGAAGGGCTCTGCAAAATAGACACAATTTATTTGCTTTTTTATTTCACAGTGGGCCAGCTTCAGTCCTCATTATAGAACAACTCTAGCTGTAATCTAATTTCTGAGATGAGTGAACTAGTTCACGCATTAAGCATCACTTAATCAATATTTTAGGGGAGTTGAGCGAATCGGTGTATGACTGTAGGCATTCAGCTGTATTCTGCATAAAAACTTTAAATGCTCATCTTTTGAGTTTTCCTACACTAAAATGAGAGGGGAAAATAGTCAATTAGATTAATTAACATTTACATCTTTATATTTTGGTCAACTGTAACTGCTGCAACCAAACAGACCTGCAGTCTGTAATTTCTTTACAAATGTATAAATGTGAGAAAATATCAGACAAGTTTAATAAGTGTTCATCCTGAATCAGGTAAAAGTACTTAATTATTTCTGTGCCATTTTTTTTCCAGCCTAGTAATCCGTGGTGAAAAGGATGAACATGCAGTGTTGTGCAGCAAAGATAAAACTTATGACATGAAAATAGCAGATACCTCAAATACGCTGCTGTTTGTTCCTGGGTGCAAAACTCCGGAGGAGCTGAATGCAGATCCGGCATCTTGTAATATTATTCATTCACAGGTGTGTCTTTCAGGGGTTTTGTTTGCTTTAATTCTCTGCTTTCTTATTCTCTGTAATTTCTGGTATTTTGTCCAAGATGCATGTGTGAAACCCAGCTGGGATTCAGTTGCCTAAACACAGGCTTCTAATGCCATTTTAGATGCCCTGTGGTATTCCTTAGCTGCTATTGCAGGCTGCCACTGGAGAAAGGACGAGTCTCCTGTAGCTTCTTTGTGTATTGACCAGTTCCAGGAGGATGTCTTTATAAATGTGCTTTTTACATAGGGCCGTGCTATGCCTTTGGGTGTCCAAAATGGCTTAAGGGCCCTTCTTGAGGCAGCTGAACTTTCTCTGTAATGCATGACTATTATGGTTTCCAAGAAGTTAAAACTGTGGTTTATTTTCTGTGCATAGTAATTACTTGTGGTAGGTATTTAAAAGCTTGCAAAGAAAACATAATTTCTCAGTGTTAGCAACTATTTTTAAAGCAAGCTATTTACAAGTTGATTTTAGAAGCGCTTTCCCCAAAAGGGAGATTTTACCATGTCCTGTCTGAATATTATTTTTTAAATATAGAAATGTGTTCAAAGGTGCCTCTTTCAATTCGCATATCAAAACATTTGTCAAAGTGAATTATTTTAGAGTTCTCAGTTTAAGAATTCCTTGTTCTCTGCCCTCCTGAAACACTGGGAGTAAAATTCTATTAAAAATAGCTAGGCAAATATTGTTAGTTTAATTATGTGCTGTAATGGACATAATGGCGTCATTGAGGAATAATCCTACTTCAACATCAGTTCTTCATGAGGTCTAATGAGCTAATGTAAAATGTTAATTCAAGCTGACGTAGATTAATGAGAAAGTAATATTCTTCTATATACTTTTTTTTTGCTACATTTAATAATTTCACTATTTCTGTGAAGTTGCACATCATAGAAACGTGATTTGCTTAGGAACTATTTAAAAAGTTTTATTTCTAAGACTAGCAAATGGATTTCAAAAATGTTAGATTGTTCATTTACATTGTAAATTGTGAAACATAGCAAAAGCTACTATGTGTACTCAGTACTTTGGGGCTTCGCTGCCCTTCACTTGCATTCTTGGTGCTGGTCTTTGTAACACTTGCATGACTGGTACTCACAGCCAAAGCCCCTGCCATTTTATTCACTTCACACAGCTCAGCTCAGGTTAGAGGCTTTGGAATATTAATTAGAATTATTTATTTTCTTTTCTATGCAGAGTATCTTCTTGTTACCAAATTGATAAGAAAACAACTTGGCAGGAAAAAAACCATAGCACTTAAGTAAATGCTAATTGATATGAAGCTTGGAAGTTTATCAGGAAATTGGTGTTTGGCTGAATTTTTTGCCAAGCCAGTTATGTAATAGGTTAAAATTGAGAGATTTCTGTGTATTAGAATTTGCATACAATTTCTTCTATATATAGGTGGTTTTGGTTATAGTTGATTTAAATGGAATAGTATTTTAAAGTTTTAGTTGTTCTTTTTTTTTTTTAATGGAGGACTTCTAAAATACCCCAAGTACTCCAGTAAAGCACTTAGGTTACTTTAAAGTCCTGTCTAGAGGCTTTTTCGTGGAAACTGTTTTAACATGGGACTAGTGATTGGGTCAGGAGTCACTAAGCTGGAGCCTGTTCTGCCTCTGCGATTCTGTTCCCATTTCTGTCAGTTCGGTAAATAGCAGAAATGATGCTGAAAGGCTTCCAATAGTCTGTCCTCTTCAAAGAATCTTGCAGGAAGTCAAAGCTGTACCCCATGGAACACCTCAGGATTACTCTGAAAGTAAAGCTTTCGTAAGTTGGTGTTGTTGAATCAAGAACAGCTGAGCTTCCTGTTGCAGACTCTTCATTTGTGTGTTGACTCAGGGCAAGGAACAGAGATGTCTTGTCAGTTGTGTGCAAGTGTAGCTCTCTGTCCTTGTTAATGTCTGCTTTGCTTGAGCTGAGGGCTATGATGATTCATTAAGGTGTAAAAAGACCATGAAGTAGATCCCAAGCATGGGAAGAACTGAGGAAGATAGATAAAAGTTAATACAGGAGGGGTTTTATGGCAGCAATATAATTTACTGTTGAGACAAAAAGTAGTTTTGAGGGGAATTGCGTAGAAATATATCCTGTGATTTCATGTCATTTGCATGCCGAGTTGAGTTGTTACCTTTGTCTTATGCACTATGAGCATAATTTTTGTCAACCAGCAGTGGATTTCTATTCTTCAATGTCTGTAGTAATTTTTTTTAATTTAAAACATTGCAATGATTCTTTTGTCTTTAAACTGATTACCCTATTAATAATCTCTTGTTTTCAGTGACTAGATTAAAACTGCTTGCTGGTAATTTTTGGTAAGCAGCTCTGAATCCAGATGCTATGTTAAAATGTTTAAAGAGTCACTGTTTTCTCTTGTAGATTGCTGGTTTCTCCAAGAACTATTGGGAATTAAGGAGATGTCGACCAAAACTGAAGAAACTGAGGAAGCTTTTAATGGAAGATCCATATGAAGGGCCTGATAGTCAGAAAGATCAGACTTCAACATTTTCAAAGGTAAATCAGCTGTGCAAACTGCTGTCTTGTAATTGGTAACGAGCAAATTGAAGTGAAGGTACATCCTTAAGTAGAAAAATCCCTTTCCTTTACATGATTCACAGTGCTTCTTTGTGTTAAAATTTTTAATAATAAATTACCCCTTCTATTCTAAACAAGTTGGTTGTTGTTAGTACTTCCAGTGAATACAGGTAAGCAACCTTTTTATTAGTTAAAAGAGGAAAATGAAGGACATCGAAGGAGACCAGGCATTTTCCAATCTTTTCTAAATTCCTTGAGAGTTACATAACTACTAAGGTATAATGCAGCCTTTCGTTCTTCTTTGGGTCTGTCATGTATGAGGTCAGAGCACACCCATGTGCAAGTTGCTTGCCAATCAGTAATTGGTGATGACAAAGAGAAGAAGGGAGTTGAAGAGAGTAACAGGGATTGTATAAGGCATGGAATAAGACAGACTAAAAGAAGGGAAAACACAAATGAAATCTTGTCCTGCTGTCTTACCATGTTTCCAGGAAATTAAATTTGGGACCTAAAGAGTAATGGAGAGACCTGGACTGTGCAGCATATGATCTCAAATAAAAGGCTGATAAAAATTCTGGGATTTTGTTAGTTTGGCTGGTTTTCCTTTTGACTTTGCAACCAAAAAGTAGTTGCTCCCAAGTATTTTATGCCGAGGATTGATTGAAGCTGACACCAACAAACCATCTGCAAAACACAGATGTTACTTTTCTCTGGAGAGACATGATGCCTCTCTCTTCTTGGGTGATTAACAGGCTGATTTCTGATTAGTTACAGAATCTTGCCCCCAGAATTGCCTACCTATGGTGATCTAGGCATAGAAGGACATACAGCAAAATAAAGGATGGCAAAAGTTAAAGGATTTAAATGGTTTGAAAATTATAAACATTGTCAAAGGCTAGCAGCATGAAAAAGTCATATGAAATAATATTTATTCATAATTTTGAGTATTATTAAAAAGATGTCAATGTCTACTAAATGCTAATGCCTGCTTTGAGGATTGATAACCATTTATTTTTGAAGGAGAAGGTATTACCTCTAGTAGCTTACTGGATAACAACTAGATATATCTGATAAATGTTGGCAAGTCTTAACATTGCCTTTGGTGGAACTCTTAAATTAATCTGAAAGCTCTCCAGGGGAAAGCTGTTTCCTATGGGACTAATTCTCACTGAAATCCCAAACAATGTATGTGTAGTAATGATTTCTGTTGTTTTCTTTGCTTTACTTAACATTTATCCTGTGCTGGGAATTAATAGGCCACCTGTAATCTGTTTGAAACAAATTACTTTCTTTTGGTTCTTTACTGTAAGCTTCTCATGATTTTCAGGACTGTATCATATACAGAGAGCCCTAGCAAAGAGCCATTAACATCTGTGGCGCTGTAAGGAATCTGTTGCATAGTGATGTGATTTAGCAAACTAGAGAAAAGCTTATAAATATATAGGCTAGTACTGAATTTTACAGTGAAATGACATGGCATAGTCAGATCATCTTAGACACTTGATAAGGATAAGGATAAGAAACGTATTAAATACATTATCTGGAAGTTGCTGGTGTGGACATGGTGCAAGTCAACCTTTTGTTTTCAAGGGCAATGCAGCTGATAAAAGCAGCAGAGCTGAAAGCAGTGATGTATTCAAAAAAAGCTGTTGGGATTGCTGGGCTGGCCTCAAAGCAGAAACATATGCCAAGGACTTCTGTGCAAGGCATCTGAATGGCAACATTAAACTTCAAACACACATACTGATCTGGGGAGAATTTGTTCTCAATTGCTAGCAGTGGTTTTTTTTTAAGTACTGTATAATAGGGTCATCCCTCATTGACATACTGATGGGAGCTTGGCCTGATAATACTTCAACATACTCTGATAGGAATAGCATAGCAGGAAGTGGAGGCCTTTCTGTATTTATTAAATGGTTTTTTAACATGTGGATGTTCCAATCTTAGTGTTGGTATGTTCTGTTTGTGTGCCTATAGTCTGATAGATCTCAATCCAATACTTAATCCAATGTTTTTCTTTCTGATAGGAAATATTCTTGAGCTATAATCAACAGAACTTTAATGTTAGAGTTGATTAAAAAAGCTCTAATGTGAATAAAGAAATGGATGTCCTATTTCCTGTGCATTGAAGTCTGGTATTTCTTCCATTTACTTTACTCCTTATGCTAACTTCTCTTCCACCCACGTCTTCACCACAGTATCCCATCTCACCACATAACTGTTCTGCAGGGAGGTGTTTGTGTTATGGCTGGGTCTGTGCTGTGTGTGTGCCAACTGATGAGCAGACACCAAAACACAACATGTAACTGTTGAGGTCATGGTGGAGGAGGCTTTCCCTTAGTGGAGGTACTAAGTGCAATTTCCAACTTCTCTCCAAAAGTGATAAGTGATTTTTGCTTTGCCTTTTCTTTGAATCTCAGAGATTAAAACGTGATTTCAGGAAAGCCAGAACATATTAACTTTTCATTCTTGCTGGGATAGTTCACTTACAAGGTCTGTTTGTGCTAGTTTGACGTTCTGGGACTACAGGTATATTACTCACTCCTGGGACAAAGACTTTCCTGTAGTTAGACTGCCTTTTATATTGAATAACCCTTTGAGAAAATGTTTTAAGTTACAAGAAAAGTTTCAGAGAGTGTGGCAAACCTTAGAAAATTCAGAGTCTGGGGGGAAAAAACATCTATCTTAACTCTTTCCTTCATTATAGTTTATATTTAGTATGGTTGCTGAAGCAAAGGAAGAGTAAGAATAATCTCTTTGATTTCCTTCTTTTTTTTCCTTATTGCAGTATACAACAGAAGATTTGTTAAGTCTGATTCAAGCAAGTGAAGAAGAAATACTCCACCAATTGCAAGTTATAGATGCTTGCCAAATTGAAGGTATTGGTATCTAAAGAATATTACTACCTATGGGGAAATAAACCTGCTGTTTTCCCCAAAATATATGTCTCCTTTTTCTAAGGCCCATTCCATATCATCGTCTTTCAAGGTGCAAGTTACTTCAAAGTTCTAAGACTTGTCTCTATAGATCCATGTCCTCTGCTGCTATGAATCTGATTAGAAGGATAAAGCTGAGCAGGCACTGCCAGTCTTTCTCTTTCCTGGATAACTCCTTCTTTACTGCTACGAACACTGCCATCCGAGTATCCTACTCACAGCGTGAATATTTTTAGCTGGTCACTCTCTTCATGAATGAGTGGGTACTGCTTTCTTTAGTTCTAGAGGCAAAAACAGTTGATTTTTACATAACCCTATCCTTTTCATAGTCCTTTATCCTCCTGAACTGGGTTTATCTCAGTGTGAGGAAAGGCTTGAGTAAGTGCCTCACCTTGGGACAGGTCCTACTCATCCTTACCTTGGCCATGCCCAAACTATCTCTGGGACACAAGGTGATGGTAGTCCTAGAGTTGTCTGGATTTCTGGATTTTTATGAACTCCTCTGGACCTGAGCTGTTGCTTTGTAGGGCCAATGCAGCCAGTTCTGTTCATGCAGTTCTGTTCCTGAACAAAATATTATTTTTTCCACATCTGATTCATCTTGGAATGATATTTGTAGTGTCTTTGTATCTGTGGCAGTTAAAGAATTACAAACAATTGAGATTATTAAGTTTCATTCTCCTTTACATTTGCTCTTATTATTTAGTTCCTTTTCTCAGCTTTTAATTCTGAAAAAGACACAAAGCTGCTGCATGTCGTAAATGTGTGACCTGAATGTTCAGACTCTAGTAATGTGTCTTAATGGCAGAAATAAGGTGTTAATGTTTTCCTTCTAACAGTGTTTTGTGGTGCTCTGTTTGGCAGGATATTGGAGAATTCTAGACTTTGACTATGAGATGAAACTCTTGAATCATGTGACTCAGCTAATAGACTCAGAATCCTGGCCTTTGAGTAAGGTTCCTCTAAGTGTTTGCCTTGAAGAACTTGGATCTCTAGAACCCAGGTAAACAATTATTTTTAGTACTTAAAATTGCCTACATTCATTATTAACTATTAGTAATTACAGTACTTGTTAACTGTCTACTAGAATTACAGCCTTGCAAATGTAGATTCTAGTTATCATGATATAAATGATACATTTTCTTTGTTTCTAAAAACAGTCAGGGGAATTTTTAGACAAATAGGTTAGTAAACTGATTTTAGTGTTTATTGGTAGGATTTCCATTGATTCATAGTAGAAACATTAGTGCTGTGTTGTAAATGATGGAAGTAGCACGTGCTTAAGTTGTAAATTGCTGAGCATCTTGAAATACCTGTTCTGAAGCTACAGCTAGCCAAAAACGTTTGGTTTACCTGTTGCATACTACCTGAGAGGGGGGTATGTTTTCTGGTGTAATTCAAAATTCCCATTCTAAAAAAGTCTTAAGTTTACAATATGTAGCATTTTCCATTTAATTGGCTTTTGGCTCAAAAAGATATCTGCAATTAGGCTATAATTTTGTGACAGAGCTTTAAAAAAGTGCTTATTATTTAGTAAGGGATAATTAATTGTCAATGTTTTGACTTGCGTCATAGGATCATTCAGACTGGTAAAAAAACATTAAGATCATTGAGTACAACCATTAATCCACCACTGCCACATGTCCCTAAGTGCCACATCTACATGTCATTTAAACACCTCCAGGGATGGTTTCTCCAGCACTTCCCTGGGCAGCCTGTTCTAGTGCTTTCCATGAAGAAATTTTTCTTATATCCAATCTAAACCTGTGGCCATTTCCTCTGATCCTGTTACCTGGCAGAAGAGTCCCAACCCCCACCTGGCTAAAGCCTCCTTTCAGGGAGCTGTAGAGAGTGATAAGGTCTCCCCTGAGCCTCCTTTTCTCCAGGATAAACACCCCCAGCTCCCTCAGTTGCTCCTCATCTGACTTGTGCTCCAGACCCTTTCCCAGCTCCCTTGCCCTTCTCTGGACATGCTCCAGCCCCTCAATGTCCCTCTTGTAGTGAAGGGCCCAGAACTGGACACAGCACTTGAGGTGTGGCCTCAGCAGTGCTGAGTAGAGGGGAACACTCACTGCCCTGGGCCTGCTGAACACACTGTTTCTGATATAATTCCTTCTCATTACAAAAAAATATTGCAAGAGTGTCTGTTCCTTATTTTACTTATGCATTTTAGTCTTTGCTAGTTATAACCAGGAAGTGGAAGAGACCTTTGGTGTTGACAGGTTAAATCAGTTTCCATCTGTTATTTGTCTCCTTTTGTTCTCTCTTTTACTTGTTTTTTTACCAGTTTCTTCGTTTCATCCACAAAAACGTGTCTCATCATCCATTCTCTTCAGGTTTTTTTTACTCTATACCTGTTTCTTAATCCTTTTGGTAACTGTTTCAGTACTGTCCTAGTAAACAGTATTAGAACTTGATTTCTGATTTTTTTTCCAGAGAGATGATAGAACACATTCTTTTAAGCTATGGCAGGAAATATGTTGATGATGGTAAGTTTGGGAAAGCCTACATGGTTTAACTTCGTGTAAAAGAAATAGTTATTAATGAGGAAATGCAGGTTTTGAGAAGAATGGCCCCAACAAATGAGTATGCTACTATGCCAGTATAAGGAAGGGGCAAACTGGGCTAAAAATCTGTATGATTGTTAAAGGAAGTTTCATAGGAAAAAAAGTCTATTAAATTATACAAGACAGTTCTGAACAGAGGTAGTGGAAATGATTTATTAGGTGTCTACAATCCATAATTTCATGACTAAAGAGAGATTACTACTAAAATTTAGATGACATCTTTCTTTAGATACCCTAGAAGATCTCAGATATTTAAGCAATTAATTGTGCTATTATGAGTAGTCAATGGCATGAATTCAGTTTGCCTGAAGTAGGTATTTGCCTTTGATCTCTTGAACTGCGCCACAAGATCCACTGGTTATATTGATTAGATTTCCATTGTCCATCTCACACACCGATATAATACTGCACTGCCCTAAACTCAGTCTGAAGTCTTCCTCACAGTGCCTTCCATCTCAGCTTTGGCTGAAGTAGAAGTTGCACTCAACCTTAAAGGACATAGGAAAGTAACTGGAGTGACAACAGACTCTTAATATATTTAGGCAGTGTGAAAAAGAAGCAAGTCTGACAGGTGGCTGAAACAATAGAAGGAAGTGTTTATATCTGTTTTGTTTCAGAGAATTTTAGCCAGGTCAGTGTGAGAGAAAATGAAGCCTCATCCCTTCATAATCTCATAAGGGTGATTAAAGAAGTGAAAGTTTTGTTAATTGTTTAAGCAAATGCTTTAATACAAGGCATTCAGAAATAGGAATGAGAGCTGTAGGAGAAATGACACACTTTGAAAGGGGAAAACATGGAGGGCAAACATTCATACAAATTAATACTGTAGTTGGGACAGTGCTGCTGCATTCTGCATAATTTGTTCTTGAGAATGAGAAGATACCATAATTTATCCAAATTAATACTGAGTCATTTTTTTTCCCAAGGAAAAGAAAAAAGAGGATGCTTGGTGCATAGAAACTGTAGAACAGAATGGAAATACAATCTTGTTTTATCAAAAGGCAAGAACCCAAGATAACCTTGTTTTTGCTTCTCAGCAGGGGAGGTTTTCTTTGAAATGTGTGAAGATAAAATATGCAGAGCTATAGCACAAATGCTTTTGCAAAATGCAATTAAATTCAATCTATCAGAGTTTGAAGAAGTCTGGCAACAGAGTGTCCCTGAGGGGATGACAACAAGGCTTGATCAGCTTCAGGTAAACACATTGAAGAAATATGGATTCTTTTGTGACTATGCTGTAACTGACTTGTGACATATATAGATTTTATCCATTATTGGGTATTGTGTTATTTCTGTCAGCTTTTGAATTCAAGTATGCTTTATGGTGTCCTCTATGAGCACCAGTAGTCTGGAATCATGATAATTCAGGTTTCTGTAACTCAGGCACATTTCACTGTTTGAAGAAAGGTTGCAGCTGTACTGTTACTACTTGTAAATGTGACTGGAACAGAAGCTGAAGCTATTGTTGAACAGATTGTAGTGACAGCCAGTAGAGTGGCAAACTCTAGGGGAATCCTTTTGCTCAAAGCAGGCAGACAGATGTTGGAACCCAATGGATTCTCCCTTCTTGTCTGTCGTTAGCTCCTTTTGGGTTTCCAAGGCTCTGGCCAGCTGCAGGAGCTAACGGCGGGTGTGGGGAACGGCCAGGGCACAGACGGTGCCCGATGCCGAACCTCTGGGGTGTGCAGTCCCAAGCCCTGTGAAGGAGGCAACAACAAAGGATCTAGGTGAAGGGGATGAGGGAGGCTCTCTCTGTGAGGTTCCAACGGGGTTTATTGACATTGAAGGAGTCAGGGAGAGAGAAGCAAGGATCTCAGGGTGACAGCGACTTTCAAACAATGGGTGGCACAAGACAGCATCCAGTGGGAATTCAGTGGGTGGGGAACTCCAGGGGTGGTATAAAGAACTGCAACCAATAAGGGTACACAAAAGGGTGAATACAAAGTCAATGGACCAACAGGGTCCCAAAGGACATAGATTTTTCCATATGAAGGGGAAGGGATAAACTTAGATGGATAGGTGAGGGGTTGGTGCCACTGTGGATTGGCATGGAAGGGTCTGGGACAAAGGGCAGGGCCAACTTGATGGGCAGGAAAAGAGGTGGGAACCTTCTCAGGACTAAACCAACTGTATGGGTAACAAGAGGGGAAGTTAGGAGCACACCACAACACTTGTCATAAAGGAAATTATAAATACTGCCTGTAAAACAGTGCCCTTATGATACTTCTTCACTTTGCCTGTAGTAGTGCAGTTCTAGAAGGCTTTGGATCTACAAAGAGCAACTTCTATGGAATATTGTCAGAAAAAAGGAAGTTTAATTCCTTTTTTGGTACCTAACATTTCCTTTCTAACATTGATCTACAGGGCTTGGCTCTTGTGGATAAAAGTTCAAGACCAGAGACCATCTTTCTGCTAAAAGTAGAAGACTTACCTGAAGACAATCAAGAAAGATTCAACAGCTTATTTGGCATACGGCAAAAATGGACAGAAGTGGATATTACCCCTTATATACAGTAAGGATGTATTTCTTTTTATTAAAATATAATTAGTATTATATTCTTCCCTTTTTACACAGCTGGCTTCTGATGAGCTATCACTGCCTCAGTGATACTACTATACTTTGCATTTTAAATTAAAATGGATTCTATATGAATATAATACCTACCTCTGGGATCTGTAACTCTCTTTTTTGGATTTAAATATGTGTAAAAAGCTGATCCTACTGGGTTTAAATGGGTTATAACTCTCATTTGATTAAGGCAGACAATTCAAAGGCTAAACTTCCTGACATTTACAATGAGTCTCTATATTTACAACACTAGAACTACAGAGAACTATTGCTCCTGTACTGCATCTTTTGTTCCTTTGGTGGTTAAGATTTACGCTACTGCACTATCTGGAATGTCCAGCTGTTATATATGTGAGCAGATACTGATACTAACCCAGAAGTAACTGTATCAACTCTTTATGAGTGGCTTTAAATTTATTGCAATGTAACTGTTTTGCTGTTGAAGATTCTATTAGAGAACAGTAATAATAAAAACTCTGCCTAAAACCCAAAATTCTTCTTTCTGAAGTAAGTAATGTAGCTTTGCCTAGTGCTTAAATGTCAAGATAAGTTCCAAACTTTAGGTAAGGCATTATGTGATAGTTAGAATAGATTGGGGGTTTTTCCTAATATCATAATCCAGTTTATTGCTGTAGTTATAAATATTTTAGAGATTCATTTTGTGTGAGAATATCTCTTAATGCCAATGTCATTTGCCATGTGCTTTGTTTCCTTTTTAGAGACTTGTGTGCAGAGAAGCAGACTGTTGGTGCTCTTCTGACAAAATATGCTCGCTCCTCAATGCTGAATGGTGTTAAAGTTTATAACTCTCGAAGACCCATCTCATAACAAGTATTGTTTGAAGAACTGAGGATACTGAATGTAGTAACAGTGAATGTTACTTGTTGCTGCCTTCTGGGGAACAGAGTTGCCAACCATCATTATACAGTGTACTTGAGTTTAAGCAGCTAGGCTGCTTGAACAGGTTGTGTTTTCTGCTCAGCTGAGAGTGTGAGGGGGCACTTGTGGCCTCTAAGGAATGATATTCAGCTCATCTTCCTTTGCCAACCTTCCTTTGCCCAACTTCTTTTTCCTTTGTGTGTAGTTAAGCTAGGAGCCGAGCTGCTTCTTGAATACACTTATTCCGTTTATCTGTAAGTCTGAAATGAAAATTTAAAACCTCCTTGATAATAACTCAATCAATTGAATTTATTTGAATAGCAAAATGGAAATTTTAGTCTTCTGCCTATTAGTGGCCATTCTTAAAGTTTCATTGCAATAGTGTTCACATTTTGAATAGCATAGAGCTCATCAGACTCATTAACAAATCGTTCTCCATTGAGACTACACCAGTCTTAATTTTGAAAAGTCGTCCTTTTTAACACCATCTGCACAAGCACCTGACACTTTAATACTTGCCAGGATGTCCTTATATATTTTATAAAAAAACCTAATTGCCATGAAGTGTGAATATAAGAGAGATTAGTTGGACATTGTGTTACAAATTTCCTATAAACGGTCATTAAAATGTAGCTGAGGTAAAACTAGTGCTTTACAGAAGACTGCTTGTCTGCTTTCTTAAAAAGAACCTACAAAACTTTGTAGTGCAATTTTTTTTTTAACTTTGTTATGGCAAATAACTGCACAGAGAAATTGTGCCTTGAAATCTTACAGTATAATATTACTCTGTGTAGAGCAATAAAACAGGATGTTTTTCTAGTACTGCCATGAAGTGGTGTACCTGAGATGGTAGTTTTGTAATCATTAAAAATGAGTGTGTGCATGTCAGTAAACCAGAGTTTAATTTTAGATAGTTTTCAGATTTATATTTTAAACTTTACAGTTGTAGGTATTTGATACAAAAAGCATTTTTTCCATCAGCCTCAGCTGTGAGGTATGAAATACCTTGCTTGGAACTGCCACCATTCCAGCTGTAGAGTGAGTGGGGAGAGGAGAGAAACCCGTCCTAAAACAATTATAACTCTTAAGATGCACAGTGTGTGTGCTTGGAATTTGGTACAGACAAAAAGCTGAATAAAAGCTACTTCCTGAGCTCTGTTTATTGGTGCCCAGTGCTGCAAGGTCAGTGCCCTGTGCTCCACACTGCTGGTGCAGGGGGGTGTGTTTGATCAGCTGTGTGAAGACCTAGAATGGCTCTCTGCTGGGAAGAACTGCCTTGTTCCCTGTCTGGTTCCAACAGCTGCAGTCCCCCAATAGCACCAGAAGGTTCACTCCCAGAGGTCAATGGTAATATGAATGGAAAAGCCTTGGAAATTCCTTCCATTGCATCACAGAAGGCTCCTTAGTTGAAATACACAACACGATACTTTTGTATTTGTGGTCCAAATTTGTATTTACATAGGGGTTTCTTTGTAAAACAAATGAGAAATGAAGTATGTAATGAATAGAGTTATATTACAGCTGTGAGAAGAGTTTGTTTAAATTAATTTTTTGTGTGTTTGATCATTCCATGTGTTCAGTGCTCCTGATTGGTTTTGTTAGACATTTGAAATGGCGCTTTCAAATCCCTATCAGTATTTTCGATGCAAGCATGTATTTTAACATAAAATAGACGAATCTAAAGTCACTTATCGCAGTCTTGGTTATGAAGGAACTCTATCCCGTGGCGACACCCGCGGGCTGGCAGGCGGAGGTCGCTCCGTGCCGCGGCTCCGAAGCGCCTTCCCTGCCCGGGCGCGCACTGCTCCCGCCGCCCCTTCCCGCCTTCCCCGGGCCGCGCCTGCGCGAGCTGCGGCGCCTGCGCATGGGGACACGGCGCGGCCCCTCTCTCCGCTTTAGGGTTATTCGGGAGGGTTATTTTATTCTTCCTTTTTTTTTTTTTTTCCTTCTTTCCTCCGGCTCCCGCCGCTGCTGAGCCTCCCATCTGTCAAAAACAAAACTCCAAAAGCCCTTACCGCTAGAGCTCAGTTAGCCGTGCCGTGACCTTTCACCGCGGGGTCGGAGGTGACCGGCAAGATGGCGGCGGCTACGGAAGGGCTGCGGCGGGCGCGCTGCTGAGGGAGACCCGCGGGGCCGACCCTGCGCCGGGCCCGGCCACCGCCCGGCCCGCTCGACCCTCCGCACCTTGCCCGGCTCTCAGCGGACGGCGCTGCCCCAGCCGGCGCTCCCAGGAACGCGGACCCCGGTGCCTGCCCGGCCGTTCTGGCCGCGGCCCCCCTGATTCCGTCGCTGCCGCCGCCACTGCCCGCTGAGCCGGTTGCCTTCCGTAGTTCCCGCGGAGAGGAGGCGCCTCTGGACTGGTTCCGTAACCCCAGCGGACAGAGGGGCTGCGTGTGCACCCACGGAAGGTTATATACAAACACTGCTTGGTGATGGTGCTGTAACGATGGTGCTGCTCGCTCGAGCTGAAGATTCCTGACTGCTGCGGGTCACACATCCGCTGAAGAGATGAGTGATCAAATACGACGTGACACGGGGAAAAATCGAAGGACCCGTTGAGTGAGGATGATGTTGATGCCAGTCTGACGGTCAGCAGTGTGTGTTTAGTGCTGCGGTTCAGGATGAATAGGAAGAAAGGAGACAAAGGATTTGAAAGCCCAAGACCCTATAAATTATAAGTATCCATTTTTTTAAATTGCTGTACTTAACACCACTGCACTCTGAATCAGGCCACAGGCTGATTAATAATGATATACTTAAGAAGGTTGGAGCTGTTGCTTGTCGTATAGGTTGCATTCAGAAAATGTATGTTTTAATGTGTAAATGGACTTACTCATGGGCAGCGAGTCTGTCAGCTGTTCAGTCTCACGAAGATATTTATATTATGCTCTTCAAACCTTGGACAGTTCTTCACGCAGCATCATTAGTAAAGACCATACTATGATGTTCTATATGTACTGTGTCAAAAAGCCATTTTGACTTAAGGGCTTTTTTATGTATGAAAAATTGCTTGCCTTTGCAGCAAGCCGCATTGTTAAGCAAATCGTCGTTTTTACACATTCACTGTTTCGGTTGTAACCAAGCTACAGAGCAGTTGGTAGTGGATTTCAGTCCATTTTAGTAGATTTCTTATTATAACTCCTTGATTCCTTTATAAATTTGTTACACAAATGTATTTCTAAGTAGAATCAGTTTTATCATGTATATTTAATGTAAGTAATATCTGAACCCATTTTTAGATGCAATTCTCTTGTAGGAATTTTTATCAAACTTTATGTCATCTGAAGCAATGTCACTTCTTACTGCACAGGATATGTGCAGATAAAGTGTGATGTGCCACAGAAGTTGAATTATCTCAAGTTTTTATCTTGAACCATGAAATGCACTACAGGGAAGATGACACCTACTACAGGAAAATACACTTAAGAAATAACTTACAGGGTTTTCATAAAGTTGGAATTATTTTATTTCCTACCTTTTAAATCAGAGTTTTATTTACCAGGAGTTCTAATACGTCACTCAAAATTTAAACAAATGCATTTGACTAGTATAAAATATCTATCTTGATTAATGTATTAGCAGTATTTTAAATTATAAATTCTTATGGCATGCTAATTGTAAAAGCAAATACTGTATCTTTTAACGTGCAATAGCTGCTTATATAAATTACGTATGAGTGTCAACTCTCCAGGTAAACTTTCCACAGCTCTCTGATTGCAAGTGTTAGGGCTCATGCTGTTACTGATACTGCTCATCACTACAGTGATGTCACCTTGACACTGCCATTTGTAATTCTTTATTTTTAAGTACAGATAAATGTTGTTCAAAAATTATGTTCTCTTCCTGTATTACTGGTAATGTCCGTACTGGTTCATACTGGTTCCTTTTTTGGGGGGACTTCCCTGACATTGTGGGTAGCTGCTATTCGTTATCTGGTTTAGACTGCATAGAAGATTGAGACAGTTATTAATGATTTTTATAGAAGTATATTCTATTTGCAGTGTTTATATATATGTACATATATCCTGTGTGGCTCACTATTAAACTGGGTTAAAGTATTATTTTAAATGCTGGTATTTGTGCAAAACTTTACTTTTTTTTTTTTCTTTCAGCACAACTCATCAGGTAGTTTGTATCAACAACATAAATTTTCAGAGAAAGTCTGTTGTAGTAAGTATTTCTTAATAAAGTGTGAAGTAGAAATTAAATATCTGGGTTTTCTTTATGCTCTTAGAGGAAAAAACTGCACTCACAACCTCATTATACTGTTCAGCTACTTCACGTTATACTTTCTAATCTGATGTTTCTCATAAGTCTGTCATTGCTTGAGATGTATCAAATAAAATATATTCTTATTGTGAGCACTTTTAGGAAAAGATTTCTAAATGAAGGCTGCTGTATTGTAAACATCACAGAGCAATTTGTAGTTCAAAATTCATACACAGTGTTAACTGATGTTGGGGATAGGCTTACAGAGTTTTCTACCTCATATGTGAGTTCACTTGGGCTTTGACTTTCATCATTTCAGGCCTAAAGTCTCCAAGGGTCTTTGCCAATTTGCTTAACTGTTTAAAAGAATTCTGCTTAGGTTTTAAGAATCCTGGTCTCAAGTTCAGATACCAAAACATACAACATAGTGATGCTTGAAATCTAGGCAATAGAGGCAGATTTTTCCAGTAAAACAGGCATGATTGTCAGTCACGTTTTGTTTTGTTTCATTTACGACTGCAAAAATTCACCTGTTAAATGACGTGAAAGAATATGTAGAAGATCTAAAGGGCAAATCATTTTCCTTTTTAAATATGAAAAAATCATCTTTGTATCAGTGATTTCTTAAAATTCTATTAGTAATAATTTTTTCTATCTCTCTAGTTTTTTAGTTGATAAAGATCTTACAGAAGATTTTGATTTGTGTTTTTGTAGGGTTATGTGGAACTGACAATATTTCCCACAGTTGCAAACCTGAACAGAATCAAGCTGAACAGTAAACAGTGCCGGATTTACAGAGTGAGAGTCAATGATTTAGAAGCTGCTTTCATCTATAATGATCCAACGCTGGAGGTCTGTCACCATGAGTCAAAGCAGTAAGTGATGTGTTTCAGATTCTGCAGATGTAGTGTTTTCTGTTGCTCGTAAGTATAACCTCTTGTGTTTTACTGTCAAGTTTTACCTGATAATTTCCCAATGGTAACTTTTGGTATGGTGCCTTAATTTTGGGGAAGTATTTTGGCAATAATTTTGACGCTTACTCTAGTTTTCTTTAGAATTTCTTGTGCTTATGTATCTTTGTATTGTTTTGTGAGAGTATCAATTTTTTTTCTATGAAGTACTTTATGGGGAAAAAAGGCCTTGGATTTGATCTGTGTGCTCAGGGGAGACACTGTGTGTTCCTTTATTCATCAGTTATGCAAGAGCTTCAGTAATTCCGTTTGCAAGCACAGTGTTCATTTATATAGGACACCAAATTTGTTTTCAGAGTTATGAAATTTTCTTTCCGTCTTGATACTGAACCACTTGAGTATATTAATTCTGTGATTCTGTTTGCCTTGAGACTTGATGTTTCTGTTATTGATGCTACTGCTCATTATGTCAGAAATTCAGAATCCTTATTGCAGGGATTCTAGAGTGTTATGAAGAGCTAGAAAGAAAAGCTTTTGGCCTTTCCTAAGGCATCAAACTTTCATTATTTATTGTTGTAGATAACAGTGTGAGTCCTAGGACCTGAACTCAGTTCAAATTTTGAAAGGAAAAGTTCCAAATGTCTTCACCATCTCATATTGAAGAGTATGTTTAAAATCATGTGGCATCCTGCGTGTTCTAGGGAACTGATATGGGAATGGGCTTTAGCAGAAAGTCTTGTAGCCATTTCATTTTTGGTGAGAGCATGATGGGCAAATGTTTTCCCTAGGTATTCTCTTTGGATTTGCTGGAACGTTCATATTCTTACACCTTCTTTTGGCTGGCTTGGTTGAATTTACAATTTGCTGAATTGTTTAAAAACCTTTAGTGAAAGTGTTATTTAACAGCAGCTGATAAAAGACTTCCTGCAAAAGACTGACTGAAATAATCTAGTGCGATTCCCCTGCTCACGTGGGGTCAGGTAGAGCAGGTTGTGCAGGGCTGTCTCCATTTGGGATTTGAGTATCTTTGGGGATGGAATCTCTGCAATCTCTCCAGGCAACCTTCTCCAGTGTTGATGACCCTCACAGTAAAAGACATTTTTTGTATTCTGATAGAATTTCATGTATTTTAACCTAGATCCACTGACAGGAGCAGACACAGTGTGCACAAATGGAGATGTAAGAGGTTCCCTCTTAACATCAAGAAACAGTTTTTACTGTGAGGGTACTGAACACTGAGACAGTTTACTCAGTTTTTGTGCAGTCTCTATCCTTGGAAATATTCGAGTCATCTGGACATGCTCCTGAGCAAGGGGTTGTAGGTGACCCTGTTGGAGCTGAGGGGTTGGACCAGAAGACCTTCAGAAATTGCTTGCAACCTCAGCTGTTCTGTGATTCTGTAATAACTGGAATCCTGCGTAACTCCTGGAAGATGTGAGAAAGAAGCAGCATTTAAAATGATCAGAGTGAGCACTCCACGATGTTAAAAAAGGGATTAGGAGAGAGAATTCTGTCATTTTGGGGAGAAGCTGGGGTTATTTTTGTTCAAACTATTAAAACTTAATAGAAAATCTCTGTATTTCATAACTCCTATGTTATTCATAGTTATGAAAGACAGAGGTCACCAAATATTCATAACAAAACCTAGTATGCCTTTTTCTGTGTCTCAGAAGTTAAAGGCAGCACGAGTTACAAAATATTAGATGAAGTTAGATGTATTCTTTCATTGAAATACCTGGTCACAATTGGGTAGTTAAATACAACATCTCTGCTCTTTAGGCAGAATTGCAAGCAGAAACACTAGAAATCTGAAAACTCTAGAATGAGTACCTCAAAAAAATCATCAGTGTGTTTCTTCTGCCCTTCTTTACAAAGAGCTGCCTCTAGAAACAGTGGTTTGTAGTAGTCTTTGTATCTAATCATCTGGTCATCTCTTCCAAGAGTTCTCAATTGTTATGGCAAGTTTAGTGATGGTGTCCTTTGTTCCCTTGCAGCTGAACAAGCTGCAGCAATTATTTTGAATGGGACACAGATTAGACATGATGGTTTGTTTCTGATCTTACGGGGATCATTACCTTTTGCACAGTTTTCTTTAAGTAGTCTGTTGAACTAGTGAATGGGAAATTAAGAGGTTCTTGGCAACCTGTTTTTTTAAAAATATTTTGTTTTCAATCTTTACTTTTCCCTGTAGTGTGTAACAAATATAAGTTCAAGTTATAAGGTTGTATATACAAACAGGTTGATAATGGTTTTAGTTTCTTAGATGTTTTCTAAAAGAACACATAAAATCGTAGAAGCTTTGAAATTGGAAAGGACCCATAAAATCATTGAAAGTCCACCTGTCAATCCAGCACCACCATGACCATTAAATCATGTCTTCAGGTGCCATGTCCACATGTTTTTTTGAATGCTTTCAGGAATGGTGACTCCACCACTTCCCTGGGCGGTCTGTTCCAACCTTTACAGTCTTTTCTGTGAAGAATTTTTTTTCCAAATAGCTTATCTAGGCTATAAGTATTTAGAAAAGTTGTTAATTTAATGGACACTTTCCTACCGTTTTATCAAAGTTAAAATAATCTGAAGATTTCTTACTCCCGTAGCAAAAAGATTAGAAAACTTGCTACAGCATCTCTGACTTGAAAGATTATGTTTGGTGATAGGAGGTTAAGAAAAATGGTTCACTGTTATGTTGTGCAAATTTTGACATGCAGGAAAACACTTAAAAAGTGGTTGAGAAATTTCATCCTTAGGATTACTCAGTTCTGTGTGTGTCACTATGTTGTTCTTTGCTACTTCTTGGTGAGATCTGTGAGATCACCTCTAGTGTTCTGAATTGCAATATTCAACTTGTTTTCAGTTCAAATAGTACTATCAGGTTTTAGCATCTTCGAGGAAAAAACCATTGACACGTGGTCTCTTGTCATTTCACGTTTTCAGTGTTCAGAAGGTGAAACAATTTTTTTAGTCATGTATATTTTCAGTTCCCCTGAATATCAGAAAAACCCTCACTAAAAAGGTAATTAAAAATCAGTGAAATTTGTAGGAAAAGTTAGAAGCCATTAATTAGTACATTAAATGTATTTTTAGCGTTGATGCCATTGCAAATTTATCCATTAGTCCCAAACCATAACTTCAGGTAACTAGTGAAAGAGTGCTTAAATGTTTATCTAGAAGTAAAGTTGGACTCCTATTTTATAATTTCCTCTGGAGGCTTCAGGACAGCATGGTTTCTTCATATCAGAATAGATGGATGAACTTAGATAATGCAGTCACTTCCTTCCTGGCTGAGCAAACACCTGAACAATGGTGTAAGGTATGAAATAATTCACTTTACTGTGTGTACACAAGATGGCAGAGAATCCTGTTTTGCTTGTGCTTTTGAGAAGAGTTTCACATCTTGTGGAGACTGCATATAGTGTTGGAGAATGTCTATTTGGGTCATGTTTTGGGGCTGCTGTTATTGGGTGTTACAGCTTTCTATCCTTCTCCTCTTTCTTTTTCTTGTAAATTGTTGCTTGTTCGATTCTGTCAGTATAAGAGAAATGAGTTTGCTTTTTCTGGGCTGTACTTCTACATTCTATGTAGACATCCCAGTGCATATTCTGAATACTGAGAGAATTGCTTGTATCTCAGTCATATTTATTTAAAACTAGCAAAGGAGATTTTTTTCTTAATCTTATCATTGAGATTGTAAACTGTTAAATAGGTGCAGCAAAAGTTTGTAGTTCGAGTGCAGTGGTTTAATCTTTGATAAGTGATGTTTATGATGATCCTGCTGTGCCTGCTTATGTGCTTCATGTTTGTGCCATAACTAGGATGGCAGGCCGAGAAGCTGCTGCATTTTATTATTTCTGTGTTAAGGAGGTTATGTTTTTGTACAGCTAGCTAATGTGCACTTAATGCTTTCCTGTGCAGTGCCTTTTCATTTGTCTTTTTTTTAGCTTGAAGCCTGTAGTATTTAAACATTAAAAATATGAAGATGTTTTGATATCCTCTGACTTCACTGTTGCTTTAGTTGCAAGCAGCACTAGTTTAGTTGCAAGCTGTGAGAGAGAGCAATGTGGTACCCTTCAGGGCCATGTCTGTCTTGCAATATTCTGAGAAGTCAATGATTAAGCCTTTAGACTTTGTGCAAAATAGAGAAGTTTCTGGTGGACTGAGCATTTGTTGCACTCGGTGCTATGATTTAGTTGAGATATTAGGGCATGGGTTGGACTTGATGATCTTGAAGGTCTCTTCCAACCTAGTGATTCTGTGCTTGCCATGCTGCAATAAATAGCCTTTATTTACACTGATATGATGCTTGTCTAGTTGAAAATTCATGATAGACTTTGTCAGAAATAGACAAAATGTCCTGACCAGGACAGGGCTCATTTTTGCAGTAGTCAGGAGCAGGGAAGGCTACGACCTGGAGATCATTCTATACCGCCTCACCTCATTTTCCAGGGATGGTACAAAAGCTCACTTCCAGGTCCCATAGCATGGCAGAGGGGTCAGGTATTTTCAGTTTACCCAGAGTGAGCAATACCATGTATTTACCATTCACCTCCTTTCTCCTACTTGTCATTGGTATTGTTGCTGTTTCTGTTTGCTGTCTTCTTTCATTGCTGTCTCTGGTAAATTGTTCTTATCTCAACCCATAATCTTTACTTTTTGTGGCTCCAGTTGTCCTCTGCAGCCCACCACAGGGGCAGGGTGGAGAGATCAAGTGGCACATGGTTTGAAGTAGTTGCAGCGGAAACACTAAATGGGAGAATTTCTAGACCACGGCACAAAGGTGCAGAGCACTTTTGAAAAGGGATGACAAAGCCCTTAAACTTGACCAGGAATGAAAATTACGTTTTCCAGCATGACAAAGATTCAAATCGTTGCCCTATTAATAAATCACCTCTATGTGCGTGTATTACATATTTTAAATGGTATATCATGTATGTACTCCAATATCAAGTGTTTATTCTATATGGGAAGCAAAGTAAAATAGTAAATTAATTACAGGTAATGAATTACAGGTAGAGAAAAGAACTTACCTTGCTAAGTTGATGTTAAGTACTGTAGGAAAGCAGTGGCTTATAGACTATATGTTTGGCACATACATTTGTAGCACTGGTGCAGCTACTAATGGGAAGTGCTATGGAAAGTTTGAAATCAATTCGTAATTTTACAAAATAAGTCTCTGCAGGATTGCTTCTGTACAGTCACTCAAGCTGCATGCACTTGGGCTGTAATTAACAGTGTTTGGGGTGAATTCTGATAGCAAAACGTGTCTCTACTGGGAGAAGACCCATGAATACATATTTGTTTTTCATTGTCAATCTACACTTAGCGTTAGGAAAATTTATCATTGTTCCTTGGGCTGTAACTTTTGGCATGTCTCTATTTTTCTTAAAATTGCCATATTCAGTTTATTGAGAATAGTTCAAACTATGAAAAGATTAATCTGTGGTACTACGCCTTTAATGGATTCCTTTTACAATGAATCACCCATTTGAACTGGAACACTTCACAAAAATAGAAATATAAGAATAGACTTGTTTTCCATAAAATGTTAAGTTCTGGATTCTACCTTCTTTGCTGTAAAATCGTAATCTTTTCCTGTCTGTGAACCCAGTGACTTTTAAAGTGTAGTCACAAGCTCATCATCCTCAAAGTTGGAACAAATTCTCACTGATGTGTAGGAAAGGGATACCTATCAATAATAGTCAATTTTCAAAAACAGTTTGAAGTAAAATTAAACACTTTAGGCTTTACAGTCTGACAGAATGTTACTGTGGTTTTCTGTTGCTAGCTTTTTTGATTACTAATAGTTCTTAGTCATGCATTCTCTTTCTACATAGAGTTTTTCCAGTGGGATTTGTTTGCCTTTCTAGGGTGCTGTTTGAAGGACAGCTTAAAGCAACTTTGCTTAGGGGGGTTCTTTGACCCCCCAGTATGACAGATCAAGGAAGTAAATGAACTAAAAGCTACCTGATTAGGAAAAAAAGGACTTATTTTCCCATTTGCCACTTTGAGCTGCATCCCTACAGGATCAGATGAACAGTAATATCCTTAGTGAGTGAGGTGGTAGTGATGCGTGAGTGAGACTAGGAGACAGCACATCAGCTGGAGTTTAATTGGGTTGGAATTGTTCTGGAGCCATACCTGAAGTTATACTATATTCCAGGGTACAAACTCAACCTTTTCCTTTTAAAACATGTTGGCATTATATCCTACCTTCAGGTACAGTTAACTGTGAAAAAGGAAAAGAGAAATATATTAAAACTTGAGATCTGTGTGATTCTATACTGAAATGGTCCCATTTACTGTTCATGTCTGATTTTCAGAAGCTTCTAAGGAAAGTAGACGAGTTTACTGCTCCTGACATTCTCAGTCTTGGTAGTGGTGCCAGGGAATTTGTGCACTATTATTGCCAAAGATGAAGAATTACATGAAAATATGTTCTCAACATATTTCAGTGTTTTAGTGAAGTTTTTTATATGTGGAAGACTCGGAATATTAAGCATGGTGTTTGATGTACCTAGACTTACAGAATGGTGCTGGGGGCATGATTAACTACACTTTGTTCTTCCAAGTAAGGTACTATAATTTGGGTTGTTTTCTCTGTAGATAGTGAATAGAGAATGGTTAGATGAGAGCAAAATTCTGAAATGAGATAATGTCTGCTTTGTGTGGACTTCAGATTCCATGGAAGCTGAAGTCCCCAGCCAAAAGTTAATTTACTCCATTGTGGTGCAAGTAATCCTGCACCCGGGTCAGGACAAACCCCAGTATCAGTATAGGCTGGGGGATGAAGGGATTGCAGGCAGCCCTGTGGAGAAAGACTTCAGGGTGCTGATGGATGAGAGGCTCAGCATGAGCTGGCAATGTGCATTTGCACCCAAAAGGCCAGCAGTGTCCTGGGCTGCATCACCAGCAGTGTGGGCAGCAGGGCAAGGGAGGGACTCTGCCCCTCCACTCCACCCTTGTGAGACCCCACCTGCAGTGCTGCATCCAGCTCTGAGGTCCTCAGCACAGAAGATCATGGATCTGTTGGAGCAGATCCAGAGAAAGCCACCAGGATGTTCAGAGAGATGGAGGACCTGTCTGTGGGGAAAGGCTGGGAGAGTTGGGGTTGTTCAGCCTGGAGGAGATACAGCTCTAGGAAGATCTTATTGCAACTTTTCAATACTTAGAGGGGGCTTTATAAGAAGGATGGGGCAGACTGATGCCTTAAGTTTTAGCTTTCATATTTTCCGGATTCTGTGCTGCCTAGGTGTGTAGCTCTGAGCTTCATATTAAGTGTCAGTAAGCTCTCTTCACAGAGTGGGTAGAAAAACAATCCTTTTCTAGCTTGAGACCAAGGACAACTGTTACAAGCTTCAGTCCCAAAAAGTATAAACAACAGAGAACTGAAGAGAGCAACAAGGAGGGTGGAAGTTTATACCTGAAGCTATAATTGGACAATGAACCCCAATATGCAAATGGCTCAAAACTTAGAAAAGTGTGAAACCTCGTGACTGCTCGTCCATTTGGTGACCATTTGGGGTCCGTCTTGGATGTAGCCCTGGCCAGGCTCTTGTACTGCCCGAGGCATATCCTTTAAGGCTTTTTAATAAATACCTACTTTATTCTTTAACTCTGTCTAGTCTCTGTTCTAGGTCGGCTTCTCAAGGCATCAGTTCAGTAGGACAAAGGGTAGATTTAGACTAGATGCAAGGAGGAGCTCTTCTACTGTGAGGGCAGTGAAACCATGGAACTGGTGTCCCAGGGAGGTGGTAGATGCCTCCTCTCTGGAAACATTGACGGGGTGTTTGGACAGGGCTCTGAGCCACCTGATAGAATGCAATCTCTGTCCTCCCCCAGGAGAGTTGGACTACATAACCTTGGAAGGTCTCTTCCAACCCAGAGTATTCTGTGGCTCTGTGATTCCATGACTGCTTTATGCTTGATTGAGTCCTGCTTCCACAGTGTTTGAATTCATCAGCAGTACCTAAATTTTGTGGAAAAGGTGCTTAGTCAAACACTTTCTCTTCAGGTATAGAGTTGTGCAAGCTTTCGAAAAACTGCATGCACTGGAGAATTAGAATTAAGAAAGATTTTGCTCCCATGCTTTAAAAAGTTTAGAAATCGGTTTTGAAAAAGTATAAAAGCTATCACGTAAAGTTATAAAAGCAGGGTTATTTTTGAACTTGACTGGTCATACTCCAGTAGCTAAACGTAATCAAGTTAATAAGGTAACATCCTGCTCATAAGTACTTTAACAGAAGACATGTACTTGTTCCTGCTCATTTCAGTAGAAAACAATTAATATAAGTCATAACTGGAGTAATGAAACAACTTTGTAATGGAGTGAGCAGTTAATGAGCAGCTGATACATAGTTGCTTAAACCTGATTGCAAAAAACTGTGTTTGCATCTTAAATAAATTACAGTACACTTCAAAAAAGAATGTTTCAAGTATAACTGGAAACTAAAAAGTATAGCACATACTTCTGTGTTTATGCATTAAGACCAAAACTCTTACCATATAATATTTTATGTGTTATTTACAAGTGCATTAAAAAAAAACCCCTATTCTATCCATCAAGGTGAAGGGGAAAAATACCATTGCCAAGCTAAAATCTTACGTTTAGAAAAGCAAGATGAGAAAAAAACTGCAATATGTAAGGAAACAGATCTTCAAGACAGAGCTTTAGAATACAAATTTCATCCAAAATAAAACCCAGAATTTTTAATTTCCATTCCAATAAATGTAGATATTACTCTTATTGGCAAGAAAAGAGCACTGAGCATTTCTGATTTTATTGGGAGT
Organism: Cyanoderma ruficeps; assembly: GCA_008694505.1. Classification (NCBI taxonomy): domain Eukaryota; kingdom Metazoa; phylum Chordata; class Aves; order Passeriformes; family Timaliidae; genus Cyanoderma; species Cyanoderma ruficeps. Next base: position 17,193,375 of record VZDJ01000346.1, on the reverse strand, counting down.
TACTACTGCTTAAGTCTTTTTGATCACAGATCACTTCTGCAAGAGCCATATTTTAAATTCTGGTCGTTGAAGTCTAGTCTTTACTCCTTTTCTCTTCCACTCCTTTAAAAACAAAACACTTGATTGTCCATGGACCTTGAAATTCAGTATGGAAATTGTCTCAATTTCCAAAGTTGTTTCTTGTGGTTCAGCACAACTGTACTTCAAGAATTAACTGGGTATTTCTGACAGGAGGAATCTCAACTATTTCTCCAATGCCTATGCCGCCGCTGTCAGTGCTGTGGACCCAGATGCTGGAAATGGAGAACTCTGCATTAAGGTTCCCTCCGAGCTGTGGAAACATGTTGATGGTAAAGAGACCACACTGAAACATTAATTTAAGATGTCAGAGTTGTCAGCTACAAGTTTGCTTAGGAAGATAGTAGCTTTGAAGAAACAGAAGTAGTGTTACATTACTTTATGAAATTGTTATTACTGTTTCCTTTTTCCTCTCCACTTGAACTCTGGAAAATACTTTCATTTCTCGGTCATATGGAGAAGTGTTGCAAGTTTCTTTACACTATATATGAACATACTCTTCCATGGTCACGACCCCAAAAGAATACTTGAGGAAGTGGGAATAATGGAGTGTACTGGAGGCTAAATTGTAATTTTGAAGCTGCTTACAGTATATATGGTCCAACAAAGAAAATAATTTACAAGAATATAATCATATACATCTTTTTACAAAGCTCTACTAATTTTATGCAATCTCACTTTGAGGAATGGTCATTTTAAAATTGATTTGGTAGTGAAAGTAGACTGCTTTATAAACTGGCATGCTAGGTCCTGGAATAAGTAATTGTTTTAATAAGTTACTCTCCAGTGTTGGTTATTTTCTTACAGGGATCTTACTAGTTTCTTATATTATTTCATGCATGATTTTATCGGGTTTTCCCATGGATTTATGAGACGTCTGAGAGAATAATAACAATTATATCATGAGGCTGACTCAGGCAGTATTGTCAGATGCACCTTAATGGGAAAGACACTTCCATTTATTTTAATTTTTGTGTAAGTTCCTGTTGCCTTACATGCACGCCTAGAAGGGAAAATACTCAAACATGTATAATTTCACTTTTCAAAGTTTGAATGCCAAAATATGGTGATACTTGTGGGATAGATTTCAGCATGTGCTTGAATTTCTTTTCTTGCCAATCTATCCAGAGGTGAGATTTCTGTGAAACTAAACCAAAGTGAAGACACTTAAGTTACAGTAAAAACATTAACTATAATAAGAGATTTTAAGCAACTGCAAATGACAATAATATGTCTTTTAAGAATGTGCTTCATAGAGTTTTTGGAGAAAATTTTTTTCAGCAAGATGCCAAGGAGATCATGGTTGCTTGACCTTGGGGAATTGGAAGATGAAATGTGACTCCAGTTGCAGTTTTTATTAATTAATAAACATTCTTATAAATTAATCTCCTCTAGGTTGTGCTTAGGGAGGTCTCAGTTTTGTAATCCTTGAGCTGTACTTTTACGTGGACCAGGAAGTCCATGAGAATGAAGTTATCACATAATCTTCAAAGACCTAGAGTCCAAAACTGAGTTACTATTCTGAAATAACTTTCCTGTAAGTCGTATCTACTTACTCCAGTTCCGGTCTTTGTGCTGCAGAGTTAAAAGTCCTGAAGGTGCATATAAACTTTTCTCTGGACCAGCCAAAAGGAGGCCTTCATTTTGTGGTACCCAACATGGATGGCAACATGGCAGAAAGAGGGGCTCATGTCTTTTCATGTGGTTATCAAAATTCTACAAGGTAAGAAAACTGTCTTTGAATGTTAGATTTGTATTTACTATTTATTTTCAAAGTATAGGAAATACAAATATTTTCTTCAAATTCTTTTAAGTTTAAAAAATTCTAAAACTTAATTTGTGCTTGAAAGGAGCTTACCAATGTGAAGTAGCCTCTAATGACTAGTAATTAGAATGTGTAGTCCTTGTAGCTCGGCAGGAGGTAAAGACAAAAATACCTTGTAAAGCTTTATGAAGTTAATGTATTGTAGGAGTCAGTATGTCAACATTCATATATTCTTAAAGTATTTAGGGATATAGTTTGGAACTTGAAAGAAAAATCTCCTGTGAAAAAGCATAATTCTTAAGTATAATTATTAACCATTTTCCTCCCAATCCTAATTTTCCTAGATTTTGGTTTCCTTGTGTGGATTCGTATTCTGAGTTGTGTACCTGGAAACTTGAGTATACTGTAGATGCTGCAATGGTGGCTGTTTCAAATGGGGATTTGGTGGAAACTGTGTATACCCATGACATGAGAAAGAAGACTTTTCATTACATGCTGACTATTCCAACAGCAGCTTCTAACATCTCCTTGGCAATTGGACCTTTTGAAATCCTTGTTGATCCATACATGCATGAGGTAATAATCTTCATCATAGAAACCTCGTGTTTTTTTCTAAAGAATTACTGATGTTTTATGTTGCAGTCAGTATATATTAGTCCAAGAACGGGTATGTTAAGATGAACCTTCATCAGTATACAGTCGTATGATAAAGCTTGTCAAGTAATGCCTGTATTTAAATTTATTTCCAAAAAAAGCCTTTAAATAAGCAGTAATACCATTTACATCTGAATTTATGGGGTGAATTTAGTTGAAATTGGGTTTCTTCCCTGATATGTAATATACTTGATATTTATGTATTTACATCTATTCATAGGTCTTGTAACAAATTTTCCTTTGCTTGTAGGTGACTCACTTTTGCTTACCACAACTTCTCCCGTTGCTCAAACACACCACGTCATACCTTCATGAGGTGTTTGAATTTTATGAGGAGATTCTTACCTGCCGCTATCCTTACTCCTGTTTCAAGACTGTTTTTATAGATGAAGCTTATGTTGAAGTAGCTGCTTATGCATCCATGAGTATTTTCAGGTTAGTGTTTGAGAAAATTGCACCTTCTAAATCCACAGGCCTAGAAACTCTAGATCCAACACTGTTGAGTAACGTGTGAAACTATTGATTTTTGTGGCCTGTTTTGGTCTTTCTAGTTTGAAAAGGCTTGTTTTTATTGACATTACAGTCTTTTAACATCATTTTCATTTTTATCTGTTATAAAGATGTTGGATTTATTAAAAGAAAAAAACTATCAGTGATTTTTCTTCTGAATTAGAAATGCCATGCATGAAGTATTTAATCTCAAATTAAGTGCAGAAGTTTATGTTGTATTTTTCTCCAACTGTAGTAGGAATCCAAGAGAGTGTCACCAGTTAAACTGCTGAGGCTCTATACAGAGGGCTGTGTATGGATGATAATAGCAGGACATCTGCCTGCGTCAAGATTATTAAAAATTTTAAAAAGATGTTACTAAATCATTGAAAAAACAGTGAAGAAATCATTTTACTTGTTTTGGTTTTTAAGGCAAGGTCTCTTGTGTTTCTTTAGAGGCAGTGCTCATGTTGTGTTATTTTCTTTTTGTGGGGGTCCAGCACAAATCTCTTACACAGCGCAATGATTATAGATGAAACTCCACTGACAAGGAGATGCTTGGCACAGGCCCTGGCCCAGCAATTCTTTGGATGTTTCATATCCAGAATGTCCTGGTAAGTATTTTACCAATGTTTTCCAGAAAATGGGGAGGGCCTAGGAAGCTCAAATTCTAATTTGCAAATTGCATTTTATCAGAAAAATAAGTAGAACAGTAATTGTAGAAGAAAGCAAAAATGGGGAAAAAAAGTAAGAATAATAAACCCACATCAATAAATGAAATCCATTAGTATTTTTTGTTGTTTTGAAAGGAGAACGTGAGAGATAAAAGTTCCAAAGGTATAGATTGAATATATCTTCCTGAGTGTTGTAGGGTGCTTTGGCATCTGAAAATTTTAGAAAGGTAATTATTTTGTATTGTCAGTCAATTTCTGTTTGATATTTTGGATGATGAAGTATAGCCTGCATGCAAAGAACTTGTAGAGAGCACAGAACTAACAAATTAAGGAGCTGTTCAGGGAGGAGAGTACAGAAATTAGTGTCAAATACGAAAATTCCTGCTAAAGTGGCTATAACTTTTGTCTCAGAAAACCTTCCCAAATGGCTCTTGCAGTTCTGATCAGTATTTATTTTAAATCGTTTTGCATACACTTTATTTACTGGGGAAAAATAACCCATTAGTTTTTTTTAATGGCAAAAGTCTATGTCCCAGAGCATCCATGTCTTATAAACAAGGGAAATCAACGCGTTCTTGAATTGATGCTTGTACTGTTGTAATTTCTCTGGTGCTTTTCTTTATTTCTAGCCTACTTCTGTGATGAAGACAATATTTTGCATCCTTCATAATGACTCCATTTGCATATATTCTTGTTCTATTTACTTCATCATACCCTGTGTACAATGTAATCTTTCTGTTCGAGGTTCTAGTTCATGATCATGTTGTAGTTTTTGTCTGTTTTTTCTGTCTTAGAACATAACTTACAGGAGATGTGTTTGGAAGGGTGTCCACCACATTGTGAGATAGGTATTTGGTCTATTCGCTGTCCAAATCTTTTGCACTGCATTGCGTTGTTTATCAAGAAATTGCGATCATATACATTAGCAGTTGCTTTAACTTTAGTGTCCATTTCCACCTGTTTATTATTGTTGTTTCAGTTAAGATAGTTTGGTTTTATATTTTAATCTGGATTTCTCTGGTAAAAGTTCAGTTTTCACTGACTTTTCAGTTTCATTGGTCCCATCCAGGTGCCAAGTTTCATAAATTGGTTCACAGCTCATCAGACTTCTGTTGACTTAGAGAAGTTATACAACCTCTTGAAATTAGTAGCTATTTTTGCACTGGTCAAAAATACCATCTCTTACAAAACATCTTCTGAAGTGATATAATTCATGTTTCTTTCTTATAATAGGTCAGATGAATGGGTGCTAAAGGGAATCTCTGGTTACATTTATGGCCTTTGGATGAAAAAAACCTTTGGTGTTAATGAGTATCGCCACTGGATTAAACAGGTAACATCACAGCATTTTCTATACCTTTCAGACATTTTGCATCAAAGAAGTATAAAACTAGAATATAATATAGCTTTGCGTTGCAATCTGAAAACCTTTTTGGTAGTGACAAACCTCAGAGCTAAAATATTTACCTCTTGCTGCAAGGGAGAACACCAAACATACAAACCAAAATAGATTTTTTTGACTGCCATATGAATAATAATTGTTGTTGTCTCTCCATGCAATTAGTTTTCCTCTTTTTGTTTAGACTCCTGAACCAAAAAAAGATTTAAAAATATATTACTTTTGGAATACTTAGAACAGAATATAGGATTCATAAGGATTTGTATATGGTGAATGTATTATGCTGTGATGACTATCTATATAGCTCAGAAAGGCTCCAGTATTAGCTTGGATCAGTGGTGGTTCAAGTATCTTTCATTGTCATTGGAGTACTAAATAACAAAACAGTAAAAAAATCCCTGTTTGAAGGGGTTTTTTTCTTGGAAAATGAATTTCTGTCTATAGCTTATGTTTCCAAATGTAGTCTTTGAGACAGGTACTTTCTAATGATAGCAGCAGTGACTCCTCATTCTTTGCAAGTAACATTTATTCACAAAAAGATACGTGTCTTCTTTCTCTTATCACATTTTTTTTTACTCTTCCTATTCCTAAAAGTAAATCCCGGCCCCACTTGGTCAGTTTACATCCCTTACTCACGTGGGGACGCAATACCATGTCCTTCTCTGCCTAATGCTCATTCAGTTCACCAGTCTCGTGTTGTCTGTGCTGATGGTGTGGGTGCTGCAGAGAGCAGCAGAACTGGCTGGAGGTCTGTTATAAGAGTTTGCTGCTGTCTGCAGCAGAAGTTGGTCGTGTTGTTCCCCATCTGTTCACACTAAGCTAAAAGTGTCTACGTAGAACTGACAGGTGCTACTGTTACTCCAGTTCTGCCCTTTTTCTAATGTGTTACCAATATATGAAAGTGTGTAAGTTGATATATATATATCAATAAATCTCAATATATAGATAGAAACATTTAGGAATCTTTAACTCTGGGTTGCAGACTGGCATCAGTTTCCATTTCCTGTGCTTAAGCTGACGCAATCTGATTCATGTTGACTTTTGGTTGTCAGTGAGCCCTTACAAACATCCTGCCTTAAAGTGTGCTTGTTAACCTGGGCATGGCATCACACAAGTTCAGACTCAATGCAGAGCTTGGGGCAGACATAAATATTTATTTATTTGGTTGGTAGGTTCTATATTTAATACATTATATTTATCTGTGTGTGTGTGTGTCTGTAGTTGTTTACCATTGCATGAAATGCTGATCACATTTATTTCTTTTGGTTGAAGACAACGTACTTATTGAGTAATAATACTCTGGTTATAATGTAGTTCAGCAGTGTTGGGGATTAGCCCCCTATTCAGCCCCTGAACAAATATAAACTGCTAATTTCTACTGTTTCATTATTGTTTGTCACTTGAGGATTATCCCTGATTTTAAAATATTTCTCCCTTTGTAAACAAGCTTATTAGGAGGTATGACTTGAACAATATTAAAAGCTTTCCTGGCCTCTTTAAATAATTTCTCTGCTCTTCAAAGTTATGCTTATTATGTATGTTGTTCTTAGGAGCTAGATCAAATTGTGGCATACGAGCTGAAGACCGGAGGAGTTTTACTGCATCCAATATTCGGAGGAGGAAAAGAGAAAGACAAGTATGTTTATTTAAGCTGCTAGTCATTGCAGGGTATGTTTTTATGGGGCCATTAATATATGCCTTGGGTGTGTTGTGTAGCACAAGGCCAAAGGCTGAAGAGCTCAAGCTGCCCCAGGCATGTATTACCAGTCTCATAAAGTACATCTAGAGTATATTGTAATACCTGTTGTTTTATTTTTCTTTGAATTTGAATCTCAAAGGAAATGAAGTATAATGAATGTTTTTAATGCTGTTACAAAACTGCTTTTTAGTAAGAGGGTAGGAGAGAACATGGAGCTAGAATTTTGACATGAGTATTTCTGGAGTGGTTAGTAAAAATTTTCAGGGTTTTTTATGGTATCATCAGCTTTCTATTTCTTTGCTCTTTTTTCTTTCTGCTCTCAGATATCACCTTGTAGTCTTAGACTGAGATTTCTTAGTGTATTGGGGGTAGAAGAGTATTAGATCAGTGATCTCTGAAGTACTATTAGTTACCAATGTGAATTGGCTGGATTTTTATTTTCCCTATAGTTGTAGCTTCAGTATGTCTAGCTTAGAATGATTCCCGTTCCCTCTCTTGTAATACTTCAGTATTACTCACTGAGTAGTACTAAACTCTGGAGGAAAAAAAATTTGCTGCCTGTCAGATCAGCAAGTCAATACGGGTTTCAGCGACCAGCTTTTGCTGGGTTTTTCTTTGCTTGCGTAAATTGATCTCTTTATAACACAGCCTCACATGGAGTTGCTTTTTGGAAACACACAAGCAGCATGTACACAGTTGCAAGGTTGAGCCTGTGCAGGTAGACTACCATGTCAACTTCTATTCTTTACTGCAGCACAAGCCCCTGTATTATGAAAATGCAACCAAAATTGCCTGTAACCATGGTTCTTTTGTATTTGATTGTGTGCAAATCCAGATTTTGTTCATTTAAAGTCAAAACTCTGGATTTAGAACTGAATGAATTATGAAAATCACAGTAATCAGATGAAACTAGAGTTAAGGAGCAAATTTTTGAAGAAGGGAATTCACTAAAATCAAAATCTCTTAACTGTTAGTTTTATTAGTTTCACTATATTTATTCTAAAATTGGACACAAGTGACAAAAGCTTGCCCTAATGCTTTTAAAGGTGTGTTTCCTTGCTGTGATGATGCATTGTTGGAAACTGTTTCTACAGTTATTTTACTACTTCACTGTACTTACTTGTTAGTAATAACCACAGCATCACTTAAATATGAATTACAACTTGCTGTTCTTTGTAGATTGTGGAGTTCCTTTGTATGTAAAGTGTGGATATGTTCCTGACTCTAGGAGATAATTTGTATTCAAGAAAAGTATTTTCATAATGGAACCTAGAACATTTTTCTCCAGTATAGTCTGTGCATTTGATTTCTTTGTTCTGCTTGTTATGATGCAGTTTCCTGCCAAATGTATTTGCAGCACAGCAGTTCCAAATTAATAATAATATGAAGAAAGTTTGTATTAAGTAATAATCTCATTTTTCAGCTAAATTAGAAGTAAAATACCGTAATAAATCATCAAGGGGAAAGAGAAACAAAAGCCCAACTTCCTTCAGACACATGAATTAATTCGTGTGCAAAACAAAGATCGCAGATTCTTCCTGTTTATATCTGGTGTAGCACAAACACTGCACTTCAGATTGCTTATTCTGAAAAAATAAATCCCAGAGCCTGGGAAAGTGAAGGAAAGAAAACTGCAGATTAACTGCTTTATGGAGGAAAACTTCAGAACAAAGCTTTGTGTGTAACCTTTTCATTTTGTGTCCTCCCCTCTTAGACTGTGGTTCTCTTCAGCCTCTGATTGTGCTGGTACCACCCTACTGTAAAAATTAAAAACTTCTAGAAGTTCATATAGATATATTTTGTATGGAAGAAGCTTACTGACTGGGTTTACACTGAATGGCTGGACTGTGTTCAAGAGCATAAGCATAAAATTCTGTGGAAAAGCTGGTTCACTTTCTATTTCAACAAAGGTTCTAGGTCCATATTGGTAATTTTAACACTATTTTGGTGCCAATTCAATAAAAACTATGGAATTACTATGATTGAAGAAAAATGTAATCTGAAGGAAAGTATTGAATGAACTACAAAGTGTGACTGTCAAATGCAAACCTGTCTCAACTTGTTTTGCAGTTAAATAATGTAACCAGTACCAAAGTCAATCAACAGTTAGTAAATTTGAAAAGGGATCTTGAGCTTGTGGGTCCTGGCTCAGTTGTAATTTGCAAGAAAAGAGTTTTATGAAAGTCAATCAACTGTATCATTTGAAGCTGGATAAATAGTTTTTATTCTGAGACCAAATTATTATGTAATGTCTGAGCCACAACCTCAGTTTCCTCCTTGAATTTCAGTTCTTTCATGGTTGTAATCCTTCTCTACCTCAATACAGAGAAGTATTCAGAATAACAGGAGAATTGTGATAAGGGGAACTTCAGCAACTGCTTATCAACTACTACAAACAAGGAGTTAACCTACATACTTCTTTGTCACAGAATCACTGTATCTTAGAAGGGTAATACTTGCTTAAACTTAGAAATACTTCTCTTTTTGTATCTTCTTAAGATGTTTAAACAGATACTTGTGAGCAAAGTCAAGGGATTCTCCCACTAAATAGAAAGGTGGAAAAGTGATTAAGGTATTGCAGCTACCTTGGCTCTTGTCATCTGAAATATTAAGGGCTGCAGAAAAGGAGCTAAGTGCTGGTACTGTGTTGCTAGAACACTTGCTAGCAAACCTCTGCAAACCTGGTTTCTTCAGATGTTTGTTATTCATTCATGGAGAGCTCAAATGTCCTGTGAAAAATACTAAAAGAAAAAACAAAGCAAAGCAACGTGCAGTTGCCACAGACTTGGGTCATCAGTAAAATTAAGTCAGACTGTTAATAATTTCTACTTCTCAAATAAGAGTCTCCTTAAAAGGAGGCAAAAAAGTCTTATTTTTGTCAAGGATTAAATATTAGCAGCCTAGTCTTCTTTGACATGTTAACTGATTTAGAAGACACCAAGTTTGCTAATATATTGAAAGATAGAGTTGCGAACTAAAATGAAAGCAAAGGAATTCCTTAGGCACGTCACATGAAAGTGTTATGTCAATGTAAAACTCCTACTGTTCTCGGATTGCAAGAGTTATGTATTTAAATACGAAATACTATATGCAGTCACTCTTAAATTCCATTAAGAAATGAAATTTCTTAAATTCACTCTTAAATTCCATTTAAGAAATTCCATTTCTTAAATGGAAGTGGAAAAGGTAAGGTTGCTGATTCATGAGTAATTTCCAGACTCCATCACAGGTTCCTTGCTCAGTTTTCTGGTGCTTCCACTCCATCTACAGCAATAGACAGCAGCTGTCATGCGCCATTAATCTCTGTGCAACACTTGCTGGATTCCAGGTACATACACCCTTGTCACCTCTGGACAAGTGAGTGCTCATTTTAAGTGTGCCATAATTTGTAACTACAGCAGTACAAGAAATCCTAAGTAATTGTTGGTGCAGCTCTAAGATTGGTTGCTGGGGCACGTTTTAAGTTTCATTCAATAAAATGCAATATAGATGTTTTCTTGGTTTGTTTTTTTTTTCAGCCCTGCTTCACATTTACATTTTTCTATCAAACACCCTCATACACTGTCCTGGGAATATTACACTATGTTCCAGTGTAAAGCGCATCTTGTTATGAGACTGATTGAGAACAGAATCAGCATGGAGTTCATGTTACAGGTAGGTATTTAGATGATTATGTGGAATATAGAAAACTCTTTGTCTTCAGTTGCATTTCTGTTCATTAAATTCAGTTGAGAGAAGAACAGAACAGATTATCACAGGACTCCATTTGGAGATTCAGTTTTAGCAGAACTGAACAAACTTTTGTTTGTTTGGGTTAGGATAAGGCTAGCTGTTATTCTTATGCATAACTTACAATACTTTTTATATGCTGTATATTCTCTTTAATCTTAAAGTGTTTCATTGGTTTGGGTAATTTTGATTCATTGGTAACACTGAAAGCCTGTTTTACTGTCCCTGGCTGGTGTTGCTGTGAGCTAATCCAATGAAATTATAAATAATGACAATAATGAGAATCCACCTCTCTCATTAAATAAGGTTTTCAGTGCTAGATGAAACTGAGATGCTTATCTTAGAAGAAGCATTTGAATAGAAGATTGTAATTTTATTCTGAATACTGAATTTCTGCAGAACTGTAATTTCTCCTCTTTATTAGTTCTCTTTTGTGACATACTTTAGAAAGAATAGGGTGCTACAAATAGACAGTTAAAAAATGAGTGATGTTTTCATATCAGCTTCAGGTTTTGGGGGGGGTTGGGGTTTTTTTCCTTGGTTAGGGGTTATTTTTAAGGAAAACAAGTATGTTACTGTGCTAGAGCTATTATAGGTAGTGATCAGGTTGAAAATACTGCAGAGAATCTGATGAATGTTTAATTTCTGAAAAAGGAGATATAGTCAGGGATTTCTTTTACTGTTGATAGTTTTTGAAAGTTGATGATCTTTTAATGGATTTTGCATGTGCATATATATGTGTAACTTGGAGGAAGATTTCTGATATGGTCAAGCAAATAACTTCCAGTAATGTCTTTATTTTGAAAACCTTTTTTTAAAGCCAGTTATTACAAAGTGAGTTTATCAGCCTTTAGTTGCAATTCAACTGAAACTAAACAGAAAAGTTTGTTTTACATATAAGTATTTAGGGAAAGTAATAACTTTTTATCATTTTAGGTTTTCAACAAGTTGTTGAGTCTGGCCAGTACTGCTTCATCTCAGAAGTTCCAGTCACATATGTGGAGTCAGATGTTGGTTTCCACATCTGGGTTTTTGAAATCTATCTCAAATGTCTCAGGCAAAGACATCCAACCTTTAATAAAGCAGTGGGTGTATCCTTTTTATTCTTGGTCTGGATTGTTAATACAAAGAATGAATTTGGTTTTTTAATTGGCACTATCAAAAGAATGTGAAGAAGGGTACGAAATACCTTTGCATAAATCAGTTAAGTACGTTATTCTGTGAATTAGATATATATGTGAGCCACAAGTCCACAATCTTTTCATAGTCCTTTGAATTATGCTGGCTTTTTTGCATGTTCTTTATTAGAAGGGATTTCGTTATTTTTAAGTTTTCCATTGAAAGAAGCACAAGAACTCTGCTGGAATTTAGGGCCAAATTATACTAAAAGGATTCCAGAGGACACTGCCCATAGAAATATGCTGAAGTCGGACATGGAAATTGCTATAGTCTGGTGCATTTTAATATGTGATTTCCAGTAAATCACCATGAAATAAGTAACCTAAAGCACAGACTATTAGTTTACAATATACAGTAATAGCTTGGTAGCATGTGTTAATAGCACGATTTCAGGTAAAATAAACTTCTGTGTGTTGATTCTTCAAATTTAAGTGATAATAGTCAAGAAACAGATTTCTTATTTTGAATTGATAGGAGGGGAAATTTGAAGTGGCTCTATTTAAAAGGTTTAATTGTTAGTTTTATTTAATGTGACTCCAGGCTAGAATTGTACATGACTGCAGCAAAAACATGCCTTACTGTTGTAATAGAGAACAAAAGTAGATTTTTTGAGCTGACTTAACAACGTTCATGCATCTCAATATCTTAAGTAAAAAGCACTGTATAATTAGTATTTATAGAGTAATTTGAGAGGTTAGTATTTTATTTGCATCAGAAGTGTTCATAAAGTAGGAATACACATTATTCTAATTTTCATACTTTGCTGTGCCAAGCACTTAAGAAAAGTAGGAGTTCTGTATTCACACTGTAGCTACACCTAAATGTGAGCATTACTATCTGAGCTGGATGAATCTTAACTACATCAGTTCTTCAAGGACGAAGGAAGTGTACCTCACACATTTTGAGATTTTTTCACCTTCTCCGTACTTTGACCCCAAGGTTGATCCTGTCAGCTGTAACTTGTATTTAATCCTATGGTTGCAACCTCCTACCATGCTTCAAACACTGCTATTCCTGTGACAATGGATTTTCCACCTTGTAAGATCACAGCAGATCTTTATATTGTTTGGGAAGAGATCCTACTGCTATAACTAGTGCTGTCTTATGCCATTAGCAAGGGCTGTGCTGATGCTCAGTGTAAACCTTGTGCTCAAGAAACCACTAAAAATGTCTTAAACTGTACCTGATGACAAAGTCCCAGAGCTTCATGAAGGCAGCCTCCATGAAAAGACCCAGTCTGAGGTATTTGGCCAAATTTTGGGAGGAAAGTTAATAACCCCTGTATGATAAGAAGTGTGTTTGAATAGGTAAGCTCCTCCCTTAAATGTTGGGACATGCAGATTTTCCTCCCTTGCTTTTGTCTCATATTGTCAGAGGTTTATGGGAGTGTATATTAGACTAAAATGCTTCAGTTTAGTGGCTTTGTTTACTATAAGTAAAATGTATTAATGGCTGTCATACAGAAATGAATGATGAAATTATTCATAGGAAAAGTTTTCTTGAAGAAATCATTGCCTGGGCAGAAATTTAGAGTGAGATTGTTACATTTTATCATTCATATTGCTTACTCTCATGTGTATGTGAACTCATATACACACACACGTGAATGCTCACATGACCCAGCAATAAATGCTGTTTGAAAAACAGCAGCAAAATAATGGAGTTAAATGTAGTGTGGGTAGAAAACAGAAACTAATGTCTTCATTTTCTCCTTAGTTTATTTAACTAAAATACATAGTAAAACCTTATTGAAATTACTGAAGTCTTACACAATTACTTTTTCTGAGAGCATGCCAAGGACATTGGATGTGGTGGAATCCAGAGTAGTTTTTCATAAAGAATGCCTTTGTACTAAGTAGTTTTCATTGCTCTTCGGTTTTTCTCCATAAGAGATGATTGGACATTAAAAAACTATTTAAAGAAAAAAAAATTAAAGAACGTAAAACCCCAGAATTTCATGAATGAACATGAGTGATTTCATTTCCAGATTTTCTTGGAATGGGAAATTCTAGGAATAAAGAAGCACAAATCAAGTGTTAAGAATTGAGAATTATGGCTTTTTGTAACTATTGCATTGTACAGTAGAATTCCTATACTGCTTATTAGGGATCAGAGTGGAGTGGTAAAATTTTATGGTAGCTTTGCATTTAATAGAAAACGCAATGTATTGGAATTGGAAATAAAACAAGATTACACGTCTCCTGGGACTCAGAAATATGTGGTAAGGTCCATTTTCCATATTTTACCTACACGTTCAAGTATGATGTATACATTAATAAGCATAAGTTTAACATAAATAACCAAATATTGTGAACTTGAAGGGTCCTCTTAAAGTGACAGTACAAGAACTTGATGGCTCGTTCAACCATACGTTGCAGATTGAAGAAAACAGTCTTAAACATGATATACCTTGCCACTCTAAAAGCAGAAGGTAAGAGCTAAAATACTAACTGCAGGTATTTTTATTATGGATTTATGAAAACATACAGGGCATTTATGTGCTTCTTCTTACTAAATAAGATTTACCTGTGATGTAAGTGGAGAATTTCTTGCTGTTTAAGGACAGCAGGAAACTTTACACAGTTCTTAATTATAAATCATTTTGTAAAAGTTTTATGAAGACCTGATTTATGTAGATTGAGTTGAATGAAGACTCTAAGTACTCAAATTATTCAAAATGCCTTTGAATAGGAATATAAATTAGAAGGAAGACAAATGTAGGCCAGAGGAGTGCCTCAGGTGAAGAGAATGCTGGGACTGTTAGGTCAACCTAAAGAACAAGAAAAGTGACATACTTCCCACATAGAATCTTTCCAACTTCTAATGCATTTTAATAATTACTTTGAATTCTACTTCTCAGACTTTTATGTTTATGTGTAATTGTAAATATGGTGGGAGTAAAAGTTGTAGAAATGGATGCATAGCTCAAATTTGTGAATATTTTTTGCTGGAGAGAGCATTATGTTTTTGTGTGGTGAAATACAGAGTACTTTTGCAGTCTTAAACATAATTTATAAATATATATTTGCCAGTCTGTTAAGTAATTTTTTTTCTCTCTTTTTTAATAGAAATAAGAAGAAAAAGATTCCACTGATGAATGGAGAAGAGGTGGACATGGACCTTTCTGCTATGGAGTAAGTTGGCTTTTTGGACTTTCTCAGTGTGAGTCTGAGCCATCTTCCCCTTGTTTAAAGCATGCTATTTTGAAGGATTGGATAATAAAGTTATACTTTACTGTATGACTGACAGCTTTAAAGGCTATCCCACATTTCTTTGTCTTCACTGTGACTTTCCTGCTGTAACTGGGGAAATGCTACAGTGTATGCATGTGTGCAAGTGTAAGTGTGGCAAAGTGTAAAAAGTATTGGTTAACCAATGTAATCAGATTTTATAAAAAGTCTTGGGCATGCTATGAGGATAATAAATTACTTGCCTCTTAACATATTTCCAGTGGTACCTTTAAGCTGACTTTATAGGTAAAAGGTAAACAAGCATTTGTTCAAAACAAAGTGAGAGCAATTTTTATTGCTTTTTCATGAAGATCATTTAACTGCCGCTAATACAGACAGTGTTTCAGTTCCTGAAATCTGTAATTAAAAAATAATTCCTCTAAATTAAAAATAATGATGAAGTGCTTCACACTGAAGTCCACACTGTCATTAATTTCTGTTGGAACTGTTACGCTCTATGGAAGTAAATTGTTGCTTAGTGTAAATACCTGTGTACCCTCCTTGACTTGGAACCAGTCATGCCCTCAGAAATAGTGGAGGTGTTGGCACCTTGTTTTCTGGCTGAGGGATGTAAAAAATCTGCTCTTGAAAGCCAGCCGTGTCTCTTTGAAGAAGGATAGATTGCTTGTCCCCTTAAAAGTGTTGCAGATTCTCATAAATGAGCCTCATCTAATACATGATGGGAAAAAAATTTGTAAGACATATTTGCATTGAGCAAGTCATTGCTGTCATTTCCATATGACAGTTGACATATGAATCATTTAATTGTATTGAAGGATAATTACCCTAAATATTTGTAGAGTACTTTTGATCAGTTATGCTCAGGTCCCTGCTGTGTTACCCTGAGCTGAGACTACAGTGATCTTAGAATGACCTTGGAAGTGGGATGGGATTTTATGCAAGACATTCGCACTTTATCTGGTAACCTGCTCTGTGGTGTGGTCATTCTGTTGTCCAGTATGGGCTCCTCTGCTTCAAGCATGTATGATAATACCCATTCTCTTTTTCTAAATATTTCACTGTTGTTTCTTTAGCTACTAACTTGATGGTAATTCTAGATTTTCTACAAACATATACAGAAATACACATCATATTTATCATGATGCTCTTTTCATCATCCAAACTCTCTCTTAATGCCATGTTCGTATTTTGGTTTTGTGATTTTTATGTGGAACGATGAGTAAGAGAATGTATTGCATAATTCATGCTTCTTGCTCCCATAAATTACTTCTGCAGTCACGGTGCTGTGTGAATACTAAAGTGTAAAATGTTTGTTTTATGGAATGGAATACAACTGGAATACAACTGAGTCATTTTATGTGTGGGATAACTTTAATCCTGGTTTTTATCAAAATTTTCATGGTTACCTTTGTCAGCTTTCAACATCATAGCATGTGAGTGGTTGTAAAGGAGTTTCACATCGATTGGTTTTTAAAAAAGTGTATTTACCACCAGATTTTCTTTCTTGGATTTTTTTTTTCTTTGTAGTCTTAACTTTGTGTAGTCTTTTGAAGGTGTTAAAATGCTTATCAGTTAGGAAAATCGTAGTATCTGAGTAAATAGAATTAAATAGACTGAGATCATACTGTAGTTTACCATGAACAAAGTTCTGTAGGTTAAAAATACTAAACCATTGTATTTACTGTAATATATTAGAAGTTTTGACAGATTGCCCTGGGAGGCTATGGAATTCCCATCCCAGAAGCAGGAGATTGGAGCAGGAGACTTTCAAAAGCTCTCTCTAACCTGTATTTTGTTACAGTTCTTTGAATTTAAATACTTTTCAAATACCTCGTAACAAGGTAATAATTGTCAAGTTAGAAGATCTTTAGAATTTCTATAATCTTGAAATTTTGTAAGCTATTGATATTTTTTATGTCTGTCTTAGTGCTGATTCCCCCTTGCTCTGGATAAGAATAGATCCTGATATGTCGGTATTGAGGAAGGTGGAATTTGAACAGTCTGATTTCATGTGGCAGTATCAGCTGCGCTATGAGAGGGATGTGGTGGCACAAGAAGAAGCCATTCTGGCATTGGAAAAGTTCCCTACTCCGGCATCCCGGCTTGCACTGACCGACATCCTGGAACAGGAACAATGTTTCTACCGGGTGAGAATGCTGGCCTGCTTCTGCCTTGCGAAGGTGAGGTGGTGTGGATGGGGGAAAGGGAGGAAATCCACTAGCCTGTAAATGGCTGAAAATGGGTCAGAACTCATCACAGTTCCTAAACTGACTTGATATTTAGCTTCTTAAATGTATTTGCCAAGTATTTTTAACATGACTGATTTGAAAGGAAAGTTTTATTTTAGTCTGTAAATGGAGACTGCAGAAACTTTCATAATTGTCAAAATTGAGATGTCAGACATGAAAACCACAAGGGATTTTTCCAGATTTCATTAAGTGGCAGAAATAAAAGGCTTTTGTTTAAATTTCTTTTCAGAACCAAAGTATATTTTTTATTATTTTACTGGGAGTTTCCTTGGCCGGTCTGTTGAGAGCTCTGAAGTGCTGAAATTCATCTTTTTCTAATTGGACTTCACATTGCTGTTCTATATTGTTTCAGATTGAATAGGGTCACAAAATAAACATCAAGTTGGGCTACAATTAAATATTAAAAAGCCAAATAATTGCCTTGAAAAGGAAAGTTTTGGGGTTAAACATAAATTAGACATAAAATTAGACATAAAATTAGCATTAAGAATGAAAATTGATAAACCCCTAATTTTACAACACGTGGGTGGAAACACAGAAGAACAAGACTTTCTAAAATGGCCTATTGGTGACTTTTAATGACATGAAGACATATTGATTGACAATTTGGAGAGTTCAGATTATTGACATATAGCTTGCTTTCTACTGTGTACCAGTTGGGGAATAATTTAGTTCCTGTACAGAAATAAAGCATTCAGCCATATTTTGAAAATAAAAATTCCAGTGTTTTTTACAAACTATTTTTATATTATGAAACATTGATATGAAACTGTCAGTGTATGTTCTAGTATTGGTGCTGCCAGTATCTGACTTAAAATATGTGTTTTCATAAGAAAATCACTTGGAATATCTAATAGTATATATTCCACAGGTAAATACTAAAAGAGCAGTTGTTGCAACACTTAAATGGTATAGTTTTTTCTGTCTTTACTTTAACTTCTTAGGCAATTGGGCTGCAGATAATCATTGCTGGTTTTGTTCAGTTGTAATTGTATGGAAAATCTTGGGTCTATGAATAAGATGGTTGACTTGCAGAAAAGAAGATAAGGCAAGCAAAAAGTATGGCAAAAGTGACATTAAATCAAGGTGAAGGGGCATGGCAGAGCAAAGTTGTAGATATGTTTATGTAAGTTACCTGGAAGAAAAGTGTAATACATTCTATTACTGATTCCAACATCAGGACATTAATAAGAATAACTTCCTATTGTCATTGAGTTTAATTTTCTCAGGCTGTAAATTTGGGATTTGTATCCTTTACTGAAAAAGCCAAGTCCCTCCTGATTATTCCAGAGGAATAGTAATTCTTCTGGAGGAAGATTAATTATTCTTTTTTGTTGATTTACAGTTTCTAGCTGGGTTGTAGTTACCGTTGTCAGATATTCTCAGTGTACACATGTTGATCCAGAGAAATTATATGTAACAATGCAATTATCAAACTGAATTTGCTACACTTTTTTGGTATACGTCATTGTTAAACAGGACTTCAGTCTCTCAGCAGTGAATTATCCAGGTGACATATTAAATCTTCATTGCTACATAAATTTTATATTTATAGTTTTAAGTTCTTTATCATAGTTTCTAAGCAGTCTTTGGGATTAATCTTCCTCTGCAGGAAGAGTTATTGTAGCTTTCAGAAAAAGCTTTACCTGCATCTTTAGTTCAAACACTTCAGTTATTGCAAGGGGAAGATTGATTGCAGTATTTTCCCTCTCTGACTTTCCTTTCAAGCCTGGCTTAGTGGAAGAATGGTTTTTAGTAATAAAGCATCGCTGTTCCACAAAAGCAATAGCGAAGTGGGTTGCTGTGCATGTTCAGATGGCCTCTGGTTTTCCTTCACTTACTGCATATGTAATAGCCTTTGAAACAACTTACATAATTTAGAAGGAAATCATCAAATTCAGGTTTTTCTTTGTAAGAAGAAATTTTTCCTTAGTTTGTGGTGGGTCTGTAACAATGGGAATTCCTGCTACATTGTAGGGTTCATCAGTGCCATTTGTTTGTGTGCACACACACATCAGGCAGGTGCACCATCAGCAGGCGCAGGTGTTCTTGTCTGCAGGCTTTCAGTGCTCCATACAGCAAATGTGTGAAACCCAGGATGCTGGGAAGGTCCAAAAAGCAGATTTGTCTTTGTGGAACCTTAACTGTCTTACAGCAAAGCAGACTATAGCAATAAATTGTTCTCAATACACAGTCTTTTAGTAAATGACAACTAAAGTTAGAGGGAGCTGCCTTGTCTTTACTTTAGGGGTGGTCTTTTATTCTTAGGGTGCCTGAGGCCTGTTTTAAAGTCTAGGCTGAGGTTACTGGCAGGGTAAATTCAGGAAGTTGGTATTGCAAAATCCCCTTCCATTGCTGGCTTCTGTAGAGTCAGAGAACTTGGCCCAGTGAGCACAGAATTTTCATCTAAAGTATATAAAAGAGAAAATAATGAAGAACAGAAGTTTATCATGGAATGATAGTTAGTTGCAGATGTCTTCGAAATGGAACCATTTCCATAAAACTTACCTTTATTGTAGAGAAGATATATTGGGAATGACAGTGAAAACTTAGCTAATATAAGATAATACACTCATGAAAGTAAGTATCTGTTTAAAGGAGAGAATGTTCTTGGCAATTAGCCTTTTTGATTATGGGAAATGTGTAATTTTCTACAGCCAAATTAAACTTGCAGTGGTCATGCTAATACGATTTCCCTTCCGCCCTACTTATTCAGATTGCAAATTCCATGGTAAGTACGTGGACAGGACCACCAGCCATGAAGTCACTCTTTACCCGAATGTTTTGTTGTAAGACTTGTCCAAACATTGTGAAGACCAACAACTTCATGAACTTTCAGAGTTACTTTCTTCAAAAGGTAAAATTTATTTTTTCTCAATGAATATTTTAAAAGAATTGTCAAAAATACAAAAACGTTCCTACAATTGACAATTACAGGGACATGGATAGCACAAACTCAGATTTACTCTTTAAGAAAAATCAAAGTAACTAATTCTTTCTCATATGGCTTGAGTTTGTTCCATTTTATTAAAAAATCAACAAATTCTTAGCTATTTTTTCTTAGTAGCTGAAGTTAAATTAGCAGTTTCTTCAGGAGAATGGAGAGTTATACATTATCGTATAATTACTTGCAAGTATTTGTGAGCTCATTCTTAAATAGGACTGTAAAGAAGATACTAATTTTATCTTTTAGGTAAATGCAGCAACTGCCTTTATTCTTTATAAGCAGTTATACCATGCCGCAAGTAAAATCTTATAACTCTTAAATTGATGGACTTTTTAGTTCAAGACATTGCATAATTCTTCTTGCCCTCTTCTTTCTATTGTCAACATCACATATTGCTGCTCTTTATTTTGGTGTTAGCACAGGTTTTTTTGCTGTAACATATCGTTTTTGGTTGTTCATTGTGTAACAGAATTAATTACCACATTCATCTTTCAAGATTCACGTGACAGGGTGATTGAATTCTTACTTCATAGATTTCATATTACTGATTTTATAGAAGACTCAAATTTTGTTTTTTTTTATTCTGTCCGAAACTGTTTCATCCTTCGTGTCATTCTTGGACCTTCTTTTTATATTTTTCTGCTTTTTTTGTCATTGTTCATTCTTCACCATTAAATCTTGCATTTTTCTCCCTTTTTAATCCTGTGTTCAAGTTTGTAGATCTAGAGTAAGATTCTTAAATCTGTGTTGAGTGGAGCCTAGTGATCTGCTTAGCTCATTCTGAAATAAATACCTAAAGTGAAAGCTGTCTGGCTAATAATCCTTCGGGCTTCACTGAGCCTGTTGGGTCTGTATGTCTCAGTGAAAGTGGAAGCTTAGACAACGTGTTCACCTGAAAACACTCAAATTCAGTGTCTGTCTCAAAGTAAATTCCATCATCATTTTCTGTGTCTCATGGCTTTTCATTTGATTCCTTTTTAATAGTGTCTTGACTTGGGAGTCTGTTTTTGGATATACTT
This sequence comes from Cyanoderma ruficeps, assembly GCA_008694505.1. Taxonomy (NCBI): domain Eukaryota; kingdom Metazoa; phylum Chordata; class Aves; order Passeriformes; family Timaliidae; genus Cyanoderma; species Cyanoderma ruficeps. The sequence goes on along the minus strand of VZDJ01000346.1, from coordinate 17,172,303 downwards.
CTTTATTTGAAATGTCTGTACTGTGACTAATTACTGAGCAATAACTGCATAGTTTATTTGATCTGAAAATTATATACTATGTGGTCTGACTTTCAAAAAGTATGTAAATACAGCTTTTCAGACACCTGCTATTGTAAATTTGTTAATTGCTGATTTTCAGGATGTAGCTATCATTTTGATATTATGAAGAGTAATATTAATTAATTTTATTACACAGACTATGCCTGTTGCCATGGCCCTTCTGAGAGATGTTCACAACCTTTGTCCTAAGGAGGTTTTAATGTTTATTTTGGATTTGATCAAGTATAACGATAACAGGAAGAATAAGGTAAAGACTGTGTTTGTTTTAATCTCTGATTTTTTTTTTATGAAAAATGTTTTAGGTAGTACACTGTTTGTTTACTTTGTATTTGCAGTAATGGCATGTTTGATGTGCTCAGTGCTGATGAAAAGGGGATGCAGTAAATGTTAGAGAATGTTCTGTAGGTGACGTTTGTATGGCGGCACTTCTTGGATGTTTCAAAGCTCTGTGTGCTTGTTGTTACTAAGGACCTGCTTGTCTTCATTTGCAGACATAAGTTCCTTGCTTTACTCTTTCATTTGAAAGATGCAAGTGTTTGGAGAAAACGTAACATGAGTAGTTAAGCACTGGTTTTTTTTATGTTTATTTCACCTTGAGAGGAGTAATTGAAAAATCAAGGAAAGGAAGGAAAGGAAATAATGTTTTTTAACACTATACCAGACTCTGGAATTCTGTGTTCTGAGTATCAGTTCTTTGTCTTCATCTGGTTAAATAACAGGTGAACAACAGGTTCATATTGTTCAATCACTAAAGTGAACCATTTGAATTGGAAATGTTGCCACCCTGAGCTCCTTCCCACACAGACCACTTATGAAAGATGATTAAATGACCTTTAAGATCCTGAGATGATACAGAATTCCATCTCTATAGCAAGGAGCCTAGCATAGTCTTTCCAATTAAGTATCCAAAGTGCAGTGGAACCAGTCTGATGTCTCTTAAGCTTCATTTTTTCTTGTGTGTAGAACACATACTGCAACAAGACGCATGCTGCTTGTTACTGAAATAAGGATGGTGGATGGGGAGAGGTAGAGAGTTGGACACATAAATGCAAGCATCAGTAGTCGCAGAAAGGGGTGTCATGTGCTGACATCTTCTTACCACTGAGGGAGTGACTCAGCCTCACCTTTCCATGTGTCCCTTGTACATGTGTTTGACATCTGCTGGATCTGACAGATGTTGGGTTTTTTTAGGTTAAAGTAACTAATATTCAAATCCAGTACTTCTTCCTTCTTTTTGTAAATATTATTTTTATTTGTTTTGCTACTTACAAACACAACCAACAGATGCCAAAGACAGCATAATGGAAGGGGTGAAACTATGAGCCCAGGTAAGAGGAGGGGACAGAGAAGTAAGATTTTCTTCACTAAGCAGCAGTGAGCTTATTAGTTTGCTTCAGAAGCTCATGAAGTTGCTGGCTGGATTAATGGTATGATTTCAGAACCATTTTTTTCCTGTTTTCCTTTCTCATGCAGTTTCTCCCATGGTCTTGGTTTTAAGATCTGTTCTGTAACAGGGCTTAAGCATTTCTTAGCTTTGAAAGGGTATATATTGTTGTATTTTCTTGTGTTGAATATTGGTTTTCTCTAGTTTTCAGACAACTACTATCGTGCTGAGCTGATTGATGCCCTAGCCAATTCTGTGACTCCTGCAGTCAGTGTGAACAATGAGGTTCGAACCTTGGATAACCTAAATCCTGATGTACGACTTATTCTTGAGGAAATTACCCGTTTTCTGAATATGGAAAAGCTTCTTCCCAGTTACAGACATACTATCACAGTCAGGTATAGTTCAGTGACACTACTTTTCTTGGGTTTTGTGTACCTTTCTGCAGTTAGCTTTTGAGATTTTAGCTTGTATGTCTTAAGTGTCAAATTCTTTCAAGTTTCAAAAGCTGATAATGGAAGTTTGTCTTGATTGCTTTGTTTTCAGCATTCTTGTCAGTGTAGACCTTTAGTAACAGTCATAATTTGATGATCCCATGCCTCTTTAAGAAGAGCATTTGTGAAAGTTTTGCCTTGTAACAATAACTGTAGAGCGTGCAACATCATCTGAGTTGTGTTTTCTCTGAGTTAGCATGGCTCTACTGAAACCAAGCAATGGATTTGACTGGGTGGAAAATTTTGTGTTTCTGCCTAATTCAGATGTAATAAGAGCTTTATGTTAATGCTGTGAAAGTAATTGTAATGTGTTAATCATGTTAATGTGGATAACAATTCAGAACATTTGCAATAGTTGATTTGGAAGAAAGTAATTTTATTTTTCTTGACTGGTATTCCATAAAGCTGATGTAAATTTTCTTCTGCCATTTCTAGCTGTTTAAAAGCCATTAGAGTGCTTCAGAAGAATGGTCATGTCCCAAGTGATCCTGCTCTCTTCAAGTCGTACGCAGAATACGGGCACTTCGTCGATGTCCGAATAGCAGCGCTGGAGGCTGTTGTCGATTATACAAAAGGTACTTTTTTCCAAGTATTTTGACATTTTATAGCAATTCTCATACAAATGTAGTGCTTACCTTATTAATATTAGGTTAAAATAGTGTCCACTGCAAGAGCTTGTATGGTTACAGGTGTATTAATAAGAAACTGAGATTTCTATTATTGTTTTGTCCCAGCAAGTACAGGTATTATGAAGATGTGCTGAGCATTGTTTCTCTGTGCTTTGCAAATTGAATCAGATACTAATGTTTTGAAATAATGAGTGGCAATAAGGAGATTTGGTGATTTGTCTTTAACACTTCAGTGACTTTGATTTAGTTGATTTCAGCCATAATTGCTAGTCAAAGTAATTGATTTTGCTTTACCTTCTTCCTGATACCTTAATTGTGCTTTTTGCATGCATCTTGTGGTTATGAATTTTGGAAACTTAGATTATTGCAGAGATATTTTGGTTCATTCTGTTTTGCCATTCCTTATACATAGCTAATGTTTGTGAGATGTTCACATTCTTCTAATATTGTCTTCATCCTAGTTGACTATTACAGACCCATGAGAAAAAAAACCCTGGACAGTTTCTTAAATGCTCTGTAGTTGATACTCAATCCTGACAGATTTCTAATGGCAATTAGAAATTACAGCTTCAGTGATTTGCATTACTTAAAGTTAATTTAGTATTATATTGTCCTGTTCATATATTTGGGTTAGTCTTTCTTTGTTCAGCAGATTTCTATTACTTTTGTGTTTGGAGGTTTATACCTTTCAAAGTGGCCAAATCCTTCGCTTCTTTCTCTGTAGCAGACTGGTAGATCTAGATTTCTAATTATTCTATCTCAGATTTCGTGGGTTTGTTTTCAGGGTAAAAGAGAGTTTCCTTTGCTTGTTACATGAATAATTGTTTTCTCCTTTTTTTTAAGGGTTATATTACTTTGATATTACTCCTGTTATTCTATCCAGAGACTTCCCAAACTAGATAAGCAATGGGAGGTTTTAAGGCAATTGGAATCTTTGAGCGAATGCATTTGGTGAAATTCAGGTGTCCAGTCACAGGCTGAATCCAGGCTGTCATTCCCAACAGCTGATAACTATGAGGGAGGCTGTGCACCCAGCAGCCTTCAAGCTCCCTTCTGTAATCCACCAGATACTGTCTATCCTTAATCCACTTCACACAGACCACTTGCTGATCCTGTGAGTGGTGCACAGCTAGAATTCAGAACTGTGCTAGTGCTATGCATGTCTCTCTCTTTTCCACCCTTCATAGAATGTTAGTGGAAATATTTGCTGGAGAATAGAAAGCCTGCTCATCAGCTCTTTCCCTTTAGAGCGGTCTCACTAATTCATCCCACCCTGTGGAAAGACAAACTGATAGAAATAATGTTTTCTCATGAAATTCTTGACCTTTTATGGATGCTATTTATAATTAATAACTGGCTCGAATAAGGAAGTGTTTGTATTATAAAGAAATTAAGTGCACATCTAAAACAGCTGATTAAACAAGGGTGCTGTATTAGCAAGATAATAGGGTAAGTTGCTTGAAACCTACAGGGAGCTGAAACTTGAATGGTGAAAAGTAATGGATTGCTTGAAATCAGTGGTGGAGCTGAACAGGGTTTTTGACTGAGCTCACTGTGAGATCCGATAATGACAGACTAGAATGCTGCTGTACCTATCTGCCTTGCCCTTGCCAACAACTTTTTCTCTGATGCAGAGGTAGCAGATGGAAATATCTGTCTTCTATAAAGTCATTACAATTCACCACACAGCCTACTATCTAGCTGGTCATCAGTCATTTCTCAAATACAAGCTTCAGCACTGGAACACTGGAGCTTCTGCTCCTGCTGTAAGACTGGTGGGTTTTTGGTGGAGAGATGATCCAGAAACTCAGTGTGCTAACTGACTTCTTCCTCTACTCGTAGAGAAGTTAGCAGTGATTGTCTTGCCAAGCCCTAAACCTGGCTTTGGAAGGAGAAATGATGGGCCATCTATTGCCAAGAGATCTGATTGTCATTGTTCCCAGTTACCTGGTTTCCAGTTCACACTGGATGCAAACCAGCAGCTATCCAGTGCCTGTTGCTTGTGCCAAAGCTGGCTTTTAACAGTTCTTGTAAAGGAAGCTGACAGATTTTGTAATTTCCATAAAAAGGAAAGTCTGTGTTTTCTGGGTGGAACTTTAAGGATAGGAATAACACTACTTTTTTTTAAGTTACTTGAAAAGAAATAATTTCTCCATGGAACCGATTAAGTTGTTTTCTTTGCCATTAATAGCAAGGCTTTTTTTGAGAAATGGTAACTTTTTAAAATGCTTGAGGCAGCATACAAGGGCTTGGACAGTTTATGTGGCTTGAAGTGAGCAGATTTTAACTTTTTAAAGTTAACTTGTGAGAGGTATATGACTATTAATAGTTACTTGTATAGAACAAGGCAGTTGCATACTTAAAAGAGGTAGCAACAAACTATTCTAAATAAATAACCATTATCAAATTTGATGAATGTTAAAGTTCAGTGTCAAAGATGCTCTGCTGCAATTGCGAATTGAGACAACACTGCTTGTAATTTGAAAAAAAATCACGAGATTTTTGTTTCAGAAAGCAATCACTTGTGTTTATATTTACCAGAGCTGTGAAAACCTTCACATGTTGCTTTTCCCACAGCGTTCTCCTAGACAAACTGGCAAGCTACAGACAAGATGGGTGGTCAGTGCAGTGGGTAAGAATTCGGGTCATGGGCCACACTCAGAGGGCGGTGATCCATTTTTACTCAGGCTGGCAGTCTGTCACAGATGGGTCCTCCAGGGAACATCTTCAGAAATTATGTGGAGAACAGCACTGGAAGCAGCCTCACCAGGTTTATTGATGGGAAAGCTGCTGGCGAGGTGGACAGTTGTCAGAGGGGAGACATCTCACAGACTAGGCAGGCTGGGAGAGCATGAGCTGGTTGAAGTTCAACAAGTGCAAGGTTCTGCACCTGGGATAACATAACCGAAGAGCCCAGAACTGCCCAGGATCTGTGCTTGGAGAGCAGCATCACTGAAAGGGACCTGGGTGTCTTGGTAGATTATAAGCTGACCACAAGTCAGCAGTGTGTGGCTGAAGCAGATCAGACCCTGGGCTGCATCTGCAGGGGCAGTAGTGACAGAGACCGAGATGTGATCATCCCACTGTACTTTGTACTCAGTCTACACTTCAAGCAGTGTGTATAGTTGCAGCCCTCACGGTTCAAGAAAGTTGTGGGCAGACTGCAGAGTGCCAGAGAGGGGCTATGAAGATTATCAGAAGGGTGCAGAACCTGCTCTGTGAGGGGAGGAGTGAGAGTTAGCTCTTTTCTCCCTGGGGAAGAGAAGGCTTAGGGGGACTTCATCACAGTATTTCAGTACTTAGAGAGCAGCTGCAAAGTGGATGGAGTGTCTCCCTCCTCCACATTGAAAGGAGAAGGATTAACAAGTACAAGTTGCACCAAGAGATATTTTATCTTGGTACAAGAGAATTTTGTACAGTGAGAATCAATCAGTGGCACAGCCTCTCCAGGGATGTGGTGGAGTCCCCATTGCTGGAGGTTTTCAAGATGCGGTTGGACAGTGTGAGATAATCTCATCTAGGCTCCCTTTCCCATGGAAGGTTTGAGCACATGATTTTGTGAGGTCTCCAAACCAGGCCTGGTGTGTGGTTCTTCTGGCTAATAAGATTTGTTCTGCCTGAGGTCAGGTTTAATTTGTCATTGCTGTCCAAATTGTTTCATAGTTCCTGTATAAATTTGAAGAGCAGATTAAATGCATTAGTAGCAAAGCTTCAGAAGCCTAGAAGGCTTAGTTTACACTATAAGACAAATAGCAGGGAAGACTTACTTCATTTCTAGCAGAAATAAGTGTAAAACACACAATTTATTTTTTTTTAATCACAAAAGGATGTTGTTACCTGGTTTTGTTATCTAGTACCACCAGCCTAATGGGTTAATCTCCCAGATTTTTTATTTTCTAATTTAAAAGCATTTTAAAATCCTTTCTGTTAGTCAAAATAATTACAATTTGCTAACGATTGTGACTTCATGTTTGCAATGTTGCAATTCTTTGCTGTGTGGTAATAAAATATTATTTTTGTTACATGCAAAACAACTTTTGTTTGCAGTGTTCTAGCTGCCTTCTGTCCTGAGCTAAGGAAGAGCAGCTGTGCATTGAGCTGAGCACAGGAAGTCACTAATCCCTTAAAAGTATGTCCTCGGCATAGTTTTTCAAAGGTTTCTCATTTTTAAGGCAAATCTGAGATTGTAGTTCTGATTTCTGTGGATACAAAATTGCTCTGACATCATCCAGAGCTGTGTAGCCTTGCTGTCAACTGTGCACTGTGTGGGCTGATACGTTCTGCCTCTAAACAGGGCTTACTGGAGCTTCACCAGTGTAACCTGTTTTGTTTTGCCTGATTTGCAAGTGGCCTGCGAAAGACTCTCCAGCCATCATCTAAGCAATATTTTAATGTAGTTGCCTTCTCCTAGCCTAGAAAGGGGTCTCATGTTCTAACTGTCCAAAGCATTTTTAAAACTTGTAATAGAATGAAGTGCTAGCCTTATAAATCAATGCCTCTTCTGTTAAAAGCAATGTATTCTAGTGAAATAACAAGAAAGTATAGATGTTAGAATTGGTTGGACTAAAGAAGTTATATTTTAAAATTGTTGACCAAAATAAGGAAGAAAAGTTGAACTGGGGTATTTAGAACTAAAAATACAATTGGCTGAGGGAAGAAAGAAATATCTCGCTAGGACCACAAGATGGAAAGCAATAGAAATGGTTTTGGACTTGTCTATCCAGTAATGATTAATACACTCTCTTCATTGTTTTGAATAAATGAGAATACTGCTGTAAAAATCTTATAGTTATGCACCTGACAAAAAGATCACATAAAAATTCTTTTATGTTTTGTATAATGGGTGATGATGATATTCCATGTAGTTTCCTATTTTGCAATATTACTCTGATAATCAAAGGAATTTTGTAAGGTAAGTTACATTTCAGACTAACATGCTGACATTGTTTCCAACAGTGTCAAACAGCAGTTTTCCAAAAGCATGTGCTGATAGGTTTCAATGAAGGCTAATGAGGGAAGCATGATTGCAGTTTTATGTAAGCCCTGTAATAGCCCTCTTTCTGTCCTGTGTAAAGATAGTAATCTTTCACAGACTCCTTTGCATGAGAATTGTATATTCTCTACAGAAGATGTTATGCTTCTGAGTCTTGAAAGGATATTTGAATGTGTTCATTTTAGGAAGCACACAATATCCTGATGAATCTTTACTCTGATTTTCACAATCAATGCTCATGCAAATAGTCAAATTGGTTATTATTGAACAATTGAGGCATGTAAGAGTTCTGTAAATGTTTCTATTTCCGTGTAAAGTAGGACACTTTTTACTTTGAATTTGCTCCATAATTAGTGGAATTCCTCTTAAGTTGCAATGATTCATGTTCTTCATGTGCTAATTCAGGAACTCATGATTGTCTTCATCAAAATTCTTCATTTATATATATTAATAGGCATTTTGTTTTATTTTGCTTTGCAGTTGATAGGAGCTATGAAGAATTACAGTGGCTACTCAGTATGGTTCAGAATGATCCTGTACCCTACATAAGGTGAGTTAATAAAGAGACAGGTTTTTTGCTAATCCTGAGGCTACTAAGTCAATTCTTCACCTAGAATTACTTAACTGCTTCTTCACAAAACTGTTTTTCCTTCTTGTTATGTTACATTAATTTAAACATGTTAAGATGTTTCAACAGTTCACATCTCAAAAATTAGTGTATTCTGTTCTTATTCCGCATTATGTTATTTTTGTATTTTATGTTCTATGTTGTGGCAGAAGTCTGAAGTTAGAGATTATTTCTCAATCATAAATAAATATGATGTTGCATATGGCAAAAAAGACTTTGTGATATTTAGAAAAGACAGAGGCTGAGATATAGTGCACACAATATTTGGATGCCAAGGGGTGAAAAGCAATTGTCAGACTGTAGATGGGGTGAAAGGATCATGTGAAAATAAGGTGAAATTTTTACTATTGTTTGTTTGAACTTTTTTCACACTAGTGGTTGGGTATTTTAGCATGTTCATTACAAACCTACGAACACTGAGGTTCATAATAATTGTTTTCCCAACACTTTATTCTTGTGACCACCATTAAAATACTGAGTTTCAAAGTTAAATAACGCTACTTTTACTCTATATAGGTAATTTCATACAAATGTCATAGCTGCAAGGTTGTTCTGTTTCATTTTTGTCATTCTTGTTAATGGAAATAAATGCAGGTTTACTTTCAGTTTAAGAAGGAGATTTAATTCTATTTGTATCCTTTTGAAGAAGAGTTTAAAATTTGAATTGAGTGCAATATATTAGCCTCTTCTAAAAGAAAATGCGAAAAAAAGGTATCTGCAAGAGTCTCCTTGTTCCAAATGTGTAGGACAGCAAGGTAAAAGCTAGCTATACAGAGAAAAATTGTTAAAATAATAAGTAATGAAACAAAGAATTCATTAAAAGTTTTCAAGGCCAAGTTTGAAGAAATAAAATTGTATCTACTTTCAGTTCAGTGTGTAAATACTGTAAGCAGCAAGGTAACTGCTGGATCTTCAGAAACCAATGTAACTTAAGAGGTGGCAGTGTTTGTTTCCAGGAAAATGTGCAAGTCACTGTTTCTGGGCCTGCTATTTTGTATCAGTCATAAACATTTACAGTTATTTGAAAACTCTTTGGTATCAGTATGTAAGGAGTTTATTTTATTTGCCAGTGTTGCTTCTTCTTGGTAAACTTTCAAGTCAGTGTGCAAAGGAAGATGATCACTAAACACAAAAGCATAATGTAGCCTACAGCTGTTAACAGTTATGTCTAAAAACTTCCTATGTTTTGCACCTTGCTTTTTATCTCTAGATTATATTGTTGATGGTAAATCTGTGTATGCATATTGTGGGCTGAAGGAAGAACTAAAGGCATAAAACATGGGTTAAAAATTTGGAAAGTAATCCTGTAAGTTTAAGAAGTCTGTAAGAATATTGCAAACTGAACAGACCTTAGAGTTTTTCTTTTGGAATTAATAAAGGGGTTTTTTTCTGTTTCTTTCAGGCATAAGATTTTGGATATGCTGACCAAGAATCCACCTTTCACCAAGAATATGGAGTCTCCCTTATGTAATGAAGCTTTGGTAGATCAGCTTTGGAAACTGATGAATTCAGGTTAGGTTTTCTTTTGTTTGTTGTGTTGTTGTGTTAGGGTTTTATTGTAAGGTTTTTTGAAATAAGTATTGAAAACTTGCTTCAGAATATGTCAAGAGCTCTCTTAGTTTCAGTAGTTAGAAATTGAAAATCCAGTCTCAGAAGCTGATTATCCTCTATGTACTTCCAGAACACTTAAAGACATAGGCTACCTAACCTTGTTTTTCATTCTTTTGTCTACTGATGTAGTATGCTTTGATGCCTTCTGCACAAAATCATACTTTAAATGTTCAAAATTGTTCAAAGCAAGTGTTTCCTCAAATAATGGTGTCTGTGTTACACTTAGTTTGCTTTGCAATAGATGGTCTTTATTTGTCCTCTTTTTCTAAACTCTCAGAGAATATGAGAGGACAGCATTGGTATAGATAATTTAAATAAGATTTTTAGAAATGCATTATAGACCTAAAACTCAATTTGCCTTGTGACATTAGGAAAGACCCTAGTGAGAGAAGGGCTTACATCTTTACCATTGACCTGTTTTTCATTACTGAAGCAGTTTTATCCAGTCCTAACAAAGTGCCCTTGAACATCTGGCACATTACTACACAGATTACATATAAACATTTATGTAGCTTTTTTAGGTCATTGCAGGCTTTCTGTTCCCTGTGTGTCATTATATTCAGTGTTTAAAAGTTTACAGCTACACTCCAGGGGTTGAAGTGAGGAGACTACTAGTAGTTCAGTTTCATAGGATTTGCCAAGTGTCAGACACAGAAAATAAACAATTTTGATGTTCCCATCAGAGAATTTGTTTCTGCTTTTTCATGAGAGAAGGGTGTATCCAGTGTTACAATCATTACCTCTTTTTTCAAGTAACAAATAGGGTATACATTCTTACTAAGTTTCATGGGGCTTTAAGCATCTAAATTTCTGTGCCTCAAGATGACATAATGTTTCAATTAATTTTCTGTAAGGGATAATTTGTAGCATTGCAGGGCAGCTTGAGAAAAACTGTTGATGTGTGACAAGCTTGTAGCCAGGTTTAAAGGTTCTAGGATTCCAGTTTTCTAGGATTCTAGGATCATGAGTTGCTTTCATTTAACATAAGCACATATGATGGAGAACAGACTCTTATTGATATATGTAATTTTTTTACTGTGTTAATCTGAATTAAATTGATAATATCATAATAGTTCTAAAATTAATATTTTTGAATGTGTCATTCTCTGGGGGGTGAAATGTCCAGATTAATATTCGTATTGCTTTCATTTGTTACTGGGTGAGTGTAACTGGTAATTTGTAACTGGTAAGGGCAAGCTAAGCTTACTCCAAACACTATTTTGGCCCCATAAAACTACTATTTACAGGGATAGATCTTGTAATTATATTTTGTGCTAACTCTTGCACAGCCACATTAACATGGCAGTTGGCGCATCTGTGTCTTGTTTACCAGATGCAGTTCAATTCCTGCTGGGGAACAATATGTTCAATAAACTTGCAATCAGTCAAGAGCTGGGCTAAGTTAACACCAGGATTGCTGTATTTGCAACATTGCACCAGATGTTAAATGTCTTTCTGTTGTGATTGGTGCCAAACGTGCTTAGACCATTTGTCTATGAAGATATTAAAGCAGTACACAGTTTGCAGTGAAAAATAATAAAAAATAAAGCATTGCTTTGTGCAGGAAGAATACATACTTTGAGTATGAATATAAATTAAATTATTGAGTATGCAGTGAAGGACATAAAGTAGTAATGATGTTAAAAAGCAGGCTTGTGCATTTCACTATCAATGCAGTTTCCAGAGAGTAAAGATCTTAGTCATGCTTAAAGCTTTACTATATTTTGTGGAATACATAGGCAAATGCAACCAAATCCATTGATACAGGAAGCCAGTTTGGTAACAAAGTCTTCTATTTACTTGTTCAGTAGAAAAACTTAAGAGTGCGACTTGAAAAATAAAGGCATATGGGTGTGGTTATTTTTCTTTTCTTTTTCATTATGTTATTATAGCACTTACTTTTCCAGTCTTATTCTTCTAAACATGTCTAGCTTATAACCCAGGAAACTTAAAACCTTCCTTTTAAACAGGAAAGTTTAAAAGAAAAAAGTTTAAAAAAGCAAGTGAGTAAGAGCTAATAAGAGGCAGGAATAATGAAGGAAGTGTATCTTAAGCACAGAAAAGTCATACTTTGGTGGGCCTAGATTACTTAAGATGTTATATTTGTGGGAGAGGGGAGATTTTATCTCCATATTAACAATCTCTTTTGTATTTTAGGAACTTCACATGACTGGAGATTACGATGTGGTGCTGTGGACCTCTATTTCACACTCTTTGGCCTCAGCAGACCTTCCTGTTTACCATTACCAGAGCTTGGACTTGTTCTTAACCTGAAAGAAAAGAAGGCTGTACTCAATCCAACAATTATCCCTGAATCAGTTGCAAATAATCAGGAGCCTGTGAACAGTAGTAACAATCATGGACAGTCAGTGGGATTTCAGAACACCGTAAGCACAAACCATCTGCATCCATCCTGTTCTGCTGGCTCCGAGGTCTTGCATGGGTTGCTGATTTAATTTTGTATTGTGTTCAAGCCTCTCATGCTTTACCTAAGCTACCTTCTTACCTCCTTGCTCTTTATTCTGTCCACTTGAAAAGCTGGCATATACCATGACTTTTTGGACATTTTTTAACTGTTTTGCATCACATATGCAAGCTTTCTACTTGTTTTTTTCCCTAGTCTCATCATTTCTGTTCTCTATGAAACTTTATGTATTGCTTATGAGATATGAAGTGATTCACAGAAATGTTTGATGCTGTGATGAAAGCGTTTTTCATGAGACTGTTTCTTATAGACAAGTTATCCAATTTTCCAAAACAAAGCCTTTTATCAGTAAATCTGCTGCATCTTAAAATACATAGATACACCTCATTTTAAACGACTTTAAGTGATGTGAAGGTTGAAATTGTAACACATCTGCATTGAACATTTGAATCTGACAGTATTGTGCTCTGAGGGATTTGTAGCAACTTCTGAAGAATGGCACACATTCAGTTTGGTATCTTTCTGGATTTGGAGGCTTCTAACACATACTCCATTGTGTAGTTAGAAAATAAATTTTTATAAACTATCAAGGTCATAGTTTCCTCAAGAATAACTGCCGCTGGGTCAAGACTAAGTATTTTTGTTGGACAAATTTAATTATGAAGGGGAAAACAAATCAACAGACATGGAAATAATAAGTGATTTTTCTTAACAGTTTCAAAACCAGCATGTGATTAGCATGTTTGAAATTCTTTCCACCCTTTTGAATGGGATGGTTTACTGTTACTTTATCAGTCCCATAGTTATTGTCTAAATAGCTTTTACAGAAAAGTATGTTGAGAGTGCTAATTAACAGTTCCTGCAGGCCCTTTCCAGCAGGGGGAGAAAATGCTACCCAGAGTCAATAATTGTTAGATCTGTCCTGCATATTTACAGAGCATGTAGTAAGTCCTAATTTGCTGCACCTAATCATTGGAATTAAATAGCAGGAGGCATTTTGTTGGCAGATTTTTAGGCTGCAGTTCAGTGAACACCCAAACTTTTTGCAGCCAGACTATCAAAAGATCTCCTCTTAACTCTTCCTAAACTTTCCTCTCCCTTGTACTAGCATAATAGTTGTTGCTACAATAGTGAGCTGGATCAGGGAGGATCTGTTGAGCAGTACCTTTTTATGAACAGGTATTTCAGTTTCCTATGCCAGTTCGTCATGTAGCTGTAAAAACGCTTGTGGCACCCCAGGATAGAACTGTGTGTGGATGAGGCTGCTTCATTTAACAGTACTGGCTTGTACTGGTGTGGAAATATAGCACTGGTATAAGCCTCAGTTTGTACTTTATCCCTTGTATCTTCTCCTATTCCTCACCTTCATTCTCCTACCTTACCTTAAGGTTACTATTTTCACTGTGACTCCCCCTAAATTCAGGGAACTGATTTTCTAGTAGCCTAAAAGAAAGACTGCCTCTTATATCAGACAAAGCTAATCTAGAAGTGTTTCACAGTAGCAATGCCTTGGACAAAATATTAGGGATGAAAAAAGATTAAAGAAGTGATAGAATTTATCAAATTAACTGGATTCTTTAAAGTGAATGTACACTGAGAGCATAAACATGTTAAAATCAGTACTGATAGAGTAGTGCCACTGAAGCTGCTGAGGATGGTAAAAGTTACCCATTTCATAAAATGGAACTTGAATTGTTCAGGGCAAGAGTTTGTGGGGCTAGAATGCCCTTTGTAGGACAGAAGAACAGTTCAGGGGAGCAGTATCTGCCCTTGAGAGTCTATGGTATATATGCCTTCTATAGTTTTTAGTGACCTTTTAATTATGTTTGCTTCTGTAGATGCTTTATTTTCCCTTCTAAATTTTGTCTATTGGACTTTTTGAAACACCTGTCTCCTGTTTTCATTACTGTATGTGTAACTTAGGAGACTCTCCTATTTTTCTATTTCTTTGACTTTGTTCTTTTTACAGTCCAAGCAGTATTTTACAAAACAGTTTTATTCTTTTTAATAAATACTGTTGTAAAATAAAGAAAAAGAAATTACAACTACTCACTATGATTTTTACTAAGTAAAGTAGGCTTTAGTTTTTAAAACAAACTAAAAGAAGATTTAGCTAAATCCCATGTGTAGATCAGAGGCTATCACAGTTTTCCAACTGAGATTTGGCTTGAGGAGAGGCTGCAAGGCACAGATTTATAGACAGGCTATTCAGAGGCAGCAAATGTTGTTGCACACCAACAGTACCATGATTGTGAGAAGCAACAGAAAAGATGCCAATGCTAGATATGCAGAGGGAGCAGGGATAGAAGTAAAGAGAAATTATGTTTGTAGGAGTGGTTGGCACAAATCCATACAGGGTTTTAGAAAATACTTCTTGCCAGAACTACAGAGAAAACTTTGTTCAAATCACTCACTTTACTCAGATTTTTCAGGTATCAGGTCGCTTTCTCTGAAACATGGATCTTGCTATCTTCTAATTTTGGTCTTTTAATGCTGCTTCAGGAGGATGATCATCTTATTAAGGAAACAGCATCCAGCATTTCTGGTCATCAGCAGGGGGTGAAGAGGAAGGCTGATATGCCACTCGGGTCTCCATTGGAGCCAGGGCAAATACTAGAGAAGAATGAAGACAGTAAAGTCAAACTCAAAATCAGAGTAAGAAATGGAAATTCAACTTGCACAATGTGTAGGGTGTTCAGAATAACAGCAGTGGCGTCTGCTGGCTTCCCTTGAAGCTGTGTTCAAACAAAAGGCATGCTGTGTGTATATGTACAGCAGTTGTTGTGCTTACTTTGGCAAAATCATTTCCTATCAAATTCTTTATTGGCTGACCAGAACTAAAGTTGACAGATAATGCTCTTGTTCGCACAGCTTCACAGTTAATTAGAAAGAAGGAAAGACACTGACCCTTCTTAATTTTATTGAACTTTTATTCCTTTACAGTGGTAGATATCACTTCCTTTCCCTCTCACCCCCAGTTTACCTCAAAAATACTTTAAATTCTATTTAGTAATGTTTTTATGAGTTATTGGCATCTGCTTATTTTTTTTTCCTGATATCTTAGTTCTCAAACTCTCAAGAGGAAGAGGAAATTGACATGGACACAGTTCATGACAGCCAAGCCTTCATTTACCATCATTTGAATATGCTGGAGAGACCATCCACACCAGGTATGAATTACTTTATAGGCAAGGTGGTTGTATTTCTTTTCACTACTTCAGTTGTGAGGTGTTTTTTGCTACTGCTTCCTTCCGTACATACAGTGTTGGTAAGTGTTAAATGTTACTGGAATTCCAAGATCTGTAAGAGTACATGTGAACATTTCTTTAGGTTTCAGTAGATGTATAAATCAGTGTATGCATGTATTTTCACACATACCTAAGTAAGACAAGTATAAATCATGCTTATGAAAGTGAATAGCTAAGGAATGAATAAAAGAGCACAAAGTTTAAGTGGAATCCCAGAAGCAATTAGGTAAAACTTGTTTTGCCATAGATGTCATTTAAAAATTAATAATTTTGAAGGTTAAAAAAATAGCAAGACTCCTCAGGTAAAAAGAACCCCTCAAATATTAATGATTTATAATTAACATTAGCAGTTAAAAAACATACAAGCCTCAAAGCTATTTAGAAGAGCTTTCCAAAGTTGAAAAGATTGCATCTGTGAATAAAATTTTTTCATTTCAAGCACTTCCTTTCTTTTACTACTTCTCTTAGTATCTTTTTTTATACAATACTTGAAAATTATTCTCAAGGCATAGTGTTTCTTAGAAACCTTAAAACAGATTGAACTTAATTGTTGAATTTCCACTTCCTTTGCTTCTCTGTCACTAGCAAAGAAATTCAGCAGTTAAGTCTCATTTTCTCAAAATGTTTTAACAACATTTTTAAAGTTCAGTTCCAGAATGTGTCAGTGGAGGAAAGCTGAGGTCATGTGACAATGTACCAAGCATTTGGAGGGGTCTCCCATACTGATTCAGAACAAGATTTTAAGGTTGCAGTACTGTATTGTGTAAAAGTGAAGCTTTTGGCTTTAGAATTCAGAGTTATTGCCCTCTTACTTGTTTTTCTGTTTTTATCCAGTGAGTACCTAGTGTAAAACAGAAATAGACCACAGCAGCAGGATCTGGAATGTTGGTTCTATCTTGAGCAGCCCTAGGTCCTGACAGGTGACCTTATTTGCTTTCTCTGTGACCAGGCAGTTTAGTGGCCCCATTTAGGAGAAGGGCTGCTGGATGCTGCTGCCCTGAGGATCCTGCTGAGGCTTCTGCCTTGGTGCCAGTGCTGCAGAAGCTGAAGGATCGTACTCCATTATGAGGAGTAACATAGCATTTTTCCTTCCTTGGCAGGTGCCCTATCCGCTAAGGGAGTTTATAGTTTCTTTCTTTCTTTTATTTTTTTTTCCCTCAATGAAAGGTAACTGCTGTCACTTCTCAGCTAAGAAATTAAGTTCATATGGGGGCGTTAAAACACAGGGAGGCCTAGTTTCTGGATTCCAGATGGCCTTCAGTTAATGACATGTGCCTACAGCCAACTCCTCCAAGGCAGCTTTGCTGTTAGGTATCTAGAGTAGCAAAACCCACAGCTTTTTTACTTACTTCAACACGGTAAAGGAGCAGGCTGCATATAGGTTACTCTCATGAACTTAGGAGCCTATATCTGCAAAGCTTTAGTTTAAACTTCTCAGAGCTGCTTTGAATTTTGCTCTCAGTGTTATGGTCAACCATCACATTTTCTGTTATGTCAAAGAATGTCGCATTCAGGACATGCAAGTGCAAAGCTGATCTGCTCAGGATTAGTATTTATAACTCATGCATGATATTTTGCAACAATTTTTTCACTAGATTTACACACTCCATGGAATATAAAGTCATAAACAAAACTCTGCCAAAATAGGACTTAGGGGACCCTCTGTGTGCCAGGTCTGTGCTCCAGGACTGTTGTGGATCAAGTTTGTGCTGAAGGTCAGAAAGGGTAAAGTCTGACCAAGAGTGGAGCAGTGGCCACTGGGCTGGAGCTTTTGCAGACCCAAAGCAGACACAAGCTACTTCAAGTCTCACTTGTGTCCTGAAGGACCTTCTCACCTCTATTGTTTAGATATTCAGCACACTGTAATACATTTTCTTTCCTACGTAATAAATGAGACAAATGCCAGGTTTTGCACCAAAATTTATTTTAAATAGTAAGCCTTTGACAAGCATTATTTTGAAACACTTCAGATTTTTTTATTCTTTTGTTGTTGTTGTTGTTTGTAAGGATAGAAACAGTTCAACTTCACATTTTTTTTTCTCCTAAAATTTCACCTATTTCTTATTCATGGCATTTTTCTTAGAAGCAGGGGTGTATGAATTACAGACTGAGTAAATAAAGACAGTTCAATCTTTAGGAAATGGCACACTGCTGAAAAGAAGCAGATGGGGAAAAATAAAAGCTTACATAAATAAAGTTGTTCATGCATGGGAGTGTTCTGTTTTACAAAGAAATCACAGGGCCTGTGAGGTTTTACAACCATGATGGAGGATGGGTGCATTTCAGGGAGTGATTATTGTGAAATAGATTGACAGCAGGTTCTGAAATGGTCTCAGTGTCGTGTTAGTAAATCTGCCTCAGTTCTGACTCCTACTTGGAAGGAGTAAGCACTGAGTGCTCTTAGTCCACTCACAGTTTTCCTCCTGCAGCTGTGGGCTATGTCCCCACATGTCACATGAAGTGTTAGGTCATCAGCCCAACACAGCATGTGAAAAGCAGCTGCCAGGAGGAAGTTCACATTGGGTCCTGTCATATCTGTGGTTTTTTGCTGGATTGTTGGGCTGTTTGGTTTTTTTTTTTCCATTTCCCAGACCACCCCAAATGATGATTTGGATTTCGTCAAGTTGATGTAACCCCCCTAACACCAGGAAAATTTTATTTTCCTTTAAAAGGTGAGGGGGATGTTTTTGTATAGTTCTGCCCATGGATGTGAAAGGTTAAGGCTGAGACAAAGTTTTCTAATACCACTGGATACTTGCTGGATTACAATTTCAGTGTTACAATTACAGCACCTGTCCTAGTTCATATAGAAAATAAATGGTTTAAATTCTACTAAAGCATCTGGATGATAATAGTAGAACTGTGGACTCTGGCAGTTGTAAGGAATCTAATCACTTTCTCAAGAAATAATTAACACAAACAAAACATTACTTGTGAACTCTCTAGAGAATGCTGTTGTGATGATTACTCATCTGCCCTTAGGGCTAGAAACTTGGTAGCCTCCTTTGAACCTCCAAGGCTGTGCAAGGCTACATTTCTAATGTGAGAACAAATTTTATTTGCTATTAATCATCAAGAATATTAGGAACACTCCCTTCACTTAAATCTTAAGATAAAAGACTTTCAGGATGAGATTTTGTGTAAGCAACAGATTTGATCTCTCAGGCTGTAAGTTAGCTTGCCTTACTTTGTTGACTTCGGTGAAATCAGATAAAGGTACACTTCCTTAATATTTCAGTCATCTGAAAGTACAGTACATCAAAAGTGACCTTTAAAAGTTCTGCTGTGTCTGTCAGTGGTTGTTGATTGGCCTGGTCTTTTCTGCTTCCAAAATAAATGCCTGGCTGTAGGCTGCATGATCTGCCAGTGAAGTTACATGTCATTATGGCTCATCACTGGTAAACACTTAATGGAATGTTTTCTAACTAGTTCTGATGGTTTGAAAGTTAACAAAAAGTATCCAATTATCTCTTTATTTCTGCAAAGGAAAGAAAAATAAAATATAGTGACATTCTCTTTGTGCACTGGCAGTTCGTTTTTTGATGACATTCAAAAGCAGTGGGTTTTGAGGACATCCTGAGCATTCAGACTCAGATCAAACAGATTCCTTGGCCATTCTGTTAATCCTTTTGCAGTTTTCCAGGACTGTCAAATTGGAAATTGCCGCTGCTGACTTTGTGGTTGCTCTGTTTACTGTGTAGATGTACATGAAACTTTGGAGGTCTAGACCACAGTCATAATATTGATGGATTGTGGTCTTGTTTATCACAGTTATTGCACATTCAGGAAATTATGGTTTATCTGAATTGACTTTTTTCTGAAACAGTTTGAAACAGGACATACTGCATATGCTGCAGTAAAGTGTAGAGGTAAACTACTGTAGTTATTATATTTAAACAGTACATTTACAGCAGCAGATCCAAGCCTGTGATGCAAATCACTGCACCTGGAGTTTGGATGCAGGAGTAAATAGGAATTCAGTCCAAACTGTGTGAGTAGCCCAGTCCTCGGCAGTTACCCAAGTTAGCTGTAAGTGCACCAGTACATCAAGGTCCAACCATTAGTGGCTGTCTGCCAAAAAGTGTTATGGAAACATCAGCACACAGACAAATATAAATGAGCACTTTTTGGATTCAAGGATACCACTGACAATGATGGGTTTTTGCTTTACTTTCTAAGGAGGTAACAGTTGTTACAACTGTTCTGTTAAAATGCCTTTTAATAACATATAATATTAGTACAGTATCTGTTGCACTTTATTACTCAAGATGTAACTGTTTCCAAAGTGGTAGCTCATAGGCTTTTAGGTTTGTAGATAAATTTGCCTCACTGAAGTAGTATGTGGTTAATAGTACACTTCACAAGGAATGGTGTTTTCCAGTGCTTTACTCTAAAGAAAGCAGCTTTAATAGAAACACTATCTGTAGATAGTGAGGACAGAAATGAGAATTGCAACAGTGTATGGCTGCAGTGTGTCAACTCCATGATTTAATAAAAACAACATAATACTGTAGCTGTGACTGTCTCTGAGAAAACAACTGATCACTCAAATCTAGAAGATGAATAAGGCTAGCAAGTTTTCAAGTGAACTACCTTAAACTGATAGAGGCACGGAGTATTCTGAATTGGCTTTCTGATTGAGATGGTCTTTCTTTCAAAAACAGGAATTTCACTAGAATGTTCTAGAATATTAAAATAAATGTAGTAAAAATAACACCACAGTTATTTTTTTAGTTAAATGAAAGTCAGATGAGGAAATCAAACTTATTACCAGCTACAACAGCAGCTTGTCTATACAATACTTTAGTTTTACCTTTGGTATATATATAAGGAATTGTCTGTCTGGTTTTAAATCTCACCAAAAATTGAAGTCAAATGAATCTGTAAATTGGAACTAGTTAAAATGTTTATGTTGGTGCCAAATTAACTGATTTGTTTAGCATATCTTCAGAAAACCTTTGGCTGGTTTTATTTTTTTAACTAGACCTTTGCTTTTCACCCTCAGACTTTAATTTTTGTCCCATGGACCTTAAAAGAGCACTCTCCTAGACAGAAAATTGATAACCTTTTTCAGAGATGTATAATTTGAAAGTTCTGGTTCTTCTAGACTAATTACAGGACATTGCATTCTGGAAACTTGAAATCATTTATGCTTAGTAACCTTTTCTGTGTACTTTGTTGGTGGTTCAGTAGATGCATAAACACAGCATTAAATTAAAAAATAGTGTGTCTTGGACATTTCCAGAGTAATGCTAAAAAGAAAAGAAGAAATAAGGAAAAACAGGATAATTTAGAAACTGTTTTTATGGTATTTTCCATTTTTTGAATGTTTTGTCTTTAGAGAAAATGCTAGTCAGAGATGCAGTTCAACTACTAGGCAAAGAGAGTGCACTACCTTTCTCATTGCTAAGCTTTCTTTGGGTTCTGGAATAGACACATTAAGTGCTTTTGTGCTTGTATCGATGTCCCCCTCTTCCCAGAGCCTGTCCATGTCAGGGGCTGCAGCACCAGCCTGTCCTCAGCACCCATGGGCTTCAGCCTTTTCTATGATTTGTGAACTTGTCTTCTCCTCTCTGATGTTTCAGTAAATTAGGGTGAAAATGGGGTAATTTCAAACAAGTGTCAATTTGTAAAAATCCTGTATCAGCCAGCTGTTTTATATTCATTGGCCATGCAAAGAAACAGAGGGCTGTAAGTTTGTGCTATCCCACTCTCTTCACACAAAATAAGAAACGTAGGAGGGACCTTATGAAAGGTCTTGTGAAAGCCTGTTGGTGTATTAAAGTCTCAAGTTACAGGTTTTCAAAGTGTAAAAGTTCAAAAACAAAATAAGAGAAAAATAGCTGAAACACTCTATCCAACAATATAGCTCAATGTTCATGCACCAATGAGTATTAAAGCTTAAGTGAACAGGGTGTTAGAATTATCTGACAGCAATTTGTATTATGACAGAAAATGTTACTTTAAAGCTTATCAGGATCCAAATCCTTTCAATTTTAAAACTAAGTTACAAGATCTGTGTTCTCGTATTTTATTCTCTTTCACAATATCTACAGCATTTGTATTTGTTCCTGGGCCACATGGTACACAAATATTCTAATCTTTCTCCTGTGGAATCATAGTCCTGTTTAAATTTTAAATACCTACCCAGCTAGCTGGAACATCACAAAGCCAACAATTACTTTGGAATCTCCACATCCTAAACCGGAGGAGATCCGTGTGGATAGACACATGTATGCACATTTTCTTCCAAGGAATGTTACTAACCACTTCAGACGCAGCTCCTGGGCTTGCCCTCCACTTATTGTGTGTTTCTGTGTTTTGTAAAACCCGGTTTTCAGTCCTGCTCTCTGTGCCAGCAAGAAGTGGGTTCCCTGCAGGAAGAGGGAGTGCTCTGTGCCTCTTTGCATCACTCCTGCTTACCCCCGTTGATAAAAGGATGATTATACTGCCCTGTGAGGCAATTTCTATTTAGCCTTGCTTTTCCGAACTACACTTGCCATGTTCCTGGCATAGGCTTTAAGTAGATACTAATTAAAAAGAAGAAAAGAAAAGGTTCTGTAGGTTCCACACTGAATTTTATGCATGAAGATCTGTAACATTTTTGACAGAGCTTTTATAGGTCTGTCCTTTTTGGCATACTGCTGAGTTCAGTAGTTTGTGATCGATCTTTTGGAGCCATCATCCAGGATCAATATATTTGATTTGTGATTTAAAAGCACTCTTTAACAGTAGGAGGAAGTTTTCTGGATAGCTGTTATTTTTGCATATGAAAACCCAAGAGACTAGAGTCACTATTGATCTCTGTGAAGAAATTGTGTGTGCACTCCAATTGCTGGCTCAGTAGAAGCAGATTTTTTAATGACATTCTTTCATTTCTTACTGACGTCTTTTCCATATTACCAATGTTGACTGTCTCCTTAAGTGTCAGCAGCACTTGAATTGCAGTTGGATCCCATTTCTCCCTTTCCTGAAGATATTCCTGCCTCTCTTTTCCTGCCTCACCATCACCCCTTTGGTCTTGTTGGCTTAAACTACTATTGTATTTGCTCCCTAACTTACTCCAGTCAATGGTGTTTAACTGCTTTAACAAACAGGTTTTTTTAATAACACACCTGAAGTAAGTAATGAGGTGATAATACAGACTGTTGCCTTAGCAGAGCTGGTAGTTCAGTAAACTGCAGGAAATTACCACAAGTGGCAGGTCATGTAAGAGTCAGGAGAGTCTGTTTGGTTGCATTCTCCATCTGCACTTGACACTACTGCTACATCATCCCTGCAGACTTTAACCAGTGTTTTTATACCAATTCTGGTTAAATTTTTTTAAGTTCAGAGGCTTAGCTTTGATTTGAGGTTGTTACAATGTAGTGTCTAGACTTACAGGTTTAGTTTCCATGTAAAAATAACTCCACACATTTGGAAGTAATGGAGCTGAGAAGTTTGAAGAGTTTGTGTCATGTTGTGTGGGTTTTTTCTTTTATTTGAAGTTGACTTGAGTTTACCATGTGTATTTTAATGTATCATGTGCCTGTAGCTTGAGAACACATGAGAATGTCTTCTGTACTTTAGGTAATCCTTTGTACATTTTCTATACAACCAGCCAGTGGTCTTCTTTTTGCCAAAGCCTTTTATTCTGTGTTTCTAGGAGCTCTGTTGGTGTCAGTACCACAGTTCACCAGTAACTACTGCAGCCTATTTTAACAGCGTCAAACACTGCCTGCTTTGGTTTTCTGAGATACAGCCTCCACCCTTTCCTTTTCTAATGGCCTGAGCCAGATATACTCCTTTTAGCACCATTGTGTCATCTGTGTCATGGCTGGCTTTGTATCCTTGCACCTGCTAAGTAAAGTCATCTAAACACTGAATGCTTTAGAGAAAGGAGCTCAGGTTATGGGGATAGGTTTAGATACTGGAGGAATTCCTTTAAAAAATATAATTTGAAATAGTTACATAGTAAAGCAGCCTAGTACCTTTTTGCATCAAATGCAGTATACTCGCACACTGTCTTCATTGTTGAGAATGGCTCCAGACAACATTGCAAAAAAATGGTAGTAGGTATGATTGAAGCCAACAAGTGGAAGTTGGAATTGGTGTGCATGTCTTTTACCTGCCCTGAAATACATAAAAATTAAAGTTGTGAGTTCTAACATGTGAGGTTTTGCATCAATAACATGAGCTTACTGCTGCTTAGTTCTGATTAAATAAAAATTAAAGCTTTTTAAAATACTTTTGTATTAGAGATTTCAAGTTTGTAGGAAACTATTGTACTCCAGACTAGCCTTGCTCATAACCTCAACAGAATTTTATATTGTACCATATTCCTGTCTTGTGGTTAAGACCAAACATATTTCTAGAAAGACATCATTTTGCTGCTTAAGACTTCAAGCAGTAGAAATTCCACCATGTCCTGTAGTAAGTTATTGATTATCCTCACTATAAACGTGTTTTGTGTTTCTATTCTGATTCTGATTTTTAAACACTTCATATAGATGTAGATTTTGGTTTTTGCAGACATAAACAAACAAACAAAACCCAGAACAGCTGTACCATCTAGAAATTTTCTTATGTATATGCATGGTTGAATCAGTCCTCAATCTTTCGGGTAAGGCTAGAAAAATTGCATGGAAATTTTTCTCAATACTCACTTGTCATAGTGCAGGGAGCTGTCTCTTCAGACTGCCAGGAATCATTACTATAGACAAATCATTCTTGCCTATAGAGTTACACAACCAACCAGCCAAGCAAAAAGATGTACTGGAAAATCAATATGTTTTCAAACAGAAAAAGATAATTGCATAGTAACATCAAATAACATAATTTCTTGTTATTTATTTGGGATATTTTCACCAAAAACTGGGTGGGAAAAACCCCCATATTTAAAGCAGCAATAAAGAAAATCCATTTTAAGTAATACTTAGAGGATTAGTTGCCTTCAAAAATCTGCTGGTGCTTTTCTACATTTATCTAGTTGTTGAACCATTCTTGCCATGTGAGTGATTTGATTCAATTTCTGCCTAAAGGAATCTCAGTGTTTCTACCTTGCAAGTGTTTTCACTCTTTAACAAAGGTATCCTTAGAAAAATGCCCTTTAATCTCTGCTATTGAAGCTATTGTCTGAAATAATGAAATATTAAATAAGCCAAAGACAGAATGTGAAAGTCATTCCTGAATTGAGATGTCATGGATCATATTTCCTTCCTCAGGTTCAGATACTAGGCTTGCTCAATATATATGACTAGTTCTAGTGTATTTGTGAAATATATACTGATAAAGATGGTGTAATTCTCTCTGTGAGGATTTGGTTTTGTTTAAGAAAAAACACCTTGTATAATCTTTCAAATAAGCTAAAGTGGTTGCAAGAGGCAATTTTTAGAAAAATCAGTTTAATTTTTCACTATCAAAAATTTGTATGTTCTTGCGGGGAGCTTTACCTCCTGACTAAAAAGAGTTCACATCCCAAAAATGCACTTTATTATGCCAGTCTTGCACTTTATATCAGAATTTTCACAAGCAGTTATATTTGCATTATTCAGGGTATAATGGCCTTCCTATTCAAAAATTAATTTCAGGAAGCTAGTATGACTTAAGTTTCTTAGGGCTCTTTCCAGTTCCTAATTGTCTGGAATGCTTTTATGCTGTTGAGGAAAGGACATCTCTAAAAATTGTCAGTAGTGTGAGAACTTTAATGGCATGTTCAGAGCTTTCTCTGAAGCTAAATGGTACAAACATCATAACAGATCCCATGTTTTTATGTTTAAATTGGTGTTTTGAGGTAATGTACATTTTATGTAATAGTTCAGAATTCCTTATGTTTGGAAACAAGTCAAATATTTGCTAATCCCACTGTATCCATTTTTTTAGGTAAGGAGCAATCTTCGGGAGAGATAAACATGCACCCTGTCTCATCAGCTCCACTCTCTGTGTTTAGTAAAGAATCAAACTCCTCAAAACACAGCGATCACCATCACCATCACCACCATGAGCACAAGAAAAAGAAGAAGAAACACAAGCATAAGCATAAGCATAAACATAAACATGATAGTAAAGAGAAGGAAAAGGATCCCTTTGTTTTCTCTAACAGTCCAGCCAGTGCACGATCAATCCGTTCCCCATCACTTTCAGACTGACACCAGTGGCTTCTCTGGAGTTCAACTTGCAATATTCTTGGAGTGCTTAGAAGGATGTACAGAACTATAGCTTCTAACTTTTTTATGGAACTAAGAATACGTGAATTGCCTTAGCAATTCAGAAGCTCTGCCACCTTTGAAGCCTTCTTTTTGCATATGTGGTTGTTGAAATCTGATTCAAAAAATATGGTTTATGATTCTGACTCATTTTGTATTTCACTGTTCTCCACACCTCCCACTCTTTTTTTCCATTTTAAAGAAAGAAAACAGCCCTTTATTTAAGGGCCCCATGTCCACTGGCAACCCCCTGCACATCACGCTTACCATGTGTATTGCCAGAATCAATTATGGTTTAATCCTTTGAAGAATGTTAGAGGCAGAGTATGCTTTAAGCAGAAGCCAGTTGCCAGCTTTTGGTGATAGACTGTTTCCAGAGCAGTATTGTATAACTAAGTGTAGATCTCCTCAGAAGACAGGGATTTTCTTTAGTCTTCAGCTGACCTGTTTCTTGCTTTAACCATTGCAACGTAATGTCAGACTTCAAAAACAACAGTATGTAGAACATTTGCATTTTTCAGATACTAAAACTCTTGAAAAATTCCAGGCTGCTTTTAAGCTGGTGGTATTTATTATGGACATGAGCCTTTGAATATGATTAAATTCAGCAATTGTTTTTGGAATTTTAGCAAAATGCATAATGCATGTTTTGTCCTGTAATCAGGCTTTTAAAAAATCCAATAAAGTTTGCGAATTATTTTGACAGAGGCAGAACTTTTTCTTCAAGCTTACATTGGAATATGCTTTTGAAAGATGTTTGCTAAAATACAAAAAAAAATTCTGAGAAGTTTAAAAATTAAAATGCTGAAAAATATGTATTTCTTCCTCGTGAAGGTTGGTTTGTTTGAAAGCAAGATCAGCTTATGAATCCACAGGAGAAATATATCAGTAGATTAACCTAGGTCTGGGACTTGAAATGATGAATACATTTAAATTCCTTTAGCTGTGTTTTATGCAGTGTACTATTTATACCTAGGAAGTGTTTTATTTAAAAACTTTATTTAAAAAAAGTTTTAATAATAGAGATAAATAATCTCTGCCACTTTTTATCTATTTTCTTTATACGTGTGTAGAGGCACTGTTTTATTTCCATGTACTGGTTAGCTTCTGTTGCCCAGAGTTCACATAGCATTCTATTAAGATGGTTGTACTTGGGTTAAATATTTTTTTAATCAATTTTCATGAGAGACTGATTCTCCTTCTTAGAGCAAAGAGGAAAAATTCAAGAGGGACCCAAGAAGACTTTTTTTAAGCTGTGTTCTGTTTCATGAAAGTTAATAAATACTTTTTTTATTCTGTACCTGCTGGTGAAGCCTGTAGTTCTTGGAATAAAAAGTTATCTGTAGACTAGAAAGATAATAGGCTTAGATATTTTGTAATATGCATATACCTATTTTGTTATTCAAACACGATATCCTTTTAATGGATAATTGTGCTAATTGTTGCACTTGGAATACGTTTGGGCTGGATTCAGACACAATGGCCCTGTGCAGCCCTGGAGCCTCTCCTGATCTGCTGCTTTGCTGTGTCAGGGGAAGCCCATCTGGGTTTTCTTTAGCAATAACTGTGAGCTCGTGGAGCTTAGGTGAGCTAAAGGTGCAAGAGGAGCACCTGAACATGGGCCAGATGAGGTACTGAGTGTGTTTTGGGTACTAACCATGTGTGCAGCTCAGCTCACCATTCCTTGTGAGACAGCAAGTAATAGCTCAATGGAAATATTTTGAGATGTTTTTCCCTTAGCTAAGCAGTGATGTAACAGTGCCAGGGGTGTTTGTGGGAGACCTGGGCTAATAAGCAATGAAAGCTGGCATTGTTTGGGAGATTGAAGGCAGATGCATTTATGTTTTAAAAATGAGGTCATGGATAATTTAGACTGGTGTAATTTCTACTTTCAGAGATGTGGATTTACAGTCTTAGGCTGAGGGAAAATGTATTGTTCAGTGATACAGGCACAGGACTGAGGCAGAGCTGTAGCACAGGAGTTCTGTCATCAGAGGTTTTGCTGTATGACTTTAAGTGAACTATTTAATACATGCTGAGAAAATATGGTGAAGACATTGCCAATAGAAAATTGGAAGGTAGGGAGGGGGAGTGTCTAAAACAACTTTTTCTAATGCAGTTTCTGAGGTTACATCATGTTGCTGGTTCAGAATGTCCGTTAGTGTATTTGACGGAATACAAAGTTTGAAGTCTGTAGGTGATGCAACATGGACAGGCAATGTTCACAAACTGGTAAGTGTGCTCAGCAATCAGAATAATCTGACAGATTGCAGGGGTGATTCAAAAGAGCAAACTGAAATTCAGAAGGAATGAATGTGAAATACTGAACTCCACGGAAGAGGAAGTGCATGAAAGCAAGTCATTCTCCCCATCTTGTGTGGTGCAGTGAAAAAAGAAAAGCATCTGGTTGCACAAAGGTGAGCAGTTTGATACTATTGCAAAAGTCACTTAAGGATTAACCGGATTTTTTTATATAAGATGTGAAAGTAATTGTTCTATCGAGTACCAGTGATTCGGGGCAACATATTCTAAGAAATAAGTGGGCAGATGGAAACGAGGTAACATTGCATGTAAAGAAAATACATTAAACTGGGTATTCCTGGTCTACAATAAAAGAAGTCTAAGGGAGGAACTCACCCTTCACATACCTAAAATATTGCTACAACAAAAAATATTTATCACTTGTTCTTGATATTTTGTTCAGGAAGGGTAGGATTAGCTTTTTTCACAAGAAAAAATATTTTTGTTGAATATTAAGATGAAAAGCATTTTAACAGACACCTAATGATGTGAAAACTCATTTCTTGTAGGCTTTTAAGCAGTAGATTGGCAGATGTCTGGAGGGCATGTTTATGGGATGCTTCACCCCACCACAATGCAGGGACCTCACTGTAGGGACCTCACTGCTGTGGTTGTTTCCATGGTTTCTTTAATCTTCCTTTTCTGTCAGTGAACTTCTCATGGTGCCTCCCTGGATGTGACCAGCACTTGCAGAAGGTTTAGGAAACTGAGGTCTTTGCCTGCCAAAGATCTCACCAATGGTGGTTTAGCTTGAGTTTGTCTTCTGCTGAAAAACAGATGATTATTTCAAAGTTTTACCATTACATCGATTCAAGTTAAAATTTTATATTCGGATGGTAGATTAATCTCTTTGTTCTCTCCACCTTCAAGCCTCACAGGTTGCCTGTAACCTATGCAGTTGCTTTTGATCTGGGTTCTGCTTTTGGGTTAAAACGCCTGCTTTATAGTACACTTTTCTTAAAACAAAAGGAAATATATTTTATTTGAGTGGGGTATTATTCAAATACTGCAAGAATGCACATTACACATATAAGTAGATTTAATGCGTTGTTGAAAATATGCAAAGCAAAGTCTGGAGAATTTATTTTGGTATATCAGCTTTTAACATGAATTCTTTTCTTTTGTTCAATATAAACGTTAGAACACACCTAAGTGTAGGGCAAATATGTAATGTTAAAATATCTGTATGCGTTTCTAATGCAGACTTTCCATTGGGTTTTTTCTTTATTTCTCAGTATAACTATAGAATAAAATGTCCACAAAGTAAGTACTGCATCTCTTAAATTTGTAGGCATGCTGAAGCATCTAATGGGGACGTAGCTCCTCTCCTTAGGTGTGGTGGTCCGGTGTGTCTCGGGCCCCCTGTCCCGCGTTGCCTGGCCAGCCCTGACAGCGGCTGCAGTGAAGGTTTGGTTCTGAGATACTTCCCCCATCCTGTGGGGCCTTGCTGCAGCGGCAGCGTGAGCAATGGAGAGGAATAAAGGAAGGGCTCTGATGGGGGACTTCTGGTGGAGTTTATTGAGGCCCACGCAGGACCATGTGTCCACCAGACAGTTGCCCACGAGAGTGCAGATCTCCCTCGTGTAACGCCTTCAGTATGGGGGTGGAGAAAGGGGGAAGGGTACAGTGGGGAACCAGTCAGGGGTATGGAGGGGGTAACCCTGTACATAAATGACAATCAGTATAG
This sequence comes from Cyanoderma ruficeps, assembly GCA_008694505.1. Classification (NCBI taxonomy): domain Eukaryota; kingdom Metazoa; phylum Chordata; class Aves; order Passeriformes; family Timaliidae; genus Cyanoderma; species Cyanoderma ruficeps. Next base: position 17,142,638 of record VZDJ01000346.1, on the reverse strand, counting down.
CAAATCAATAATGCAAGGGAGGGAACACGTTGGATCCTGGCCAATCATTCCACGCTCTCCCTGGAACTTTCCAGACACAGCATAAGGCCTCAAAGTGACCGACAGGACTCGGGGGTTCCTTAACTGATGATTGACACATAACTATAACTCAGGGGAAACCATGAAGGGTTAAACATGGGTACATGGAACAAACCATTACAACTTATAAAGACAGTATAAAACCAAGGAATAAATATATACAGAAAACTGATAAAACCAAAAAACACACCACAACACTTAGGTGTCTAAGTAAGCAGGAGTTTCAGCTTTGGCCAGTCACTGTCATGCCCTGTCTGAGTGTCCCAGTGCTGTGGAGGGAGGGACAGCAGGATGCATCTTCATGGAGTCCTTGGGTGAGCTCATAACATCTTTGTATCTATAAGTTTTGCTGTCCATAAAGCACTTAAGCTGACATGAGGGCTCCTACCAATGAAAATTAGTGTCTTACAGTGTTCAGCTTTTGGGAATATAAGAGCTTCTTAAGTGTTAGTAGATTTCATATTCATAGAAATAGAATTTTTTTTAATTCTAATAGAATTTTTGAGTCATGCCATTATTTTCAGTTCTTTATGATAGTTTATTCTCAGAACTTAAGAACCCAGTTTTTAATGGAGCATTTGTATTAAACAGCAGCCCTTAAAATACGCAAGGTAAGTAAAAATGTTTTAGATCAGATTTAATTTCTTTTGTATGTTTCAATTTTTATATATTTATTAAAATATATATTCTTAAAATGCATATTTTCTGGTTTTATAATTTTAAATTACAATAATGTATGAGTACATATTAATTAAGTCACAGCAGCTGATATTTAAAGTTGCATTATTCCACAGTCATCTGATACCATAAATACAGGTATTCTAAACACATTTCTAAGGGGTTTTTTTACTATTATTTTTGTCCTGATAAATCTACACTGTTAGCAGTCTTTGTTGATGTAGAAGAGTTGGAATTTCATTTGAAAGACTTTGCATTTTATTGAAAAAACCTTCAGTTAGTATGGTGCTTATGTTGTGGTGACCACCATAAATTGACAGAACAAATGAAAGCATTTTTAGCTGAATTTTCTTAATGTCTGAATGAAAGTGAATCTACATGGGTATGCTTTGGGCTGGTTTAACAGCTTGTCCCTCCTGCCACAAGAAGCTGTTTTTCCCCCATAGCTCCTCACCCCACAGTCACATGCAGGATTTTTTTGCTAACTGGGCTCTTCTGTGGGCTGATACAGCTCTCTAACCTGTGATTAAAATTGGGGCTATTCTTGCACTGTTAGTGAGCTGAAACTTTTGGGCAGAGGCTGAGTAGGCAGCAAGGCTCATGCCTGGCTTCTGGAGTCAAGGGTGGAGTGGGAAGAAGGGGAGGGAGGGAGGTGTGAGCAGGAACAAACTCCTCTTTGGCAGCAGCAGCCAGTTCATTTGGCTCCACTGCTTCTTGTGACTTTGCTCCGAGAAAATCATACAATAGGGAGAATTCAGGTTTTCACATCTGCATCTCTTTGGGAGTCTTAATTTTGTTGTGAATTGGTTGAGTGATTGTTTTGAATCAGATTCATTTTGGACATTTTGGAAAGTTGGAGTGAGATGAGCTTATTTTTTTTTCCCGTGTTAAAAAAAAAATGGTCTCAATGATAGAGTGGAAAAGAAACTTCAAAAATTACTCCAAAAGTCATTTCAGGTCAAATACAACTTTANTATTATTATTACTATTATTTTATTATTGCTAATGTGTTATATTGTATTTTTCTTTCATCCATAGAACTGAATTTCACAAGAGTTACTCTGAAGCAATTAATTCTGAAAATGCACTTTTCATTTTCTAAATATTCCTGTATTTTGTAAATAAAACACTCTGTGAAGTATAAGTAACCAGTTAAGCTTCTAACTTAAAATATTCCCTATAAAAAAGGCATAGTTTGAAAGCAGATAACAAATGAAAGCATATTGCAAGACCTGATTGATTCTTCCCTTTTCAAAACCATATTCCTGGGGAGGGGAAGTCTCTTTTGAAACTTACCTGTTCTGTAGCTCATTTCCCACCCAGGAGCTGAATCAAAGCATGCGGGGGAAGAAGGTTTCTTAGACGTTAGAAACTATTTGACTTAGAAGTTTTGAAACTATTTGACTACAAATCTCAAGCTGATAAAGAGGTCATGGAAGTCTTTGACAATGCATTATTGTCTTGCAATTTTAGTCAATTCCTAGTTTTTCTGTACAGTGAAAAACTTGAGATAGGGAGCAATGGAAGGGTCTGGGATGGTCTGTTACCTCAGGGAAGAGAGACTTGGAGAGATTAAAGGTCTCCCATCAGATCTGTCACCCTCCTAAGGCAGCTTCTGCTGCTTTTAGGTATTACAGAGCCACTGTTGTCATCACTTGTTTTCTTCTACTATTTCTTCACCTTCAAATCTTCCTCCACTTTATAGATGTCAGAAAGATGTCCAAGCTTCAAGAAAGACAAATGACTCAAAGACATCCACTAAAGCAGAGGGTTTAAGCTGCTTAGGAGCAGGTTGATACCCTACACTTAGGGATTTGAGCCTTGTCATGGCTTTTCATGGTCTGTTCCCAGCTCTGTGGCCAGCAGGCTGCTACAGCTTATTTCTTCTCTCTGAGAATCAAACATAGACATTCCTTGTCCCTTGTGGACCTTTTATAGTTCCAAAGTCTATGCAAGCATCTTTCTTGTGCTTGGGGCAGTATGTATAGGAAATACTTCTCCATCTCAAATGACATTTTATAATGTTGGAATTCTTATGTTTATTACTGAGTAGTTGACTGATTTTAAAATACTGAACACTTTCTGTTGCTTTTATTTTGAGAGTCAGATTTTTACAAAGAGACATTTGTTTTTATAGCACTGAAAATCTTTCAGGTGCTCTATGAAACACTCAGCACTCAGTAAGTAGGATGAGACATAAAGGAGGTGAGAGAACAAAAGCTTTTTGTACATCTCTTCATGGAAGAGAAATGCAATTATACTGTAGGAGAACTGATAAAGGACATCACAGAATTGGTTGTTGACTACTGCTATGATGAAAAGATACAAAGACCTCAGAGTAAAAAAGTGTGGAGAGGGCAGCTGAAAACAGTACTCTTTTTGCAAAAAAGTTTTTAAAAAGTACTTGGGGATAAAATATTTGTGTAAATGAAAACAAGAAAGTGGTAACGTATATACGCACAGGTGCTTAATTTTGACCATTGTCCTTGAGTGCTGTATTGCTTACCTGAGAAACTAGCAAGAGCCCCATTTCTTTTTCAGAGTCAAGCAGCATATCTTGACTGAATATTTGTCATCTAACAGAGACTAACAGCTTGGTGGTTCACTTTTCATTTTCCTTTAGTGATTTGTGCTATCAGGAATAGAAAAATCTTCTAAATATGTGATTTATAGCTATTTTACAAAAATCAAGTGTACTTTGAACCTGATTTACCTGTTCTGCAATAACATATGTAATGTATACTTGAGCTACACAGAAACACAGTTGGGAATTAGCCTTTGAGCTGTATTTTCATCAGTATGTGTTTCTGATTGTGGTTGTGAATTGAGGCAACGACTTGGACCTTACCCTGTGAGAGGACACAGTCTCAAGCTGCGCCAAGGGAAATACAGGCTGGATATCAGGAAAAGGTTTTTTACAGAAAGGGTAATAAAGTATTGGAATGGTCTACCTGGGGAGGTGGTGGATTCACCATCTCTGGATGTGTTTAAGAATGTGGCATTTGGTGCCATGGTTTAGTTGAGGTTAGGGTTGGGTTGGACTTGATGATCCTGGAGGTCTCTTCCAACCTAATGATTCTGATTCTGATTCTAGAGTCTTCTAGAGTCTGAGATGATTTTGGGTAATCAGTGCCACCATTTGAAGCAGATATTACAACACCATTGAGAGCCTCTTCCAGCTTCCTCAGCTTGAGTTCCAGTTTTTCTCATTCATCTACCTTTCTTTTACTTAAATATGATGGAGGCTTCACCCAAGGATGATGGGAGATTGAATAATTTGGGCAGATTTTCAGGCTTAGATGATTCCATGTGCTGGGCTCCTGAAACAACTCCTGGCAGTTACTTCTCTGCTACAGAAAAGAGGGAAGCTTTAAATCCTAGAGTGTTTTTGGTAACTGATATTTAATGTAAAGATGAATTAATATAAGGCATCCACAATGCCATCACTGTTAAAAGAAGGTGCAGGTGGTGAGCTGTTGCATGTATAATAATTAATATTCTTGGGCCTTTGATATTCATTGGAGGGACATAACTTTCCCAGTTTTCTAGATCCTGGTATAATTCCTGGTATGAATTTTGGTTTCTTTTTTTATCTGTGGAGGCAGCATCTCCCTCTTCCTTCAAATTACTGCTGAGGTCCTCTATTTTCATACTAATTACTTCTCTGCCCTTTCAGGGGGACAAAAAAGCACTTGCAAGCACCCCAGCTGCAGTCATAACTGCCAGGACTTTTTCTCCAGCCCACCTTCTGCATTGTGACTGATATGTTATGTTCATCAACCACACCAATGAGCTGTTTTGGATGTTTCATATACCAGCATGTACTGTACCAGCACCTTGCCAGGCAGAGGAGGGGATGGATGGAAGGTGAACCACTGTACCTCTCAGGAGCTGAATACACTGCACAGATAAGGCCACCTCACACTCCATCAGATCTCAAGCTTCTCTTCTCCCTGGCACCATCCCCCTGCTCTTCTGTCTCCCCTCTTCCTTCTCTCCATTTTCTTTTCCTCTACTGTTGTTTAACAATTCTCCAGCTCAGACATGATTTCAAACCTCATTGAGGTGAAGAGATGAACCAGCAGATGGAAGTACATTTATACACAGGCCATCAGTAGGTGCCACCAAATAGTCTCTTGTGGCCTTGAGACAGTTACAGAGATGGTAAAAACTGCATATGCATGTGTGCAGGTGAGGGCATCTGGGCATTTGCCACTGTCTACTTCCAAAACTTGTTGTTTTGCTTTTTCAGAGGTTTTGACTGTCTAGTGTTTTCTACAGCCTGGATGGATGCAGTGTTCTGCCCTTGGCACAGCTCTGGAGTACTGGAGTGACCGGGGACATGGAGCAGCACTAGTGCCTGACATGTTTCTGCTTTCTGGACTGGGGGTCATGCTGGTGCTCCAGCAGCAATCAGAGATCTGCTTGAACAAAATATAGGCAGCAATTCACCTCCACACACTGCTCATGTCCTGGACTGTTTACAGGCTGGCCTGGGAACAGGTGACTGAGCAGCATTTTCAGCCTAGAGGAAAATAGGTAGCTTTGTTTAGGATTGGGTATTTCTTCCTTTTTGGAAGGCTACTCTGTTAAGGACTTAAGCAGCTGAAATTGACTTAACCATGTACAATGTCCTTTCCATTCAGAGACTGTAGATTTCCTTTTTTTTTAATATATATATAT
>VZDJ01000346.1:16698562-17137179 GCA_008694505.1 Cyanoderma ruficeps | reverse complement strand
ATATATATATATATATATATGTGAATGATTACAGGATTTCTATATAAATTGACTTTATACGGCACCGATCATGCCCCTCTGAGTTAATAACACTCATACTAAGGTTTGATTCTGAAATACAGCAAAACCTTAGAAAGGCATAGGGAAATGAGAGGCCTCGTTGTGAGCTAATGAGCTCTGTGAAGGAACCAACATGTCAGCACTGTAAAATGAGATATACTTAATAGGTTTTCACAATGGATGCTTGTACCCGATACACATCAGCGTACTGTGAAGTGGCTTGTTATGATAAGACCATAATATAGAACTTTTCTGTTGAAATGGTTCTCTCCCCCTGCTTCTTGGGAAATATTTGTTCAAATAAATATGTGGGTTAGTGAGGCAACAGATAGTTATTTGTCTCTCAAGTGTGAGTAATGTAATATGAACAAGCATTAATGACCTAACTCCTTAATTCAACAGGAGATCCTTATTTTTCTTACACGCTAGCTTATTTCTTAATATTTTGGAATCCATTGCTCAGTGTGTGTTGTGTGTTCCCAGGGGAGCTGACAGCAAGTTACAAGCTTTGGATTAACTCTCAGTTTTGCTTACTTTATCATCTTTTGGATGCTCTCTGGGGCTTCTTCAACTCAATGGCTGGCAACCATGTGTATCTGCTCCCTGAATCATCCACTAACATCTGCCTGAAATACTGAAAGACTCACATTTTTCAGTGGACATGAGAGGTAAAGCTGGCCAAACCATTCATGTGATTTAGAAGTCCTTGCCTGATTTCCAGAAGAGACTCCAGCATGGTGAAACCAAAGCCCTGTGAATTTCTGTGAGTTAGCACCTTGATACAGGGCTGAAGCAGTCACATAATCACTGCCACCAGGGCAGAGGCAGCAAAAGGGAACTTTGGGCTCAGCCATTTCAGAGTGAAGTCTGAGGCTTGGACAGACCTCGAATCAGACATGAAATAAGAAGCTAAGTTAGCCCAGGGAGTGAGGGACGTAAGTGAATGGATCAAAAATAGTGAAAGGGAACCAGTGACAGGCCATAAAGTCAAAGGAAGATCTGAGAAGCTATAGCAACAAGGAAGAAAAGCTGAGCATCAAGGAACAACAGGCAAAGATGACTAGACAGAATATTTTAGAGCCACAATCCACTAGGTTGTAACCAGAGGCTCAGGAGTCTTGGCCAACAGGTTTCAAATCCATTTGCTTAAAAGACATGTTTTATTCCTCTGTAGGTATGAGTTACCAAAGGATGACAGCCTACAACAGCTGTGGTTGCCAATCTCTTACCTCATACGAGCCAGACACGTTCCAGTACTGCTGTTGAACCATGAAGGAGGCAGCATATCATCAGCACATTAGGAATTGCTCTTCTTTGAATTCAGTCTTTTAAAATAATTTAGAAATAAACAAACTACAAAGCACTCTCTTTGGAGAATATGAATAAGGTCCATTTGAATGGACATAAGACCCTCTGAGCAATTTTGCACAGTACCTTGGCATTTAGGTATGATGAGACCATCTCAACACAGTGTCTTGAGTGGGGAATGGGGCTGCAGGAGAAATCTGGTCATGCTCAGATCAGCTCAATCTTTTTCTGGGGAGCTGGATCCTGTTTCTGTGTCTCCATAGAATTATTATGAGATGCTCTCAGGTTTTTTCAGCTACAATTTTTAGAAAAGGTAATTTTTTAACTTCTCTGTTTAGCACTCAGCTTGAAATGCCCAGCTCTGATTAGGAGAGCAGCTGAGTCTTGATGGTTTCATCTGAAGGTAACAGGCCTGTGCTGCACATATCCAGTACAGCCAGTCTCCGATAGTGCCTATTACAGGCTGTGGCAGTAGTGCTTTATAATGCTGTGCATTCTTGAAACTGGCATTCTTGAAGTCTTAAGATAGGCTCTTAAATGTAGTAGAAATAGTTTGTTAATGTCCCTGTGTCTCATCTGCAAGTGATGCTGCCTTTACCTCAACGGAGTGCTGTCAAGATATTTTAGAAGCTGCTTGGACACCACTGCAAGAACATTTCTTGATCATCTTGTCCACAGAGAAGCTTTGAATGGTGCTCCACAACAAAGCCAGGAATTGGCATGCAGTGACTGTGCTGAGCCATTGTGCTGCTATCAGTATCACTGGCAGCACCTGGAAGATTCAGCTGGTCCTGCAGCCCTGATGTGCACCCTTTGAACAAGGGTGTTTTCTGTGCCCTTTTCTTATCAGCAGCATTTAGCATTGCAAAATTGATGTGTCTGAGAGCAAGTTGGTTCCACATTTCTCATCTGGAACAGCTCTCTGCCTGGGTTTGCTGTGTGGTGTTGATGTGGGAAGCAGATGAAGCAAGAGTGTAAGAACATCTGTTTGTTGCTGTGGTCGATGTTGTTTGAAACAAGGGTCTATCTACAGTACCAAGACCTGTGCAGAAAGCACCTGAACAGGACTTACATGAGCCACAGCAGTGTCTGACCAGAGGACAGACTGAGTGGCAGTGGGAATCTAACCTAGTCTGAGTTACCTGGAGTACATTTTGGGTGATATACTTTGCATTTAGGTGATAATGCTGATACCCCAAGAACGTGCTAAAGCTGGTTTTTGCAGAGATATGAATATACTAAAAAGTGCAGGAGAATTGTTGGCCTACATTGAATGTCTTCTACAACACAGAATTTGTAGCTATCTTGATCAGATCCTCGGTAGCAGAGAAGCACAAAACCAGCTGGGAGCTCCTCCTGCATTAGGCAGGAGATGGTCCCTCAGCCATATTTCAAGGTCCCTTCAGCCTTGTGCTGCTTGTTGAACACCATGTGGCTTCTCAGTACTTGATTACTGTTTGTATTTTACAAGTGACCTTCGAGTCAAGTCAGTGGCTACTTGCCATCCCTTGTTAAATCTGCCTGGATTAGGGTCACTGTAAAATATTAGATGGACTTCTGGTGAATATAATTGGTTTTCTCTTTGGACAACATTCCAAATTTAGCACATCTTCTCCGAAGCTTAGCATAGCACTTTCCTGGAGCTGAATCAAACCCTTGCACTCAGTGTTTAAAACTCAGTGTTAAAGCCTGTTGGAGATGATGTTGTAACAGCCTCTGTCACACTTTGAGTGATGGTCTTGTTTTCTTGAAATCTCTCTTACCATCTTGGAGATATCAAATTTTGGAATCAAACACTGACTTTAATGCAGAAATGTTCCCCATGGGCCCTGATGTTTTATCCAAGAGTCCCAACCTTTGTATACAATGGCTGCTGTTGATTTCCAGTCTAGAGGATTGTCTCAAATTCCCCCCCCAAGTTTGGTGTCCCCAAAAAACTCACATCTCTTTGCAGCTAATCAGAAAGAAGGGCTAGGCATTAGGAGATCATCTGAGTTTGTAGACGCTGAAAGAACCCTTGATTGGTAGCTCTTGAGCTGAAGATTTATTAAGTGATTTTTTATATTATATTCCTTTTCGAGGGACTGAATGTGTCTCTTGACAAAATGAGATATCCCTTTCCTGCTTCTCTCCATTCTGCACAGTGCATGCTCCCCAGGGATGGGAGGAGTTCCTTCAATGAAATACAAACAAAAAAGTCAAGATTCAGTTGCTACAGGGGAATAGCAATTAGTATTTTCAATGTTTTAAACTTTTAATATGTTTTAACCCTCTTATTCTTGTTTTCTAGGTGAGGAAATTGTTTTGGCTTAAAATTCCCCAGAAAGGCCTGGGTAATCCTGTTGCTGAAATAGAGAATTTTTTTGTGTAATGTAAAGTCCATGAGCTGGAGAGACAGAAAGTGCCACTACTGGATTGTTTCCTCAAACATTTGTAATGGATATGGATTAATTCAGGGAATCTCTTGGTTTTGTCATGAAGGGAGAACTTGGCAATCATGCTGTTGGACCTCCAGCTCAGAAGTATTTTGATGGAAGTGAATTTTTGATATAAAGTTCATATCCAAGCTGCTTTGTGGCCCCATGTGGAGGGTTAAGATTTAGTATCAGGTAAAGGAAGGAATCCCTGCTCTGAATGAACAGCCCAGCTGTGTGTTACTCTTGGGCCTGTTGCTAATGTTATTTCTGGTGAGGCATGTTTACTTACTTTCACCATGACTGTCCGGAAAAACCATGGCAAGAAATGTCAGAACATTTGCCAAATCACTACTTCACCCATCAGGCTGATTGTTGCGTGTTATTCGGTCTGGTTCACATTAAGGGTTTGCTCCATCACTGCCTTTGCTCTTTTGGGGTATATTGATTACTTGTGGTGGGTTTTATAACAGCCCTTTTTGAGGAATTACTCCCCCCTTTTCTCCCTGAGCCTGTGGCATGTTAGTAAATACAGGACTAATCTTTTCTACTTCAGACACAGTCTGTCTAAGGCAGTTCATCCAAAGCAATCAAAAGTAAACTCCTTCCAGTGGTTGATTATTATATTATAATGTCTTTTGCTAAGCAAACAAAAAAGAAAAAGCCTACCTATAAAATAGAAGGAATGTAATAAAACTGAAAGAGGCTTAATTTCTCCTCATGACAAGTATCTTATTTTTCTGTATATCAAAACTTTTTCAAGAATCAGAAGTCCTGCAAGCAGCAGTAGGCTGGTGCCGCTTGAGAGCAGGCCTGTGTAAAGGGAAAGTTTGGCAGCCTGGGGTGTGGCTGCCTGGGGGTGCACACAGCCAAGCCCCCTCGTCCCAGCACAACTGGGGGGCTGAAGTCTCTCCAGGGGTTCCTCCAGAGAACAAGAGGAGATTTGACTGATAAAGACAGGCCTGAAAGGCTGTCTCAGATCTGCTGTCTGCAGTCCATGTGAAACTCTGCAATGGACAGAGGGGGCCTTTCACAAACTGGGTTTGGAAGTCTGGCATTCTCCCCAGCCTCTGATTGAACAATTTCATCTTAAGTCTGACCTGAGATGAATGGCAAAAGCATAAGGGATCAGAGAGAGTAGACTGTTGCTTTGCAAGAGAGAGGCAGCACTCTTGGAACACTCTCGATGTGGTATTATTGCTGTTATTTGCATAGTTACACATTGATCCTGCTGCTCTTACCTATTGGTAAAGTATGAGCTGAATTAACAGATGGTGAAACTCTGCTGGAGAGTACATGCTCCAATAATTAGTTTTAAAAAATGATTATTTGTTTTATTTCTACTATGCATGTATTGCATTTATACCTAAATTGGCTTTTTGTTGTGCATCAAGAATTCCTGAATGTCTTGCAAGAAACTTGGGAAGGAAACAAGATGGGATTGTGCTCTACAAATCCTTTAAAATGGAGGAAGACACCTTAAAAAATCATCTCTTAAAGTATATTTGGGCTTAATTTTACTTTCGAAATTTGTATTGGTCCCCTGGAAGATGTGTGAGGACTGACAGTTCAAACAGCAAAATTCTACTTCGGTAGTACTTTTGTGTTTTCTGAAGGTGCTACCTTGTAAAAGGTAAAATGTGTTTTTTGCAGAAAGTTGTTTACATGCTAAAATTTATGTGGAAATTACTGTTAGTGAGGCAAGAAGAAAAAGTGGAAGAAGAACAGGTGCTGTTAATTTGTGCCAGTCTTCTCTAGGCTTGTTCTATTAAATGTTTTTACTCTGAGGTAATTGATTTAGGCGTGCCATGATAGTAAGAGGCACAGCAGGCTGAATCTGAAGGTGTTTTCACCTTTTGAGCCAAAAGTGGTGATAAGAATCAGCAGTGGTACTGAGAATAATGGATCTGGAACTTTGAGATGAACCAAAAAAAATCTGAAACCTGAAATTAGGCTGTTATTAAGAGCTTTTTTGGAGTTTTCTAAGCTCAACAGCTCTTCATTAATGCATTCTGCCATATGTTTATTTCGACATTGTGATCTGTTACAGGTAACTCCAAATGGAATCAAGAAACTCAGCTGAACACAACTTGGCAAGTTACTGTGGTGGCTGAGTTTTATATGCTCTTCTGGCTACATGGAAGAGGTTGCAACAACTCAAACTGGAAATGCTCAAAGCCATAACGAACGGTTTCATATTTGAAATGTAGAACAAGATTATGTTCTGGGCATGAGCCAGAAAATGAGAGGGAGGAGCTGACGCTACCTTAGCTGGATTTGACCTTTCGTTGGCTGAAAAAAGGTCTGAAAAAAAAAGCACATCTCTCTAACAGCAAATTGTGTTGCTTAGGCCACCTACAGGGACTCCTTGCTGTGCTGTTCATTTCCTGGCATCCATGTCATGAGAGCTGTCAAGAAATACAGTGCTAGGAGATGTAAAGAAAATAGAGGTGTTCAGCTCTCACCTGCCCCAGGCCTCTTCCTTGGCATCCCCTCACAAGTGCATTGCCTCTCTCTGTTCCAGTCTCACAGACCCCGGCCCTATGCACGTGGACTGTCAAAATAAAAAAAGGAACCAAGCGCAAAACAAAACAAATCAACCCTGGAGGAATGGCTTTTAAATTCTTTGTTTAGTGAAAGGTGGCTCAGCAAGTGATCACCACCTTAAATTTACTGTATGGGTCCTTGTCTCTGCTGAGATGTTTGGGAGTCCAGTTGAAAACGAATTGACAGAAGTAGCATTGATGGTAAGAGATCCTGCAAGAACTAAAGCGAAACCTCGGGACATGCAAATAAACATCCATTTCTTGGTATTCCTATCCACTTACTTGCTGCTGCTTGTGAGCAGCATGGTACAGCTAAAAAATCTGATCTCATTACTCAGGTCCTGTTTACCTTTTGCAGGGATGGGAAGGGATACGGTGCCATTAACCTGCTTCCTTCATCTAGGCCACTCTTCTCTAGTACTTAGTCTCATTATACGGCTAATTAAATATGCAAACACTTATAAATTATAATAGCTGTTGGTAAGAAAATTCAGCTGAAGATAAGTCTCCAAATTTTCTGTTGTAACTCTTGAAGCATTGGCTCGCTGACACGTGGTTAAAACACAGTTATAAATCTCCTTGTGAGACATCTCATGAGGAAGGAAACACACGAGAGTTTTTCAGCACAGCAGTTAAAAGCTGCTCCTTGCTGCTGCCAATCCAACCCCACTGGTGTCTGAAGTAATTAAGGAATTCCTGATTTTGTACTAAAGCTGGAAAGTGAAAAAAGAAGCAATCAAGTTGCTTTTACCTTGATTCCTGTCACTGAGAATTTCAAACGCCCACAAAAGCCTTCAGGTGTTTTCACTTGAGTTCAACTCAAACATGGCAAAGTCTGCAGTTCCCACCCCCCACTTTTTGACCTGGAGTATGATATAATCAAACTGTTTCCATCTTTACCTTAAAAGTAAGTGTATAGCTAACATGCCAGCTTTTAAATACATTTAGGTACTGCTGAAAATCTGTCCAGGTCCAAAAACTGCCATTGTTTTCAGGAAATCTGCACTAAAATATTTTCTTATGTTTTTTGTATTGTAAAATGCAGACAAAAAGGAGAAGGTCAATGGAGATATGCAGGCAGAAGGATAGATGGAGCTGTGTCTTTCTCTTCCCTAATTCATGTATGATTCTACAATCACTTAACACAGGACTTCTGAATGTGGTAGTCTTGTCCTCCTCCCATTCCACTTCTGGGGATTCCTGAGAATCAGCCCAGAGATTCAGCTGGATCTGGTGAGTCAGTTTGCTAAACAGTCAGAAACCAAATCCAACCAAAATCAGGAGGGAATAAAGTATTTTGTGCCTTTTGAAGAATTAAATTAAATCCCCTGGGAGCCAAGTGGGAACCATAGATGGTACAAGAAGGGGGCAGCGGTGCCAGCTGGGGGCTGCCAGCTCCCAGACCTGCAGGGGTCTGGGTGAGATCCTGTTCTTGGGCACTGGGAAGGAACAAACCCCACGGGAGTTGAAGTGCTTGGTGTGGAGCACTCAGCGGTGCTCAGCAAAAGGCAATTCCATCCGTACAGGACACAGGCACAGAGCTGCAGGCTGGAGGCAGACATGACACAGTGGATTTTGTGAGCAGATTTGGAGGAGGAAGCCAGCATGTTTGGCCATACAAGTGGGAGGCTGTTCCCTGCGTGCAGTATGGGGACAGCTCTATGAATGGAGGCATTAATTGGGAGTGCGGCTGCACTGCAGCATCGGCTCAGGAAAGCTGCTTGGTGCTTGCTTGTGCCCCTTCCATTCCATCAAAGCTCGAGCACTTCATGGAATAAAGGCATATGGGACCAATAAAGCAGATTTAAGGAGATGGAGTCCAGGTGGCAAAAGCATATAATGGGAAGTGACTTATGGGAAAATGTTGCATTCAAAACTCCTCTGTTGGTTTAGGTGACCCTGTAAATCCAGACCCTGCTTTTAGTCAATGGGACTACTCATGAGAGCTAAATTACTTATGTTGCAAGATTGAACCTACTGAAAGGAAGACTTTTCAAGGAGGTCCAAATAAATGTTCTAACTCCGGCTTACAGTGTTCTTAGTTTTTAGCATGAGCCCAGTTGTGAACACAGACAACCAATTTGCTGTAATTTGTATATTTGGTTGGCATGTGTTTACAGAGGGGAGATCTGGATTTATTTAAAGAATTACTTTGCCCTTGGTTTCCGTATCCTTCCCTTAATCTCTCTCCACAAAAGAAGCTCAAACAAAACCCCCATACCCTCCTTCCCCCCCACTTAATTGAAAACTTGTAAGCAAACCCTGCACAGTGTATCTTTCATATGCACATAGGTACCTTGCAGTGAAATAAGAAACAGCAGAAGAGCTCTGCAATAACCATGACTGAGTGTGCAAAGAAAAAAAACAAGCCTTTGCTTCGTTAGATCTTAATAGCAGAAAAAAGTCCCCTAGAAATAAATCCTCAACATGATTCTCAAATGAAAGAGAATCTTTCCACGTTGAAACCAAATGTTCAAAAGCTCTGTGTTTTGTCGTATTAATGCCCATAATTTATTCTTCTTAGAAACTATCCCTCACAGGCTGTTATAGCACTCAGTGTGGTACATCATAATAAAAACAACTTAGATGGCAAAAACATTAGAACAAAAGAAAAACTTTGAAAGCTTTAGTGAATAAAGACTTGCAGGGGGGTCTGGAAAAAGGACACAAACGTTGTGAGAAATCAAAACCAGAAGTATAAATTGTAAGCAGAAATACAAACTAAGCTTTCTGAACAAACAAGTCCTTTTAGAATTCTCAAGTAGTTGTATGTAAAATTGATTGGCGCAGCCCAAGAACCTTCACTGCACAGTCACTCCTCTCTGCAGCATCCAAAACCAAACGAGCCAGCTCACTCTTGGGGTTTTTTTCCCACAATCAAGTACATTTCAGTGCAGGAGAAGCTGCCACTGTGATTGATACCTGCTCAATCTAGCACTTGTAAGGCCCTAATCCATGTTGCAGTTGGGCTTGTAGCTTCCTCTCACAATGGATTTTCACACAACAAGGGCGAGCTGTTAATCACTTGAAATAGCTTTTCCGCCCCAATTGGAGATGATAAAAGAAAATTTTATTATTATATCTTTTACTTCTAAAATATTTATCCAATTTCCCCTGCCCCAAAAAGATTGAGACACTTATGTTCTCTGGAGATTCAACTTTCTTTTCAGGAAGATGAAAATCCAAGCACTATAGTAATGGTGGCCAACCCACTGATCTTGAATTACAAACATTGCATCAACAACCCAGGCCATGCCACAGCTTGGACCAACAGCTTCTTGCTGGAACAGTAGATGGTGGGTGGTCAAAATTCCTGACTGTGCTCCAAAGGCTGGTCTTGGTGTATCACCTGTAAATCCATGCGTATTTTCAACCTCTGCCCTGCAGTGGGACCCTTGGAAGTCATCAGTCCTTCCTCTGTAAGCCTTGTCTGGAGTTTCTTTACTTCTCTGTTCTCTAGGGTATATTGGCTGTCTTTGTGGCTATGTTGGCTATTATCACCTATGAATTGGGGTTAGCATCTGGGAGTGTGCAATCATCATATTATTTTTTATTTAACCTTCATAACCCTCATTCCTAGTGCAGCATCTCTTGTCAGGCCTTTATAGTCAGGTTTCGACACTGGAATTTCTGTAGCAGGTAAGAGCAGCCTTGAAATTTATTGTGTTCTCTCCTTTAGGGATTTTATTAACTTAGTCCCTAGTTACAATTTGAGAGTTACTGTTTAATTTAAGAAATTTGTACATCTTGTTTGGGAGACAGAATTTCACTTCACTTGTACATATTGTACAAGATTAGGAACTTCAAAATTAGGTGGAGCTGTAATTGTGTTAGATTAAAGAGATGTTGTTTAGGATAGGGCATAAGGGATTGCCTTGTCTTTGGGACAAGAAAACCAGTAGAAGAGAAGGACTGAAGGTGTAGAGAGCAATGTCTTAGTGATAAGGCAGGTAGATAAGGAACCATGATGTCAGCCCTCAAGTCACGGAGCAGGATCTTGGCTCTATGCTCTGTTCTTCCCTGTGGCTCTTTGCTGATGCTGGTACTGCTCTGTTCTTCCCTGTGGCTCTTTGCTGGCCTTATCCAGGGCTTGGAGTGCCCTCCATTATGGCCAAAGTGATAAAGCTGTGAGCTATCTCAGCTAGTTCTAGCTCTCAGAGGAAAAGTGCAGCCCATGTAGAGTCTTTTCATGTTGGTCAGGGAGAACTGAGCCTTAGTTTATGATCGTTATGATTCTTCACATATCCAAACTTCATCTCCCCACACACACATTTACCCTGGCTACAGTTTATGACAACTTCTTTTCCATCCCAAACTCCCCGAGGCAGACACCCTCACAGAAGTGGATCCTGCTGGTGCAGGTTTGTAAAGCTGTGATATTTTATAACTACTCGTAGCCTGGTATACTGTGGTTAACAGAGCCCAGGAAAAGAAGATTAATATTTTGATTGATGATTTTTAGAAGCTCTGGGTCTGATGACTTTTCTTCTTCTGAGGGAAGATATGTTTTTGCTTTAACTGAGGATAAAAGATAATATAACATCCCCATTGGTTGGCGAACTCTAGTGAAATAAAAAAAATCTAATGACATGAAAAACATTGTTTAGCAGAAGTGGTAAACCTTTGGAGTTTGAACAAAGCTGTTATGTAGCTGTAATACTGTCAATGAAGGGTTAAGACCAAGAAAATATGCCAAGGCAAAGTCAGAGATACAAGACCATATAATCCATTCAGATTGCAGACCGAGTAACTCCAGCCATGCCTAGAAGGTAACTAGACAAAGTATGTTTTTTCCATTAGCTCAGCTCGTGCAATTATGCTGGTACAGAATTGGATATTTCTGCACAGTTCTGGCCACAGAAGCCATTTCTTCATGCTCAGACCTGTTTGCTGGAGGTGAAACTGAGCTGGGTCATTGGAGCTGCAGAGAAACTCCTAATGAAACAAAACCGCATGAGGTTGTACTTTGCAGGGGGTGGAGGGCTGGATTAGGCAGTACACTAAGTAGTCCCCCAGGATATTTTTCAACTGCAATGCGAGCTCAGTGATCAAATATGGAACAGATTAACAGGAGGAGGGGTTGTATATTTCTTGTAAGTCACAGTCTTCTTTTATTCACAACTATCTGCAGTGCAAATTTTGAAGCACAGGTTTTTATGGCTGGTTTTAGTGCTGTAATACCCATGGCATATCAAACTGCCAGTGTAATTTTCTGATGAATTTATTTGCATCAATACTGTTTAAAATGAGTGCAGTAAGTGCAGGGATTAAAAGGAGTTATGTTTAAAAGGTCTTTATTTCTAGCAGTCTGGGATATCTGTAAACACAGCTTTTAAAAATAAGATCTTAATGTTAGCTCCAGAAATCCATATATAGTTGCTCAATGTGTGGCCGGATTTAATTATATAGCTACTCCCTCTGATCGCATGAGATCAAGAGATATTCAGATTTCTGATTCTGATAAGGAGAACAGCTGCTTCAAAGCTGAGCTTGTACAATCTTTTCTCCTATGTGTTCTGAATATTAAAAAAGAGTAATATTTCTTATAATTTTTATTAACCTGAGCTACACATGAAGCATGAGCCTATGCCCCTTACAGTGAGTACTCTCCTCAGAGCATTTGTTGTAAAATCAAATTCCTGAATACTGATTTCGAAACCCAGTGTACCTGGAAAGTTACCTCTTTTGTTTTCATTAGTTTGGATGTTTTGCTTGATCAAAACAGGACCTTGGTATCTGAAATTTCTTACGGGCAGCTATACCTGTGCAAGTGCAGCCCTGACCTGATTTGAGCAACTTGTGCCTTGCTGCTGCCTGAAGCCAAGTCGAGAAAGCAGATCCAATATCTGATCACAGCTCACTGAGGCTATGCTGCAGGGAGAGGTTGTTTGATATTTTCACAATGGCATGTAGTGGTAGGGGCAAGGAGAAATGGCTTCAAACTGAAAGAGGGTAGGGGCAGATTGGATGTTAGGAAGTAATTTCTCACTAGACGAGTTTTGAAAGTCCCTTCTGACCTAAACCATTCTATGATTCTGTGAAAATGCAGTGATGGCCACAGCCTGTAAAGAGTGGTGGTGGCACTGCACAGATCGCCTTTTTGGAATCTTAAATAACTCTTTTATACATACACATTTAAAAATTATGTGGGTTTGGGTAGAAATTCATTCCCAAAGCCCTTCAGGACAGGCATCAGCTTCCAGTTCCATCAGTTCCATCACTGTGCACTGCTGTGCCTGAGGTCAGTGCCCCTGCTTGAACTGTGGCAGTTAATTCTGAGGAAGCATTACCTAAAGCAATACCCACTGCTCCCCATGACACTTAGGGACAGCAGCATCTGTTTTGCTAAATAGCCTGAATGTGTTTATACAGAGTGAGAGGTGCCTAAGATTTATTTTAATTGAGTATGACTCCAAACTGAGTAGCTGTATGACTGAGAATGCCACGGTGTTAAACTGATGTAAAGATGGACCAAAATATTTTTAGAGTGCAATTAATATATTGGGAAATGCTAAATCTTGCCAGTTCTTGCAAACCATGCTCAAGTGAGACTAAGTAGGGAAACTTGTGCTTGTCTCCAAATGCAGGTATATATTAACTATGTAAATATGGAAAAATCATTTAGTTTATAATGTAGACATGTCTTTATTCAGCAGAGCACTTGTAACAATAAGTTTAAGCCCCTCTGCTGTAGAATAGATTCTTTTTCATGGTGCCACAAATAATTAAAAATGATAAGCTGAAATCAAAGAAAAAAAGAAAAATTATATATAATTTAGCTATAAGGTTGTCAATGGCATGGCAGGCTGCACATTAGCTTCTAAGACAAGTAAGATGCATCTGTTTTTACATGGAATTCAAACAAGTATTAGAGAGCACAGTGTTGGGAGAGAACAGCCTGCTCTGAGGTGGAGATCTAGTATTTGCTAGTTTGTTTTTCCTTCTCTGGTACTTTTTAGTTCCCTTTGCTCAGATATTTTGTGTTTAGATATTGCAAAAGGTATGTATATTTTAATTTGCTTGCATTCATTACTTGTTGTACTCTAACTGAATCAGTATCTAAAATTCTTTGGAATTTTAATATTCTTCAAACACTTGAAATCTATCTGCTTCTGTGTTCTCTGTGCATTATCAGGTCTCCTGCGCTGTCTTCCCAACAGCAGCCCTGTTTCATTTATGATACAGGACCTGCTACCTATGCAATAGCTCCCCAAAGCTTTGATTTTATCCTTTTCAATGTTCTCTCCCTTGAAAGTGATGTTGCAGAAAGGGGCTGTAGGGAATAGGGAGGATGGCTGGGGAGAATTCACAGTGAGGTTTGGGGTTTTTTGCGGGGTGGGCTGGGATTTATTTCAGCACAAGAAATTTGCTTTCTCAGCATGCCTAACACCACACTTTTTATGGGAGAGATGCAGGCTGTGTGTGCAACTATGCTGAGGCAGTGGTGTATGACAGACAGCCATGACCTCACTCCTGGATCTGGCTGGGAGTGTGAGCGCCTTTTAAAACTCCTTTCCTTTGAAATAAACCTGCAGTATGACCCATGGTCAGTAAGGGCCTCAAAGACACCCTGAGAAGATGATCCCCAGAGAGCTCAGGCATTAAGTGTGAGCAAGTTGCACACAGAGCTCAGCATACACAAAGATCTCTTAAAGATTTATAACTTGACAAAATTTGTATGGAATTTGGTAGCAATGAATGGGTGTACATATATATATGTAGCAATACAGCAGTGTTCATTTGACAAAGGCCATTCTTCCCTTGTCCCCAAAATCTCATCTGTTGCTCCCGGGTATGTAAGCCTGATATCTGTTTATGGAAAGGACAGATAATTTTGGTTAAAATTTGTATAGAAAAGAACACATTCTTTGTTTTAATCTCAAAAATGTTTGGTATGTTTTGCTGTAAACTAAAAATAGATTCAAAACTTCCAAATCTTTTCAGCACAAAAATGTCAGTGCAAATATAAGTTTGTCAGAGCAATAAACAGCAAAAATCAAGGTCTTATAAAGAAAAATGTGGCTAACCTGAGTCACGCTGCTATTAACTTTCCCTGTAACCTAATAAAGAATCACTCTGAGGGTCCATCACTCCACCTGCAGCAGTCACTGCCATATCCCAAGGTAAAGGTGATAAATTCTGTCTTCACCCCTCCACCTCCAGCCCAGCTAGCATGATAGTTGGATTTCATGCACGCTGTGTAATGACAGCCACTATTTGTACCCATTCAAGTAAGAAGGCTTCAAAATACTTTAAAAATAACAGTTAAAATAAGTTAATTAATAAAAACTTTATTTATAATGAACAAGTCACTCCAATCCATTAAAAACCCAAAGGCCCTGCTCTTGTTATCTGGATGCATAAATTTAAAATTCGATTCACTCTAGCAAAGGTGGCCTGAGCTTGGAAGCGTCTGGAAGTGTCAGCCAATGGAGGCTGGCCCAAGGCACAGGATTGGAAATTGAAGTACTCTGGTTTTGTAGTTAAATTTCTAAAAGCAAAAAAAGCACTCCAAATAGCAGATCCTGGTGAAGAACTTCAAAAAGTAAAGAAAATAATCTTATCCATTACTGAATAGCTCTATTAAATGATGAGAAAAAGCTCAGCATCACCTTGTTATCTGCACATGACCTCTCCTGAGGCATCTGTGACACAAAATAAAAAAGGAAAAATAAAAGGACAGATTAAGCAAGGCCCGAGAGTTCTGCATTTGAAAGCAGAGCTTCAGGACAGGGACACTTTCCAAAGAGCCATTTCAAGCAAAGGTCACATGTATGCATATAAAATCATTCCTGAAAGCAGCGCCTTTGTCCCCCAGCTATCTCCCAATGGAGCCATTGTCCTGCCGGGGCAGCTGGCACCCTGACTTCAGCCGGGCTGCAGCGGGGCCGGGCAGCCCCCGGAGCCAGCCCGGGGCCGGGGCAGCCCTGACCTCCCCGGGACACTCCCGCTGTCCACGGGACACTCCCGATCTGCCCGGGACATTCCCGATCGCCCCGGGACATTCCCGATCTCCCCGAGCGCAGCTCCCACGCCGAGTTTCAGACATGGAGAAAAAAGACTCGCTGGTATGGTAGGAGCATCTGCACTCCCCTTCTGCCCTGCGTGCTTTCCTGGGTCGCCAAAGCAGCCTTAAATAAATATCATTACAAGCAAAGTCAGCTAATGAAGTGTGGTTTTGCAAAATGCAACTCGGATTGGGATTTGGCAAGTAGGAAGTCCTTCCAAACTGCATTCAGGGGTGACGTTGGAAGCCCCCTGATTCATAATAAAAGAGAAAATATTATTTAATGCACAGAGGAGAAAATGTCTTTTAGAAACAACAGTAGTTCTTGTAGAGCTTGTTTTGCCTTCTGAAGAGATCTCCTCTCTTAACCTTTTTAGTATAAACTGCTTTTCATATATATTCTAACCTTATAGCAATATCAAAATTGGCATCCAGCACAGACATGAGCAAAGTTTCTTGTGTTTTGTTTATATTTACCTTCTACAGTATTAATATTAGGCAAGTACATAAATATGAGTTTAGAACTCCTACATCACTTGGCTTTTGATTTATATGAAAATTTGCAACGTCTGGAGCTTCACTGGTAAAGTCCTAGGCTTAAAGACAATCTATCTCAATAAGGTTCCTGTTACAGGTACCTCTCCCTTTTTCTCCAGGGGAAATACATGGATTTCTTTAATCAGAGTAGCAACGCTTCAAGCATCTGTATTTTTTTCCATAACTCCCTATGCCACAACTGTAAAGTGTTGATTAGAGAGGCAAGTTGATAAGAAGCAATGAAATGCTGCATGCCTCATATTTCCCCTGCTCATAATGGACTCATAATTTTGATTATTCTGATTTTGAGATATTATTCTTGGGTCCTTCTTTCAAGTTACTTTTGCTTCTGATTTGCTTTAGATTTTGACTGTGATTTGTTTCTAATTTCTGCTGATCTATGCATGCTTCCTGCCAGCATGTGTCAGTGAGTGCTTGTGCACGTTGTTCCTTATTGCCACCACGTCTGTGATGGAAACTGAGCTCTGCAAGTGGAATTGGGACCCTGACTTGTCCGATGAAAAAGAAAAAAGGGAAATAGGGCATCTCAGGGGTGATGAGGTTCTGCCTAAAGTTTACATGAGTGCTCCAGCCCTCCCCACTGGACGTGTGGTGGGGTGTTGGGGAGATGGGCTGAAGGCTGGCAGAGAGCAGTGGCTGTGCCTGGTGGATAGGGAGAGATACTGGGGGTTTGCCTGTACTTAAAAGAAAGCAAAGGTGACTGTGCCCCTAAGATTGGTTGCCCACTGAGGACCTGCTATACCTGTTCAGGGACAGAGACATTTTTAGATTAAAAGGTTCTCATGAAGTGCAAGGCTGGAGAAATGTTTCCTCCTAGGAGGCTCATTTGTATAAGATGTTAAGAAAACAAAATAGTACTCTATTTGTGTGATATATATTTATTCTACAAAATCTTAGCTTATTTCAGAGGTTGTAATATGAAGGTTAAACTATGAGTTTAATGTCACTGCAGCAAGGAGGTTTCCAATTATTCATCAAGGATGCCAGCTGAGTTTGAATGCCAGACAGCTAAAGATATGTTAGCATCATTCTTGAAAGCTGGAGCTGTTCATAGTTGTGCCTGCACTGCAGCCTTTACCAAAGGATGCCAAATGAATCCTTTGACATTAGTTGAACTAGGAAGTGGAGGTAATGAATATTTGTGAGAGATGAATGAAGTGGTACATGAGACTGCCCCTGCAGCGCTGGGGCTAGCACCAGCTTGTCCAAATTCCCAAATCCCACTGTGCTATTGGAAATGCTCATTTATGGCACTTCCCCAGATAAATGGACCACCTATGGAAACACATCAAAACCTGATATTGCTGACACACCAGTAACACAAATTGGTTTTCAGGTGCTTACAAATCTGACAGCATCCTTGACCTTTCTGGATGAAGAGTTTTGAGCCTCCCAGCACAGGTCTCCCCCTGCCACCCACACCAACCCAGCTGGGATTCACCCTCCCCTGAACTCATCACTGGGTGAGATGACAACTGTGTTTGTAGGGAGCCAAACCAAATGATCTCACAGGCTTCCTTTGTCTCAAAACCCGTGAAACTGTGTGTGCTCCACACAGTTAGAATAAAAGAGAACAGGGTCACTGTCACTTTGGTACACAAAAAAGACATAAATGTAGAAATAAATATGTATTGGCTCCATCACTATTGGAGAACTATTTTCTTATTGTGTACAGTTTTTAAAATTCCATGAGAAACATTCATGGTATAAATGGTCTTTTGTCCTAGAAGGCTTCATGTATCAAAACACTGAAGTGACAAATTGCTTAGAAGTTCTAGTTGATAGTGCTGTATATGAAAAATTGGATGAACAGAGATTAAAAATACAAGACAATAGTAGGTATGCTCAGCTCCTGTCCTCTTGCCCTAAGTCAGACAGAACTTTTCTCCTATTGCAGATGAATTACATCCATGGCTGGGAAACTGTGTCCTCAGATACCTGCTCTTCCAATAAAGTTCCTAGCCAGTCATTTTCTTTTCATTTCTTTGTGGGGCTTCATGCCCTCCATCCATACTGTTTTTCTTCTGAAGTAACTCAGTAGTCTTGTTCAAAAGCTTTCTCCTTTGTTTGTCTAACTTCAGCATTTCTTGTAGAGATTTTTACTAGAAAGCTGTGTTGGGTTGGCCTTGTCTGGCCTTGTCTGGCTGCCAGAGGCCCACTCTCTCATTCCCCCTCCTCAACAGGGCAGGGGGAGAAAATAAAATGGAAAAGCTTATGGATTGAGATAAAGGTAGGGAGATCACTGATCCAGTTAGTGTCGTGGGCAAAACAGACTCAGCTTGGTAAAAAATGAATTCAATTTGTTGCCATTTAAAATACAATTAGATAGTGGTAAGCAAATTTAAAAATTAAATCAGCACCTTTCTTTCCCTTTTCCCCAGTTCTTCATTCCTGGTTCCTTCACCTCTCCCCACCATCCCAGGCAGCACTGGGGGATAACCCATCCATAAGAGCCCCTCTCCTCAGCTCCCTCCTGCTCACACATCTCCCTGCCCTGCTGTGGGGCCTTTGCATGGGCCAGGGTTATTCAAGACAAACCTGCTTCTCTAAGGTATTTTCTGGTAGCTGCAGGGGAATCTCTGCTCTGGTGCCTGGAGCACCTCCTCCCCTCCTTCCTTCGTGGCCTTGGTGTCTGCAGAGCTGCTTCCCTTAACTTCCCCCCGCACTCATCACTACCCGCACAGCGCTTTTTACCCTTTTCTGTTCTGTTCTGAGGCACGGGCATCTTGGCCTTGTGAGGGGCTCGTGAGGGCCTCAGCTGTGCCTGGTCCATGGCAGCCCTGGCCTCTCCATGCAATGCACTACTGCACATGTTTCTGGATTCTCACCCTCTCTTCTTCTGTTTCCATGTATCTTTTTAGCTAGATAAAAATTTTAACCTGAAAGCCTTCTAGTTTTGAAGACCTCTCTGACATTGCTGTCACTTAGCTCTGCATCAGTTTTACCTTTCTTTTTTATTTTGAAGTTCTTGGAAACCCATCCTTGTCCATAACCTAATTTTTTCCTCCCATGTCATCTGATGTAGAAACCTGCAGAAACACCACTGGTGGGACATGGCCAGAGTTGTTCCTGCCATTCTTCTCCCGAAGTTCTCCCTCCTGCAGCACATTCCTCCCATCCCCATCACTAAAATGTCACATTTTATTCCCTTCACAGATTTCTGTTCCCTGCCGCTTGCTGTTAATGGCATGTTCAGCTGAGGTCCTGCCTCATACCTGTGGTGCTCAAACAACTTGGGATATATGGATTGTCCTGGGTAATAGTGCTTTGTTCGTGCAGGCTTCTTGATCTACGCCAAATTTCAAGCTTTTGGCTCTGTATTGGCCCATGTGACAGGGGAGGTGGCTGCTGGGACGTGGCAGGATGAGCTGCTGAGGCTGCCAGGCTACACATCCACTTAGCCAGCACCAGCCCACTAGTTCCCAGACACATTCATCCCTTGTGTTTACACACAAACCATCTCCCCACGTCATTCTTTTCCCAGAAGTGGATAATTTGCAAGGGGAAAATGTGTTAACCTGAGGAAAGGATGATTGCACTGCTCTGTTCGTGCAATAGCAAAAGCTCTCAGAGACAGCAATGGCAGGACTTCTGAAATGGGCTCCACAAGGGATCACTCCAGGTTTTGCAGAGAGCCCTGTGAAAACCTGGGATAGGATTGGAACACTTCCCTCAGCTAACAAAGCAGAGGGGAAGAATACAGGCCAGGGACACCTCATCCCACACCCTGAATTTTCAATTACTTGACTTCAGCAACTGGGCTCTGCAGAATCGCCCTAGACTGCCTAATTTAAGTGCTAGTCCTTGAGGCAGGAGATTTTGGTGCAGCAGGATGCACCAGCACTCATGACAAATAGCAGTAAAAAGGGCAAAGACAGTGAAGTGAATTCCAAGGCAGGAGTTACTATCCACAGGACATTTGTGGATTTGAACCTATTGCTGTATATTTTGCCCTGCTGAAAAATATTTTAAGTAGTATTAGCTGTATGTCTGTGGTGCTGCTGATGAATGTGACAGCTTGAAAACCTTTTCTGTACAGAAGAATTTGATGGGAAAATGGGGAAATGGGACAAAGGTTATTGGAGCTGGGACAGGATGGTGGTGAGGAACCTGTGTTGTGGCAGCAGCAAAGGGGGACCAGCCCTGCACCAAATTCAGTGTTGGAGCTATAAAAGGGAATGAGGAAACTCCGATTGCAACTGCAAAGACTGTAACAAATCAGTGCCCCTCCAGCTGCACCAGCCCATGGTTTGGTGTGTCAGCATTGGCCTCAGGTGCAAGGGGGATGGTGGGAACTGGCACTCATCTGTATCAATACCAGCAAAGGATGGTCAGTGCAATACTTAAAGACTTCATAGGCTGTATAAGGAGAAAATATGACTTGGTTCAGCCATCTTTAGAGAGAGAAGAGTATGAGTTTGTGGCTGTAATCTGGTACCTGCACCAGGTGACACTAGAAGAGAAGTACGGCTTCCTCAGTCATTTCAGGCTTTCCTCAAAGGCTCTTTGCATACCCAAGATGAATTTTGGCTGGGACAATCATAAACATCCAGTGGATGAAAATATGGTCATTATGAGGGTAAGAGAAATTGTCCTGATGAAACAATATTTTGTAAATAATTAAGTTGCCATCACCTGTAAGTGCCTGTTTTTATTTCTTTTCATGCTGAGGCTGAGCAGCTAAAGTGGCAGTGAAGACAATAGGCAAACCCCAGAAAATGTCACCCCTGGGCTTGGACAGAAGGAATGCTGTAAGACAAGGTGAAATTCCCTTGGAGCTGATGATCCTTTATCCAGGAGGAATATAAGAAGCCCTTAAGTGCCTTTTGGATATCCAGAATAAAAGGATTCCTTTCCCTCCTCAGGGGAACAGCATTTCTTTGTATATTCCTTGTAAATGACATGATTGTACCAGAGAATCTAAGTTCTTGCTTACAGGAAACAATGTGAAGGGTCCCAGTCTCAGTTGCCAAGTCCAAAATCACTGACTTGGGTCATTCGTGCTTGACTACATAAATTCAGTGCACCTAAAGATGTTCTATTTTTTTGACATTCCCTAACATATAACTTGTGCAAGGGAGTACAAATGAAAGACCATTAGCAATAGGGCAAAGATCACAAGGATGTTTTGCTCCTTCCAAACCCCACAACAGCAGGAACAAGAAGGAAATTCCCTTTTGGAGTCTCCAAAGCTCTGTTCTAATATATTTTGTCTCTTTCAATCCTTAACACTAAGATGTCTTTTTCTGCCCTCCCATTGCTCTGCCAAGCAAGTCCAGCATTTCCCACAAATGGCAGGAGATGGCTGAGACTGTTGTGGGATACTGGGTACCCTTCATCTACTGCACTGTCCTGGCAGTTGCTGTTAGCAGCATCGAGCCTGGTTTGTGTGTAGAATCTGCCACTTTTCCAAAAGTTTTCCGTGCCTCTCCCCTGTGCCTTCTGTTCTGCAGTCTGACTGTGCTTCCACCTGTCCTTATACAATGGGGCTTGGAGTTTGGTTGACTTGTTTTATTCATAATGCATGAGAGTAGGAAGCAAAAAAAGTTTTCCTAGTGTTGTTTTTTTAATTCAGTACCTTCTAAAACCATGCTGGAATTATCTGCAGAATTAAGCAGATCCTTCAGCTGACTTAGACTCCCAGCAAATAGGGGTATGAACATGAGGTTATAGTCCCACACCCATTTTCAAACCAGCTTTCATGGCTTAAGCTACCACAGAGGAATTTTGTGTTCCTGCTCTGTCTCCGTGTAAAGGGAGCACAGCGGTGGGGGTGCTCCTCCTCTGATGACTTCAGCTATCACCTGAACATATTGCTGCTCCTTGCCTCTTTCCATCATCCATCCTGGCTTCTTTGTCCAAAGTGTGTTGGGTTTTTTTGTTTTAAAGGTGATTTAATCATAGTGTTCCTCCTCTCCCAAAAGACCGAAATGTTGAGCTTGCACACCTGAGCAGAGACCACAGGCACTGGAGGCCTGCCCTGCAGCTGGCAAAGGAGATGTCCCCACTCTCTTCACGAGAGCAACAGTTTACTCAAATCTTTTTTACATGGGTTGGATCAGATGTTGCCATCAAAGTTGTTTGGTTTGTCTTGGAGAAGGGTTAGCCATGGACAGTGAAAAGATAATAAATTAAATAGTTTTACAGGCTCTCTGTGGATGCCCAGGAACATCCATCCCTGCCATGGAAATCTTCAACAAGTATAATTTTAAGCTGGTTTCAGTCTAGTCAGCTGTGAAATGAACATTTACCAGGGTAGGGAGCCTTCTCTGAAGGCTGAGCAAAGCAGAGCTGCTGTTGGTCTACAGCAGTCAGCAATCTCTAAACCAATGAATTGTTTCTTTCTGAAAGTCTTGTTTTGCTAAATAAAAAAACCAAAATATGAGTTCAACAAAACTTAAATCGGTAAGATTATTTGCTTTAAAATAATGAAGAAATCTATTAATATTTAAGTGACCTGAGTTTCCTTCCAGTTTACTTGTTTAATCCATTAGAAAAAACACTTTATTCCTTTCCAAAGTTTTATGCTGAGAAGGTGAAATAGTATTTGCCTAAAACCCCCTGATAATCCTTATGCAAACCCATGCAGTTGCATATTTTTGATTACTAGCATTTTTCTTCATTATTTTTATATTGCATTCCTGAAGACTTTGAAATCTATTCAGTAACACATTATGATATGGATTTAAAAAAAACCCAATCAGCAATGGATCACATTGTTTCGTTGTTGAAATGTTGCTTATATTCTTCTCACCCCTAGAAAAACAGGGAGTACTGTTCCAACAGGATGTTTTTCCCTTTATACTTACATTTGTTATCTTTGCACTCAGCTGAATCAGAAAAAAAAAGTGACCTTCAACTGAACTTGTGGTGACATGTTTCAACTTGGGAAAATTTGTGATGCTTGGAAAGTGGCCCATCTGTCCGAAATGACCCAAAAAGCAAGACGCGATTGTTTTACACTTTTGTGCTTTGCCATTACAACAGGCAGCAGCAGATGCCTATTAAGAAATGTAGGGTGTTTAGTGAATGCTGCGGTTACACCGCTCCCCTGGGAGGACAGGGACTGGGGGGAGAGCAGACCTCAGCCCTGCAGATGGATGCTCCTCAGTGACAGTGCCTGGCTGGGGCTCGGGAGCAGCAGCTCACTGTGTCTCACTGCTGCCAGCGCTGAGGACCAGGGCAGGAAACTCCTCCAACTCTAAAACCTGTCAAAGGAAGTGAAGTTTTTAACCTGTTTCGATTTGCAGTGTATGTCTAGAAATGGCTGGGGTGAGAGGATGGAAGAGATAGCGAGGACTTGCCAGTCTGCCAGGGCTGGTAGACATTTGGTATCTGGATTCTACTTGCTGGGTTTATTTCTGTTCTGAAGGAAAAAGGCAGAAAAGCCAGTTATTTCCAAGGTATTGAAATACCTCACCCCTCTCAACAGCTAGGGGTAGCTTAAAAAACATGTGTCTTTCAACTATGAGATAAATCAGTACAACCAAAAAAGGGGTCCAGATGGGATTGAGTTTGTTAACATGCTAGCTGTGTCCCCATTTTAGGCATTTTTCTATGAACAAAAGCCTGGACAGTTCCTGCTGTATCCTCTGCCACATAAATGTTCATGTGGCCAGTGAATCAGATCAGGCAGTTTAGGCAGTGTTTAATAATAGTTGTTTTTCTCTTTAGAAGGAATCTCTTCTTCATCAGCTGTCCTAATTTCTTCAGGATTTCCTTCTCTTTGTGCTGGATTGATTGCATTCAGTGGTGTAGACCTGCAGTCCTAATGAAAATAAAATAGATCTGCTTGAATCAGGCTCATGCTCGTGTGAAGTAGGTTCAAGCCCCAGAAGGCCCTCAGATATCTTTTTGTTTTGGTTTGGTTTTGTTTTTGTTATCTTTACTGCAACACTGCCAAGGTCTGTTCCATGTTCCTGCATTTGTTTACCATGCCAAAAAAAAAGCTTTCATAGGTGGAAACACACATCACTATAACAGCAGTCAATTCTTCAGCCTTAGATGACTCTTATACATAAAACAAGGAGGAAAATGTGCCCACCTGAAGGCATTCCCTACTTGTGTGGGAATCCTTTGTTTCCAGCCTGACCCTGCTTTGATCTTTCTGCAGAAGTATTGATGCTGCAAAGCACGTCCAATGCCTCAGCTGCAGGCAAGTTAAGAACAATATTCCCAGTGACATGTCTCTTTAAACTGTAATCAAATAAGATTTTGCTGGTTTGAAAATATTAGTGAGGTTTTTTATAGATTAACTAGGAGAAAGCTATTAATTGAAATACTTCTTTTTTGATCCAAGTGCTGAAAACATGAAAAAAAAGTATTTCAAACAAACAGAAACTCTTGTTTGCAAAGAAAACAAAGTAAACGGTATTAATTATATCCACATTTTACTTGTAGGGGAGAGACTAGCACTTGGAAATTTTTTAATCATATCCAAGCCTTGACCTTGAAAATGTGCCAAAATAGAGTTTGAGCTGAGGGTAAATGCAATCAAGTCAGAGAGATATGTTACAGGGGTAGAAGTCCCCACAAGAAGTTTTATATACCCAGGAGATTCAAAGCTAATATGCTACTGAGAAAGGTTTGAACATGGTAAAGGATGCACATAGAAATTACAAAAATAAACTAGAAATATGATGTGAAACCTAGAAAACCTACTTTTTACATCTTTAAGCAGCTTTCCCATCC
Source organism: Cyanoderma ruficeps (assembly GCA_008694505.1). NCBI lineage: Eukaryota > Metazoa > Chordata > Aves > Passeriformes > Timaliidae > Cyanoderma > Cyanoderma ruficeps. Next base: position 17,112,595 of record VZDJ01000346.1, on the reverse strand, counting down.
TTGTGGTTTTTTGTTGTTGGGGTTTTGTGGGGTTTTTTTTCTTTTTTTCGCTGTTGTTTTGTTTGTTAGTTTTTGTTTTGGTTGGGTTCTTTTCTCATTTAGCTTTAATTCATTATTTTAAAGAGGCTATGATTTTTGTCGGATGTAATAGTTTGTAGCACTTGTAAAATTCAAATAAATTAACAGTCATTGTGTATGGCATATGCAAGGTACCATGCAACGCCCTTGAAACGTCCAGACTGCTGTCTGGGAGGGGTAGGTGGGTGGATTTCACACCACTGAAATCGACAGCTCTTTGAAAAAGACCGATGTAAAGCTGTAAATGGGCACCTGTGACACCCTTATCAAGCAATGGAAAACAAGAGTGAGGACCTGAATACACAGCCTTTTATGGGCTGTGCTAAAAACACATACAGGCCCTACGGCTCCATGTTTCACTCCTTCATATTCTCCCTGAAGATTTTTCATCACAGAACAGTTTTTATTCTGCAGTTGCTAGAATTTTTATAGATTACCATTTTAAGATATATAATTCTCGGTGCATTTTAGTGAAGTACTTGGGCTGCTTCATAATAGTAATGTTGTCCAGGAACTGAATTGGATATATGTTAGTTTCTTTGAAGATGAGGAAGGCGTAGATATCTGACCGGTGTTAACGCTGCTGCTGTGAGAAGTGAGTTTGCAGTGAGAGCTGTAATACCCTGTGCTAGAGTGGCTGGTGTGTTAGCTGTGGTACTGCTGGGAGAGAGAGAGACAAGCATGCAGGCACCCAAAGCATTCTCCAGGTCCCTGAAAACTCCTCTTTCCAGCTGTCCTAGCTGTCCTGCTAAAAGACATGGCTAATAAACCTTGTTCTGTTCGTATGCCACCACAAGTGGTGACTGTGTGTGGAGGGTGCACTTGGGCTTGCACTTGGGCTAAGACCCCTCCACAGGCATCATAGGCAGCTTCTGGAGCTGCAGTGTTGTCACCAAATCCACAGCCCTCACTGAACCACTGAAGTTGTATCTGATGTGTGGTGTGAGAAAATTTATTTCTCTATTGCATTATGCCCCCTTTTTTCTCACCAGGCTGCTCAGCAGCGTTTCAGTCCTTATCCCAGTGAGTATGCAAATGTTTTACATAAGTCAAAGGGACTTGAGTCCTCCCCTGGCCAGTGGTTCCTCATCTGTCTCTGGGTAGGCACGACTCAGTTTCAGAACTGAGGCATGAACCCACTATTGCTGTGTTTTGAGCAGGACACATACATGAGGGTGAGGTGAGGAGGGGAGCAACGTGCTTTGCTGCTCAACGTGCTTTGCTGGTGGTACTCGGTGTGAGCTTGGGCTGTATCTGGGTGCTCTCCACCCTCTGAACCCTGCAGGGGTTATATAGGATGCTCAGAAATGTTGATGGGCCTATATGTGCCTGAGGCACTTGGTGCTTCAGGGGCTGGGCTGCAGCAAACTGCAATTTTGAAGACTTTAATTTGTCCATGATTGTCCCTGAGGGTCTGGCACTGCTTTATGGATCTTTCTGGCCAAGAAAGTCATCCTCAGCACAGCCCTTCAGGGCACCAGGCACTATGATTTGCATACCATTCCCCTCGGGGCAGTGATGAGCAGACAGATAATTGAAGACTGGTGGTGTTTTGAGAAATTGCCGGTGAGGAGGGTGTACTTTCATGTCAGCACAGCCTGGTTTGTGGGTCTCCCCAGGCTCATGGGGTAGCAGAGGGCATAGTGGTGTAGCTCCTAGCAGTCAGTCCTGTGCCTTCTGAAGTTCCACCTGAATGTGAGGAAGAACTCATTTACTGTGAGAGTGGCTGAGCACTGGAACAAGGTACTCAGAGAGGCTGTGGAGTCTCCCTCTCTGGATATATTCACCATCCTTAGAAATGTGCTTTAGGGAATCCTGTTTGATCAGGGAGGTTGGACTAGGTGACCTCCAGTGGTTCCTTCCAACTTTAATCATTCTCTGAGTCTGTAATAAAAAGGTGGCTTAAAGGAATCAGCTCTACTTGATATGTTGTGCCTCTTTGATTTTGTTTAGACTCAGGGTGTCTTCAGGATGGTACTCAACTCTTCCCAAGCTCACACTGGCTGCTGGAAGTTCATTTGGTTTCCCAGTGGTTGTACCTGAGTATGGTTGATATGGATACTACTTGAATTTCTATAGTTTGTCAAAAGGGTTTTTTTCCTTAAAATTGATATTTTGTACACTCTAGTGACTGTTTTTCTTGGCCACAAATATACGTGGATGCTGTGTTTGGTAGGATGAGAACTCTGAGACACTACAGAGAAGTCCTTCACCTTCCTGTCTTTCATGTTGCTGTCAACCCTACTGGAGGCTTTCACCCTGGTCCTCCAATCACCTGATGCATCCAGCATCTAGTGCAAAGTTGACAGGAGTAGCTAAAAAGGCTCATTTTATTGGAGTCTGCTCCATCCACTGACTCAGCCAGTATACTTATATTCTCTGCATTCCTTTCCTCATTAGAAAAACTGCTCAAGAAAAATGAGTTTTATATAAGACTGTAAGTACTGCCTTGCTTACATTAACTCTATGGAACAGCCTTTGATACCATTCTTCTGGAGAAATTGGCTATTCATGAGCTGGATGGGTGCCCTCTTCACTGGATTAAAAAACTGGCTGGATGGCTGGGCCCAGAGAGTGCTGATAGAGTTAAATCCAGTTGGTGTCCAGTCCCCAAGACTCAGTACAGGGGTCAGTTCAGCATTAATATCTTTAATGATGATCTGGACAAGGGGATTGAGGGCACCCTCAGTCAGTGTGTTGCCCAGCAGAAAAGGACCTGGGAGTGCTGATCAAGAATGGCTGAACATGAGCCAGTGTGTGCCCAGGTAGCCAAGGTGGCTAATGGCACCCTGGTCTGGACCAGAAACAACGTGGCCAGCAGGGCAGTGACCTGGCACTGGGGCTGATTGCCATGCACCTTGAATCCTGGGTTCAGTTTTGGGCCCCTCACTTCAAAAAGGACATTGAGGGGCTGGAGCATGTCCAGAGGGGGGAAACAGAACTGGAGAAGGGTCCGGAGCACAGATGAGGAGAAACTGAGGGCGCTGGGAGTATTTAGCCTGGAGAAAAGGAGGCTCAAGGAAAACCTTATCCCTCTTTACAACTGCCTGAAAGGAGGTGGTAGCCAAGTGGAGTTTGGTCTCTTCTTTCAAGTAATGCATAACAGGATGAGACAAAATGGCCTCAGGCTGGGAGGTTTAGATTGGATATTAGGAAAAATTTCTTCACAGAAAGTGTTGTCAAACTGCCCAGGGAATCCGGTGGAGTCACTATTGCTGGAGGTATTTAAAAGACGTTTAGGTGTGGCACTTATGGACGTGGTTTAGTGGTGGACATGGGGTTGGGCTCAGTGATCTTAATGCATTTTTCCAACCTAAACGATTCGGTGAATGTTTATAACGAGAAATATCACAGCACCAACGACTCCTGTGAGGCGCCATCTGGTGCCTCGTTGTAAGCTTTGCATCCCGTGTTAAATACTTACACAAGTTTGAAAAGCCAAAGACCAATTTTTATGCACAAAAACTGAGGAAGAGGCATTTCATATTCTGACGATTTTGTTAAAATTCCTTTTTAATATGTTTAATTTAAGCCTTAAAGTTTCCAGTGAATTGCTAAATTCGTGGTCCAGGAACACATTATTTCAGCTTTAGTCCTTTCTTTTCTGATTAGTAAAATGGCAATTAGATGCTGCAAAAATTAGTTGCCACTGATTCCAACAGAGAATTTTTTCCTGAACAAAATCATTAGACCTTGTTTATGCTAATAAGTTCCTTTTGAATCTGTGGGATAGCTTCAGGCACAATCCTTGTGACAAAAAGAACATTGTGCATCTGACTGTGTTCAGTTCAGAGCTACTGGAAAATGTGTCTTACATAACACAGATGAAAAAGATTAGCAGTTTCAGAGTCATCAGCTATAGTTCTAAAGGACATTACAAAGGAGGTTAATTGATTTAATACACTTGTAACATAGACTAGGAAACATAAAATAAGCTCTTCCATTTATGTAAAATAGTGAGGTTTCCAAGCTCCAGAGATGTTACATGAATGGAAGAATGAAATACGTATGTTTAGACCGGTAGAAGTCATTCATAATGCTGTATTTTTCGGTTTCATTTGTTGAGGGTTTTTTTTCTGAATGGCCATATTTAACATATGTAGGAAACTTTCTTTCAAAAAAACCTGAGGACCTGTGTGTTAGGAAGATATGCAGGAACAGCAAAGGCCCTGAAATTCAGATCATCTCAGAGACCTCAAGTATTGGTTTGGGCACACAAAACTGGCCACCCCATTTGAAAAGTCTGTTGTGTTTTACCTGAGTCCCTTGGTGATCCAAAGGTCCTAGCCTGGAGGAGAGCTTGGGGCTGCTGATTCCCATATTTTGCCTCTGAAATAATGAACTTCATTAGTTAAGATACACAGGCAACACTGTTGAGCAATTTTATTTGTGACACTTTAGGTTTGCCTTCTGTTGCGGTCACACACTGCTGTACTTACCTAGTGTTTGGGGATGAAGTTGTTTAACCACAGGATATACCAGAGGCTAAGGGTGAAGAATTTTATAGGAACAGCTAGTAAAATCTTTGATGATTACTTAGACCTCTATGCACAGCTTTTTGCTAGGACAACAGTGCCTATTGCAACCTGTTTTTTTTTCAGCCCAGCTAGGGATAAAGTGAACATTAGAAGATGGGTCTTGGATTCACAGTCTGTTTATGCAAGGAAAAGGAACACAATGTTTGGGTGTAGGAATTTTCAAGCTAATTACATTGCCTTGAGCCTCGCAATGCAAAGTTGCAGCTGCACAATGGAGCCACTTTCGGTTAAGAAACTGCATAAAAAAGGATCAGGTCCTAGCAAAGGCTGGCAGGCTGACACTTGGGCGGCAAAGAGACGGGATTTTTAGACTCTGTCCTGTAAAGCTACACGTGGGGGAGTTATTTCAGCAGGTAGAAGTTACCTCTAAAGAAAGTTCAAAATTGTATGTGTTTAATATTGCAAGATATTTTGAAGAAAACTGTACTGTGTATTTCAATGCCAGTATAGAATATGGGACAGGTCCCTAGGGAAGCTCAGTCCATCCGAGGGCTTACAAACCTTGACTCTGCCCCTTTAAATGTAATTGTTAGTAAACACTTCCATGAAAGAAGCTTTCATCAGAGAAAAAAAAAAGTGGCAAACTACAGTGGTAAATAACTTGCCTTGGCAAATAATATTTAAGCCACTGATTTGAACGGTAATTCTGTTCAGCATTATCATTTGCTTTGTAAATAGAAGTGCTTATCCAAACAGCCAAGCTTTCTGTTGTTGATGTAAATGGGGAAATGTGGGGCAGAGGGAACGTGTCACTTCCCTTCCTTTCTGGAAGTCTGGGGTTTCCAGCTATTCAGATGAAACTGCTTGTGTTTCCATCGATACGAGCCTTGCTCTGCCACAGCAGCACGGAAGAACGCCACTGAGAAATGCCCCCTTGCCCCCCGCTCTGAAGGTGTCTCCAGCTTCGAGCGGCCTCTGACCCGCAGCCCAGCGGCGATCTCGGGGAGCCCGCGGAGAAGGAGCCGGGCGCTCCCCAAACCCCACACCGTGCGCGGGCAGCCCCGGGCCGAGCCCCCCGCGCCGCCACACCTGACACCCGCCGGGACACTTCTGCGGTGGCAGCGGGAGAGCGGCGTTTCGCAGCCCCCAGCCAGCTTCCTCCGCTTCTTCTCTGAGCCAGATGGAGACGCATTTGGTTTCTCTTTTAAGCATGTTACTTTTGTGAGGAGAATAAAATGAGCAGGAACAGCTCTTGGCCGCGGCGGCACAAGCGAGCCCCGCTCTGCCAGAGGAAACCACATAAAAGCGCGCGGGTGTGCGCTTGGGGGGAGGGCGTAGCGAGCGATGATGCCTGGAGCTTCTTGCACTCGGAGCTGCGATTTGTGAGTGAAACATGATGAAATCGCCCCCTGGACAAATCACACGAGCCTGTCAACCTCACCAGGTGGGATTACTCGTAGCTAATATCCTGAACTCCCCGAGCAGAGCTCTGCGCTCACTATAAATAAAGGCGACGGTGCGGCGCAGGCTTTTCAAGAATTCCCTGGTATGGCTAAGCAGGGCTGCGTCCACTCGCACCAGGTAGGAGAGGAGAGGAGCGTGTTTGTTTTTAGAGTAGGAGTAGCCCGTCTCTCCTGAATAAGGTCCTACAAAAAGGAGCGTTTCAGCTTCAGAAAGAGATGTTTTATTCATAAACCCCTTCTGGTTTGTGTTACTCTCCAACGGTGACGCTGTCAGCTGCTGCTCCAGTGATGGGAACTGCAGTGCTGGGGAGCTCCAATGTACTGAGGACCATCTCTGTCCTTTATGCATAATACTCAAAAGTCCTGCTTCTTGCACAGTTTGCTAACTTTGCTGTTTTACTTTTACAGGTTATATCCTTATTTGCTTTTGCCTTTGGAGTAAATGTCTGCATGGGATTTACGACAAATCGATTTAGGAGATCTGAAGAATGGGATGAGGGCCCAGTCTCAGGTACAGTAACAGACATAAATTGTACGTCACCGTATATCCTTATGTTATAGACTGTGGTTAGAAACCATTCCTACTCTGTAACAGTAGTTTGCTTGTTCCTTTTCCCTCTAGGATATAGAGAAGAATAAATAACTCACTGAGCCCGAGTCAGTTGACCTTTGGGACTCACCTATAGGTCTCCTATTTACTTAAACTTTTGCTCTGTGTGCATGTGACTATGGAAAATTTAGCTTATTTTAGGACTGAGCACTGTCAGTCTCACAGAGATTGGTCTCCCCAGCTCCTGAACTGTTTGCAGTGTTCTGTATTCTGCACGGCTTCCTTCTAGCTCTAAGAGAAACTCCCTGATGGCTTTAAGGGTGGTGGGTTTATTTTGGTAGCTATTGAAGCAGTTTCTAGAAACTTGATTAATGCTTTCAAGAGGCACTGGTGAGAAAAGCTTTTGGGATTTCTGTGGCTCCTGAGGTCATGCTGGTTTGTGAACAGTAGACGGCAGACATCTGACGGCGGAGAGGGTTGGGACAGGAGAGCAGGTGTTCGAGCAGATGTTCTGTCACCAGTCCTCTGCTTTTCTTACGCCTTCTACTGTTTTTTCTTTGAAGGACAGCAAGAACATGCCACAGGAGGAATTGTTATTTGTGTTGTGGGGTGGTATAGGGTTCTGTGAGCTCAAGCATAGTCCAAATGGAAAAATGTATAAACGAGAACAACTAGTCTTTTTTTAATCAAGAAAAAGCAGGCTTGACTTGTGTCTCTGTTCCTTTGGCAGGAGAAAGGAAACTTGCGGTCATTGACTTAGAGCTGGTTGACATAACTGAAGTGAAAGGGTTTCATTTGCAATGCCTGTCTGTAATGATAGCCTGTGAATTTTAATTATAAAATTGTTTGCCATGGCCAGAGTTTGTTGTGTTCTTGGTAGTGTATCTGTGTCCTCTTGTCCCCTATCTTTGAGGAATTGGTGTCTAATTACAGCCACTATCAGGGCTGCTGGTCGCTGAGTAGAGGCATTTTCGGTAATTGAGAATATAGTGGCTGTTGCTTTTGATCTTTATAGCAGTAAAAAAAAATGCTTGAAAAATGATTTTTTAAAAATTTTCAAGGATGTTAGCTGTAGAACAGATGTGTAGTGTGAGTAATAGGGATGGGAAGGATTTGCATTTCAAGCGTTCAACACCTAAGTGCCAGTTGCTTTGCTTTCACTGGTGACTGTCTAGGGTAGGGCTCAGCTGGTTTTTACTGGAGACTCAGAGGTCTGATGTTGGGGTCCCACTGCAGCCGATCAGTCCCAACTCTGCTGAGCCAGACAGTACTGTTCAACACCTCCGGGGCTGGGAATAGTAGCTGTGTGCTCCTTCCAATAACAGGAGGATTAGCTCAGTATTCCAGAAAAGTAGGAAGAAACACGGGATCTCTTGAAAAGGGCAGGAGATGGAGTACTTTTGGAAATCTATTGAAAATTTGTTCACAGGTGGGATTCACCCAGCACCTGGCATTGAAGTAGTCCAGTCAAGGGTGGAATAATAAGAGACAAAAGTAATGGAGGATTTTGTCCATTCTGTATTTATGTAGCTTGGTTACTTTTATTGCAGGAGGAAAAAAAAATTATAGTAAAGCACAAAGGAGTATTGTCACTGTAAAGTATGGACAGTAAAAGGTTACACTGGAGATGTGCAGGTTTTTTAGCAAACTGAAAGCACTGTGATCAAAGAACCGACTTAGTTACTCTTAATTGTATAAGTTCTAATTATACTTCACTAGAAGAGCAGTCCCAACAAAATATCCAGAAAAAAAGATTGGTATAAATTCTTTTTCAACTTCAGTATTCCTTAGCTTTTTTGCTCCTAAGTGTCTTGATGTTGAGAATTAATTATTTTATATTGACAAAACACTTTCTTTACCAAGCATTATTGTAGAAATCAATTTGTTATTTCTCCAGAGGTATGCCATGATTTCAAGCAAATTTTCATTTTCATCCAGCGTAGAACTCTGTTGTGAGCCAAAAACATTGTGGTTTTTTTCCTAGTGCCTTACAAATGCATGCCAAAGTACCACCACAATGGCTAAAACACCCCTTCTTGTTCTCTTTCTAAAGTGTACAGATGTATGTCGTTATATACATGAGATAGTGAATTTTGGTACCCAACAAATTATTTAATTGAAATAAGTTTTTTACTCAATATTTTAAGACACAGTAGAGAACCAAAGCTCACATTTTTCCATAACTTTGCCTTTTTAAGTGACTTGCTTTATGAGTTTCCTACCCATCTTTTTAAGCACTTTCAGGGAGGATGGCCTTAGTAATCACTCGAAACATGGTTCTTGATTGCAGTAGGATAACTTAATGCTTTGGAAGGGGAAACACTGTAGTTTTTCTATCTCTTTTCACTTCATTTTTAAGCATGCCATTAAAAATTGAGTCACACTTTTCTTCTGTTGGAACACTTTTATTTTTCCCCTCATCTGACTTTTCATTTGGATTTAATTCATTGCAAAAATGGAAAGCAAGTTCATAATAGGAGTATCATCTATTCTATCAGAACTAGTGCTTCAGATGCTTTCTTTGAGTATTTGGTCATTCCATATGGGATCCAAAATGGCAAATTTTTACTAGGTAGTCTCCTTCTCATAATGACTCTGTTATCATGTCTATATTGTGTAGTCCTGTTTTAAACACTACTGCAAATAAATGGATTTTATGATTTTTAAATATTGTAATCAGACAGAATCAAAAGAAATAGTTTGATATGGCACTTTCTAAGATCAATATAACACCCTTAAAATAGAAATGTAACAACTTCCTTGAACTGAATCACAAAGGTACTATTGCCCTATTTAGCTTTGCTCTCTAACCTATGACATAGAAGACAATTAGATGGCTGTTTTGAACTTAGTGGCAATAAAAGGAATGTATGGAAAACAATGTGAAAAATTTTATGTATGAAATAGGGAAGGATCTTCAGGCGGAAGTCCCTGTGCCTGCTGCACCATCTGACTGCAGGAGCTGTGGAAGGATGCAGGAATTTTGAAAAAGATTTTAAACTGTCTAAGTTTGTTCTGTACAGCGGTTTCTGCTAATTTGAAAGTGCTCACCAGGGAGAGAGCTCCTGATGATATATTTTAAAACTGTTTCGCATGCACCAGTACCTGTGCCACGGCATTGTGCACGACCTGAAAATCATGGTCTGGCTGCAAAGGCAAGGTCAGGCATGGGAAACAAAGGAGCAATCTTAATGTATTTGGAGAAATTCAGCAAGTTCTCTTTTGTGCTGTGATGTGGAAAATGTCCTGCATTGACTCAGGGTGTGTCACCAGAATTTGCAAAGTGATTTGGGATAATTTGCTACATCACTAATGAGGTGGTTGTCAAGAGATGTGAAAAAATTAGACAAGGTAAGTGGGCTAAACCTTTCTTACATGAAATGGAAACCCTACTTGCAGTTATAGAAGATGGAGCTAGAAGGGATGTTGAACAGATGTGTAGACCTCCATATCCCAAGACCTGGTCAGTTGTTACAGAAGTGCTTCTGACAGATCTTGGCCTAGCCCTTCTTCAAAATCTTCAAGCTCTGACATTGCACAGCTTCTGTGGGCAGTTTGGTCGGGTGGTTTCCTGGTATAAATGAGCTGCTCTTTACAACAGCTCATTCCTTGAGCTGCAGTTAACTGTCTCTCAAGTAATCTGCAGTCAGATTTACACCTCTTTCCTAAACACGGTGTTGATGTGTTGGTTTTGGGTTTTTCTGGCCTTCTGAAAACATCTCCCTCTCAGCCCTCTGAAATGAAAAGGGTACTGCCCAAGATAAGGTTTATATGCTGGTATGTAATACCTTCAAGTTTCTTATACCCTTGATTTGCAGCTTACTGAGTCTGTGATTATATATATTATCTTGCTTCCAAAAGAGAAAGTAGTGGAAGAGGTTAAATAACATGAAAATATGTTTTGGTAATAGATTTTCAGAAGCATTTGATAGGAAGCAGCTGTCACCAAAAATAAGGACCACAACTTCATAACTCTGAATATTTGAGTGTTAACATGATTTGAAACAATTCTCATGTGCTTAATTTCTAGTATAGTTTTGTGACCTACTTATGTAAGCAAAGAAAATACTGATCTGTGTATTGCCAGCATTGATGCACAGTCTTTATCTCCTTGGAATTTCAGATGGCCAAAATACTAATGGCACACTAAGAGTATTCTTGCAGGGTATATACCTACAGAGTGAACTTCACTGTGTATATGGTGTTACTCACCTTGAGCGCTGCTGGCCTGATTGAAATAAAACCCCACAAAAAATAAAGATGGAGTTGTCTGCTCCTACATTTTCCAGCAGTTATATGAGTGTGCCTTGGTACTGCCATGAGCCACGACTGCAACCAGGGTACATTTGAGTTTCTTACCTATGGTCTTGCTGCAGCACTGATTTTCTGACAGGTTTACTCCCTGAAGTGGTTTGTCCTGGTATCCAGTGCCACTCCCAGGGGAGTGGTGGAGCAGTAGTGCTTGGGATGAGAGCTGGTGAGACATCAGCTGCTACAATGTCACCTCGAAACTCCCCTTCATCATCTTTTCCATCCATTCTCACAGTGTTCAGTTAGTGCCATCTTATTTGGGAAGAGATTTCCCTTCAGTTTATGTGGAAACTAAACTTTCAGCTATGTAGAAGTGTAGGGGGAAAAATACATAAGAAAATAGCAGAACAACTATTTCCCAAAAGTGCCATTGCGTCAGTCCTCTAAAAGTCATACTGCTAATCATTGTGAGGTTTGCCAAACCCAAAACCAAACCATGGCTTACAAGAAAACAAAACGCGAGACAATTTCAAATACTTAATTTTTATAGGTCTCTCAAGGAACAAAAGGCATTGTGAAATTTTCCTTGGAACACCTCTATATTTAAAGGACAGCATACATTCCTTACTTTATTTCATAAAATACAATTAACTCCAGAGAGCAGCCCACAATTTTCCTGCTTCATATAAGCTGCTATGTAGGATTCTCCTACAAGAAAAACTTTTAAAATATATAAAGTGTATAAAATAGTAAATTTTGAGAAAAGAGCAGACATATATCAGCTCTGACATTACGGGCCCTTACTAATAAATAGATTATTGAAGTCTAATACATTATTCATGGTTTGCAGACTGGCAGTCCTCCATTTACTTATACACATTATAATTACTGATTTCTTAAATACTTCTGTATTTTTTAAGTTTTCATAATTTGGTGCTCTGCAGAAGCCCATCCAAAAAGCCTTGCTTTATTTCTCCTTTAATTTATAGAACATTTTAAAGTTTTCTTTCACGCTTCACATTGATTTGACACCTTCCAGTGTAGCAAACCAAGTCCTGCTGTCTGCATGTAGATTAATTGGAGTCCTTTCCTATGTAAACTGCCCAGCCAGCCATGAAAATGTCACTTGGTTTCTGAAAACAAAGACCTGCTTCTGTGGAATAGCTGCAGCTCCTGGAATGGGGCCTCGGAGACTTCAATACATTTCTGCTAATGATCTCTTGATTGTTACAGAGGTAAAGCCAGGACTGTTTCTTTGCAGGATGTTATCACAGCATGCTGCTTCCTTCCCGCCCCCCCCGCCCCCCCCCCCAAGAACAACTTTTTTGAGTTTGTTCTTTTTTTTTGTTTTGTTTCTTCAAGCAATTCTTCTGCTCTCCTTGCTCCCTTCCCTTTCCCAGAGCAAACATCCAAGGTCATGCTCATTCGAGTGGCTGAGGGCTGAGCCCCCTGTCCCATCTCTGCCAGCCTGACAGATGTTACCCTGTTTCTTGTTCCACACAGTCCTGTCAGATTCCCCCTGGATCAATACCTCTGGCTCCTGCAAAAACAGATGCTTTGAACTTCAAGAGGCAGAGCCTCCTGGCTGCCGCTGTGACAACCTGTGCAAGAGCTACAACAGCTGCTGCTTCGACTTTGATGAGCTGTGCTTAAAGACAGGTATGATTGGTCTCCTGTCCTGCACTGCCAGGCACTGCTGACACTGGGTTCTGCCAGTGGTCAGGACCTGCTTGATAAACCAGCACTCATTGGCATAACCTGCATCTCCTCCTCACCTTGCCTTGGCCAGGTGGGCTCAGCTCAGCCCAAAATGCAGCCCGTTTCCTTGCATGGAGCAGTAGGAATGTGCACCTATCACTCCTTACTGTGGGGGCAGAAAAAGTGAGGTGCTCTTCATACCACATAGAAAGGCAGGTCTTCCAACACTAAATTAAGAGCAATAATCAGTGTTCAGGCACCAGTCTGACCTCTAGTTTACAATCCAAAGCCATGGTAGAAACTGGACATTGGTCATTTTTTGTCAGCCATCCTTTTTCATCCTAACTGGTAACTTAATATTGGAGCAGTTCAGGCTCACTGGAGAGGGTGCCTTGGAAGCTGGGATCCTTGAAGAGGTGCGGGTCCTCTTTGAGCAGGGGACAGCCAGGGCTTGCTACCTGTGCCCCAGACCCTGATTTCCAGGTGATAGGACGCATAGTACTGTAGTGGTAGAAACATTTGACTTGAATTCATTGGACCCTGGGGTACAGAAATATAGCAGTAAATTCACTTTCCTTTTTTGGCTTTTTTTTTTTTCCATGAGTCATAGGCAAGGAAAACTTCAAAGAGGGACATGAGTAATATTTTACTTCTTAGCATAGTGCATTTAAATTATTAGCTGTACCCATCTCCTTCATTGTTTGCACAGTGGTCAGAGTTGACACAGGTGCCTTTTATTTTTGCCGTTGAACTTTTTCTTGCTTTATTGAAGTATTACACTTACTAAGCAGCCAGAAGAAAAGTGTAATGATTTAAAATTTGATTGTCCATGGATGTGCCATGCTTGAAAGTTCTGACTTCCTCAGTTCTGTTTGTGATTATATAATTTTCACAGATTGGCATCAAAAAAGAGTGAGCTAATCTAGTATGAAAAACAAGTTTGGTTCCAGGCCAAAAAATTCTGAATTTTAGGCTGACGCTATTCCGTCCCTGCTCTAAATGGCTTCAGAATGAGAGGCTCTTTTTGAAGACTTCCAGCACGATGTCTGCTACCAAAGGGCAGAATTTCAGTTCCTCACCCTCCTGTCCACAGCAGACACAATATGTTCACATATGCATATGGATACCTGTATAGCCCCTGGGACTGTTGCTAATGGTCATATACTCCCACAGACGTTTATTCAGGCAATTATCACGTGTGTGATCTGTAAATATTGCACACTTAGAGAAGAAAACCCCAAATAAGGCAGAAAAGGGGATAAAAGACATTGCTCTGATGTGTGATTCTTTTACTAGATGTATGTTGTCATGATTCTTACAGTTTCTTGGGTGGGCTTTATTGTGGAAAACCATATGTTTAAAACCACAGGCCCTGTTCCAAAGCAATGTACTACCCTCAAGAGAGCACCTAATTTAGACAGGCCAGATCTTAAATTAATTTGCAAGATGAGAAAAGATTTTCACAGCAGCTATTGCCATGCTTTTCCTTGAAGAACAGCTCTTGTTTTTTCATATCTTTGAGGTTGGTGCTGGATCTGCACTGTGGGTGAGGAGTTGATGGTGGGAGTAAGGCTTCACTTTGCATCGACATAGTCTCTTTTCTGCTTTCTTATTTTCTACAGATTGAACAGGGGGCTGTAGAAATTGTGAGGAAAAGCAAAAATTACCCAAGAAATACCAGAATTATTAGTTTGTGCTTTAGGTTCCACCATTTATCTGTGAAGATCCTTTTTTCTTTTCCTTTCCCTTTCCACACTTTCTCTGGCATTCAGACTGTACAAAGCCTGGAATACAACACCTGAGGGTAGCAGAAATACTCACACCCGTGTTGGTGGAGGAGCCCTCCTGCACTTGCAAGTCACAAGGGTTCTTTTTGTTTCTGGTTGACATACCTATTTTAAAGACCTAGAGTGTTTTCATTGTAGCGTGAAGGAATACTTTTTGTTTTGATTACAATCTCTCATTCTTGCTTACATTGTGAATATTTTAGCTCGGGGCTGGGAGTGCACCAAAGATCGCTGTGGAGAAACCAGGAATGATGACAATGCTTGTCACTGCTCTGAAGACTGCTTAAGTAGAGGAGATTGTTGTACTAATTACCAAGTCGTTTGCAAAGGTACGTCTTTGGTCTTTCTAGCTTTTCTTTTCAAACTAAATAGAAGGCAAGGTAAAGAGTTTTCATCCAAAAGAGGAAACTCTCCTTGTTTTGTTTTGATTTTTTTTTTTTAAGGTGGTGGGGGAAGTGGGGAATTGCATTTGTAAATTTCTGGGCACTAGCAGGGGCAAATAATATGTTGGAAGGACGTTATCTCTGCTGGTAGAGATAATGGTAGCAAGAGAAGAGGTGGAGGTGGATGAAGAAGAGTTTAAAGCAAAGCTCTAAAGTGTTCAGATGCATTTGTCTGCATCACAAGGAGTGCAGGGGTATCTGATGATCTCAGAAGGAATGGAGCATTCCTAGATATGTTATCTCTGTCCCAAAGACTTCTCTCCACCCCCGCCACAAAAGCTTCTGCTCAAACTACTTGGCCTAATATCTGTAGGCTTTGTTTCTTGTGGAAGAGGAGTTGCAAGAATCCAAGGGCTGTTATTCCAGGTGGGTGGTGTGGTCTTCAGGTGTGTGTGACACACCATGGCTACAGACCAGCCCACTCTGCTTGGTGGGTGGATGGGCTTTGAAGACTTTATTTTCATCCACTGCTCTGCTCTGCTCTTTTAGAGCATATCCTGCCTGTCTAGTGTGTCTGCCATTCACAGCAGGTGTTCTGATCCTTGGTAATGAGGTCTACAGGTTTTTGCTTTTGTATCTCACCTAGTTCTTACTTTTTTTTTATTCATTAACTTTACTGGGGCAAGGGTTACAGTTTGAAATTGTTTCACCATTCTGAACAAATGCATACATTCAGAAAAAATATAATAGTCCAGGTCCACCCATACGCTGAAAATGGGCCTTTTTGTTTACTTGGATTTTGCTATTGGGAATCCAAAAGAAATATGTTTTTCAACAAATTCCTGTAGATTGCCCTTCCACTTCCCAAAGAAAGCAGAAGCTGAGACCACTTAAACACTGGTATAGTTTCCAGTTCCTGCCTTTTTTTGTGATCTTCCTGTCACAAGGGTCAAGACAGGGGAATTTGTATGTCTCCAGCTTTAATGTACATAATCTTTGTTTAATTGGGTAACAACAGACTATATCAACGACCCTGGAACTCTTGACAGGACTACGCTTTATGTGAGAACAGTGTTTCCTCTTTATTCATGCCTTTGCCTATCTGAGGATAGTGTGTTTGTCTTTTTTTTTTTTTTCCCTTGGAAATTGTCCCTCCACCTCCTGCCATGGTCAGTTGGAATTGCTGCAGCACACATTTCCTGCAGGTCTTTTCGATGAGGGTTTTAGTTTTGTTCTTTTAATTGAACTGCAGTTCTTTTAATAGTACCAGGTTCAGGAAGTAGGCTTATTTGTTATTAATTTGGGTTTTTTTTAATTGACTTGTAAAAGTGCAAGTCATGAGCCACTCTATAGACAGCATTCAGCAGTGAAAACCTTAAGAAAATAGTTGATTACACGAAGTAGTTTTAACTAATCTAGGTCTGAAAGAGTATTTAATGTTATTTTTTAGCTTGAGTCTCACCTGATCCATGAGCTGATTACTCTTCTAAACCAGCTGGAAACTATTTAGAGTTGTTTTTCTTCCCCAGAATGAATTTTGTTTTGGGCTTTTAGCCAGATGAATCAGCTTGTGGAGCCATCAGAACTGATGGGAGAAGGGTGGGATTTCACAGCCAGAAGCAGCACTACCTGTTTTTGACAGATTGAAAATAAAAAAAATTAAAATAGATGACCACTGTGTGTAAGGCGTTACCACCGTCTCCTGCGGTCAAAAGGACACTTTTAACTCCAGTTTTAAGAGCTGCTTGTAGAAGTGCTAGTCTGGATATTTTTGTTGAATAGAATATAACCAGATCACTTGTTCTGCTTTGTGAAAAGACATTCTCATTATTCATGGAAAGTCTGACAAGTCAATCCATTAACTGGAGCTAGACTTTCTTTTTTTAACATATATTTTCTGTAACACCTGTAGCTGTATGCACAGATTTTGTATTTTTTATTTTTTTTAAATCCAATATGACTTTTCTGGTAGGAGAAACCCACTGGGTGGATGATGATTGTGAAGAGATAAAGGCTCCTGAATGTCCAGCAGGGTAAGTGTTTTGCTTGCACCTGGAAAGGCAAATGCAGCAAAGCCAGTGGTCCCCAGCTCTGCCTTGAACCTCTGCCCACCACATTTCTGCACTGGCTCCGTCATGCAGGCTGAGTGACTGGGTTGGATGCTTTCCTGGGCTTCACCATGTGTACAGTTAGGCTCATAATATTGTCATGCATTTGCCTTTATTTTGGCTCATACTATTGTCAGGCATTTGCCTTTGTGCTGCTGTGTGGGTGGTGGTGGATGATATTTGGATTTGAACTCTTGGTCTTTAATCACCTGCTGCTGGGTTTGCCTGGTTCACTTACATGCATAGGGAGGGTAGCTAAACTCCTCAAAACTCAGTGGAAAGGCCTAGGTTGTTTTGCTTTCAGTAAAATTCAGGTTAAGCCATATGTGAACACAAGTCAGGCCATTTTTTTTAAATGGAATTTTGTACTTCCAGCATTGTGTTCTTAAATGAAAGGATTTCTAAACTGCAGTGGGGTACAGGCTTGACTTAGTGAGGAATTTGAGCACATGACTAACATGGAGAAAGTGAGTAACTTTTGAAACTATTTGCCTTACTATCATCCCTAAAGGTAAGCATCTGCTCGGGTGCTGTGTTGGGTTGCAGCTCAGCCTGTGCTGTTAGGAGCATAGTCTGGAGATGCTTCTCCTGCTCATAGTGACAGCTGCTAACCCCTGCAGCAGATGACATTAAAAGCACAGGTGTGTCCATCCATGGCACGTTATCTGCCTGCTTGGACTTGACTTTCAGTAGCAGTAGTAAATTCAAAAAGTAATAAAGTAGCGTGAAATACTGTCATCTTTAGTATGTTAGAATGGACTGTGCCTCAGAGTGCGCTCCAAATGCTCCATGGACTTCTGTTTGAGAAAGACCAACTGTCATGAGACATGGGTTTTTAACTAGAGATTGTGTGCTGGGCTGTGTACTTGGACATGGTAAATTTCCTTCTCAATTGTCTTCTTTAAGCATTTGCCTTTATGGGTTATATGTTTTTAGCTGCTCAGGGAGGATGTCTTTTATGTTGGATATCTGGCCTTTCGCTGACTGTGATTGAGCACTGGCTGTTACTAAGTGTAAGGATTATCAGTTTCTTTTGGTCTGTTAAGTATATAAAAGATTAAATATGTAAAATCTATGTATAGTTTATAAACTATGTATATAGTTTATACAGTAACAGAACTTCTAGATTTCCTGGAGGCTCAGTGAGCCAGTGGAAATTAAAAAAAACTAAAATTTTGAAATGCTGCTTTTGCCTTTAGCTTTGTTCGTCCTCCTTTGATCATCTTTTCTGTTGATGGTTTCCGTGCATCATATATGAAGAAAGGGAACAAGGTCATGCCCAATATTGAAAAACTGAGTGAGTACATCTATTTTCTGTCAATAAATGAAGGACAGTCTCTTGCAGCCCAATTGCTTTCATTGTTTGTTGAGCAGCAGAAGGGTCAGCACGGAGGTGAAATGGGAGAAGTCCCCTTTAAATTATGTGATATCAACTGGTGACTTGAAAGCAACCCTGAATAATGCAGCACACAGCTGCTGCTTTGGGAAATGCTGCTCAGAAGTGACCTAAAACGTGGTTTTGTCAGCAAAGTTCATCTTTAGTGCATGATACATAGTATGATGCATGCTTACAGGCTAGTTGGGAGGTGCCCGTGAAATTTTCCACTTGATTAAGAAATGTCAGAGGTATGGATAAGTAGCTGCAGAAGCTGTACTTGGATGCCTGGTAACTGGCTGAAAACATGCACTGCTCTCACCTTCCTGGGAATGGGCATCCCCTTGGGTTTGTGGATGACCAGGTGCACTGCATATTTGAGCCACTCTGTATTGCATGGTAGTTTGTATGTGTCTATACCCTTGAAATGTCTTGGTTTTTTTTTCCCCCTCTGTGTGTGCTGGCCCTCATATTTGTGTAGCCAGTTATGGTTGGGTTCAATGCTCTTGAAAGTCTTTTCCAGCCTAAATAATTCTATGATGGGGGACTGAGGCCACAAAGCCCAGTGTGAAACTGCAGCTTTGGTGTATTTATTACTTAAAATAAACCTGTGTTTTCTCATGTTGTTTTACTTAACAAGAGACTTTTAATGACTCTGGATGGAGACTAGCTCAGGGAAAAAAAATCAGTCTGTAGGAATACAGCTGGTTCTGTAGTCATCTGGATGCATTATTTCAAATGTTAGTTATGAAGTACAAAGAGTACATGAGTAGATTTGCTACTGCCCTTGCTCCTTACTGCCGTCTGCTCTTAAGCTGCAGAAAGTTCATTTAAATTAGTTAAAATTTAACTAGTTTCTGCATCATTTTGAGTCACAGAAATAGCTTTCTCTGGATTTGTTTTCCATGTCTTAATAGCTTTGCTTCCTCATGTTTGCATTTGATTTTTCAGGATCTTGTGGAACACATTCTCCTTACATGCGACCTGTTTACCCTACAAAAACATTCCCCAACTTGTACACTCTCGCTACTGTAAGTCCCAGGAAGGATTTTTTCATGATAAAATGTTGCACTGGAGTAGAAATGTGTGTTATGGGAAGCAAGGCTTTAGAAATTATATATATATATATAATGTTATATATATGACTACTTTGTTGTCCCTTCTTTTTGGTATTTATTTATTTTGGTAATTTCTTCATTTTGAAGAAAAAGTGTGTAACTATTTTGTTTCATTTTGAAGCAGTGAAATGGAATGTATCTCACCATTATACACTGTCACAGCTTTCCTATGCTTTCTTATGCCTGCTTTTGCAGTTATTTGTACTGCTGCATAATTACAGGTCAAAGTTTTCCTAGGGGAAAAAAACCACTCCTGAAATGCTGCCCTGAATACAACCAGCAGTTATTTCCCTGCTGGAGCAGCTGAAGTCAGTGGGGCAGTGTGCAGCTGCTGAGTGTGTCTGGACACCATGCTGGCCCTGCAGTGACAGGAGCCATTGCTGTGCTGCAGTGACAGGGTTGGCAGCCAGGCTGTCCCCACACCTGGGTGACACTGACAGTGCCCCCAAAGCTGCCATAAGGGACTCTCCTCCTGGAGCTGCAATTTTTTTCCCCTTCTTTTTTTTTATTTTTTATTTTATTTTCAGCCTCTGCATAAATGTTTAAATGGATGAGACAGGAGCATATGGAAAAAGAATAGGTTGGGAGGGGAGAGGCCCAGAGAAAGGAATTTTCTGCTCTTCTCACTGAATTGTTTTTACTGCAGGACAAATTGTGATATAATGCTATGGCTTTGGGTGACCCGAAACAATTTTTTTTCTTGGAAATAAATTATCTAACAGAAGATAAAATATGATTAAATGGAAATGCTAAGTGTTAGTCTTGCAACCAGAGAATAAATTACTGTGTCCTGAAAGGGCATTCATGAAGAGGAACTGAAAGGACAAATTGATCTTCTTTTCATACATTGATGCTTTTTTTTTGATGAACTCAAACTAAGTTTTAAATGGTGCAAAAAACTTGGAAGTGTTGAGTAACAGGAGTTTTTATTCTTTTTAGCACGATTCAAACATGTCTTACTGTTTTCATTACCACAGCCAGACTGAAATGTGCTTATCTGAAAGTAAAAATCTTTTCTGGTACGCAGCTTCAAAGATACTAATTTTAAAATAATTTAGTGGTACTTGCAGATAGCAATGAAGCACTGTATTTGTGTGCATTAGGGTTTTACTAATTAATCTACTTCTGCACAAAGGGACTCTATCCTGAATCACATGGGATTGTTGGCAATTCGATGTATGACCCAGTGTTCGATGCCAGCTTCAGTCTTCGTGGGCGAGAGAAATTCAATCACAGATGGTGGGGAGGTCAACCAGTAAGTTTCAAATTCCCTCCTACTTCTTTCTTCCTCCCTCTTCTCCCCTCCCCCTGGGCTGTGGAACCTAGCCAATAATAATAATTAAAAAAAACATATGTGAACAATTTGTACCTAATCCCTACCCCCTCCCCACCGGCTGGCCTTCCGTCTATCAGTTTAATGTAATGTTTTGAATTGGCTTTTGCTTTTCAGAATAATAAATCCATTGACTATGGAAAGGTGCTTGCACTGATAAGTATAAATTAGACACAGCTAGGACAAAACTCTCACTTGAGGCAGCAGTGTAACACTGTAATTTTGTTACTATGGCATAATGTTTCCTTTTCATTATGGGTTTCTCCGGTTTTTGTCCTAGTAATGTTCTTGAGCAGTTTTAGTATAAATATTTTGTCAACATAGCACAGCATAATTTTGTAATTATTAGTTAAGTCCGCAAGTAATCACTGTTACCTGATTTACTGCAGAGGCTGTGGGAACTTGAGAATTGATTTCTGCCTTGAGCACAGCAGTAGAGGCTGAACTATGTCCAGTCTCTTAGATTACTGTTGGACTTGGTTTGTCTAGCTCTGAACCCTTATTCTGGGCAAGGAAATGGAGTCCTTCCAAGTATTCTGTGTTACTACAGCTAAGACAGTCCCCTTGCTTCTGCTGCACTTTCCCCTATTGGTGCATGCTGTGGTGGCTTGCTTTCACAACAAAAGTAAAACCAGTAAGTTTTAGTGCGCATGCACATTTCATTGCCCTGATTTCTTAGGGGGCTATGGTTTAAATGCTCCTTGATGAATTAACCTCACAAAAGAGTGAGCTGGTAGAGGTGAGGAAGTTGGAAGGGGTTTGAGAACACTATAATCTGTCATTTTTCTTTCCTGAATTGATCCATATCATCCCCCAAATCTCTTAAGACAGAAATATCCCAAGAGGCTAAAGAGAGTTACTCAGACAGCTGTAGGCTTAGCAAGTGTGTGTGTGTTGTCGGCACGTGGTTTAGTCTGCAACAAATGTGAGAAAAGGCAATTTAGAGCTGCAGGCAGATGTGTGACAGGCAGATGTGTCTGGCTGTAGCTGAGCCAGAATGAGGTATTGGTGCTGTTGTAAAATCTGTGAGTGAGTGTAGGCACTCCCTTGGCTAGTTATGACCTGGGTTACCTTTTGGCATGGGTGGTGAGAAGAGAGGGTGAGGAACGTACCTATTATCTTTCGAGATGGAAGCAGACAAATCAGGATCAAAACTAGGAGCAGTGAAAGAGCAGCAGTGTGTAACCTCTTTATCTCAGCTACAGCTTGAGCCACACAGTTAAAACCTGCTCCAGGCGGGAGTTGAGCTTGTAGATAATCCTGTGTCTCAACTGCTGTGGGACAACTCATTAAGCAGCTGGAATTTAATTATGCATTGTGAATTTAATTCTGCCTCTTACCTTAATTATGGTTAGGTAGGAGTTAGTGGAGAACTAATTGTTGGGGCTTGTACAAATGTCTCTACTTTTAAACTGTGATATTTTAGAAGCATGGTACGAGTCTATGAATACTTCATCACCTGCTGTGTTGTGTGGGGAACATTGTTAATTCCCACACCTATGCAACTCCAGGGAATAAAAGATTTTCTGGATGAAAAATGTCATCTGAGAAGAGTTCAAGAAAGTTATGCAACAGTGGGCGACCTTATGCTGGGTGAAATCCTCAGAGGATAGGGTGTGTGTGCATGGGGGTGTTGCATGTCCAAGTAGGGATGATAAAATAAACCAGTTCTTTGGAAGAGTTGTTAAAATGGAAACACACAAACCTTGTAACAAACTGGACATGTCTTTGGAAAATTGGAAACAAATGCACAGAGGAAGGACTGTAATTCAATCCCCATACACCTAATATGAGGGAAACCCATAAGTTGGGCAAACCTGATAGCGTGGCCACAATAGCTGGGTAAGGAGGTGATAGATCTCTTGCAGAAATATGACATAAATTATACTCTCTGCATGTGTTAGAATTGCGCATTTGATAAAAGAACTGCAGATTTTTATAAGAGAAGATGTTATCTCTGTCTTTGCATTGGTTAGATACAGTCAGTTTCTAACTCCTTTTTGTAATTTTCTTTAAATGTGACATTGGCACAGACTGCCCAAAATAGCTGGGTATTGAAAGATAAGACAGTACAATTAAGGGGGTAGGAAGGGAGACCTGGTCTGCATATCACAGGACTCCTGTCTGTTGTATCACATATTCAGCTGGCTCTATTTATGTCTTGGGTCTCAAACTGAGGTACTCAAAACCTGCAGAGTGGGATATAGTTTGCACAGGATTGGAAATCACTGGTTTTTCTGTGCAGAAGGCAGAAAAAGTGTCAGGAACTCCCAGCCTTGTATTACAGTTAGAACTGACTAGAAGAGAATGTCATTTAACATTGGTAATCTCTGAAATACTTTCTTTCTCCTGGAAACTGGCCTACTGTATATGTCTCTATGAAAATGGGGCGGGGGGAGGGAGGTGGAGGGGGTGGTGGTCTTCCCTTTTTTCTGTCTTTAATTGTTCTAATACTCAGCCTTTTGCTGGAAAACTGCCAGATTACCATGGACATCAGTGGGATTTGGCAGATGAGTGTCTGAATGCCTTTACTCCAGGAATTATGAGAAATTAATAGCATTAGGAAAGGGAGAGAAGAGGGGAGAAAGTAGCTTGGAAGTGTTTCAGGGTGCTGTAGCTGGTCATGAGACTTCCTGATTTAGTATACAATGTTGATTTATTATATAAGCTTAAAACCACCTTGTTTTCAAAACAAAAGCGTTTCATAGGAAACAGCCCTAAAACCACTCCTCATACTGCAACAGCATCTCAAAGAAATGGTGAGCATCAGGGCCCATAGGGGAAACCAAGTTTACTGTTCATTTTTCATGACACTGACATTCTTGTTTTCATCCCAAGTAACTTTAGGCACTAAATTTTGGCCCCAGCTGTCTTTGGCTTCTGTTGAGCAGTAGTTTTCCATGTCTTGGTTTGATGTAGTGAGTTTAAGCTTACACTACAGACAATACACTGGGCTTTTTTAAAGTAATCTTTCATGATCTTTAGAAATAAGCCATTAGCCTTTCTAAGGTCAGTAGAGGTAAGATATAAAACTACTGGTTGGTGGTTAATGGGGACAGAGAGGCTCCTTCACAAGGTAACCTGGCTTGGATCTGAGTTTGAGCCCAGAAGATGTCCTTCGCTTCAGAAATATCATAATTTTTAAAGTATTGATGGATGTTTAGGGTACCTTGTATGTAGCTTAAATCCACTATCAACCTTTTAAAAACTACAACCCTCAAGAAAGGACTATCTTGAGATGTTAATCTTTAAACATAGCCATGACATTCCTAGGTAACAGACAGCATGTTGTGAGGCTGTCTTTGTAGTCTTCAAGGTATGCCTGTGTGCATTAGCTGTCATCATCCTGCATCTTAACTTGATATTCCTGATTCATCCAAATTTACATATTAGTATTTGGAATAAAACCATTATTGGAATTTGGTTGATTTTGTCTGTCTAATAATGACAGAAGAGGCTTCAGAAAGCTGTCATCTGCCTTTTCATCCTGAACAGGTCTTGCAATCACTTTGTTGATTAGGGGTATGGGAAGCAGAAGGAGAGATGTCTATAATTCTGTATTGTAAGTATTTCTTTTAATCCAGCCTGAGCCTTGAACAAGCAACAGCACTCTGAGTCTGTCTATTTAATAAACTTCTTGTACCAAAAATCTTCTGTCTGGGCAAGAAGGCAATGCTTATTTGCCAAGACTGGGAGAACATTTGTGTCACGTAAGAAGTGTGGAAGGGGCCACTCTGCATTTTACCTTGTTGGCGGAACAAATTGCAAATGATGCAGGAGTGGTGTTAATTCTACATGCTTGCCCCAGTCTTGTACACATTTCTTTACTAAGAAATGCAGTGATTTCCTCCTTCCCAACTTTGCTTGGATGCGGAAGGAATTTCCCATTGCTTCATCGGCCTTTGATGCATCTGACACATCAAATACGTGTCAGCCTTTGTGAAGTTGTGGGCTGTTGTTTATTCATGGAAGATTAAAACCAGGGAGGTGTGCCACTTGCTGTGCAGGTTTTCAAAGAAAATTCCACAGCTGCCTTGAATAACTCTGGATGAAGTACTTGCTCACCTGTGTGCTCTCTAGCAGTAAAAAGAAGAGAGAACCTGGGACTTCTATGTTCTCTAAGGTATTCCACAACTGACCTATTGCTTAGCCTTGTCTACTTTCCTCCATAAATAAAGGAGGAGAATTGTAGTCATTCAACACAGAGGATATAAAAATACAAGTAATTCAACTTACAGGGCATGTTTCATATATATCTAGGAAAGCATGTGTAGTGTTTCTTGAGACATGTGCCAGTGTACTAGGTTTGAATCTGTAATTGCATAATTTAACAGGTCATTCTGTATTGAAAAAGGTAGATATTGTTGATATCCTATGGCATGGCATGGCATGAAACAGAGTGGTTGATCTCTTACTATTTTTCAAATATTTATTCCCCTTCTCCCTGCTTAAGCAAATTAATTCAGAAATATGGCCTTTATATAATTTGCAGTACAATTAGGCTTGCCCCCTATGCAAGCCAAGAGTGGCGATTTGACATGGTTAAACAGCTGACTGTAAAATTCTGACGTATTAACAGTTAAATCCAATGTAATCATGTTTTGCAAATAAATTGCATAAGCTCACAAATGTTACTGACCTTGCAGAACAATAACTCTTATTTGCATCTTAATTTCAACTGGTTTGAATGGACAAGGTTGAGAGGGCATCTGGTAACTTTTTTTTTGTATTCTGCCCTCCTGCACAACTTGTAGTCTGCCTTAAAAGACAATGAATTTAACTTCATTAAGACAGTGAGAGGTGTTTGCTGGTTATAAGGCTGCAGTAAGAGTTTGCTGCCAACATTCTACTGGAGTTATTATCCTATAGCCAAAGTAGTAAATAAACTTGTGTGCTGCCATCAGTTGCTCCAGTCTGTTGTCTAATTTTGCCTATCCACTAAGGAGTCTGGGTAACAAAGGGTATTTCTAGTAGAAACAGATATTGCTAGATTCCTCAGCGCTGTCTCAACTCTAAAAGATGGTATTTTATTTAGAGCTTGATCAATGCAAATAGAAATTCTTCCACCTCGATATTGCTGCTTCTATGCATGCTGAAAGACATCCACAAATGTATTGCTGAGTAGCTGTTTTAGGTATCATGGTGGTTAGTGTTGGATTTTCTTAGTTTGGGTTTAAATAAATCAAAAGGCTGCCTAGTTTGAGTTTTTTTTCCTTCCCCTTAAAAAACAAAGGAGAACAGAGGTCCAGTAGTGGTTTGTTGTAAGCTTGAGCTGAATCAGGCTCTGCCTGCCAAAGTCAGGATGGAGTCATTCAGACTCACTCAGATGTTGTAGACAGATAGGGGCCTTTTGATTTGCTGATTTTTTGCCTTCAACGGATCCTTGTCTTAGCTATTCATCTTATTTCAAGTGAGGCAGACACCTGTACTCATCTAAACAGCTAATGCCAATGTAAATGGCTGCATTCCTGAGGTGAAATACTGGCAGGTGCAGCTTTTCCCTCTCTGAAGTCTGGGTGCCTTTAGGCTGCACTCTTAGGACTGCACAGCTGGGAATGATCCCCACTTATGTGCATTACCCCAGTGCAGACAGGTGTGCATGCTGATTTCATGTGATGTTTATGAATCATGCTCTATGCTCAAGGAGAATAAAAATATAGTGACCACTTTCTCACAGATGTGCTGGCTACCTTGGCAATGTACCAATGATCCAGTTATTCATCTGTCAGGATGACATGTGTTTTACTTGCCTGGCTGGACAGGAGAGTGTCTTTTGACACATGTTTAAAACCATTGCCTAAAATACACAGGGTCAGAGGTGAGTTCAACTGTGCTAAGACAGGAGCAGCACAGGACATCTTCAGCTGCTGAGGATAGAAAGTGGCTGGTCTCATTTAGACAATCAGGCAGACTGGACAGTTTGGGCCTGTGTGGGTCAAAGCACAAGGAAGCACTAGAGTCTGCAGATAGTAAAATCCAAACACAGAATTCCCTGGACTTAGTTTGTTGGTACCATGCCAAAAATATCCGCAAAATTATTTAGAATTTGCAGCAACACAGACATTTTTAAAGAAAAATGACTCTGCTGTGGGGACAATGGTTTTCCAAGTAGATCGAGACAGAGCATAACAACAGTGGGAGGTGACACACATTTCATGCTGAATGTGTCTTTAACCTCCTTCCTCTGCCATGACAGGGTTTTTCTCTATGAATAAATCTGCAATGCAAAGGAAAACTTAAGTGCTTTAAGTGTGGGCCCTTTCTCACCTGGGAATACCATGCTGCTCTAATGAATATGTAATGAAAAACTGCCTTAATTAGACTGTATCTAGGCTGGTTATATACCCTGACTGTGCTGACCTATGCAGCACAAACAAGTATCCTTGCATTGCAATCATACTTCTGACTGCAGTGACATGGTTGCTGGGTTGTAGGCACACTTCCTCTTCTTTCCTGTTCACTTGCATCCTTCTGTCCCATCCCTTCAGTGTTAGTATCCTGTGATATTCAAATTTCAGTGTCCTGAGATACTGAAAACAATATTGCTGTTATTCAACTACAACCCCCAAATTCCTATATAAATTCAAAGCCAATTTTTTTTTTTTGGCAGTTACTGTGCAGCCTCATCATCTTGTGATCATTGTCACCATGCATACTGAGTTTCTGGTGGAAGGCTGGGGCTGTACAGTCTGGGAAAATGTTTGGGGGACTCCCTGTTTGGTGGTAGCTTGAGTGTGTGTAAATATGAACCAAGCTTGAAATCAGATTCTTGAGGAGAAGCACCTGAAAATAGAGTGGGCTCCAAACGTATGACCATTCTACTCCTGATCTTGCTGCATGTAGTTAGGAAAACATAATTTCTATAGTGTTACTCTGGATGTAGTTTTCACTGGAAAAGATATATTATCAAAAACTTAGAGAATAAAATGAAAACAAATGACCTTTTTTCGCTGTGATTTAATTTAATTGGACTGTGTTCAGTCAGATTTGATGCAGTAGAAGATGAGAGGTAAGGGTTGTGTCTGCGACAGTGGAAAGGCAAATATGACCAATTTTCCCATAAATAACATTACAGTATCCAAATGTAATTGCTGTTAACTATAGCCTCATTGTGCAAATGATCCTTCATTACTGTACCAAATCAATTTCAATTAAGACTGAATTAAGTGTGAATTATTCAGGCATGACATTTGAACTATGTGTGTCCAAAAGACAGTTTGTAAATGCCTGTTTGAGCAAGGTACAGGGACTTTGAATGCATTTTCTGCGTTGATTTAAAGTAAACAAAAAAACTGCAATTACTATGTAAGTCAGCTACATTTTGTTGTAACTCCTTATGAAGTGCATACATTGCAGTATGCATAAATAATGGGAGGAAATAACATAGCTCTATACACAGTGCTAGTCTTTAAGCCAATGCCACTTTTGAAATGAGTTTTGAGATAATTTGGAGAGTTCCTTGCAAGAGAAATTTAGTTCTATGGAGCTAAACTCGTTTTTTGCTTTCCTTGATTGGGAACCTGAACATTCTCATTCCCCTGCCTTGTATAGAGTCATAGGATAGAAAAGAGAAAGAGAGTGATGAGGATAAGCAGGAGTATGGTATAGCTTTCATTCGAGAGAGATCAAACAAACTTGTGTTTGAAAAGAAATAGGGGGGAACATCATAAATGTTGTATAGCAGTGGGAAGAGAAAGGATTAATAACCTGTTTCGACGTACAAGAACAGTACTCTAACCCCACTGAAAACCAGCAGTTTTTAAACCAAGCAAAATTGAAAATACACTCATGGAGTGCGTGACTACATTGCGAAACTTTCTGCTGCAAACTGATTTATAGCTGAAAAAATAAAAGGGACTTGAAGGATTGAAAAAAGGGTTTGAAAACTTCATGGAGATTTTTCCATAATTTCCATCAATCACTCCATTGGGTCAGCTGGAGAAGAAGTTCTTAAACATCTGTGTAGGAATGTATCCCTCCCTCCAGTCTTAACACCGTGGCCTTTTTTTGTGTGTTCTCTTCTCAAACATATTTTCTGTTGATGGCTACTGATAGTAGGATAATTGGAAGAGGGACATTTATGCAGACACTGATTAGTGTTAAGATATGTTCCTTTTCAACTGAGTGTCCTCCAAAACCTGAATGCTAAAAGGGTCAGGTGAGTAGTGGCTGGGTTTTGTAAATACTAGAGGAATTCATGGCCCTGAAACTTAGTGCTTTTAATTAAAAGCAACATGGAGATTTAGGGGTGAAAGTCTACAGCATAGCAGCTGACCCACTGCCACAGAGTTTGCATAGATTTGTCACTCTGCGTTTTCAAATTAGAGCCGAGGCTGAAAACTGCAATTTTCATTTCTAGGCTCAGGGTAGAAGAATGTGTGTTGAAAACATTTTCTTTTGATTTCAGAGAGTCATTAGGGATCTGAACACATTCTAATCCTCTTATATTTTCCTCATTAGATTTGGATTACTGCAGCCAAGCAAGGAGTGAAAGCTGGCACATTCTTCTGGTCTATGTAAGTACCTTATGTTTTCTGGAGGTTTTTAACTAATAATTCAGACTTAATTCAATGTAAGTGTTTATTAAGTTGTTTTCCTTTCTCTAAGCATTCAGTAGGTTGGAGCCTACTTGTAACCCTCTATTGTTTCATTTGTGCAGTGTTTCTGATAACTGATGCTACAGTTTGCTGCTTTAGATTCATGCACTGCCTTTTAACAGTTGTCTAAAGAAAAGATGTCTGACTATGTGAAAAATTACTTTCACTTCAAAGTGTGAAGTTTTGCTTCCTTAGTATTGCGAGCAATGCTTCTTAGTCCTCTGAGTGTGGAAGACTCTTATTGTGCTTTTATGTTAATTGACATCACCAGTCTAATTGACTTAAAGGTCTGATTCATTCATGTTACGATAGTCTGTCCTTTGAGCAAGACATCCAATTTCCCTTTCCTAAGAGACAGCCTTCAGGATCTTTGCTGTTTGTTCTCTTGTTTAATTAATCAACTTATTTTCCCTGGTCCCCACTGAAATATGTCTTTACAACCAAAAATGAATGAATTTTGATCATTTTTGAGGAATTCATGTTCATCAATCTTTTTATTACAGCTTCTGGCAGCATTGCAGGAGCAAAGTAAATGTTTAAGCTACAAGATTGAAGTAATAAGGGGATTTGACCTTTTTTTTTTTTTTTGTGATTCCTTTAGAAATAATACATTTTACTGTTCTAAATATCATGAAGCGTGTGGAGGGCATAATAAAGCACACCATAAGCTGATGATAGGTTTGGCTTGCAGGATGAAATCTGATAGCACTCCACTCTTGTGCTCTACAAACTGAAGAAATTAATGTTATTCCTAAGGTCTATAGCTACACAGTCTACATAAACACCCTGGCCAATGTATGCTTGGGGACATAGAATGTAAAAAAAGGTAGCCAAGGACAGGTTGTATGAATGGTACTATAAGGGAGTGAGGCAGCCAATTTATGTATGACTGAAACATATATGCCTTAAAACTGCATTATTTCATTTGGTACACAGAATATTTTTGGGAGAATTTTCAGGCAGACTTGGGAAAAAAGAATTTGCAAAAGATTTTAGTCAGAAATGAGTTATTGAAATAATGGATTTTTTTTCATATTGCACAAGTAATAAAAATATAAAAAATAGATCCCAAAATTACTAATGCAGTTTAAAATTTTGCCTTATTTGCAAATTTTAGTAGAAATTCTCATTTTTATGGTTTAAGTTCTCTGTGTAGTTGGAGACTGAGGACTACTGGTTTTTTACAAGCCTTTAAAAACTAAGGTATTTCCAGATGGCTGCTGCCATCTCTATTTTTCTGCCAGAGGTTTCAAAAATTGCAGAATTTAGTTTATGGTGACTGATGGTGGTGTCTGATTCATGTGTTGGGATTCTGCTATTGATCTAATGGATTCTGGACTGACTGTGCTATTGCATTAAAATGACTGGTCACTGACCTGCAGAGCTTTCCTAAGATGAGCTATTTAGAACTTTACAGCTGTTTCTAAGGTTAGTCATTCTCATAGCATGAACTTGGCCTCAGCAGCCAGGTGACAATGGGAACCAGTGTACAAAAAGTAGAGCAAGATGAGTGTGTTCTGCAGAGTAAGAAGCTGCCAGGGTTCAAGTCCCTGTGCTGCTGGCCTGGTGTTTCAGATGGCTCTGTTCTGATTCACACCAGCCTAGCCCTTGGTGGCTGATGTTAAGGCACTGGAAATTTTTCCAGAGTCTTGAAACAGTAAAAAGAAATACTACCAGAGCAGGGTGTTTCTTTAAACTTGCACTGATGTGAGCAATATAGTGGATTTTACCCAGGTCAGCTATCCAATGGCAGCATTCAAAAAGGTTCATCTGGGTTAAAGCCGCCAGAATGGATCTTTTATTCACTCCTGCTTAGAAGAGGTAGATTCACTGCTTTGAGTTCCCACTGCATTTGTGAACTTTTAATCAACTTTCTTTTGGAGTATGTAGACATTCAGGAGGTCTGATGTGATTCTGTTTTCAAATTAAGAATCACTATTAAGCAACAAGGAAGATACAGCGTGCTGAAAGCAAATTATGCTATTATGATATATTCTATTCATATTGAATTCAGTTCATAACAAGAATTTTGTTGATGCTTTTTGTATTCTATGATAACAAGGTATATCTTTGTATTTTGTGGTCCAGTGTCATCCCCCATGAGCGGAGAATATTAACAATACTTCAGTGGTTAACCCTTCCAGACAATGAAAGGTAATTCACTTGTCATCTGCTGGTGAATAACTGCTAGTTTGTCTTCTCTTTATAAGTAGCTGGAAGAGCGAGCAAAAATTTTGTTCTGAAATTTATTTTTGTCTGTTACAAGCCATCACTGATTTAAGGATTTGCTTGGGTTTTGCGTTTAGTGTGAGTTCTTTGGGATTTGGGGTTTCTTTGGTTGGTTGGGTTGGGTTTTTTGGAGTTTTTTTCTTACCAGCTTTTAACCATCAGCAGGTTGATTCCTCCAAATAAATATATGGTATGAATTTATTTCTTACCAAAAAGCATGTAGTTACACGGATTAACTTGGATTGTTCTTATCCTACTGAGCCTAATATAGTTTAACACCCTTACAGGCAATGGCAGTTGTAGAACTGAACACTGAACAGCAGGAAAATGTTAAGATTTTAATTATGAGTGGTTTTTACTACACAAGTTCCCACATGCTGCTGCAAGGCTCAGCTGTTGTGATTTCTGCTACAAGTTTTAGAATGAGCATGTGTCCTCAGATGGTACCCCATGTGCCTCCTTGCATGAATTCTTGGGTTTAATAGAGCTGCAAAACAACTAATCATACCATGGAAACAAAGAACTGTTAAATAATTGTAGGATTCTATGACTGAGAAACAGTTCTTTTTCCATAGAGCTAAGTCTCATTGGAAAGCTGACTCGGTTTGGCTTGACCTGGCCAGCTTGTGTTTCTGTGATGTTGTCAAAGGAAAGCTAACCTTTCTTTCTTTCAGGCCTTATGTTTATGCCTTCTACTCCGAGCAACCAGATGCTGCTGGCCACAGATATGGTCCTTTCAACTCAGAGGTTAGCACAGGGGTTTTTTTGGTTTTTTTTTCTACAGAAAAACCAGATGTCTTTAATACTTTTTTCCCCCCCTGAAATATTGATGCTCCTCAGGAGTAACATTTTTAGCAACTTTGTTTTCACCTGTTTCTGCAGTGTGCTTCCCCTCTGCCAGAAAAAAATAAGTTATCTTCTATAGGATTTATCATGTGAAATTCACTTCTGGGAGAAGGAACTGCCTGTGCCTTTCATGAGACTATTTCTCAGTGTGATATGATAATGTAAATGGAAAGATTTATTTGGCAAAGACAGGAATATATTTGTGTGCAACCACATAATTTAACTTTCCTCTAACAGTTTATCCTTCTGAAAAGTAATTAAAATATAATACAGAAAATATTGGGATAAAGTGCAGAGAAGAAAAAAGCTTTCTTTAAAGCTGACAGCCGGCAGTAGCCAAAGTAATAATTCCAGTCTGCCAGGAAATGTAAAAGGCTGCTAGTTCCAGTTTCATATAGGCCCTACAGGGGTTCAGAAAGCTTTTCCAATACTGTTCCCTCAGGACCGTACTGTTGAGTTTGGAAAAAGTTTTAAAGCACCATAAGGCATTTTAATGAAAAATCATGTGCAACATGCTGCAGTAGTTTAACCCTTTGTTTGACTGTGTAGCTGGCTGAGACTGATGGGTATTGTTTCCCCTGACAACACTGTCCAGCTGACAAGAACTTAAAGATAATGCACTTGTCTGGGCTATGTGGGGAGGGAAAGTAGATGGTGTACTCAGATAGCCTGCTTCAAGTGGCTGGGGTCTGGCATTTCCACTGATGTCTGACGTCTTGCAAAGGTCCCCTACTTTCAGTGTAAACGCATGCCTGCAGATTCCCATCACAAGACTTCAGGTTATGCAAGATTTTCAAAGGGTAAGCAAATGTTTGCAATCTTCAAAGAGTGAGCAGTGTATCAGATGCCTGTCCTCTGGAAGGCAATGCCAATCTCCTTGAGCAGCCAGGTACCCAGCAGTAGTTTCTTATTTGTTTGGTTTACATCTGGTGGCTGTTTTTGATGGGAGGAGAGAGCAAAGACACGCAGCATTAATATTTTTTAGTATGGTTGAGTTATTTGGGCTGGTTTTAAGCAGTTTGCAGTGGTTATGAAGCCTCTGTGCTGTGTTCGAGCAGTTTGAGCCATGGCCCTAGAGCAGTGGGTGTGAGGAATTATTCCAAACCAGCACTGAAGCACCATGTTGGGCGGAGAGAAGCTGTCCTTTTTCTGGATATGCAGGGGTTAAGATCTGCCAATACTTGCTAAATTGACAGACATGGATATGTGTCCATGTTGTCATTTGGCTCAGAACAGGAATTGTGTCTGATTGAGTCAGGCAAGGTATTGATAATGAGAGCTCTCTGATTTAATGATGTATTTCTTAATAATGCTTCATAGTTCCTCTTAGTGAAATGTTGCAATTACTATATGTGCCTTATGATTGAAAACTCTATAATTTTATTTATCTGGATACAGCCATTTCCTTCTGAACAGAATTGTGGAGCTTTTTTCCATGGATTTGAAGGGGGAATAATAAGATAATGACATTGAACATGTTCTTTAAATTGTGGTGTTTAACAAATCTGCTTAGCATCTAATGTGGCAATCTAGTTTCAGGTTAATTATAAGAGTCTTAAGAAGTGAAGTGTAGCAAAGTGTTCATAATAGGAAAAGTCATTGTAAAAGCAAAAAGCCCCCAAAGGTTCTTCCTCAGTGGGGGTTCTTGTGGATGGTTATCTGAAGGATGATCTCTCATTGCAACACAAAGCTTTGGCTCTTTGTAAGTGTGAATTAATAGCTTATGAGAGTTTTGCAAATAGATAGTTTTATACCATTTGTATTAAACACAAGAAGACCATGAAATCAATTTTTAACAAATTGAGAACAGATGAGTTAGCAGAAGAGCATATATGGGTTTGCAGTTCAAAAACTGGACCAAACTTTGTGAATGGAAATCTAAGTAAATGAATACAGCTGTGTAAGTACACAGATGTTGAGGTTTACTAGGGGCCTGGTTTTGGGATAGAAAAGCTGGAGGAAGTATTTTATATTGTTTCTCTTGACGCTGGTTCCGGTATAATTTTTAGGAGCTATGAAATTTACATCGTCGGGAAGAAAGTCCTCAAAAGAATCCCTTTTAGAATCCTTGATACCAAGAGTGTGACTTTCCTGTGAAATCATTTTTTCTTGTATACAGCTGGCAGCAGTTAGACATTTTGAGTATTGCTGACAATTTTTCTTCATGCAAAGGCAGATCAACCAAACAATAAAGTTGGAAAATAAGCTTGTAACAACTCTGAGTTATATTTACAACGGGCTTCTTATTTCTTCTTTTGAAGAGTGAATATTTAGTGCTGATTTTTATTACTGCAGTTAGTAGTTAGAGGAATATTTTTTTACCTTGAAAACCTCCAAATCTTTATTATAATAAAGTAAATTTTTGAGCTTATTATACCAAATAATGTTCTAAATTTATTTTAAAAGTATTATCTTAGAGGTCTAATGGCTCCGTTGACTCTTACATCTTCCCAGGACATGCACAGCAGCCTGGGTGCAGAGTGTCTTAAAGCAAAAAGCATAGGGATACACTTAGATTTTTATTGGTGAATTGCCATTTAAATACACTTAAAATTTATTGAATTGCCAGTGTTTTTTATATAAATGGAATTGATATTATAACTAGTCTCTGTAAGTGTAACTTTGCCTATCCACTAGCATGAATTTCAGTGGAAATGAGTTAGTTGTTTAGGTTTTGGGGATGTTCTGTTTTGTTTGGTTGGGGTTATTTGGGTTTCTTTTGCTTTGGGGGTGGGGGTGTTTTGTGGGGGTTTTTTGTTGTTGGTGTTGTTGTTTGCTTGTTTTACTTTAACAACATTTTAGGAGGTATTTCAGTGGGTTCTGTTAAGTTTCCAGGAGCAGTTATGGGAGTTATAAAATACATGCTTGCTTTTGATTTATTTCTGCCTTTTTTTTTCTTTCCCTCTGTGCTTCTGCAGTTGAACTCTGGTAGGTTGGTCCATCCAGGTCAAGAAGCAAAGCTTTGGCTGGCTAGTTACCCTTGTGATGTTACAGTTTCCTTCTGTAAGCAGGGAGGGATTGGGTTCCCTCCTCCATAACTCTGTTCTGACTCTTCTCAAGCAAGACTAAGAACTGGCTGGTTAATAAGAACTTGGCTTTTTGTTTTTTTCCTAGCTAACTTTTTTTTTTAATATAAAATATTCTAGAAATATACTACCATAAGAGCGCTGAAATACATCAAAATCTGGCAGTGCTAAGCCGTTTCTGCTGCTCCTCTAACATGCTGTCTTGAGACAGTCACTTCAGTGTTCAGACCTGGGTCTCCCGTGCTCACGTGTTTCTGGCATTGTGGAGCTCTGTCTGAGCTGATTCACAGACAGTAAAATGAGAATCCTTCCTTTCCTGCCGCTCCTCTCATCAGGACTGCACAAAGCTTGAAGCGTTTTAAAAACAGGAAACTCTGGTGCTGCTTTATTAAAATGCCTTTCTGGAGAAAGACGAATGAGACTGGACTAGAATCTCCTTTCCAGCTGCTTGTGTTGGAAGCAATGAAACAGCATGGCAGATGGTAACAGCCCCTTCTTCCCTTTCCCTGTTTATGGAGCTCTGTAGCTCAACAACTGAGAGAAGCTAAGTACCTAGGACTTAAATAGGATCATAAATCTCCAACTCTCCCCCAGCCCACTCAGCGTGATCCATTGCAGATTGTAGTTTATTTCCTGGTAGGTGTTACCTGTCAGCTCTTCTCAAGCCATCTCAAGCAGTGCCAAGAGCATGCGAGTTGTGATAAAGTCAGTGGGAGTGGCACAGTTTAAAATTATGAGCAAGTTGATTAATGGGATAGTAGTTTATTCTAGCTACATCTTGGGTTTTTTTCCTTCTATATTTTTTTTCCCCTTCCATAAGTCTATCGTAGGTAATTGTGCATTTAGGAACAATAACATTACCTAGTTAAGTGCCACACTGAAACTGCTAGGAAATTAAATTCTCAAAATGCCCCTAAAGCTGGTAATAAAGCAGGTAGCAACACAAATTTCTCATGCACTGCCACCAGTGTGCCCCACTCAGCTAATTTGAAGGATATGAGCTCCATGTTAACTGAGTCTCATCTGCATATCTCTGATCTGCAGACCCCCAAATAGTGGCAAACGGGGTTCTGGTGATTTCAGTGAGGTACAGGGTCTGGCGCATGATAGGGGTACCTGCTAGTGCTATGGATGAGCACTGGTATTTGATGTCACTAATTCAGCCAAAACATTGGTGTGGGGAGCCTTGCAGAAGTCATTGAGACAGGACAGCCTCTATGTTCATACTTGAACTGTCATTCAAGTGAAATGTTGTATTTCCACCAGTACTCTACCCTGGACACTCATTAGCTTGTGTGCAATGAATTCTGCTGTAATTGAAATTAACTTAAATCTTGATATTAATGAATTAATATTTGATAACTAATACCCCCTATATAGCTATGTATTTTCAAACACAGAAGCCCCACCTATCTTTTGAAACACCAGTTTAATTTGCTTTTATGCTGTCTGCACTTGTAACTGCTGTTCCGCTTTCAGTACAATTTGGTGAATTCCTCCTTAAAAAGGGGTAGATCCTAAATTGTCCAAAAGCCTAAAAATTTGATAAGGCCATAGCATTTATGCTTCAGGATTATCTGGCACAGGTAGCTTTACTATCTGATGTGAGTTGAGACAGGCTTTTTTTCTGAGTCCAGACATCTCTCCCTGCCAGTACAGGAGAGTAGTTATGGCTCCCCTCTTACTCCGCCTAAGAGACCTAAGAGAAAGCTTCCTCCTAAGAGGAGACAGGAAAGACCAGTTGCAGCTCCAAAGAAAAGAAGAAAAGTACATAGAGTGGATCAATATTCTACGGAAACACGTCGGAAGAAAGTAAGTGCCAAAAATTTATGATGCAAGTGCCACTTTTTAGGCACTATGCTGTCTTTATTTTTTTCAACTTGGGAGTTCACTCCATGCTTCAGGTTGGAATTTTGCAGCCAAAACTTTGATAAATGTACTGAAGGACCCAAAGGAGAGCAGCCAAACCAGACCAAGCCTTCTGGGAGCTGTGTTTTTCTTGCTTCAGACTGTTTGCATTAGGGAAAGTTATCTTTATAATCTCTTTAGTTTTTAAAATCCAGCCATCAGCTGGAGGCAATGTCAGAAAAATCTGTGGGAAGACCCTACCACTGCTGCTGAGCCTTCTGAACGATTATTGCAAGTTCTGCAATATGTTGTAGCCTCGGAATCCCAGCTCATGGGAGCATGGTGATTATTTGAGGTTTTGTGTCTAGTCATTATGGTTGTGGAAATGTCCTGAAAATGTGACTAATAAAATCTAAAAGAGAAAGAACATTTGTTTTAAAAATACATATTTTAAAGTCATTTTGTGACTTTGGAGGGTAAGGAATTTTATTGCAGGATTTCTGGATGGTGTATTTGCAAGAGGTGGTGTGTAAGGAAAACATCAAATAGAAACTGCTTTATTAGGAAAAAGTGCAAGTGGAGGAAGAGTATTCCTTAGTGTACTGTCTTTATCCACCTGGCACTAACAATCTCCTTTAAGCTTAAGTATTTCTCCTTTAAGCTAGAAACAAAAGCCTTTACACTCCACAGTATCCTACAAGAAGCTATAAATATTCTTCTCATGAGACAATTTGTAGGGATGTTTTTCGACTTGTTGCACAATTTAGCTTTAAAGAGTTATTTTGCGACACATCATTTAAGTGTAAAAACATGGTAGACAGGGACATACAAAAAAATCACATATAGAACCCAAGGAATTTTCCAGGGTACTTCTAATGCTTTAAGGTTTATCTGAGAGGAGGACTAATAACTACTATGGATGATACTGCTATTACTCATTAATTTGCCATTCCAAGCTGACATGAAATAGAGTAGAAATAACATTCTTAGGGACATGAACATACATTACTCTTTTGTTGCCTTTTTTTCTCTGAATGAAAAGGTCATCCAAACGTACCCCTAAATAACTTTTTCTGATAACTATGAAAATATGACACCATTGTTTCAGAAAAAAAACCCTACTATTAAGTAGTAATTGCCATCATATTTGCAAGTTAGTCTTTTGATGCTGTTTGACAGCAATGAAATGCAGTACAGGATGGATCCAACCAATTATTTAAAAAAATTAAAAGTAAGATTCTTTCTTCCTTTCTTCTAATCAGATTTCTTCTATGGGAAAACTTGTGGGAGGATCCAGCTGTTTTTTGTATGCTTCAGAACCCACGTCCAGTCCAGCACTTTCACAATGCTACAAAACTCTTTATTGTAGCACCATCCTAGAGATTCTTGTATCTTGAAAGATAAAATGATTCTGGATAGTCTTCCAAAGTCTTGATATTAGGTGGAGAAAGGGTTATGCAACAGCTTAATTTGTTTGCCAGTAAATCTTTGAAAGTTATATCTGGGAAGAGATGTAAGAGGAGGTCAGATCGCTGAAGAGAGAGTAGCTAAACAGAACTATATACTTCAAATCCTTGAGTTATTGTTGCTGTATCTTTTTATCATCATTACTATCTTTTAAAGGAAGATTCAAGCTTGCTGACAAAAGTGAACATTAATGGGAAATCTGTCTGCATTTCCAGCTTCATTGAATACCCTTTGGATTCTGAGTAAAAGTTGCATTTCCTTATATGATTGACACAATATAAATAGAGTTTCATAAAAATGGAATTCCCATTTGTATAAGAAACTTTTTATTGGAGAGTGAAAGAATGCTGAAGCAGACAATTTTCTTTTTTTCTGAACTTGAACATTTCAAAGTTTTAACTTAAGTGACTACTTAGGATTTCCTGAATTAAAAGATTTCAAAATGTTACCCTTTGTCTGAACCACTTCCATATGTTGCAGAAATTGTTCCTCCTGTTCCCCACCATGATTCCTTCTTCTGTAAGTCCTTTCTCTGTGTATTTATGGTGCTACATGGGAATTGACATTTCCTGTCTAGTAACCTAGCAGACTCATTTAACATCTACCCCTTAATGACTCAGGCAGAGGGAGAATTTCTGAACCATCTCTTTCTGGGTCACACTAACATAGTGTGTATTTTAGAAAATTCTGCCAAAATCTATTTTTTTCTCATCTAGAATTTGTTATCATTCTGTTTGTCATTGGGAGGATTTTTTATTGTGGATACTTGAACCAGCCAAATCAAACAGATGAGGAAGAAGTTACCATCTAGTGACAACAAATTCTTCTCAAAATCAAAACAAAATAAGCCCTCTGCCTACAATCTTGCTTTTTCCCTCTTTGTGCCATCTGGTAAAAATATTTCATTTTCTTAAGGCTGAAAACATATTCCTGTATTTTTTTCAGTTTTTGGGGAGGATTTTTTTGGTGGTTGGGGTTTGGCGGTTTTTTTTTATGTGTGTGTGTTTTGTTTTGTTTTATTTAGTTTCATTTTTTTGTTTTGTTTTTTAATGAAAAAGAAACTTAAATAAAGAAATCACAGTACAGTATCTGTGCCCTCTGGGGTCTGCTGACAATTTTGCCAGAACTGTCATTTGAGCTGTTGGAGGCTCTTGACTTTGAAGCTGAAGAGCGCTCCCTCTGAACCCCATATCAAGTGATGTGCATGTTGTCATCCTGGAATCAGATGTCCTTTGAAGTGAATTTCATTAAGTGACTTGGCATGTGAATCCCAAGTCTAAAGCTTCATTTCATGTTCGTTTTTTGATTAAACCATTCATATAAAATACTGTTTTCTTTTAAAAGCACTGTTTTCCATCTGTAAGAAACAAACTGAACCCCGAAGTCACATGTGTTTTTCTACTGTCTACACTTTGTTTTACCAACTGTACACATGTTCATGGGAGGCCTAGGATCAGCCATAAAGACCTTTTGCTGTCTTGTGTCAGCATCTCAGCAGGGCTTTCTCATGATGAAATCATGGTGTGGATATACAAAAGGAAATGGTACAATAATTGTAGGAGTAACAGCTCAGCCAAGGCTTTGCCTCTTGACCTGGATGATTTTCCCATCAGAATTTTGCCAAAGGACCCCCATTTGGTAGAAGTAGGAACATGGCAATGACAGAATTAACTTTTTTTCTTTCTGGATATTTATACAGATGATGGTGAATCCCTTGAGAGAGATTGACAAGACAGTAGGACAACTAATGGATGGATTGAAACAGTTGAAACTACATCGATGTGTCAATGTTATATTTGTTGGCGATCATGGTAAATTTTAAACCATAATATTTATCAGAAGATAAATGCTTAAGCAATGTAGCTGTAAATATAATAGGTAACCTGAATCAAAGTTCCATTTAAGATTTTTGTGCTGGTCTTTTTTCTGGTAGTTTAACACTCCCAAAAAAAGCCAATTGCTGTGGACCGCTCACCTGTTGTCATGGAGAGACACTTCTCTTTAATAACAGTGATCTGGATATTTACTTCTTTACTCAGAGCTTTTCAAATCTTGATGTTTATGGTATCACATCCAAGTGTAATTCTTCTTGCATGTGTTGGAGGGCTATAATTTGCCTAGTGTAATCTTCTTGTCAGTTTTTATGGAATGAAAAATTTAATAGCCTTGTTCTCCTGTGCATGAAAAGAATAGGACTGTAGATTGAGGCATTTCCATGGCAATTAGTGGGTCAAGTTATCCTATTAGAAGAATGACTGGAATACCTTTCTTATATCCATGGAATATAAGACTGTGCCCTGCTTAGATGGAAAGTCATGAAAATAACAAGGAAGGAGGTAAAAAAATATTTCATGGTCAGATATAGTCACCTAAAAGCATAGATAGTATTTGGTAGGTCTTATTCTTTCAAACATTAGAATAAACTTTGCAATATAGGAAATAGTAAACATTAGCAAATGTAAAAAGAAAAAGGAAGTTTTATTAAAGGAAAAACCTGGGTTTGCATAACTTTTTTAGCGATGCCACCAAAGGTCCTCTTCTTTTTAGATCTTTATTCCTGACAGTCTCACATTAATTGCTACATCAGCAATAATGTGGCATATGCCTCTTTTCTGGCAGTGGGTAGAGAAGGGTAAAGGTCAGGAAGGTTTTCCAGGGGTGGCAGTTTTGCTGAGAACTTCCTGTGGCTGACAGTACATTCCTCCCCATCACAAATATCTGCAAGAGAAAATTGTTTATCTGCGGCTGCCTTAGAACAGACCACCAACAGACAATACCTTTTGTGTGCTATTCCTCTTAAAATCATTTGTTTAAAAAGAAATAATCCCTAAAGTAGTACATTAAACTAGAAACAGACTTTGATTTTTCCGTGAGTTTAATTTGGAGCTGAGTTAGTGCACACATGGTGTATGTGGTGACTGTTCCTACGATGCTGTGACTGATACTTCTCTCACATAGGCACTCCTAGTTTGAGTCCTACCAGTGTATTTTGTTGGAATCAGATGGCTGTAAAAAGCAAGATTAGTCATCCAAAAGAAGATAATATACAGGGTGTTTGGGGTCTCCTTTTTTTTTTGTTGTTGTTCTGGAAAATGTGTTTATTTTCAGGGTAGATTAATTTTGCATTTGCTTTCTGCAGGGATGGAAGACACAACTTGTGAAAGAACTGAATTTTTAAGCACCTATCTGACTAATGTGGATGATATAATTTTGCTGCCTGGATCTTTAGGGCGAATTCGCCCTAGGTCTAGCAATAATCTGAAGTGTAAGTTGATTTAATTGTACCTCTTGTATCCTGAAAACTAGACTCTATTCCTTCCTTGAAGTGATGATGTCCAAAGGGTGTCAATTTGCAGGGTGTTGGCAGGAATTTCAGAGGGAATCCCACTGAGGACAGCTGCTCACTCCTTTCCAGTCTGTACTTCACAGATCCCACAGTGGTAGAACTGTCAAGGGGAGAGCTTAAATGTTCTGGGTTAAACACCACTCTTTTATATCAAGGAGGAATGGGAGCTCCAAGCCAGTTTCACATGCCAGTTTACATGTCATTGTGAGTTCATTCATGTGCTTTTCTCCTCTGTCAACAAAAACTGTATTTGGGCAATCTCAGCACTGCACAGCTTGGATATAAAAAAAGAGCATCTGGTACATTTTATGAGCTAATAGGAAAAAAGTGACTTGGTAATTTTGAATTCAGTAGTTTTATCATACTTTTGGCATAGATGAGAAGTCATGTGGGTTGCTAAACAGCAACAGAGTAGAGATGTTGAAGGATATAAGGAAGTTTAGCGCATGCATTCAGGGCCAATGTTTTCAGTAAAACTTGTTGCTATTTTGAACCATGCTTTTTAGAAGTTTACCCTGACAGTGTTTGAGATGAACTGATCTTTGACAACAGCTCTCAGGGCTCAGGAGGGAGTCCTCTGGTGAAACTATCAGCTCTCTAATTTCAAGCATTACAGACCAGCTGCCCTCTTTTTGCCTCCAGGGCAGCAGTACCAGGACAGGGCTTCTGCCACCACCCTGATTGCTCT
Source organism: Cyanoderma ruficeps (assembly GCA_008694505.1). Classification (NCBI taxonomy): domain Eukaryota; kingdom Metazoa; phylum Chordata; class Aves; order Passeriformes; family Timaliidae; genus Cyanoderma; species Cyanoderma ruficeps. The sequence continues at coordinate 17,069,926 of VZDJ01000346.1, read as the reverse complement.
GGTTCAGCGTACGAGGGCAAACCTGGCTTTGCCAGCAGTTTAAGCTACCATGCAATCTGTGTAACTCATAAATAAACCATGAGTACCTGTGTTTATTGCACCATATGCTTCCAAGAGTGACAACTTTTGATAAGAGGGGAAGATCAGATAGCTGGGATAACCAAGTGTTTCCTCACAATACTTCAGATACACTCTGGACAAGGACAAATTTCATAGGAAGATCCATCTTTGAAGATTAAATACTTCCAGAATAATAGCAAAAATCATAAGAATGTGGTAAAACATCCTTAATACTGATTTGTGTATGCATTTATTTTACTATAAACTTCTTTTACCTGGGTATTTATACTCGAGGAATATATGATGAATGTGTAAAGATTTGTTGAAAATAGTGCACATGTTCAAATTTTGGAGACTAGCATGAGACTGAACTCCTACACTCTGCAGTCTACTAAGAACAAATTTCACTTCTGATAAGTTTTTGTTTTTTTCTAAAGATCTTTCAATCAAGAGCTTCCCAAATTGCTGAGAAAATTAAGTTTTTCTTAGAGAATGAATGGCAATTTGTTTCAAAAAGATCAGCTTGTCTGTCTGACCTCTGAGTCATGCCACTGGTTTTCCCACAATAACATTTTCCTCTTTTGGCCTCTGTCGGGAGCTTCCTAGTTTGAATATTTGCAATTGCTTATAAACCAGCAGTTTGAATGTAGAACAAAGAAACATGTTTTTTACCTTTAGAACTGGGGTTTACCTCCTTAAATGGCAAATTACCAAATTCTTTATTCTTTATTGTTCCATAATTCTGTCTCCATACTTCAAACACACCTTTGCAATTTAAAAGCCTGCAGCTTTGTGTTTTGAGATGCAGTAGAGCCCATTTCAAACTCAGGAAGATCATGCCTTAAGCAAACAAAACAATAGTATCTGAACAAGAGTTTTTCAGTTCCCAGAATGTCCTTTTAGCCTATTTTTCCTCTCATGACTGAAAAATGTTACCCCTCCCCTCCCCCCATGTTCTATGAAGAGCATAGTTAGTATGGACCCTTTACTGGGTTTAGGGTTTCTACGTCTTGCTTGTCTCTTTAATAGCCCAAAGACAGATCCAGAATATTTTACTGTGGCTTTTCACTTATTCAGCAGTAGCCTATGAAATCGGTCAAATGTTATAAGTGACAAAAAAATGCTACATATTTATCTTGCTCCTTCTAGCAGAGTGCATTTTTGTATTCAAGTGTGCTTTCAAAATTTTTCAAGGAAAGTCATTGTGTTTGCGAATAATTTTTTATTTTAATGTAAAACAGCCTAAAGTCTTGAAGGTATGTGTTTGCAAAACAAAATCTGTATTAAGATAAGGCCCAGATTATAAAACAGTGAGAACAGTACCGAAACAACTACATGTCATCAAGGCATCACACAGTATATGCAGGACAGCCAGGGGATCAGGCCCATTCAGCATGGGTTTAGGAACGTCAGGTCCTGCTTGATCAACATGATCTCCTGTGATAAGATGACCTGCTTCTGTGGATAAACTTCTGTGGATAATGTTTACCTGGACTTTTGTAAAGTCTTTGATATTGTCTCCTATCTCATTTTCTTGGAGAAAATAGAAACCTGTGGCTGGGACAGGCGCACCCTTCAGTGGGTAAAAAGCTGTTTTGATGGCTGGGCCCAGAGTGCTCTCCAGGGCTCAGTATCAGGGCCAGTTCTGTTTAATATCTTTGTTGATGATCTGAACAAGAGGATCAAGGGCACCCTGAATCAGTTTGAAGACAAGACCAAGCTGGGCATGAGTGTTGATCTGCTGGAGGGTAGGAGAGCTCTGCAGAGGGATCTGGACAGGCTGGATCAGTGGCCCAAGGCCAGTGGTGTGAGGTTCAACAAGGCCAAGTGCTGGGTCCTGCACTTGGGTTACAGCAACCACCTGCAGCACTGCAGGCTGGGGAAGACTGGCTGGAAAGCGGCCCTTGGAAAAGGAATTAGGGGTGCTGGTTGACAGTGACTAAACATGAGCCAGTGTGTGCCAGATGGCCAAGAAGGCCAATGGCATTCTGGCCTGGATCAGAAACAGTGTGGCCAGCAGGACCATGGCAGGGATTGTCTCTATATTTGGCACTAGTGAGGCTGCACCTCAAGTCTTGGGTTTGTGTTTGGGCCCCTCTCAAAACGGACATTGAGGGGGGTCGGGTTTGTCCTGAGAAGGACAGTGGAACTGGTGGAGGGTGTGCCTGGAGCACAAGTCAGCTGAGGGAGCTGGGGGTGTTTGCCCTGGAGAAAAGGAGGCCCAGGGGAGACCTTCTCCTTCTCTACAACTCCCTGGAGGGGTAGAGTCCTCCAACAAAGTTTAGCTGTAACCAGGTGGGGGTCAGTCTCTTCCCCCAGGTAACAAATGACAGAACAAGAGGAAGAGTCCTCAAATTGTACCAAGGGAGGTTCAGATTGGATATTAGGAAAAATTTCTTTATGAAAAGGGTGGTCAAGCACTGGAACAGGCCACGTGGGGAAGTGGGGGAGTCACCATCCCTGGAGGTGTTTAAAAGATGGGCCACTTAGGGACATGGTTTAGTGATAGACTTGGCAGTGCTGGATTAATGGTTGGACTTGATCTTAAAGGTCTTTTCCAACCCAAATGATCCTGTGACACTGATACATACAAAGCACTTCTGGTTAAGGTCAGGGAAGTATTAGGAAGTATGCTTATGTAAATCTTGTGTTTCCTTTAGCAAATTTTTAATCTTTTCTATTTTTTTTTACCTTTGCTTAACAGATGACCCTAAAGTGATTGTTGCCAACCTTACAGTAAGTATTTAGGACTGGGAGGTGTCTGTCTATACTTCATTGTTCACTTCTTGATTTGTGGCATTATTCAGCTTTCTTTTCTCACTCTTTAGACAGGAAAATCAACCAACCATTATTGTAAACAAAGAATGTTGAATGATGCCCTTCATGGGCACAGATTAATGTTTGTCATGTTTTCTGCTGTATGCTGTTCTAGTAGCTTTTATAACCTTTTTGGGCAGTGCAGAGACAGAATCTCCTGGATTCTCTTTACTCCCTGAATTGAGTCTATTTATTCACTGCTTCAGAATTGGAAAGTAATCTTTTAGGGTAAACATTTTACTAGCACTTTGAAGACACTGAAAAAGTGCATTTGATAGCCTTCAACTCTAACCTTGCCATTAATGGAAGAAAAGTGCTTAAAATTAAAATTTAAAAAACCCAACAAAACAAACAAATGAGCAAAAAAGCCCCAAACCCAAGTTCTGTAACCAGACTGATTTAAATATATATGCAGATGAAGTATTTTTGAGCATTCAGGTTTCTGCTGGAACTTAACCTTTGGTTCAGTTAGAATAAAATTCCTCTTCTGTGAGTTAAGTACATGTGATATTTTGTTTGATGGTTTCATAAAAACTGTCATGAGAATGAGACTTTGAGTGGCCAAATATACCTTTGAATGACTCCCTGGGCCTTGGCTGCATGTAAATACTGCATAGAAATGACTGAACTACATACTCTGGATGTACACTTTGTTTTCCAGACACCATCCTTGATGACCTTAATAACTTGATTTCTGTAGTCAAAGGTTTTATGTGCATCTTAAGCTAACTGACAGCATGCTATTTGTAACCATTTATTTTTCAGTGCAGAAAACCTGACCAGCACTTCAAGCCTTACCTGAAACAGCACCTGCCTAAACGCTTGCACTATGCTAACAACAGAAGAATTGAGGATGTGCATTTACTGGTGGATCGTAAATGGCACGTGGCAAGGTAAACCCTTGCGTTTCCTTCCATCCTGATTTTCAGTCTTTTCTTCTGAGGGAATGGGGTGCTTAAGATTGCCCTTTCTGTTAGCATCCTACTCCTCTACCCTGTGAGCAAGAGGAGTTTTGAGAACACAAAATATTTTAAAGTGTGGGAAGATCAGTTTCTGGATTAAAAGTAGAAACCCAGACTGATTTGCTCAAGCCGCTTGGTGGTTTTGACTGATTAGCTCAAATGTGGAAGCTGATAAATCTTCCTAACAAGGTGCAAGCTTAGTCCAACAGGGGAGCGGGAAATATGGGAGGAAGGGGCAGGCTTATGTGGTGAGGGGATGTTAGGGAACAAGAGTTTGAATGGATGTAATAGGTGAATGGAAAGAAAACGAAGATATTGGCAGAGTGGGTGAATGTCTGAGAACATGTGGAAGGATGTGACAGGGTGGCCATCCAAGTGCTGTGCTGGCAGTGTATTGTTTCAGAACAAATCCACAGAAAGCCAGGATCATTTAGCTCCGGTGAAAACTCTGGTTTGGGTTGCTCTTAGCCATATGAATCTGAATTTTTGGTTATAAAATATGGGTACTGTTTATTAGTTTGCTAAAAATTGAATGAGGGAAAACTAGTTGGCACATACACATATAGAGTGAACAGGAGAGGAGTAGCATTTGTTTATGGATCATATGAAGCACTGCTTTCTATTTGAATATACTTTGGCACGTGTTGCGTATTACAGTATGAGAATGGTGGGGTCTTTTTGGATGGATCTGGCTCAGTGCTTCTTGGAAGAGGACACAGCTTTTGGCTTATGGTAGACTGTTGTGAGCTTTAAATTATGGTAGGATTTTTTGCCCATATAGCTGCCAGGCAAACACACAGTGTGTTGTAAGTGCCTTTTGACATCTGTGCTTATCTTTCCATGAATTATGCAAGGATCACTCTGCTGAAGCAGTGAATGAGAAACCCCATTTGCTTTCTTGCATAACTCCACTGGCTGCTGGCAGGCTGCCCTGTGGCTGGGGTTACATGTATTTCAAAGAGTGACGCTCTGAATTTAAGGTCTATAAAAGAATTTTACTGGAATGGATGGGATTGCCCAAGTTGATTTACATTCAGTAATTTCTTATTAATTACATCAGTCTTTCTTTGGTTTATTTATTGATTTTCAGAGATCTCATTCACCAGTAATTCATTCAGTAGTGTAACTGTAATTGGTAGTTACAGGAGAATGGTAGTTACAGCCCTAATTGCTGTAACTAGTAATTTATAAGGCCAAAATCAAACTTTGAGCACTATTTTATTGATGATAATGTGGTCCTCTGCATGTAGCTCTATAAAACTGCATAGAAATACTCTGAAATAAGCTGGTGATTATAATTCCTATGACACAATACTTATTTTTCCATATATTTTGTAAAAAAACCCATCTCAGTAACAAGCTGATAATTAGCATTCCTATGGTACAGCACTTACTAGCCCAGCTATTTGTCTTCATGAAAATCTTTCTTTTTTCAGCTTTATTTTTTGCTATCCATTTTTGTTTATTGGGCTGAAGGAAAACAGGTGAAAGCACTTTACAGCATTGTATGACATTTGCAGCATTGTAACATCACAAAAGTGCTTTCTGAGCAGCCTCTGTTGACCTTTTGAGAATTGGAAGAGTATGGTCCAACACCTCCAGTCTGCAGGAAATTATGTGATATGAGGAAATCTGAGAAAATAAGATATTAAGATTTTTGTCAATAATAAGAGTTGTTTCTTAGAGTGCGATTAGAGGGAGAAACCCTGGGAATGCTGTATAAGCCTGCAAGTCCCTACCACTGCTGCTCATGGAAGATAAGCAGTGCATTGCCCTGTAACCTTATCCTTCCTGCCTTGAAGGATATTGCCAGGTCAGCCACCTTTGAGGAAAATTTCTAATACTTTTTTCAATTTAGGAAAGCCATGGATGTTTACAAAAAGCCAACAGGAAAATGTTTCTTTCATGGAGACCATGGCTATGACAACAAGATAAACAGCATGCAGGTATGAGCAGTGTCTGGGAGGGTCATTGAAGGTCTCTGAAATGTAAATATTAGGTGAAAACCCCCTAAATTTTAATGCTCTTCTTTTGTTTTTTTTTTTTTTTTTTTNTAGGTTATGGTCCTACCTTCAAGTACAAGACCAAAGTGCCTCCTTTTGAAAACATTGAGCTTTACAACGTCATGTGTGGTAAGCTGCCTGTTTGATAAATTGCAAAAGCAGCAACTTATTTTAACAGGGCTTCATTTAGGTACCCATGAGCTTATGCCCTGCCTTCCTCTCAGTGTTTCTTTCCTAGTCCCCCTTTCCCAAGCAGTTTCCAGGAGGGCTGAAGGCATTTCTCAGGGGTCTCAGATTGCTCTGGAGCTGGCCAGTAAAGGGGGTTACTATAGTTTTGATGTTTGCAGCTTGACAGAGATCAAAGGGACACCCTACAATGTGTGGTGTGCCCATCTCAGCTGTCTAGGAAGGAGATTTCTACTCAGAGACTCCTTGTGCAACTGCATGTCACATGCAGCAGTTCAGGTCGGTCACTTCATTTTCTGTGTCATTTCCTGGTATGATTATGTTTCCCAAATTTGAACTAAAGCCATGAAGAAGAATCTGATGATGTATACAGATATTCATTAGGGTCCTTTCTTTAGTACCTATTTTCTAGAATAATGAAACTTTCAAGGTGTAATTCACAACAAAACTTTAAGGTGTTTCAAAGATGTAATACACTTTTTTTCCCCCAAACATGTAGTACCTAAGGGGTAGTTAGTCCTTATTTAGGAATCACTGTGTTGCTGATGTTTGGTGTGAGGTCAGCACATTGACTGTAGGTTTGCACTGGAAGCTGAAGGAGTAGTCATAATTACACTTTGTCCAGTTTTAAACTTTTCCAGTGTCTTTGGACAATTAATGACAGTTAACATTTTGCATAAAGGCAAAGATACTATTCATGCAGCATTTAGAATTTTATGATTTGGACAAAAAATCAGGGGTTTTATTACATTAAAAGCTTTCACTAACACACTGTGGGTATAAACCATGTTACAAGTAAATGTGTTGGCTCAGTAGAGTTGCTGTTTGAATACATGTTTGGAGTCTAACCACCATTCATTTTTCCTTGGTGGTTTCATAGATCTGCTTGGATTAAAGCCAGCTCCCAATAATGGCACCCACGGAAGTTTAAATCATTTGCTGAGAGCCAATGTTTATAAACCAACTGTGCCAGATGAAGTTGCTAAACCACTGTATCCTGTAGCTCTACCTTCTGCATCAGATTTTGATATAGGATGTACATGTGATGATAAGGTAGGTGTTTAGGATCTGTGGAAGCCTCCACTACTAAAGCAGTAGTTTTGTAAAGTTGAAGCCATTTTATTTGTTTTGAGAGTGTTTGGTATGTAAGAATTCCCCAGGTCCCTCCTGTGAAGTTTTTGTGCCCCCTTGGAAAAAATTACAGTTTTTTGTAAGAGAGGAGACAAGAAAATCATCACTGTCTTATAGCACTAGTTTTGTTTTGTTAGATGCTAGTAAAACAAGATGTCAGAGTGCTCCAGTGGTCCTAATCTCATTCTTTTTTTTATATTCTTGAGAAGAACAAGTTGGATGAACTCAACAAGCGCTTTCATGTCAAGGGAACAGAAGGTAAGAGCCAGGTGCCTCAGTTAATGAAAGCTGATTTCATTTTCTTTTGTAAATTACTTTGCATCATTAACACCAGAGCAACTCCTGTTGTGGTTTAGTTAATGTGTATTAAACTGTCTTTTTGAGTAACTGTCAAAGTAGCCCACAGACACACAGGAGATTTGTGGGCAAGCTGAAGTGCTGCTCACTTGAGAAAGTGCGCACTACCTTTTGCTGAACCAAGACTAAAGAATTGTTCAACGTGGTGTGAGTTTTAACTCTTCCATTCCATCACCTCTAGAACTTTTAAGCTCATATATGAAGGGAGAGACAAGAGGAAAGGAGAGGGTGTACAAGGCAGTACTCTGTTCAGCTACAGGCTGTAAATGGAGAAGAAACCAGACTGTATTTGTGTGGTGGGCTTTACCATAGTTATCCAGGCTTAGGTTTCACCTAGAAAGGATGCTACAGCTGCTTTGACAATCCCTGACTAAGTCCTAATACTTTGGCTCTTAGGGTGTAGGTTACACAGCGAAACAAGTGCTCTGCTAATTCAGGCTGCTCTGTGCAATTCTGTTCCTCTTCAGTGTTCAAGTCAACGTTACTCCCAGGATAAAACATTCCCAGCTCTCCTGGACACAAGTTCCTGCTGTGTGTCAGCACTGATTTCTGTGTGGCTGCATCAGGGCTGTGGCCCAGGTTAAAGTGGAGCAATAGGAGCAGAGAAGAGGGGATGGGAACTGCTTTTCTGAGCAGCACTACTGAGTGAAAGGCTCACCAAAACAGTTTTCCTTCTCACAGGGGTGATCGAGTTCAGCATAACAATTCACACCATTTCCCTTACCATAACAATTGTCCAAATCAGCAAATTCTGAAGCTTTCAGTTTAGACATGGATTTTTGAGGTACCTCATATTGCATTGTTCAGATGATTAAGGAGATTTGTTTTAATTCCCTTGTGAAGGTATTTTCAGTTTCTCTGTTGGGAACAGGCCATGCAGCCTATCCTTTAGTTTCTAAGGGTGACCTTATTCCTCTTCTTTGTGAGTTAAATTGCCTTTCTGCAGCTTTCATCTTGTTAAACTGATTTTCCCAATTATTGAAGAGCTACTCCTCACTGTGGCAATTTATGGCATCAGGAAAAACATCCTCACTGTTGCAATTCAAATCTCAACATCTTTATTTCAGTTTCTAGTTTTCATTCTTCTTCACTGTAGTAATATAAAAATAGTATTTTTGGTGTCTTTTGATAAGTAACATTTAAACCAATTGCACTTGCTCATTTATCAATTCTCTGTTAAATGGCATGATGTGTCCTTATTTAAAGAAGCAGTTCTGCTTCATGCAAGTTTTGTTTTAATTCATGGTGCACTTTACAACATGGTGCACCATATTGTTTGTTATTCACAGGTTGAAGAAAAAGATGATTTCAGCTTCTCTTGAATAAAGCAAGTTTATCATCTTTGTCCTTAGATTAGGCCTTTGCTGCTTTTTTCCTTGTGCACTATAAAAACATCCTCTGTTTGTACTCAAGCACTAATAAAACATGCCCTTTTCTTTCAGGTTAAATGCCTGTCTGGGAACTGTATTAGGCTACTTTCCTTGGTTCAGTGTTTTAATTTCCAAAAGCAAGCCAAGTGTGTTTTCCAAAAGGTTATCAAATTCAATGGACTGTACAGGACGGTGCAAGATTATCCAGGAATTTTTTTTTTCTCTCTTCCAATGTTTTTGTCTTTTTATAAGCAAGCTTGTCAGAGTTATCTAAGGACATTTAACCATAACATACCACCAAGACAGAAGAAGGGCTGTTTTTACAGAGCTGGAGGCGTCTTTTTGTAGCCAAAGTTAGGAAAAGGTTTTTTTCTTAGTTTGTTTCTTTAATATCACTGACAAAAAAGAGCACGTCAGTCTTCAGAACAAATCTGTATCAGCCAAGTGGGGAAAAAACTACTCTTTGAGTGAGTGACCACTTTTGCCTCCCTTTTGAGACAGTCTTTACAGAAAATATAGGAAGGAGAGAATGTCCACTGAAGAGCGGCAGGGACTGATAGATTAGGGACTGATTTAAAGCTATGAAAAGAAAGTGCTTATCACCTCCCGTGTGACTGAGATGTGGACACAAAGATTGTTGGAGAGTTTCCAGTTTTTGGAAAAACCCCCTCTCTCCTCCCTGTGACACAAACAAGCTTTCAAGTGTAGAAGGGACTTTTAATCCTAAAGGGTGTTTGTGAGCCTGGAATAGGGATTACAGCCAGAACAGTTGAAGAGCTGTTTTTCTCACTCTGTCAAAAGATTTCCTTAGCAGTTATTTGGGGTCAGTATCCCATTAATGATCACTGAAAAATCAACATCTGATGGAAAGCCAAGCATCCTTCTTTTTTTTCATCCTTAAGATTTTCAGTAATAAATGTAAATGTAATTTCTTTTGATCTTTAGAGAAGCATCTTTTATATGGACGCCCTGCAGTACTGTACCGCACAAAATACAATATCTTGCATCACCACGATTTTGAAAGTGGCTACAGTGAAACATTTCTGATGCCTCTCTGGACATCCTACACTATTTCCAAACAGGTTAGTGTTCTCTCTACTCTTGAAATGTGCTTAAAAAATCTCGGGGAAATTTCTTTGGAATCTGTGTTTTTGAAGTCCTAATATTTCCCTTCCCCAGGAAGATTTGCGCACCAGAAATTAAGTCAAATACCATTGTAAACAATGCCCAAATTCTTTTATTTTCTTCATAAGAGAAGATTTTTAAGGCAGAAGGGTAGTATTTTTCTTCTCCTGTTTTAATTTTATTTTTAAGTTTTCTTCAATGGGGACATTTTTTGTTATGAGAGACTTCATTTGAAGTATCTCCCATGGGGATTTCTGCTCCCTGTGCAGCAATGCAGGAGCAGGATTTGCTTGTACAGTCAAGTGGATTATTTTACTGCACACATGGCCTTCTGTATATTCTGTCAACTTTATCACCTAGTTTCCTTTTATATGTAAAAGCTGAAATTATACTTTTTTTTGTTGTCTCCATGTTCCTCGATGCAGGCAGAGGTATCAGGTGTCCCTGAGCACCTGGCCAGCTGTGTGAGGCCTGATCTCCGCATTTCTCCAGGGAACAGCCAGAGCTGCGCCGCCTACAGAGGCGACAAACAGCTCTCCTATGGATTCCTGTTCCCTCCTCGTAAGTCTAGAGAGCTTTTTAGTGCCTAGGGATTTTATAATTTTCTTCTTTTGTTGGGACAAGCCCCATCAGATATAAACAGACTAATTTTGATTTCAAACACCAGTAAGGTAAACATATTTTTAATTTGTAAATCAGAATTATATTCTTGCATACCGTAAAAGTTTCTACCATCCTACAGGGACAGTGATAGTAGAACACCTCTGTAAACAAGCATCCTTGACTCTCATGATGCACTTGCTGTGCTTCAGTATTGGATCAATGATCTGGGATTGTTGAAGGGGAGCAACTATCTTACAGATGTGGACTTCATTGCTCTGCCTTCCTCACTCAGTGGCTGAAATATTTTATGGTGGAATTCTGAGATGGAATTACTGGTGCAGAGACTCGCTCAGAGCTGGGAGATAATCCCACACTCCCTTCCCAAGAAATTGTTGGTGCCTTTTATAAAAGCCTGCAGACCTCTCTGCCTTTTAAGACAGCAAAAATGGATAAACTATATGAAAATATTTTAAACTGATTGACAGTTGAGGAAAAGATAAAATTCTTCCTTTCCAGCTGTAACATTAAAGACAAATTTTGTGTATGTAGGGTGTGCTTCTGCATATAGCATTCAGATTGCTGTTTAGATCATGGTATTCTCTTTGATTAATCCTTGAAGCCATTTTCAAAACATTTTTATATTCTCTGAAATTCTTATCTTGTTAATATTTTTCTATTTCCCTGTTTTCAGAATTAAGTTCCTCTGCAGAAGCAAAATACGATGCTTTTCTAATAACAAATATCATTCCAATGTATCCTGCCTTCAAAAGTAAGTGCTCTTTCCATGACTACTCTTTACCAGCAAGCTTTTTTATTTTTTCTTTTGCTTTGTGTTGGATTATGGAATGAATTGATAGGAGAAGTTTAGAATATAAAATTCCTGTAGCCAGCAGCTAATACATATGGGCGCCTGTATCATGCTAGATATACCATAAAAAAATACCATTAAAAAGGCTTAAGTTTTAAGGTTTCTTTTCCTTGGTGCTGGGCAAAGGTGACCTACAGCCATGCTATAAACCAGAGTTGTGCTTTATGCCACAGTAATTCACTTTCTGTAAGACCATTCAGATTCCTTTGTCTGTAGCCCAAGCTACTGCAGAACATACTTAGGCAACAGCTGGAGCCTGAGAGTATACACAAGCCTGGGAGTGTGCCCTTGGTATTTTGTAGTTCAGGGACAAGTGATTATATTTTACTTTTCTCTCTCCATGCCCTTAGAGGGAGACTGAACATAGTTATTACCTGTAAAGGAAAAGAAGAAGAGAAAACAAATTTATGGAAAATGAGGGATGATTTTAACCTGTCTGAAACTTTCAGTGTTCCAGGGTTATATTACTAACATTTCTTTTGTCTGCACGTCCCTTTTCTCTCTAGTCTTGCCAAGAGGTAGGAAAACCATCAGGCTTTTCTGGTGGCATTTTTGGCTTGGCAGGGATTGACAAGCCTTGGAAGAATCTCAAGAGCCTGTTGTGAGATTTTCAATTCAGGTTTTAGGCCAGAGAGGTTTGGATAAACATCAAAGTCTATGGGAGCCTTTTTCTTTTTAACCAGAAAAGAGTGTTTTTAACTGAAAAACCTCTGTGTAGGACCAAGTGGTGATGTTTGCTGGTAATTTGAGCAAAAGCACATGAGTGATTAAAGAGTGAAAAATTACTGGGGATTTCCCAGTCCTGGATCACTACATAAAAATGCTCTTAATGTTAATGTTAATCTAAGTATTTGGTTGAAATGCTAATCACAGGAGAACAACCCACCTCTAGCAGCTCATTTTGTCTACTGGCCTTCTGCATCACATGTGGATGAAGGATTCCTTACAAAAAAAATTCTGGTACTAATGTCATTCCTGGGGAATTACAAACCATTCCATGTGTGCAGGTTGCAGTGCTGAGACCTCATCATATGGATCTTTTTCCATAATAGGTTAAATAGGAGGTGGCAGTGGTATGCTGTGCTGGCTTTGGTGGTAGTGCTGGCTGCAGAGACCCCCTCCTCTGCTTTGTGTTCACTGTCCCATCCCATCCCCACTGGCAATAGTTCTGTGTCCACCTTTTCCATAGTGAGACTGGCTAAAGCAGCTCCTGCTTTGCTGGAGCTCCAAAAATAATACCCCTGGGCTGGCCCCTCATTGCCCTGGCGTTGCTCTGTATGTGGTTGCAGTGGGAAGTGCAGCTGGGATCTGATTTAAATACAAAACTCCAGGCAATGGGGCAAGAGGGAATCTTTCCTTTTTGGACTGTTTTTGCTGTTAAGGCATATGCACTGGAGGTGTGAGCAGCTGGAGAAGTGCTATCACCACGTGATTGGGCTGGAGTTCTTGTTAGACCCCAGCTGGTGGGGCCCTGGGCATCAGCCCCAGCTGGGACTGCATGTGGCACTAAGCAGTCCTAGAACAAGGTGTACCAGGGGGCTTTCTAAGGCTGTAATTTCCACCAGCCCCTGGGAGCCATGGACTTAATGGTCTGAGCTGACAAGACAAGTGTTAAACTATTACAAGTCCGGGAAGTTTTGTTTACCCTCGCTTCTGTTAGTTAAAATAAAATGGAAAAGAAGAACTAAAATAATGATTTCACTGGAGGTTCCAGTGTGTTTCCAGTCTCTGGGAGAATCTTAACTTGTTGAGGAGAACATGGTGGGAGAAAGAGTATCACGCTCTTCCCAAAGGTTACTGTAATGACATGACTTTGGTCTTCCTTGATGGCACTTACTTTAAAAGTTAAACATTTTGTATCGAAGGAGAATTTAACTGAATGAATACGACCTTTGTATTTCTCTTTCTTTTAAAATGTTTTGTTTTATCTTTTAATTACAGTACTGTATCCTTTTTAAGATTAATAAAAAACCCCAAAGCACATCAGCCTAGCAAGTTCCCTGTAAGCAGATAACCAAGACAAAGGCAGTGTTTAAAGAGATCAAAAACCAGTGAATAGCTCTTTCTACAGCTTGGTGAAGGAGCAGCAGAATTTCTGTGCAAGGCCTATGGCAATGCCAGCCTGGGAGTGGTACTATTTATTTATTAATAAGTGGTATTTCCTTTATCACTGGTTGGGGAAGAAAATCAACAGAGAACAAAGAAGTCTGAAAAGGCTTTATTGACAAAAACGTTGGTGTGTTGTGGGGTTTTTGTTCGGGTGGGTTTTTTCTGTTTGTTTTGGGTTTATTTATTACTTTTGGTTGATTGTTTGGTTTGGTTTGACTTCTTTTTTTCCCCCCACAGAGGTATGGAACTATTTCCAAAGGGTTTTGGTGAAGAGATATGCCACTGAACGAAATGGAGTCAATGTTATAAGTGGACCAATCTTTGACTATGATTATGATGGTTTACATGACACACCCGACAAAATAAAGCAGTAAGAGTTTGTCTTTAAATTGGTTTGCTGTTGCTTCTCTTAATGATGACTTTATCTTAAACAGTAAATTACCTGCACATTATTTAATTTTTTGTGAGGAGACATAATTTTCTAGCCCTTTCTAAAGTTATTGGGACTGAATGCCCATAGGACAGTGGTAAAAAAAAGAAATGACAATTCAGCAGCTAACTGTTCATCTTGACTTTGAAATTGTTTTCATCCTCGAGATGAAGTTGAATTCGGTTCCACATAGTCTATTGTCTCTAAAATTCTCCAGAACCTGAGAGCTGTGCTATTGAGTTACGTGCTCAAGTCTTTTGTTAATTCAGTAATGCATTCTCTGTCTCTGAATTGAAAAAGCTTTTCAGCACTGCATGAGGTATTTCTGTAGTACAGTGTGAGCTAATTGGATGCTCACTTTCAATAGTGTTCAGCAATCAAACATATCTCGCAAGGTATGTGTGTCCTCACACGTAGGAGAGGAAAGACCATGTTGTTTGTGCAACCTTCTTCAAAACAAGTTCATCCTTTGTGGGTAAATATTTGCCTTATTCCCCCAGGTTTGTGGAAGGCAGTGCAATCCCTGTTCCAACGCATTACTATGCCATCATAACCAGCTGCTTGGATTTCACTCAGCCAGCTGACAAATGTGATGGACCACTCTCCGTTCTCTCGTACATCCTTCCCCACCGGCCTGACAATGATGAGAGCTGCAATGTAAGTTTGGTTGCACTACTGCAGCCCTGTGGTAAACATGCTCCTGGGACATGGGAAAACCCATTACTATTAGAAGCAAGTGTTCACTCATGTCTTGAATGGGAAGCACAGGGTAGTGCCTCTGTTAAATGTCATTAGCTCATTAGACAAAAGCACTCCTGCATCATAGCAGCAAAAATATGGAATTATTACTACACCTAAAATTGTCTGGAGGAACTGATATGCAGTAGGTTGGCAGTATTGTTTTTTGTAGGATTCTACATTTTGTCAGTGTAACTTCAGAGCAGGTCGGGGGGAGGTTGTATGTACAAACATACTGTGCTGGCAGCCAGCCTGATGTCTTTGTGGAGATCAGTTTCCATTTGCAGGTACAATGCAGTCTGTCTGCTATGGCAGTCTGGGTGCATCAGTCAGCATGATTACATCCAACCCACACAGTATTAAAAGTATATGCTATAACCTGCCAAGGGCAGAATGCCAATTCTTGCCGTTTCCAGAACACCTTGATTCAAGGGAGAAATTTGGCTTGTTATTACAGAGATGGCCAAACACCCTCCTGGTTTCTTTTCTATCTTCCATTAGGATGCAAGATCCTCTACTGTAAGAATCTTGATGAGGGCTTTGATCTGGTCAGCACTGCAGAAAGTGCACCCTTGGCAGCTGATTGTGTGGCAGGAGGGTGTTGGGTCCCCCGTGGGCGCTGGCACGCGGCGAGGACAGCAGAGCTCCCAGGCAGCTGTATTTAGACTTGTCCTTCCGCCTGAACTTGTTCTCCCATTACACAGCTGTGTGGATTCCTGCACACAGACACTTCACTATAGGCTGCCAGGAGACTGTTTCCTGAATGAAAGCATTAATGTTATAAATTTTATATTGGCAAAAGAACTTAAGAGTCCTATTTCAGCTACAGGCAGAAATAGCCATTCCAACTCTGAGCACAATTGACCTGGAACACTGTTTCTTTTTCATTCATCAAACGTTGCTTGCTTTTAGGACCCACTTTTTAAACCCATACTTTTGGAACAGTATCCCTCTCTCTTGAGCAGGTCTGGCTTTCCCCTGTTTGGATCTCAACTGCTTTGGGCAGAAATGTCTTCCATCAGAAGTCTCAGAAAGTCCTACATGTATTGCACTGTGGCTTTTCCCTGGACTGCTTTTCTCTGAATCAAGATCCAGTTAGTAATCTGGAAATTACTATTTTGGCAGTTATTAGTGTCTCTGCCCTTATAACTCTGCCCATATGTAATTTTATGACAAAGTACTTTATTTTTTCCTCCTTATATTGTGTGTCATAGTTCCCTTAAACTGCTGAAATCTTTTTTATGAGCTCTTTACAATAATGCTTTCTTTTAGTCTTTGATTGCTTACATTTCAAACCAATTCAAACCAGGGTTCTTTTCTCTGCTGGTCATGCTACTTGTAAATACATACAATGTATGCATTTACAGTTTGGGAGAAACTTCAGTGCTTCTGCAAGGTCATTAGCAGATATTGATCCATGCCTTTTATGTAGCAGAGAACCACTCCAAAATATTTAAATGTTGCTCTTGAATAAGAATACAGTTAGGCAAATTTTTGCCATTGAAATCCATCATCAGCATTACTTTTGCACATGATGTTCCATCTTATTTGTTGAAAGGAGTGATTGCGTAAAACCTCACCATACTTCATGATGAAATGCATGGGATAATATAGGAATTTTACCTTAACCTCTCCAGCGTTTTCTTTTAAGATTTGAAGAAATATTAGCTTTCCCTCTGCTCTGCTCTAGCTGTACGCACAATTCTCTTCACACAGCTGTTGAAGAACACTACTACTCTTCTCATATGAATTTGTTCCTTTTCTAAACTGTGTTTATTCATGGTGAGGTTATGCCGATTTATTCTTGTGTCAACATTTTTCTATATCTTAAATAGCACTTCTCCGGGATTTACCCTAGAGGTGATTTATGATGATTCTCAAGGCAAATAACTTCTCTCTTTTTTGCTCTTGTAAGAGAGGATGAGACTGTTGGTAGACTTCCTATGCATCTCATCCAGTCTAATCTTTTTTTACACCTGAATCATGAATGAGATTAAGTACTGCAGCTTAGATCTCTAAATGAAAATGGTTTTCTTTCCACTGGACACAACACCTCTGATACAACCTATAATTTACTTTTTCCAGAGCTGTATTATAATGGTGGCTCACTAATTATAATTCATGTATTATAATTTGTGCACCACTGGTACACTCAGGTTCTTCTCTTCTGTCTGTCAGTTTGGATAACCCAATTTCATGCTATCCTGGGAGCTCCTGCATCTGCGTTCTCCACTGTGCTATTTCAGTCTTCTACTGCATTGACAAGAATTCCCAGCTGTTGGGGTTTTTGCTAGCAACTAATGACCTTGGCACAAGAAGCGAGTGTGAAAACGTTACAAAAAATCCTTTCAAGACCAAAGTTGAAGAAACCCTAGAAACTACTAGAAAATTCTTCCAGGCCACTGTTTTCTCTTTCAGCAAAACATTTAATTTTCTTTTCATAAGTGACTTCTTCACCCACCTGTCCACACACATCATGTTCACCTTTCCAATTGATATTCAGAGAGATTCTTGTGCAGAATATCTGGTATTTTTTCCACTGGATTTTGGGCTAGCCTCCTAACTCCTATTCCTATTTACCTCCATGTTTTCAATTGTTACTTTTTCCTTCTAAAAATCTCCTTATTTTTGAGGTGAGACTAAGCACCAAAGCTGGAGAAAACTGTAATTTTAAATGTATGCACTTCATTCATTGTTACATAGTAGTATAATACTGTTAGTTGACCACTATATTTAAAATCCTTGCTGCTGGGTCTGAGGGTTCATGTGCCAGTTGTGGACTGGGAAAAGTGAAATGTAGATCAATTTATTGATTTTTCTGGTGTCATGCAAATGCTGTCTTGCTGGACTAGTTTAAACAAGCCTCCCCATCCTGTGATTTATTCATGCTGCAGATCTTTTGCAAACTGTTTGTATTGAAAAAAAAATGAGCTTTGTAGCTTGCTCATAACTTCTTTTTGAGCTCTGCAGATTTCCTGCTCAGAAGAAAGGCTTGAAGAAAGCAAAAATGTTACAGTGGCTGCATTTGCACTAACAGGCCTGTTGAGACCTGTTTGCAGACTCCTGATTGCCAGGTTGAAGGCTGAGCAGGGCCTTCCCGTGGCCTCATGCTGCCAGGTGGCATCCCTGGAGCATGGCACTGCAGGCAAAGGGGAGTGAGCAGGACACACTCTTTCCTCTTCATTTGCATCTTTTCTTGTTCCAGAGCTGGTTTTGCTCCTCAGGTGGTTGATGATATGGACAGGAAAGCTGGGTGGGGGCTGAGCGCTTTGAACCAGACGGGTGCTGACTGGGTCATGGACATTTGCTTTAGAGCAGCCAGCTGTGAGCTGTCTGGGACTTTGTGTCCTCTCTGTGCAAACGATCACCCTCCTGGCTTTTGTCTGGTGACCCACTTCCTGCTCTGTGGCTCAACTGCTGCACTGGATAGGCTCTGGCATTGCTGGAGTTTAGTCTTGATCCATGAGAGGATCATCTTGTAGGGGGATATTGCTGAGACAGTCAGGAAAGGGTTCATTTCCAGGAACAGGCTCAGAAATAGATTTTTACCAACAAAATTTCCAAGTCACACACATGAAGTCCAAACATCCGAGATACAACTCACTGTTCCTTTCTTCTCTAGCTGTGGTGTAGAGGTACCAGCCAGAGGGGCCACAGGGGGAAAAGTCCTGTTTGCTTTGTGCTTTTTCCTACATCTGCTCCTCGTTGTGCCGTCTCCAAGCCTGGGTGCAATGCTCGTGGCACATGTTGCTGTGCTGGTTAACGCACACAAACAGCCAGTCACTGCAGTGTTTTGCAGGGCTTATTTTCTGAGGTGTTTGCGAGTTACCTTAGTTTGTGGATGACTCCGACATGTGCTGGTGCTGGCATGAGGCAGCAGCTGTCCCCTAAGAGAATACAACTTGACCCAAATCACTCTGGCAGCATAACCTTCCTGATTACTTTTTTTCTTTGTATCAGGAAATGCTTGGTGGAATTCTTTTTTCTATCAGTGAATAGTATGTATGTTCCAATTACAAGAGTTTTTAGGTGCTTGCATAAACCATTGTCCCAACTGTGTAATGAATTGTAAAGTTCCCCTAAAAGTAAAATGCAAAGATTAAAATATTACTTTGTTAGATGATGTGATGGTCAATTGAGAATAATGTGTAGGCATAGAGTTCAAAGCCAAACAGAGTTTGGGCTTTAGTAATTCAAAAGTAATTAATATGGAGTTCTTTCTGTGAGATAAAAAAACATGGAGTGACTAGTGGATCTTCTAAAAACTTATGGCTGTTCTTCTGAAACACCTGCAACTTGAGGCTAGCTTTTTCTGGATGATTATGTTCTTTGTGTTTACTCCATCATAAGATGGGTACTGAAATAGAACTGTAGGATTAATCTTACATGTTAAATGTCAAATTTATTTTCTTGGAACTCATTTACTTTATTCATTCTTGAATAAGGCACAGAGATTTTGAAGAATCTGCAAAAAATGTGTAGACAAATTGCATTTGCTTTTAGAGATGATTTTTTACAAGACTTGTTATAAGACTTTTTATTTTTTTCCCCCCAGAGCTCAGACGATGAATCAAAGTGGGTTGAAGATCTTCTTAAGATGCACACTGCACGTGTCCGTGACATTGAACAGCTCACTAGCTTGGACTTCTTCCGAAAGACCAGTCGCAGCTACACAGAAATCCTCTCCCTAAAGACATACCTGCATACCTTTGAAAGTGAAATTTAGCTTTCTAACCTTTCTCAGTGCATCCTTTTATCAACTGGTGTATATTTTTATATTGTTTTTATATTTATTAATTTGAAGCCAGGACATTAAAAATATTAGTATTTTAATCCTGTATCAAATCTTAAACATTAAACCTTTGTGTCATTTGTTTTGTTTCTCTAATGTTTAATATAGGTATGTCTTTTGGTTGATTTAGTAGTGCTTGTAATACTGCCTTTTGAGTCCTTACTCTGAGCTTTTAAGTGGTGCTGCAAGGTTTGATGCGTACATCAAGGAAATACTAATTTCTCATGCTCCTTTACCACACTTGTAGTCCTGTACTGTGTATCAAAATACTGAACGTGTAAAATTACACTCATTTACTGATAAGTGTGTGACAGACATATTTAAACACTATAGACAAATAGCATCTTAAATATAATAAACCACACATTCAGTTTTTTTAATGTGTTTGGATTTCCTTTCACAGGGATGTTCAGAGGGGATTGTGGGCAGCTGAGTGCTGGCAGATCTCTTACTGGGTAGAGCCCTCCTCAAGAGCTTAGGTTTACTGGTAAGAGGACTGCCAGGGGCCCAGATGCTCTGCCCTGGTACTCAGCAGTGAGACCAAAAAACAGACACCCACAGCAGTCATTACTGGTTAGGTTTTGTGATAGGGGGAGAGCTGGGAGGGGAGGACACTGGCTGTCATGAGCTAGCAGGGGTATCCCATGCCTGAGGCCACTTGGCCCTGCTCCAAAACTGTGGACAGGATTCAAGGTGATAACATCTGTTATCACTGGCAGGGCTGTGTTACAGCCCTTCTCTACCACAACTGAGCTGGGCTGGTTCCTGGAAATACCTGCTCCATGGTCCTTTGCTTTGACTTTGGGGGAAATTGAAATAAGACAGATGTTGAAAGAGGTGACACTGTTAAACATGCAGCAGTGGGTTTTTAGCTGGGAGGAGAAAATCTGATTTTTATCATCTTCTTGTAATGGACAGAGCCTGAGATGTGTTCCCTGAGTCTGAGACTTACTGCCAGCCCTCGTTCTCAAAGGAAACCCCTGGGTCTGACCGCACACATAAAACTTGTGGTACAGTGAAATCTATACAGTGCACGTGATTTAGAGCCATCACCCACTTGGTCAAGTGAGTCAAGTCTGTTTGCTACTTCACTGCAGTAACAGTCTCATAATCCTGGCAAGCCCCTTCAAGTGTCACTGGGGGCAGAGTCCTGAGACAGTGGAATAGATACTGTTGTGTGTTGGTATCTGGATAATTGCCTGATTCGGCTTGGACAGTTTTTATAGAGACATACGTCATGGAGCCTTAGTGTAAGTGTACCTAGATGATGTAAAAGAGAAATTGTTGTTTAGAATGCCTTTGAGGCTGAACCTACTAATGACACTACTGTAAAGCCTTCATTTGGGCTTACAGATTTCCCTCTCTACAAGTTTTTTGTGTCTGTTTTCTCCTTGAGGATTGCAACTGCTGAAGGGAAGAGGGAGGGGCTGGAAAGCATCTCAGCCATGTACACAGACGAGTAGGCAGGGTCTCCTAACTAAAATTAATCTAGCACAACGGCAAGTTGCATCCCTGTAAGTATCCATCTAAGAGAAAGTAGTAAATGGAATGAATCATGTTAACATAGATAATAAAGTTCTTGTGACCAGACAAAAATTTATTATTCTGTTTAATTTAGAAAAGCACAAAGCTTGAATACTTTATAATACATCCAAAATGTTAAGATGGAAATTCTAATAACTGCACAAAGCTACGGGAAACATCCTATTCTTGCAATTTAAAATTGTCTCTTGTGGTTGTCTGGTAGCAGAGAGATATTTTCCTGCAAGGTTTCAGCAGGGCTTCTTGCCACGATAAACTTTATGTTCTTACATGTACTACAAAAGGTATTTCCTTTGGATTTAAAAGAGCTTTCTCTTAAGACCTAATTCCTTCAACATGAACTTTAGCGATGATTTAATGTGGTGGTTCATAAACTAAACTAAAGACCACCACTGCTGTTTTGCTTTGACATTAATCTGTTGCTCTGCTTGTTTGGGTTTTTAATCAAATTGAACAAATTATGTAGTTCTTTTATTTTCTTGCAAAATAACACGAAATTTATACCAAAGGAACATTTAAGCTCTGAAAAATAATCTTGTGTTCAGAGAAGTTTGCTTCTGAAATGTAATTAGTGATTGAAAATGGTTGGGAGAGACAGTTTAACTCTTGGTTTCACTAAAAAGTGGTGATTAGTGTGTAGGGAAACATAATTTTTTTGACTGAGTTTCTTACTGTTACAGTAAATACTAGTAATTTACTTCTGTTCTACCTACTTCTCTTCAGCCTTTGGTTCTATGCTCTTGCATGGTATTGCTGTTTCATTTTACTGCATTGGCAGAAATGACTGTGCTGAGAAATATTTGTGGTGACTTCTGCACGTGGCATGGGGTACTTTTCCCATTGAAAGATGCCTTATCAACACAAAAGCTCTAATGCAAAGCTTGTAAATCCCTCTGAGCAACATGAGCTCTGCAGGAACAACAGGTATTTTCAAGGAAACTTGTAATTTGCCTTCTGTAATCTTTAAGGTGAATGTTAGCTTAGGGCAGAGGGAAGAAACCATTCTGCCTTCCAATCCTGTTAGACCTTTTTGAAAAGGTGAAATACCACTTGTTTTTGTTACATGTTGCCTTTTCTTGATATTTCTCTAGCTTCAGCAAGAGGTCCATTGAGAGGAACAAGCTCTGAATTTTTTCTGTCTAGCAAATGTTATTTTTGAGGATTTGGGTAATTACTGTTTGCATTTGGTGATACAAACTTGAGGCATGTTCAATGGGTTACAGGCAGTTCAGTTGAGCAACTGCTACAATAAAAAAAGCCGTGGTGTCCTGCACACCTAGCAAAGTCCTTTTGCTCTGGGAAAAATCCTTCAGATGTAGTTATGCAACTAGAATAACCCTGCTACAGGAAACTGTTACTTTTTTAAACCCCTTTTCCTCAGTCCATGTCCTCAATAGGTAAGCACTGAAAGCAGATCAGGTAACCTGACCAACAGAATGGTCGTGATTGTGAAGTTACAGCAGAAGTCCCCATCCTGTTCTGACAGTAGCAGAGTACTTAATGACTTTTGATTATGTTCTGCCCTGGTCTGCTAACAGCTTGATTAGATAGAGACTTTCTACTTGCTGTGTCCCTCTTCTCCATGTCCAACCTTTAGCCTCTTTTCAGGGTTAGGTACAATATTCAACAGTTCCTGCACTTTTTTGAACATTGGTTCTGTTTTGGTAACAGCAGATCACTTTGAATTATGTCATGAAGCAATTTAATCTCCAGATGAACAAGAAAATGAAAAGATTTAATTGTCAGGTCTGTGCCATCTTGTGAAGTTTTTTCCAGAGTTCACAGGCATTTAGTGTGAGTAACAACCATGTGTAATTAGGCCAATCTTGCAGTGTCCCTGGAGGCTGCTCCATAGCAGTCCTGCCATGATCCCTTGCTTCTCAGTGCTTTTTATGCCAACAGTTGGTCAGCTAAATGCGTGAAGATTTTAAGACTTTACAAGTGAAAATAAACATGCATGGCAGGTTTATGAAGTTCCTGTTTCCCTTGCATTTGGTTTTGTCCTGTACATCAGTCTGTCAGGTACAACAGGTGAAATAGCTCTCTAATTCCTGCACACAGCCAGGAAACAAAAACCTTTTCAGGAAAGCTGAAGGAGGTTCCCTCTGAAGGTGTTGCTAGGAGCGACTAGAAACTTGGACAGTGTCCATCTTGGACAGCGAGGACAGAGTGCAAGACCTGACCTGAAAGAAAAAAAGTTGTAGCAGCAGGAGTGGATGCTCCAGCAATCCTTCCCTTCAGTCTCACATTCGCATCGAACATCTTTAATTACCTTTAAATTTGTATTACACTTCTGTGCAGATTACCTTAGCTTCTTTCTGCAAGAGACAGAGGAGATACTGCTTGCAGTGCAATTGAGAAAGTTCCACTTTTATACCTTTTTTTAAAAAAACCTGCAAGCCTCCACTAACAGAGGGGCAAATCCACTTGTTCTGCCTTGTGAGAGAGGGATACAACTGGGCTTTCCCAGAGCAGGGGAGGGTGTGACTGTTGCAGAGCTGCCACATCCTCTCTGCTCCAGTATAGTGCTCTTCCAATGAATTTGGCACTTACAGCAGCTGGGTTTATTCTGCTGGTTTGGCACAGAGAGACAAATGAAATTTCACAACACATCTGGGAGGCTGCTGTTACCACAGGCATGGATGAAACTGGCATGGAGAGGTTGGAGAGTCTGTTTAAGGGCATGCATAAAGTATGGCCTGTAAAGCTGGTCACAGTGCTCCTGTGTGGGGCTTAATATGTGACATTTTGAAATAATTTCTGGTAATGCTATCACTGATGGGAGAGCACAAGGTAAGTTTTATAAAGCAAAAACTTCAGAATCATATAGCTGAAATAAAATTTGAATACAGGGTAAGAAGCAAAACTCCCTTCCTTTGAGGGCAATAAAAAATGCTGGATTGATTTTCTATCAATCCCATGCATCAAAATGCTTTTGGCAAGCCTGGTTCCTTACCAGAATCCTTCTGTATCCCAGAGGGATGCCACAATACTTGTCTGTCCATCCTATCTCTGGTCCTAGACCAGGTTGGTTTTTGACTAGTTTCAATTTCTCTTACTGCAGTATCAGACCACTGTTGCACTTGACCTAAGAGACATAGTATAGGATGAAAATATAAGTATAACCTGACCAGGATAGACCTACCAGTAAATGATTAATACCATGTTAACTGTACGTCTTCCAAATGAGGGAGATGTGTTTGAAATGTTTAAAGTTCATCCCTTGTTCAAGAGAGGAGGAAAAAAGGTTTTTTTAAACATTGTGGAAAAATATCTAATCTCGTTTCTTTGCACTTGTTGTGTAAATACAAGATAAGAGCAGTATTCCCAAGGTTACAGCAAACAGCCTGTCACCACAGAGTACAAACTAACATTTACTAAAATGTATGTTGACATAAAAAGCAGCGTTGCTGTAGTCGGCTGTGGTAAAAATCCCACAGATTTCTTTCCCTTTACAAATCAAAAGTTCAGGATGTAACTTATTCAGACCTGCCCTCACAAAGGGAAATCCCTGCCCTTACAGCATCCATGATATGTGCAGAGTTGTTGTGGAGCCTTGCCTTACTGTGTTACCTTATCTGTGGTTTTCTAAACATGCTAGGGAAAGGCAGATGGAGGTCACCCAGGTTTCATCTGCAGTTTTCACCATGGAGTTATCAGCAAGCAAAGAAGTTAGTAACTGTGGATTAGCACAGGTGTAACTGATTGACCCTAAAACTGGAATTTACTAGAAAAAAGTTGGGATTATTTGACATCATAAATGGTC
The DNA here is from genome assembly GCA_008694505.1 of Cyanoderma ruficeps. Lineage (NCBI taxonomy): Eukaryota > Metazoa > Chordata > Aves > Passeriformes > Timaliidae > Cyanoderma > Cyanoderma ruficeps. The sequence goes on along the minus strand of VZDJ01000346.1, from coordinate 17,045,067 downwards.
AACAGAAAAAGATTAAATCCTTTTCAGGGGATTTTTTCCTTAGTTTTCTTTTTCCTGACTGTGTGCAGCAAGTAGGGAATTTTTTTTCTTTTCTACGTGGCAGACTGATATATTAGAAGAGGCTAGATGAAGAGGAAGTTTGTACACCCACCAAATAAACCTCCAGCCCCAGTCCCCTTCTGGCAGCATCTCCTGGACCTTCAACCTATTCAACCTCTTCTGTCTCCTGAAGTGGCAAACTTCTCTTATCTCTTTGCACAGCAATTTTTTTTCTGCTGACCTCCCTATTTATTTCAGCTTTGATCTGTTAATCATCTGCAAATAGCTTCAGTGTTAGCCTACCAGCTCTTAGCTCTGCCATGTCTTACACACTTCTTCTGAAGAAAAGAGGATGTGGAAGACCCTGATATATCCACTTCTTCTTTTCCAGTGCAGTTAAAACCCAGGTCCAGTTTTGCAGATAAAACCCCTCTTCAGTGTATTTAATCTGGTGACCTTTACCGAGGTATGTGTCTTTGAAGGTATTTAATGTCACTGAGGGTAGAATGTCAGAGCTCTGATGAATCAATAGGAACTTCTCCACACAGGCCATGACTGACTAGACCATTACTAACAACAGAGAAATTTAGCTATTCACAATGTCAGTATTTTCTTTCCTGAGACTACAAAGTCCTACCCAATCCAAATGAGCTAGAGTTCAGGTTCTAGCTCAGCATTGACTGTGACAGATCACCTCTGCTCATTCGCCCATTTTTACCTATCAACATCTCTAGGACATTGCTGATGGCTGTAGTTTCACCTGCTCTCTGCTGGATGCACATTGTTATTTGTACTTGTGGTTACTTCCAGGTTTCTAGTTGGCTTTGGGATGTGTTTTGAGTGCATGGACATGGTGTGGGTTGACAGGAACTACATCCTTCTCTTCCTCCTCCATTGTAGTTCCACATGAACAGTTGTCCTTGCTTCCCCATGGCCACAGGCTGGACTCAGGATTGTGGTACACTTACTGTACACTCTGCAGAGTCTAGAGAAAAAGACGGTAGGAAGCAGGTCACAGATGATGTGTTATTTTCTCCTGGGCTGTATCTAACCTGTATGGGCTGCAGCTGAGGCAGATGTGAACAGTCTTTTCCCATGTGATGAGCACTGAATCCCTGAACATTATTTGTTTGCAAAAAAAAAAAAAACAAACCCAAAAAAATTCTAAGATTCTCCTTACTAGTAACACCAGAAGAAACACTGCTGTTTGAAGAGCTAACAACTGACAATTTTATGATAATCCTTTTAAGGCAGTAGAGAAAAAAGAAGTTTGCAGAAAAATAGTTCTTTTTGTTTCTCTTCTTTGTTTAAGAAAAAAGCCATTGTATTCAGCATGCTCAGCTGGGCTTGTAGATGTCCACATTGAACTGAGAGTGCACCTCCATGGCTTTCATCTGCTGTGCCTCATCATCTAATTCTAAGCTTTCTCAAAAGGTTTCCATATGCATTCATGAAACCTTGGAGCCCTCCTGTGGTCAAAATCATGAGCTGTTCTTCCGGTTGTAACCTGAAATCTGGTGCAGTCAATTCCATTTTAAACTTTATCCTTGGACCACTCATTGAGAAAAGTTCAATCAGTTAAGGATGAAAAAAGTTTAGATAGTTTCCTGAGCTTTTGCATGGGTCAATCTCATTACATCTCGCTCCCCTTGGCCCTTATCTGATGCTGTCCACATCTCTTTTCCAAGGTTGGGGTATTGCCTGACAATCTGCCCATTACTTCATCTTTCTTCCCTCCATACTCCTCCTCCCTGTTTGCTGTCCTTTCTGGGCTTCTCCCTCTCTGCTCTGATCTAGTCAGGCTCTCATCATCTGTCTGTCTCAGAACCCTCCAGCTTTGCATTAAATAATGTCATCAACACAAATTCCAAGTATACTGGCGAAGTATGTGATTCTGAGAGCCTATGTGTACTCATTTTTATTGTTGTGCTGAAGTTGTAGACAAGGTTTTACATTTCCTTTATTTTGTGGCCTTTGTAGAGCCCCTCAGGAAAATTCTGTTTCCACGTGAGTAATTTCTTTCTTTTCAACAGCATTTCATTGTGCATGAGAAGTAGAAGTGTCAGCAATCTTGAGCAGGTTTATGAGGGAGTAGGAAAGGGTGAGGTAAAAATGAAGAAGGGCAATAGGAGAAATAGTCTCTTTGCTTTTGCCCGTAGTGGGGCTAAGGCTGAATGTTTCTTTCCTGCTGTATAAATAAAGGGGAGGGCACCTCCCCTAGCTGCGCTATCTCATATGCAGCTTGTAGGCTGTATCGAAGATCCCAGAGTGGTCCATTGGAGATGCTGGATTTGCTACACAGAGTGACTGACAGAGAAGGTCTGAGAGCCTTGGCTCTTCCCTCTCTGCCCTGGAATTTGTAAAGGCAGCTGGGTATTCATGAGGGTAAATACTTCAAGGCTTGTCGTTTGTAAGATAATACAGCACATACCACAAGGGCTTGAAAAGGATTTGAAGTTTCTAGGCTGCACTACTCTTATACAACATTTGAAGATTCAGAGGTTCATGGAAAATCCCACCCAAAATTTCAGTATCAAGTATGCACTGTGTAATTCTCAGAAGGGATGGGGCTTTCTGAACTTTGTTTTTATCATGAGCATTATCTGACAGAAGAAGAAGTATCCCAAACTCCACAGTCTTAGAGATTGCATTTCTGAATTTCCCTCAAAAGAGTGTACAAATACTTTCAGTTGCAATTTTTCAGATCACTGCATCCCAACTGGATGCTGAAGGCAGCTGGTCTAGGAAACTCTAGCAAGAACTGCAACAAGGTTGGGGTTAAGCTGTTGGCCTCTCTGCTCTAAGTGAAAGCTAAATTCAGAACTGTAATGATAAAAAAATGGCAAGTCTTAAGTTCAGATTATATCTTCTTATTCCTTTTGTGTCAACATCATTCTTATCCTAACAAGCTCGCCTTCCTCACTGCTATTTAAATAATCCACCCACTCCTTTCCAAAATATTTTTTTAGTTGGTTGGGTTTTTTTATCTTGGGGTTGTTTTGGGGTTTTTGTTTAATCTGCAAGCACATCTCTTCTGAATAAGAAAAGAAGCTGTTGCAACGGATTTCTGAGAAAGAGGCTCATTTAATATTTCTGTTTATTTTACAGATTTAGATTTATGTGAGCACATGCCTACAATTATGCCCTGGGTACCCTTGCTTAATTCTAGTTTCATAACATGGGTGCCATAGAGACGACTGTATTTTCTACTCTCATAATTAAATGTAGACTAGCAAATAAAGCTTGCAAGAAGATAATGAATATTCAGCAGCCACTCAGTCCATCCCCACATAATTTAGTGTTAGTTTTTGCCTAAGGATATAGTCTTGTGGGACTTCCTTAAGTGGTTTAACAAACTACCTCCTCCAGGCAAATGTTAAATTTCTTGGTGTGGCAGAGGCAGATCATGTGATATTCCTGGGTTTTGGACACAGACTCTCAGCTGCACTGAGCTGGCTTAAGAAGTTATTGTCTCCTCTCCTGGCAAGGGTTATTGTTTCCTCATTGCCTGCAGAATTGCTTCCCTCTAACCTGCTCCAGGAGGAGAAGGAACAGTTTATTTCATTGAAGGATTTAAAAGCTAGAGTTCTACTTATGTGGCTCCTTTTACTTGGAAATGGGTTAGGAAGCAACACAGAATATGCCTAGTTAAAAAGCAAAAAAGAGTGATAATTAGTGACAGAGTGACTGAAATGATCTGGTGGGGACTAAAAATATTTTCATTTGAGACAGATTGAATTAGGTGAGAAGCTCCTTCACAGCCCTTAAGTGCTTAAGTCACTAAGAAGCCTGATTGTTTCAGATCGCTGTTACTAATGCTTCAAACTAATTTGGTTACCCATATTGGTGCAGGCTTGCCCAGTTGTGCTATGAGGCAGCTGAGTCTGTTAAACAATGCATTGCCACCCAGAAGTACATTTTTACCACTTAGACACTCTCAGCTCAGCCCATCCCAGGCACTCCATCCTGGGGCTGCTCCCAAAAGTGGTAACTGGGGGCTCAGCTGAGGGGCTGTCAGGTGTTAACAAAATGAACCTGTCTTTCACGAGAAGTGGAAATGAGGGTGTCTGTAGAGGATTTCTCTACAGATCTGTGTTACTAGTTGCAGTGGGCCAGAGGTAAGAAACTTTCTGTCTTGCTGTGCTGTCTTCTAACAAGCTCTGTCTCTGCTCATTACAGGGGGATGACCTCTAAAGTTCCCTTCCAACCCAAACCATTCAATGATTCTATGTTTCTAACTCTCTCTTGCTTAAGAGAGCTTCAGTCCAAAGCATGAGGACTTTGCATGTGTTGAAATAATCATTTTAAGGCAGTGGCCTGAATATCTTATTGCTCAATTAGCCATGACTTGATTTTTAATGGCGCTGACTGTTTCTCTGGACTCAAATAAGATTCCTTACTTGCTCGTAGGCCTGAAAATAACATCCTGACACTGCACAGCTCTATTCAGCAAAGCATTTCAGGAGCTCCCTAAGTCCAGGTATTTGTTTAATGCATCTGGTGGGAATGGTCTGTGTGTGAAAAACAGTATTCTCAGGAGTGACACATATTTCTGACCTGATGATGTGGCTGTGTCATTTGTGTGATCTCCTACCCGCAACAACCTTTATCTCCTTGGACTTATTTCAACTCATATAATCATTGGGTAAAAATCTGGGCCCAACAGGAGCAGTAAATAGAAGTGTTGATCTGCCCAGTCTTCTCTTTGGAGGGGACCTTCACAGGCGCATCAGTAGAGCTGCTAGTCAGGAGAAAGCAGAAGATACAAATAGTGGGTGTATATTTTGACATCTGCACTCTTTTCTAAGTCCTCTATATGACACTTTTGTGAAAAGAAACAACCAGCCTTGAGGAGATGTGGGCCTGATAGACATGCAATTTCTGATATCTTCTATCACACCTGACACTACTAATGGAAAATCCTTGTTAGATGATCTTATTCTCGCCTTTGCAAATGTCCCCTGCTCTCAGTGGCACTGAGAATCACTTCACTGGCAGTTTCTTCCCCTTTCCCAAAGGCTTCCTTCTTAGAATTTTTGTTTCTTCATCAAACATTTTCTTTGCTACATCACACCTCGCTTCCAGCTGAAGAGCCTCTCACTGAATCCTCACAAGCCCATTTTAGGCAATGCCATTTTTTCTGGTTTTGTTTCGGTGGTTTATTGTTTGTTTGTTTGTGGGTTTGGGGTTTTTTCTTTTTTCTTTTTGAAATATTTTCAAGGCTGGAAGAACAGAAGCCATTTTTGCAGCACTTCACTGCAAGTGTCAGTGTATGCAGGATCTCTTCTTCAAAATGTCTTTAACATTTGAATGAAAAAGCTCCTGCTATTATCTGATTCATCTGTGTTTTCTTTGATGCCCTCTATTTGCAATGTAAAATGCAGTGTTTCCCTTTGAAAGGTACTTAATCTCTTCCTGCCTTTCATCCTGGTCGTATGCTGAATCACCTCTAGATCATGACTTTCCATTGTGAATTAATTTTTGTTCTTCCTATCTAGTTGGAACATTGTCAACTCACTTACGAATAAATTTACCGAGGGAAAAAATATTAATTTTACACTGGGTCCTGCTTGTGGCTTAAACTTGGCATTGTCCTGGTTACCCAAGCTGTACAAAGTAGTGCATTTATAAGTGTAAAACAGCCCCAAGAAGTTCCTTTCAAACCAAAAGGAATTTCAGTGCTCCAGACCTTTCTATGAAAGATGAGTATTTAATGTCACACAGTATAATTTTTTTGCAAGGATAGATGGTCTCTGACTGGGACAGGAGAACAGATTGAAGAATGTTATTCATCTGTTATTCTAATGTTATTCATCTGATACTGTTAATTTCCAGGGAAGTCTCCTGGAATTAGCCTGGCATTTGAGAGGATGGGTGCGGTGAGAGACAGACTAGCTATGGCACACTCAGTGACTCTTGGATGCTCTGAACATGCCAAAGCCATCAGTGCAGCACCTCAGGACATCCCAGGTTGCAGGATGAGCACGGCACATCTACCATCTGCTGGGACCTGAGCTGCCCCCAGAGCCTCTGAAAGCCAGAACTGAGGGGCAGGAGGGAATAAGCCTGTAATATGGAAACTGTCTGGACAAATTTCTCAGCTGAAAATAGAGGAGGAAACATGACCTTAAGCAGCTCTAATTATAGTGAAATTAAAAAGTGTTTTTCTAGTAAAGCCAGATGCTAGAAAAGGAGAAAACCCTTCTCATCATCTCTACTCTTTCCTAAATCTTTTTTATAGACACATAACCCTTCACAGAACTACTCCTTGGCAAAATACTGGGGTACTGTACAATGGATATGTTGTACCAACAGCCTTGGATTTAAACATATTCCAGTAATTGGAATGTGGGTTCAATCAGTCATATCAAATCTGTGTGTGTGTAATCCAACAGGATACTTAAATATGTGTTTAGTTGACATCTCTATACTTAAATCCCTTTGACTTTTGAGGGCACTTGGTCATGTGTTTAAAGCTGCAAAGTATTTTTCAACATTGTTTTTTCCTTTGGGAGGAAAAGTACACTGGAGTGTAGGAAAAAGTATTTACAAACTGTGAATCCTTTCGTATCTTTTGGGTTGCCTGCCATGTCCTACTGCAGCCTCAGAGTAGGTCCCAGGCCTGACTGAAGTCTAAGATGATTCCTGCTACTCTGGTAATAGGAGGCTTTGTATTAAAATCTGCTTGATCTCTTACACCATGGATTATAAGACTGAACTCTTCTACATAGAGATACCAGCTGTGACTATAAACTACATGTTCCCTTTGGAAAGAAATCACTGTTTCCCATTTTCCAAGTCTGTCTAACCATGTCCTTGGCAAATCACTTAATCATTACTCCAGTTCCTAACCTGTGCTAAAAACAATGTAGATTGATTTTCCAGGAGTGGTAACGTAAACTTGAAAATAACCTTGATCTTTGTACTTAAGTATTATGTCTGTCATCTACGAATTATATGCATAAAGATACTTGCTCATTTCATTTTTGTGTAATTTCTGCTTGCTGGAATTTCTTTCCTCCATTAGCTTAAGTTTATTTCAAAATGCATGAGTTTAGGGAGTTTCTTGTTTGTTTGTTTTGTTCTTTAAGTATGCTCACCTGCAATAAATTCTTATATTCACTGATTATCCAAAATAGCATATAAAAGGAAATGAGAAAACAAAGATGGATCGCTAAGAGTGCCTGCAAAGTAGTAGTGATTAATGTTCAGTGATCTTAGTAGTTTATGATCTACCAGATAGCAAGCTTTCAATAAGAAACAAACAAAGAAAGCAATCTTTGTCTCTTGATGGAATGTTTGGTATTACAAAATATTGAACAATATAAAAATTGACTTTTATTTTGGTTAGACAGCCTTGGCCTGAGGTCCCAGAGGTTGAGAAAAATGTTTCTGCAAAGTAAGGAGGGAGGGGAAAAAAGGGCAAAATAGATTTTGGCATTTTAATTCCTATCTTCGCATGGGCCATTGACTGCCATGTAATGTTTTTGCTGGTGCTGGTTTAACTCACAAGTTTCAAAGCTTATTAAAGAATGTCTTTATCTGTTCTAAACCCACACACTTAACTGACAACTGCTTTACAAAATATGAGTTTACCCTGTATTTTATGTGGTACCTTCATCTCAACTGATTTCTAGTATAAATGAAACTTTACAGGTTGAACTTGGGAAGGTTCTTAAGCACTTAGCACTTAAAACAGTTCTTAAATAATCTTTAAGTGTTGAATTAAAATCTCTTTTTTCAATGAGGTAAAAGTTAAAATACATGTGTAAAAGGTATTAAAGTTGTAAAATGTTTAGTAGCATCTAGGCCAAAGATATAAATATTAAGCTGACTTTTTTTTCATATAGCTGTTAATCTGTTTCACATATACTCAGTGCATTTTTGACCTGTCGTGTTCAAATGTACCAGTAAACATAATGTGCTGGGAAAACAAGATGACTTCAGAATATGAAAAATTAGGCAGCAGCTCATGGGGGTTTTTTTAGTGCAGAGGCTCAAGTCAATTGGCTTTTGTTTCTCACCTTAGAAGATTAATTTAAGACTTTAAAATCCTTATATTTTTCTAAACTTTTTAGTAGAGAAAGTCTCACAGGTAAAATTTTATTACGCAATGCAAGGTATATTTTAAAGCAATAAATTTTCATTAGTAATGTTCCTTGAAATAATTCTTAGAGTGAGAAATAACTGTATGCCTAGATAGAACTTAAACCTGGAGGCGTGTCTGAACAGTTTCCAGAGAGATGCCCAACTACTTTGGTCCCACACATCTTTGTCTTTCTCTGGGAAATGTTGTTGCAGCCACCCTGGCAGACTACAAGGCTGAGATGAGAGAGCTCACAGAAGAGACCAGTTATAAGGAGGGAAGAAAATCCCAAGAGACCACAGGAGCCCCTGCTGGGCCCCCCAGTAGAAGCATCACTCCTTGAGCAACACAGTGGTTATAAATAAAAGATTGATGAGCTTGTTCTCGAGTCTCTATTTCTGTGTAGAAAATTATAAAAATAGGGCTACATACCCAGATCCTCTTGTTTGCAGGGCTTGCATGCCCCTGAGTAGTTTTCCTGACTGCCTTCCTAGAGTCCCCCTGGGAGCTGGAGAGGCTCTCGGGGCAGTAAAGCAGGGACCAGTTGGATCAAGCTAACCTTGGGTACCTGTTTGTCAATTATCTCTACAGATGCTTTACCAAGATTGTGAAATCCCATCTTGTACACAAAAGGAAAGAAGGACCTTGCATACAGCCTGTATGAAATCCACAGTTCCAGGCCACTATTGGCTGAGGGCAGTGAAGAACCAGGGCAAAGGCTTCAGCCAGACACAGCCTCAAGCACAGTCTCAGCTTTGCATTCACACAATCATAGAATTATTTAGGTTGGAAAAGACCTTTAAAATCATTGTGTCCAACATAATGGTCATTTCCTGCTATTTACCCTCTGGGCTGTCCTTTAAGTGTGGCAGAAATAGGCAGCAAAACTCTGTTTTGTAGAAATGCTTCTATGATTGCATTTCTTCCTTTTCTAGCCAGCAACTGTGTTAATATCCTTTGGTTGTTAATTATATATTTGTTTTTTTTGATCTGAGCAGGATGTGCCATGAAAATATTGTTTTAGGGCTTCTTATAGGTCTCTTTTTTCTTTATCTACGAGTAATATTCAATGTAAAAAAACTTGTCTGGAGAGGGTGGAATTGCAGCAACCAATGAAAAAGGCCTTGGTCTGGTGAAAAGGCCTTGGTCTGGTTTTGAGCCTTGTCTTGAGATGATGTTTTCTGTCAGAAGAGTGGGTGATATGCAGTACTCTTGGAAGATCTGTGCTTTTCTCAGAAAATTAGTACATCCAGATGCCAGAGGAGCTTGAGAACTGCATGGCTAGGCTTTATTGGAAGATAAATCATGACAAGAAAGCTTCAAGAAAAATTTGGATTAAATTTAAAAAGTCTGTAAACAAATGTCACTTCCACTCATTGTGTCCTTATGGACAGGTCCTTTCCTTCAAGCCTAGGCTTAGTCCTGCCATGTTGTACCAGCTTCTTTAGACACATCCAGCCTTGTCAGCCCCCTCTTGGCATCTGGGAGAAGCACCTTGCTGCATGTTCCACCTTCTGCTCTGTTGAAGGGCTCTGCTTTGCCAAAGGAGGATGTTCCCTTTGCTCACCACATACTCCTGCCTACAGTTTTCTCCCCTACCCAGCATTTTCAGAGAAAATGTCACCTGCCATCTGCCTTCCCCACAAATGACTGCCTGACCGACAGCACAGCAGGGATGTTTGTCAGGATGAGGAAAACTGGTAGCATTTCTCCCTGTTGTTCAGCCAAATCCTTTCAAAAGGATGTAACATACTCATATTTCACCAGCTGTGGGCCAAGCACATAGCATCTGTCACAGCATTTGAAAACCACTGTTCTCATGGCCTGACTTCTTGGAAATCATCATAAATGCCATGGATCAAGTTACCATAGGAGTCTGCACTTCAGAGTCACTTTAAAGATGCCTCTGGTAGGGCACCAGCACTGATGGCAATAGACTTTCAAGGGTGGGGTATCAGGCTGCATTAGAGGCTAAATGAACTGGCAGAAGGCCTACAAAACCTAAGGGTGTCTGTGTAAGGTCCCAGGTTCTGCCAAGCTGGGGAGACAGACAAGTGTCTTTTCCACTTTGTGCTGGCCCCAAGTATGCTGTCCATCTCTGCCTGATCCACTGCTACCCAGGCACTGGCATGCAGTCCAGAGGCCTGGGCTCAGTGTCCAGCACATATGGCCTTGGTTAGGTTATACTTGTGTTGATTTTGGGGCTCCTGAGGAGTCCAGAGGTGCTTTGTGACAAAGTCTGTGCTGCTGTGGGTATGGTGCATAGAGTGTAAATATGGTGCAGACTGGCTGTCTTGGTTTAGAAAGACAGGTATCTGCCAGGGAAACTGGGGTTCTCTTTAGAATAGAGGATGTAAACCCCTCACCCCCCGCCAAGTTCTAATTTTGCAATTAATGGCTCTCAGGCAACGATTTGGGAGTAGGAATAACAGCTTTTTACTAAGAATATAAGAATACAAATGTGGTAGAAAAGAAAAAGGAAAAAAACAAAACAAAACAAAACAAAACCACCCCACCAAACCAGCAAACCAACAAACAACAATTTTGAAAAGTCCTGACAGGGTCAAAGCTACAACCTTGTTAGTCAGGGTGTGGAAAGCAGTCCAAAAGTGAGTCCTCCTGGAATGGCAGGTACAGCTCCGCTGAGGCAGAAATAATCCAGTAGCAGAAAAGAAAGGGGTCCTGAGGTGGTGAGAAGGGTCCAGCCTTTCTCCCGTAATCGGATGAAGCAAGACACTGTGCTGGTTTAAAGTTCCAGCTTTATCCTGATAAGAATGGCTGGCTCCTCCCACGGGGTGGAGCATGTCACAATAGGTACGCTAGGATGTAGGTATGTGTTGGGAAGGGGAGACGGCTTGGGAAGAGTGTTAATGGCCCATTATGGAGAAAGATAAGAACAATGCTCTACCTGATACTGACTGTTGGCCCGTTATCAAAAGGCACCCGCCCCCAACTGTTTTTCAGCAGATGAAATTGAATAGACTATAACCCAGGACACTGGCAAATCTGTGACATGGAAGAGAGATCTCCTACAGAGCATCTCCATCACCTTGCACAGCTGACCATGGCCTTTTCCTCCTCACGTACATCCTCTGAGACCCTGGGAGCACCCTGGGAGCACAGACTTGGAGTCTGTGTTTTGAACAGGGCTGTGCATGCAGCCAGGAAAGGTCCAGTTCAATGTCTTCCCTGACCTGAACTGTCCCCTGGACCCTGCTGCCCGCCTCAGAAGCACTGCAGTGTTCCTTTGGGTCAGCACTTCTGAACATGTTTAGCATCAACAAATTGAATTTCTACTGTTGCGTTACTTTCCCCCCATTCTTCTTCTAAATCAAAATCTCTTACAGAGATTTAAGAACACAGTGAAAATATTATGACCTTTATCTAAACCAAAATTTCTTAGAACTATGGTTCTATGATTCTTCCACTTTTACCATTTAACAGTGAATAATTACAACTCTTAGGAGGCTTTTTTCCTCTGATATGCTTAAAAAAAAATCCTCCCTCCTATCATTTCAATGGCCAACCCCTCCCCCCCCACTTTTGTATTCCATTGTTTCCTTTCATCTGCCCTTGCTGGTATCTGATACACAGCTGTTATCAGCAGTTCCTTCCTTATTAATGATGATATATGTGAGGTTTGTTTGTTTAATATTTTGTTGCTGGGTGAATTGTGAAGTGGGACTGTTTGTGGAGTTTTTGTAAAAGCTGATTTAATTTCCTTTCTAAGCCAGCTTGTGCTTTTGTTTTGTTTTGCTTTGCTTTTTTTTAAACTCCACTTGACATCTTTTGTGCAATGTGAGAATGTGCCTTTTGGGGCACTTAGTAAATTGTGTTTAAATAGTTCCCAATTATCACTCACATTTTTCCTGTTTAAATTCTTTCTCTAAAATAATTTGGCTCATAATTGTTTTCAGCTTTGTGTAATTTGAGTTCTTGAAAGCAGTAAGTACATAGAATTGCTGGTATGGATTTCATTCTGTCTGCATGCAATTAAAGCAAACCAGCTTCTCCAATTCCTTCCTTTATAACCGTCAGGACAACCCCAGTGCTGGTACTGCCTCCAGTTGTATTTGTATTTCTTACATAAGAATTTCTGCAGGTGTTGTTACATGTCTGTTCCTGTAAGAACTGTGTGCTCTCTAGTCCTCCATGTTATATTTTCCTTCTTGTCTGTGGTTATTCCCTTTCTTGTTTCTCAAGATGAAGGTGTTTCCTGATGCTCTCTACCATAATCAAGTGGCCTGCCTTTTTTCCATTACTAGTAAGGAGTACTGAGAGAAGAGTGAAACATCTGTGTTAAAAGGCAAATTAATGTTTCTCCTTGCTTAATTGTGGACAAAGTAGAAGAAAAATTGTGAAACTGAACTGTGACTTGTTGCTTTCCATAAGACAGCTCCAGCTTTACACAGCCTTTTGGTGCAGGAGAGCAGGGCCTGCGATGAGACTCACCAAAGTGATTATTATCATCACTTTTAATGGATTAACCACTTAATGAATTAACCTGGTTTTTGATTTTCTTCCTACCCTCTTTTGATCATCTATCACAACAAAGAACCACAGGAAGCATGGTCTGGAAGAACAGACCCAACAGGAGGCAGGAAAGGGGTCAGTATGGGTGCCTGTCCCTGTGGATTGGTGGTGGAGACACCTGTAGACATCAAGACCCACGTTCAGTTCACTCTTCCATTTGAGGAGGTTTGTTGCTCCTCTGTGCCTCTCTCTAGGCACATGCAACAGCTCTCATGATATGGGCAGACCAGTCTGGGATGTCTCCTGTGCTCCAGATGATGCTGGTACCCTCTACAGGAATCCTACAGGATTCCTGCAGTGAGAGGATGCAATAAGCATTCCACAGCTTAGTAATTGTGGTTACGTGTCTTGGATTCCAGATGTAGTGAACGTTTCAGTAAAATAAATTCTGTAAAATAAATGTTTTTAAAGAAAAGATGAGACCCCAATCTAGAGCTCCATGTGGCTGCCTCTGAGTTAGAAGAGAATATAATTTGCTCTCCTGTGTCTGTTGTGAGCTTATGCCCCTGATGTTTCTGAAAGCTAGCACAACATAACATTTATCCAGCTACAAAGTATTTATTTGCTTATTCTTTTTGCCAAGGGACTTGATTGTTTCTTGTGTGCTTTCAGACTTGTTTCCTCAGCCATATTTCATTGCCAAGTATCCAGGATTTTAATTTAATAATCTTGATTTTGTCCATATAAATCTGCACATTTCATGGGAGAAAAATTTTATGCCAAAAGAGTCACTAATGAAAGCTGATAACAGCCTTGCACAATGAAAGGAGGCATGGCACAGGGTGAGCAAAAAGCCCGCTTACAACCTTATGAGGTTGTTTCCTTCTGTTTAGCTTAAGGCTCTAATAATTTTAAACTGTATGATGTCTCTAGTTCTACACTCTCTAATTTTTCCTCTCCAGGAAGGTATTGATCAGTGTCGTCACCTGGGTCGCCATGTCGGATCTCAAGCACTGCTGCTGTTTACTCCTTTGCCAGAATGCTCACTTTGGTTTATTTACACATCATTAGTAATCCCTGGGGTTTGTCTGTTTTTTTCCAAACAGTATGATGAAAGTAGCTTTCAGTCTTCTTGTAGTAAGAATTCTACAATATCTTCAAAAGCACAGCTGCTGAAGCAATATATCTTACATTTGCAAAGATTATTTTGTGTGGTTTAAACATCATTGCACAGCACGGGCAAGTTGTTATAGTTCCAAGTTGATCTGTCTCAGAGTTTGTTCTTGGTTCTAAATTTCTGGATGTAGCTATGTATGACAAATTAAAAAAAAATCGTCTGTGCATGTGATAGAGAAACCTTCAACGCTTGCTAAACACAGGTATCAGTGGCAGTAGCTTCTTAGAGTGGGGTAAAAAAGCAACAACTAATATGAACCACAACAAACTGCATAAAAAATCTGTGTGGTTTAAGAAATGTCTTGGTTATGACTCTCTCTGTTTCAGGAAAAACCTTTGGTTCCCAGTCTCCAAATGTCCCCACATCCTGATAAGGCTGGTGCAGATAGGCAAAATTGGCTCTGAACTATGATTTTCTTTTGCCTAGTTTACTCTGGTTTCAGGCAGGGTGAATGGAACCAATGAAACTCATGATTTCAAGCACATTTTTTTGTGTAATTAAGAAGATGGTTTAACCACAGCAGCTGCAGGGGTTGAATTGTGGCTCTTGAACCCCTGACTGCTGACCAAGCTACCTTGGCAGTATCAGGAGCTGCTGAACTTTTCTGCCAGGCCACCATTGCTATTTCTGGGAAAGACACTGAGTGCTGGGTCAAGGTCCTCCCTGCTGCCTTGGACTGCCTGGGGCTGCTGCCCACAGCTTGCTTTGGTGGGCTCAGTCCAAGAGATGTTGGCTCCCTGAGCTGGTCCTTCAGCTGCAGCACATCTTAGACACATGGGTTCAAGGATATTTATGCAATTTAAGACATAGGAGGAGCTCAGTGTAAGCATGGCAATACATCAGCGAAGTGTTTTAACCTCCTAGTGCTAGGGACAGGAGATGTATCTGAAGAGTCTGTCTACACTGAAGTGGACAGTAAGTCGCACAGAGGGACTTTAAAATAAGAGTTCCTTTTAAGGTCTCTGGTGGAAGGAAAACTAAATGGAGCTTGGGAGTTCATTCCATTGCTTCTACTGTGAAAATTTGTGGCAGGCCTCAGAGGAACTCTTTGTGGAGGAGAAAGTGTGGGGAGATCCCACCATACACCAAATCAGCTGCTGAGACAAGTTGGAAGAAAGAAATATACACCCAACACCTGCCCTGAAACAGCACAAGAGCTAGTTTGTAAGTCTGCTTATCTGAGGGGTCACAATGGGCATAGTGAGAGATGGAAGGAATTTGGGAGAAGTAAATAAGGAGAAGAATGTGAGGGAATAGAGGTGAACTAAATATGAGCCACTTAGAGTCCTAGAGACTGGCAAACAGTTTATGTAGCTCAGTGAGTCATAAGATACCTGAGGAAATATCATCAATGAACAGTGCTGTGTAGTTGACAAATGTGTTTAGGGGAACACAAATAAAGCTGGATTTCTTTGTTTGCAGGTTTTTCTCTTTTCTTTCTCTGTGTGTTTTTGGGTTTTCGCAGGCTTTCTGAATTCCTCAAGGAGCTTCCAAGATGAGATAAAATGAGATTAGGTCTGGTCTTCTTTCTATACTTCCTCCAAGCAGGACCTGAGGTAAAAGGGACTGAGTAAAAGATCATAAGTAAATCAGACTTGGTGTTATTTAAGGCCCATAAGCTCCCAGATTCCAAAAACAATCTGTGAAAAAGATTTTAAAAAAATGTAGAAATGCTTGTTCACACACACAGCCCTGTCAAGAATGTAAGAGCTGGCTCTCTCCTCTCAGAGGGCTGCGAGGCTGCAGAAGGACATGGAGCCATTGCCTCCCTGGAGGCTGAGCTGCCTTGCCTTCAGCACCCCAGTGGAGGTGTGCCAGCCCAGCTGTGGGAGCTGGTGTGTGGTGAGGAGCACACTCCTGTGCCACAGTGTGTAACGGAGCTCAGTGTCTGCACCAGCAGCTTCCTGCAGGCTGCCCCCGAGGCTGTGAATGCCTCTGAGCATCGCTGGGTTCACACGTGCTTTGAAGCACTGGAAGCAAAAGAAAAGAATTTTTTTTTTCCCCTGGAGGGACTTAGGATTGTTTAATTAGATGTCACACTCATTTCTCAGACGTGGAGAGTGAGCAGTGTTGGAACAGCACATTGCATGGAGTGCCATGGGCAAGCAGTAGCATCAGCTTAGTGTTTATGTAAACCAAGTATATCTACATGATCTTCCTTGAATAAAACGCATCTATGGCTCTTCTATTTCATGAAGCCTCGTGCTACTGATATATTTTTCTTACCAGAATACAGCTTTGTTCAGCTCTAATTTTTTCCCAGAAAAAGGTCAAAGATAAAGAAGGATAAGAAAAATTTCTGCTACAACACAGCAAATTTGCGTTGCTTTATTGGCTCAAATCCATTTTTGAAATAACTTAGTCTTTTTCCTTCACTAGTATTGCACAAGAGATAAATTTGTCTCCACAGGCTTGGCCTGGTAGTACTGCTGATGTGTCCATTTGTCAGTTTTTTAGGGGTGGTATGCAACATCTCCGTCTATGCAATCTCTTTTCCAGAGGTTTTAATCTTACTCTTCCTTGCTGCCTCCCTCTCTGTGTTTGCCTAAGTGAGTTGCCTTTTGCAGTACTGGGATGGAGGCATAGGGTCAAGAGAGCAGAACATGTAATCATCATTCCTTGCCTTGGTTTTTGGCCCTGTGAATGATTTTCTGTGCAATTTAGAGCAACACACCCAACCTTTTTCTATCCAAACGATAACGTGCCGTTTGCTTCCCAAGCAGCTACGAATGCTGTCCAAAGAGCCTTACCTAGTCCAGACTGGAAAGTGCAAAAGATGAATTTCACATACAATTTCTTCTGAACTTTTAAATGCATTTGCAAGGGTTCACCTTAGGGATGGTTAAGAAACCCAGAAGAGGCTTACTTACTCCTTCTGGCAGCTAGAATCCTGCTTTCTTGCCTCTTTGGTCTTTGCACGATCTAAGCCTGTTGCTGCCTTGGGGAATTTCCTGGCATTTATCTACCTGTCCACGAGAGAGAAAGGACAGAATGAGAGTTTTCCTTTGCAAAGGCACCATGGAAGCCTCAAGAGTGTTCGTATTAAAGAATATGTCCTTTACAATATGCCTACACTGCTTCATGGAATCATAGCTACATTATTTGTACTAACTGAGTAAACTTGTTTAGAGACAACTTGGGTTTCTCTACCTTGTGGTATCTACCTACACCCTGAAAGAAAAAGTTGGCTTTTAAGGTGCACTGGGCTTCTGAGCATGGGTCTATGCAGTGTTGTGTAGTCCTCAGCAAGGTCATCTATAGATAGTTAAGGCATTTCTGCACAGCACCTCACTGTGTCCTGCAGATAAACCCTCTGTGTATGTGAGTACGTGTGTGTACATGTATTACAGCAGGTTAAACAAGTATCTGCTATTCAGTGTGTAATTAGAGTTTGGATGAACCTAAAAACATAAACCAAGAATTCAAGGATGCCCAAAACATATAAGAAAACTGTATTTGGGCAAGACTCGGAGTAGTCATTTGTGGCTAGACATCTCTGGTTTGCACTGCTCCACCTCCTGTAAGTGAGGAGGAGAACCAGGACTGTAAATACAGACTTACAGGACTCAGAGACTTTAAAAAACCAGTCTGGCCCATAACTAGTTAAACAAAGAAGCAAACAAGAAGGGGAGCAATTAGACTTTTTTATGAGTAGCAGGAGAACCATTGATTGTGAAATTTACTGGTAGCCAAGTGCTCCTCCCTTCCCTACCATTTATAATTTTGCCTTAATTGTAGCTACTGGCTGTGGCACAAAGCTCATACATATAAACAAGTCCCAGGCTATGCTGCAAAAAATACACTGTATGGGAGACATTAGCAAGAAGACAATCAGGAACTGGAATAGTGTTCCCACATGGAAAGCTGCGGGTGGTATAAAGAGCTCTGTATCCATATGGTTAGTCATGGATAATATCTTTGTAATGACATTAGTACCCCTTCATTGCTTTTTCTGGCACATGTCTGGTCTTGAGTCAGTTGGACTGATAATTACAAAATTGTGGTTTGCAGACCATTGGTGGTCCACAATCTTCTGGTAAGTGGTCCACAGATGGGCTGCAGAACCAAACTGAACAGCTTTCAGTTATGTTTTCAATTAAAAGTTTGATGATATAGGGTACATGGTGGTCCACAATAGGGTCTTAGCATTAATGGTGGTCCCATTACTCTAAAAGTTTGAAAACACTGGCTTAAACAATTATGCAGATCAACAGTCTATTTGTGTTATGTTGTTTGAAGTTAAATGTTACAGCATGTCCCCTCCTTTCATGTGCTGGGAGCTATGTTGCCTGCTCTGTTTGTCAGTTTTTAAAATAAGAGTATTATGCAGTATTACAAATGTTTCTTCATGGTCTAGTGTTCCCAGTTTATGATTTATTTAGCTCATCATTTCATATGTACTACTGTATTCACATATCAGAAGTATTTGTCCAAAATCCTGTTGTATTTTGGGATGAAAAGAAGAGGGATGTTTTTCACATTTTGTTCAGTTAAGTGGTAGTTGAGCAGATGCAGGGTATAGGGCTGGCTCTCCTCCCATACCTTGGTGCTTACAACAGCATCTGTCATTCAAAACCACGGCTCCCCTCAAACAGCAGCTTTTTAAGGACCTGCTCTAGACTGTTCTGGACTGTGCAAACTGCATTGTTCTTGGGAAAACTGCAGGAAAAAATTCAGCATT
The DNA here is from genome assembly GCA_008694505.1 of Cyanoderma ruficeps. Classification (NCBI taxonomy): domain Eukaryota; kingdom Metazoa; phylum Chordata; class Aves; order Passeriformes; family Timaliidae; genus Cyanoderma; species Cyanoderma ruficeps. Next base: position 17,026,611 of record VZDJ01000346.1, on the reverse strand, counting down.
CCTTGCAGGAGAGGAAGAACACAAACATGACCTTTTAGTTCAGGGCAGAGGGCATCTAGCCGGGAAGGAAGTGGCTTGGACTCCCCTCTCTACCTCCAGAGCTGTTCTCATTGTATCCAATGCCTGGTAACATTGAAGAGCAGGGACAGGAGCAGGAACAGCAGGGGTGTTCAGTCTGCCCAGAGACTTCTGACCTCCTCTTGTTTTACTTATTCTCCACTGAACATGTACCAGGGTGAGTTCCCAAGAGGTGCTGATATTGTGCTCCCCAGACAAATGCTTCCATTGCTAAGATAAAACACACAAGAGAGCACCACCTCGTCCCTTGTCACCTGAAGGAAAGCAGAATTGTTACTATGTGTGTAGGGGCGGCAGAATCTGCTGTCTGGTGGTCCCACACCAAAATTGGCATCTCTGAAATAGTTTAGAAGGTGCAAAATTTGTCATCCCAGTTAATTTTAGGTGCCAGTGAAGTCACCAGGTGCTTTCTTTGATAAGGCTGTGCACAGCCAGGACTCTCCAATTCCTAGGTCTGTAAAATAGCCCAGCTTTAAATTCAAGTCCTTTGCCACTACAGTAAAATAGAAGGTTCAGAAGTCTTTAACAAGCACTGTCCTAGGAATAAGTTTGATTTGGCACTTTTCCCCTTCCTACTGGAATATACTGCTTTCTCCATTAAGAACCTTTTTGTAAACTTCCAGCCTAAACTTCATTGCTAGCCTGTGCCCATGTGCTCTTGAATGAGATTTTCTACTTTGTGTTTATAGAGAGTAATCATAGTTTTTTCTCCATGAGTGTTTGCTCCAAGCAAAGACAGTTGCTTCTAATATTGTCTTGTAAGGCAGGCATTCCTGTTGCCTGTTTCCTTCATAGCTCCTCTAGCTGTAAGATCAACCTTAATGAAAATGGATATGTAAGCAAAAATGCATATAAATGCATATAAAATCCTGTTCCTCCTTACGTGCACTGATTAAAACCCGGAATATCAGTTTTATTTTGTACCCACAGAAATGTTTCTCCTTCTAAATACCATGTGTATGCCTGGCTGGCTCACCGTAGCAGCTGTAATACATCAGTCATTCTCCCCCTCTGTTGTTCTCAAATCACAATTTCATGTTTCTGTCAAATATCTTTAATCCCCAAGATGTATAGCTTTGTATCATATACCATAAAGTTTCAGCCTGTTTCTGCTCCTCCAGTCCCCAGGCAATCCAAGTCTCTCTTGGTACAGCTTTGCTCTCTCTGTAGGCTGATCAGGACTGGTATGTCTCAGGCTCTCCCTGTGCTATGTAAGCCAGGGCCATGCTCACTGAGCATCTGCACTTTCCTGCAAGAAAAGCAGTGGCATGTCCTAGCATTTAGGGACAGTAAAGCAAGACTGTATGAAAACCACTTTGTATGGACTCCCATGCAGATCAATGTCTTGTTCTAATTTGTCCCAAAACAGAATGCTCTTTGATTGGGCAAACAGTGGTTTTCTTGATGGATCTGAATGGCTTTGCAACTTTCAAACTCCCAGACGCTAGACAGTCTCAGCTGCTGTTTGTTAGGCACAAGTGCTATCCCAGTTACAAGAGAGCTAGGTGTTTGTTGGAGGCTAATTCTACATTGGATCTATTATTATTATATTTCATCATGATCTATATTGCACCATCATGCTAGGCACATGTAATTAGGTTTCTTTCCAAGTGGTGATATAAGTATTTTATAAACACCTGGAGAAAGTTTATGCTGAGATTTTAACCTTTCTCTTGGCCAGAAATCATTTGCTCTAAGTCTTACAATTTCTGTTTTAGGTAAGCACCTGCTTTGTCTGTGCCATCTGATACTTCTTGACTGTCTATCTGAAGTAGTAAAATTCAGAATGGAAAGAGAAGAACTCAGAGCCAAAATTGTTCAAACTTCAGAAGCATCAGCAACATGATTGTATTAGGGGCGATTTCCTTCTGGTGACAATGTCATTGCAGCCTGTGAGATGCTGTGGAACATTTTTGGCTATGTATTACAGGTATAATTTAAGAGAACATGGATTTTTCTTTTTCATGCTGTTGTCTTTATCTTTACCACAATTAAAATACTGAGATTTTTACATGAAAAAAAATTAATTTTGGTAAAATTGGCTTTTATTCAGAGCTCTCAAGACCTACAGGAAGTGGATCAAAAGCAGTACCACTCTGCAGAGACATTGTAAGGTGCAGTGACAGGGTGGTGCTCAGACAGGCTTACTGCCACAGCACAGTGAGGGCATCAGGAATCAGGTTTTGCATTTCCTTCTGATGTAGGTCAGGCTGGACAACACAGTCTTTGAGCCTTGGCCTGGGCTGCATCACACTGGAGTGATTTCACAACCCTGTTTCTTATTTGTGTATTCAGTACAATTCTGGGACTTGGGAGGTGGATAGAAGGACTGCCTGGAAAAATAGTCTATTAAAAGACATCTTGATACAATTCTCTTGTAATGATTTTCTGGATGCAAATTTCAAACAACTTCAAAAACATCAAACTATGGAAAAGAGACCTGCAAATGGCACACAACAGAGAAAGCCCTGGAGGCTGGAGGACTGGCCCTCACTGCCTGTATCTCAGCTGCCAAAGTCATTTATGAGAATTTTCCCCTGTGCAGAGCTCCATTATGCCTACAGAACAATTTATGAAGATTCCCGTGGTCTTTGGGATCTTTTCTGCTGGGTCATGACCCAGATAACTTAATAATAAATTTCTGTTACTTCTGGTTTCCCAGTCTCCTTATATTGTATTACTGTATTCCTATTGTCATATTGCCTTGTCTTATTGTACTCTGATACTTGTTGTGTTCCTAGAAGTGAAATGTAAATGATATTTCATCTGAAGTATAGAAACAGCTAAAAATGACTTTGCGAAAGCAAAGGCCCCAGGCAGCTTCTATGACAGTTCATGTCAAAAATGCAAGAGGGTAAAAAGAGGGTCTGAGGGATCATAGAAGCTAAGATGTGGCTGATGTTATAAGTAAAAAGAAAGCAGTTCCTGTGACACAAGTTGGTGGATTACAGCCCATATAACCACTGCCTATTTTAATGATTAATAATTGCAAGTAATTTTGGCTATTTAAATGCAAGAAAACTACCTGAAGTTACTTCCCTCATTCATTTTTTTTTCCTCCAAAGGGACAAATTCAAGCCTTAATTTATACTCCCATGAGAGCTGTAGAAACTCTTTGAACCAGGAAAGGTCTTCATACAAAGATGTTCTGTTGAGGATGATGAGGAGAACTTTGTAAATGAGTTAGTTACTCACTGGCTTGCTTTCACCCTTCCTATAAAGGTTAGTGGGAAGTCAAGACATTGGAGTTACAAACTATGGATCTGGCAGAGAGAAATGCATAGAGGTTGATGTTCCTATGATTCTCCAAGGTGGCTGTAGCATCCACTGACCTTTCCATATTTGGTCTGAAGTCAAGAAGCACATCTCCACTACAGCCATTCCACTCCTGCCTGACTGATTTAATCTTATTTCAGAGTAAGCATAGATTGTTTAGCTCATACATTTCGGTTCCCCGTCTGTCTGCAAGGGGAAATCAGTTCCTTCTGCCTTGGCCCAGTCACTTTGGTTTGCCATCATGGAGCCTCCTCCAGCTGCTATAACCAGTACACCCAGCCGCTTCAGAGGTGGGCTCTTGGGCTACACAATTGTTGCTTTGACCACAGATCCCAAGTAAGATGTGATGTCCTGGTTACTTTCTCCTGTGGGAATTGTAACAACAAGATTAATGTAATTAATAAAATTCATAGTTCATGACATCAAGACATCTTTTAATGGAAGGTTGTTGGAACTAGATCATCTTCAAGGCCTCTTCTAAAACAAACCTTTTTATGATGATCATGATTCAACTCTTAAAGCAGATAAAGACTGAGTCTGATAAGGGAACCTGTTTGAATCACACCTACACAGACAGCTTTATTAGTGATTTTCTAGGCTGGGAAGGATTGAATTTGCAATAATGTTAATTATTCTCTTTTAAATGGATTTAGTTTTTAATTCAGATATTTCCTTTTGTGGTAGCCATTTTTGCAGGCTGGTTGCCTGATCTCCTGGCATTGGAGAGGCTCTGTCTTTCTTTCATATGTAGCGAATATACATGGGGCTAAATCCCAGTGTTGTGACAGGATCTAGCTTACTTTTATCCCATGTTCCCACAAGCCAAATGCATTGCCTTTTCCCATTCCCTTTGGCTGGAGCCCTGTTTTCCCACAGTCTTCCTGCAAATGCCTCCCCCTGTGGTTAGGTACACTTCCATCAGAAACCAGGGAGGATGCAGGATTCTTGTTTCATGGTAATATGGGAAACAACTGCACATGATGGGATGAGACTTTGCCAAGAGGCACTGTAGATCTGCACCAGGGTCCCAAAATTTCTTTCAAGGTTTCTTTTCTATGAAGCTGAGTTTGCCCCAGGCCATGAGACACACCATCTGTAAACTGCAGGGATCACAGGAGGCCAAAAATGTGCATTGACTGGGGTTGGGTCTGTTGCAGATGATGTCATGTAACCATGGGGATGAGGACACCTTTTCAGTGCTGACATTTTACAAAGGTTGCACAGTTATCATCACTGCCATATGATATGATCCCAGTTCTCTGTGGCTCAGCAGACTGCTCCTACAGCTACAGCTTGAGCAACTCATGGTCACTAATACCTGGAAAAACAGAGTCCAGCAGCTCAGCGGGGTTCTGAGGGACCACAGCCCCTCTCCAACCTTGTTAGTGCTGGGCTGTGCAATGTGGCCTCGGGCTCCTGGGACATGGTACTGCTGTGTGGTCTCCCCTCACCACACTGCTCGACATCTGGACACACTAACCTACTGCAATTAAGAAATGCCACATCTTCCAGCAATCACTTAATCCACTGTCCATGGAGTAAGGCTGGTCTGAAAGCCATCCTTCCCTGCCAGGAATCCTAGCAACTCAAAAATATGTGATGCTGAACATCTAGAAACTAGCATTTTGACAGTGGTTACCCCCCTTGCTGTGGTGGTATGCGAGCAGCCCTGCTCTGGGCTTTGCAGCATTGCCCTGTGCAGCAGCACTGTTGCAATCCCTGGCTCTTTATGCCATGGAAACTGAGGCAAACAAAGGCTGAGTAAGTAGAGCAGTGCTACACAGCAAGCCTGTGGCAGAGCTGGGAACCAAACGCAGACTTTCTGACTCCCAGTCCTGGACTTCAGCTACCCACTGAGCTCTGACGTGCGACAGAGTGAATCTCACTAGAGACATCAGATAACCACAGTTTAATTTGGTTTCTCTGTGCTCTGTACCCTGGGGAGATAGCAGACCTCTGGCCACAAAAGGCAAGTTATTGAGAGATTTGCTGTTAATTCCTCCTTATGAGGTCCATCTTGTTATGTTTGGAGTTGCCATAGCTTTCTGTTTGTTTTGCCTGTTTTTTTGCATGCGGGGCTTGTGTATTTTATTAAGCCCTTGGCTAGTATCTTGTGCATGTTTAAGATTTTATGAGGGCTTCTTTTGAGGTTATTCATTATAGCTTTCAAAGGTGGCCTATTCTGAAGGCTTGCTATTGAATACCAATCTTTGATAGATTCATGTCTCACACAGGGGAAAAGACCCATTTCTCATAGGCTCATAATTAGTGTTCCCAAAGGGTTCCCCAGCTGCTTTTCATAGCTCTTTGCTCACATTGACCTTGGACTTCAAATACTTCATGACTGTTGAAGTACAGTCATCAGAGAAACTGAGAGAGAAACCCCCTTTTATTTTCATCACTTCAACAAGAAAAGTCATCCAAGAGACATTACTAGTCCCTTGTATTTTGGATCTGCCACTGATCTGCTGGAGACCTGACCTTTCTCTGTCTCATCTGGCTTTCTTCTCTGCCATGTCTGGTCATGCTGTGGGCAGTGGAAGGCATTTCATGACCTCAGTTATCGCTTTAAGGCTTTTCATGTTCTTAGGTTTTTACAGATATGTCCTTAAAAATCCTGTTGAAGACACAGAAAATTAATTTGTTTGAGGAAAGGATTTGGAGTGTGTAGAATATTGTATTAGAAGGAGAAAACAGCTGCATTTTCAGCACAAGTATTAACTGTGTAATTCAATATGAAGTGTAAGATGTGAAATTTAGAAAGATTTTTTAATCTACTTCATATGAATCATGCAGCATGGTTTCGTTCATTTTTTGTGGGTTCATTTAAGTTCTGGAGAAGCAATTTCTATTCTTTCACTTTCTATATAAAAGCAAAAGCATCATTCCATTAGCACATATCCTTCCTCTGGGAAATGTTGAATTTTACCCTAACTGCAGTTAATAAGATTTAAAAAAACCCCAAACTTTACTTGAAAGTATATGAATTGATAATAGACATAAAAAGATTAATATTTTCCTTAAGGCTGAAAACAGATTTGCTTGTACTTTTTTGTGGCTGTCCCAGTGTTTTTTCATAAAAAAATGAGTTCAAAGAATGGATGTCTCATAATTTTTCAGCTGCCTCCCCCTCGTGGTAAATCTGGAAAACCTCTGGAAAAATTGCTTTTCATGGAAATGGTGAAAAGCTGGGTAAAGTTCAGCACTTGCATTTCAAGAGATTTTTTTTTCCTATTTAGTTGGGGAGAGGGTTAAAAATGCTGAAAAAATATGAATTAAAGCAAGAAGAGATCAGTTCTTTCCAGGAACCAAAAGCCCAAATAAGCTTAAATAGAAGAACACAGTTAACCTCAAAGAACTTCAGGTAACAGCTGCAGCTGCCTTGAGGCTTTTCCTATTTCTTTAAACAATTCCTTTGCCCTTCCCTCTTCCCTCCCACTTCTGGCAGGCCTGAAAAACTTCTACTTCTTTTTTNTGGGGGGGGGGGTTCTGTCACTTTGGGTGGGCTGCAGATCCCTTTGTGGATTTTTTCACTCCTATATGGGAACTAAAATGTTCACTACAGCTTGGAAGAGGAAAGATTTTGCAGCCACACTGAATAATGGTTAGTACAGGTTATGGCTATTTCCTTCACAAGCATCCCAAGAAAGAGATGCAAAGCCATATTCCACCAGGCACTCTGTAATCCAGAACAAGGGGGTTAGTAATCAGATGAAGCAGGACTATCTTAAGTACATCTGCATCATACACAGAGAGCAACTTCTTCTCTGTGGAGCAAATAATCACCATTCCTGCAACCATCATTTTCCCTGGCTCATTGCCCTTCTACTCTCTAAAGGCCCCTCTGCTGTGGAGCCCGTTTTCCCGTTCTCTGGAAAGAAAGCAAATTGCTTCATTTCCTCTGCAACACGATCCTCTGAAGTGCAGAGCGGACTTGAAAGGGTAAAGCTAATAGGAGCAGGAGGAGACCCTTTGTGGTTAGGGTTGTAGATAGTGACTTAAGAGAAATGCTTCGTTTCCTGGGTTTACCACAAATTGTGTGTGGTGGGGAGGAAGCTGCTCATATATTCTGAGCTTTTAGTGCCTTGTGTGCTAACTAGAGAAACGGGCCTCCCCTTCATCCTTCGTGTCTTTCCCACTTAACTGGAAAGCCTGGGGTGAGAAACTTCTCCTGCCTTGTGTATCTACACAAAGCAAACAAGGTCCTGGAGGAGGCTGGGCCCTGCCACAATGCTAATAAAAATTTAGATACATTTAAAAATTGAGCTTCTGGCCTGCCTCGCTGCTGTTGATTCCTTAACCAGTGGCAGTTTTCATTAGCAACATCACCTGGCCTCATCCTGCCCGGACGCATCCCTGCTTTCAGCAGCAGACCCGAAGGTTGTCCTGGACGGGTCCGAAGACCCGCAGCCACCAGGTGTCCCCCTTCTCCATGGTCTGTTTTCTGGGAGAACAGAGCCAGGCCGCTGAAACACGGCTTGCCTCGTAAATTGCAAGTGAAATACTGCTTGTAATTCTGGCCCCAAGTGATGGGCTCTTCCATCTTTCCTCTAAGCAATGCAGTGGTGGCAAAGGCAGCCCTTAGCCCTGTTATGAGAAAGACAGAGTTCCATGTACAATTGCAAACACACAGCCCACAGAGTTAGAAAATAAGCTGCAGAATAGTTTCATTATATTGAAATTCAGATTGTCTTCCCCAAAGAGGTGCATTTTATTTCTGAGGTAGGCAGTCTAACATGTCTAACAGTCTGAAAATACAGTTTTTGCAAAGTGGTGAGGGTCCAACTTTTCAAGCATTTCAATGATCATCCTTGTATGCAAAGGCAGTTCAAAGAATTTAATTCTGCCTCAATCTATGTAAGGATTTCTGGGTTTTGCCTCTTTGCACAAACTCCCAACTTTATATTAAAGTGAAATTCTTTAATTAAAAATAGAGGGGGAAGCCAAAACAACCCAAATTAGCAATCCTCCCCCAGGGTCTAACCGACATATTCTTCTGTCCTGATGGTCAGAGCACAATCCTGGGTATGTGTATCCTCAAGCCTCTGTTTGGCCTAACGGATGGATTCTTCCTGAATTTCTATTAATCAAGCAACATGAAATGCCAAGCCTGGGTCCCAATTGAGCCAGACTCAGAGGCATAGAAGAGCAAATCTCCCTCAGTTGACACACTTTATTATTTTTAGAAAATAATTTATTATATCCTTCTAAATGTCCTTTATCTTTTACCAGCAAAAAAAAAAAAAAAAATCACATGCTTTTAAAAAAGGCTCTAATTAGCTCCAAGCAAATGGACTATAATGGACATAGCATGTATCCTGAAGGCTGCAAGTCTCATTCAGAAAGAGAAAAGGCATTATGCATGGGTGCATGGGGTCCATAGGGAAGGCCTCTGGCAATGGGATATGCGTGCACATGCTTAATTTACCACTTGAGGGCACAGTGGAAGTGAATAATAAGAAGCAGGATAAGGAAAGCATAGAAAAAACAAGGAAGAGGGTGGAAAACAGTCTCAGCACATGGTGATAGCATGAGAGGCTACAGAAGAGGAGAAACATGAGACCAGAGAACCAGGTGGCCCTATAGTGAAATGTACTTTGAGGGAAATACTTTATTGACATTGAGAATAACAACAACCAAATTAACATCCATGAACACTGAGGAGTTTTAGGGGTACTTTTCTTCACTATTTTAGTGTGACCATTTGCATGTCCAAGGCAGAATAAATCTACATCTTTGGATATAAATAAGGAAGGGGTTTTGCCTGATTGCTGACCTACAAATCATTCAATTAAGTCAATTGACCAGCAATAGCTACTCAGTACTGTTTCTCTGAGTGGAGAGGCTTTGTGTAAGATCAATTTCATGTTCTCCACCAGGCTCACTGGCAGGCAATCTGCTGAACACCCTCTACAGTCCATGGAGAATACGAGATTTTACACATGTTTAATGATAAAGAAACAGACTTAGCTCTAACTTTACACATTTATAGAAATAAAATTTTTAACACCAAGGATTTAAACTAATATTAAAAATATTTACTAGATATTTGCATATCTTCTTGTTGCAGTTGCATGGTAAGTCTCTTGACTGATATCAGCGTAGTATGTCTGTTCATAGAACAGGTTTAATGCACAAACTGGGATTGATAAAGGGAAAATCAGAGCACAACTTTCCCTCATTACACATTAAATTTCATCTCCTGAATAGACTGCTCATATTACAAAATCTAGCATAGTGGACATAACTAGAATAATTTTTTTGATATAAGAGTCAATACAGAAGGCTTTGGTACAAAAGAATTGTTTTATTATTAAAAAAAGGAAAATAAATTCCAGTGTAGCAGTTCTCAGAGAAGAAAAATAAAATATCATTTCATAAAGTTCACATTTGTCATAAAATGTAAATACTAGGACTAGAAACAGTAAATAAATATTTTTCCATCCATCTTCCTGTACGCTGAGAAATTATTGAAAACAGGGAAGAAAAAGCATAGCTTGGACTAGAAAGAAAAAGAAATAGCAATATTCTATTTTTTCTGAAGCTTTTATTATACATTTTTCTGTTCCTGGAGTTATAGTGGAAAACAGAAAGGGTGAGGCCATGATCTTAGTAAAATCAATTGTAGAATTCTACTCATTTTGAGGTTTTCACTCCAATGTCAGACATCAGTGAGCAGGTTGTCAGCTGGTCTCCTTACACAGTCAGTGAAGACAAAAAAAGGACATATTTTCAATGTCTTTGACTGCTGCGCTAGAGAAATTCAAAGCAGATTAAATGCAAGAAGTATGCTGCTTTGATGAAGTCCTAAAGATGAAAGCGCCCTGGAAGTGGCTATAAGCATCTCAGGCTGCATGTGCTGTGGGGTGTAACACTAGGTATCACCAACATCAGTTATTGAAGGTGTATTTAGCCTACCAGTTGTTAACATTGAAAACTGCAAAGTGACTTATTTTTGGGGCAGTCCTTCATCGGTAGTAGCAAAAGGAAGGTACATTTGTTCAGAGGACATGGGATGAACAAGTCAACCAGCATACTTTGTGCTTGTTTCATCAACACATACTCAATACACATTGCTGTATGGACCCATCCTTAGAACATTGAGTGATAATCCCTGAAATGCTCAGATATGAATCCTTGGAGATATGAAAATGAATTGCTGATGTTTGAATAATTTAATTTTTCTCAATCTGAGTAATTTAACTTTGCTGCTTTAGGAAAACCACAGTTCTAGACCAAAAATGTTCAGGATTTTATCATTAGAGTTTCCTTATATCAATTTCACAGGTCTGACACACCACTATTGTGTTTTATTTAAATCAGTGTAAAGTGCTTTTTCAGAAACTGGCTGAAATTAGCCCACAGATTAAGGCAGTAACTGTCCATATTAAAGTAAAACAAATCTAAATGCTTATAACCAAACAGAGCAGATGAAAAGCTGTATCAGTTGAGCTGAGGTAAAAATAGCCACTGAATTGGTATTTGTATAAAGTACAGTAAAACTGGATCAGATCTTTGTTTCCTTTTGTCCAAAGGGAACATTTGTGGTTCCTTCCAAAAGGTATTTTTTCCTGCTGAACTGCTATAGTAACATAGGAAGACATTGAGACCACTGTAGTTCTGTAGTTCTATATTTCTATAGTTCTATAGAGATGGCTAACAAGAATTTGAACACCATAGCAATTCTCTTTTGTGGAGGTTGCAGTGCTCATAACAATGCAATTGCCTTCTCACAAAATGGGTTAAAGATCCAGAAATCAGGTAGAGCAGCACTAAGAAAGGTTATTGGGGGCATTTTGACACTGGCTTTCTGAAGTGCAGACTAGTTTGAAGTGCTGGAAAAACAGTATAGGTAAAAGGAGTTGGTAAGTTGCTCTTGAACTCATATGCCATAGTGCACACATTCCACTTTCCAAAGGAATTGATGGACAATCCACAAGAAGAGTTCCAACAGGAAGCTGCATTTATGTCTCTTCAAAAATATCAGAAATAAAACTCCTGACTTTGTAGAGGGAGAAGACCCACAAACTTAAGAGTAGCAGATGACCTTAATGTACAAAGGGTGGTGAGTTCATATCCCAGATGAGCTTTTAAACTTGCCTGTAAAGTGGAAGCTACTTACTGAACTGCTTCTCTCTGGTGCCTGTGCTTTGTTTGTATGATCCAATAAAAGTAAAACTTAAGGAATGGCATAAAAATCTGGATAACATTAGGAAAAAACAGAAAGATAGAGGAGAAGCAATGCAACAATGACAAGCTGATGCACAAGTATAATTATTTTGGGTGTAGATGCAATAGTGGAACTGTCAAAATAGAGTGAACAATTTTACTTCACAGGAAGTCAGTAATTGACTGAATTTCTCTCTAATTACATCTGGCTCAGGACTAGCTGTGTTTTATTAATCCAAAAACTGTTCAAATTTGTCCAGATATTATTGCTGCATTGTTCAGCAGTTGATGCATCTCTTACAAACCAAGGTGCCTGTAATTTGCAAGATGACCCTGAGAAATACTTGATGGCTTGCATTATATTAGAGAAGCATTGCACAAACCAGCCTGATTTTTGGGGTGTAGGAGGGAAGCAGGAGGAAATGTGGGGTGAAAGTGGTTTTAAAAAACCCTTTTTCCATCTCTCCTGGATTCTAATCTATGCCTTAATCACTTTTCAGCTGCTTTGAGGACTCCTGGCCATGTCCTGTCTAGGTCTTGGCATTTCCCAGCACAGAAGGTTTTACATTAGAAGATATGGACCTTTTGGACCAGGTCCAGAGGAGAGCCACAAAACTGGTCAGAAGGATGGAGTACTTCTCTTGTGAGGAAAGGTTGAGAGAGAGAAGTTTTAAGCTAAAAGAGATAGACTCAGACTAGATATAAGGAAAAAAAAAATGTTTAATGAAGGTAGTGAGACACTGGAACAGGTTGCCCAGGAAGGTGGTAGATCCCCATCCCTGGAAACATCCAATGTCAGTTTACAGGACTCTGAGCAACCTGAAGCAGTGGAAGATGTCCCTGCTCATTTTGAGAGGGATTGGACCAGATGACCCTTAAAGGTCCCCTCCAACCCAAACTATTCCATGATTCTATGATTAGGAATTAAACTGTGCAAGGGCAGGGAGTGTTGCATGTATGCACAAACATAGTCTTGGTTCCAGCTGTTTGAAAAGCATAAGGCAGACAGGAATGTGTTGATAACAATAGCAATGACTACAGAGAAATTCATCATTGGTGGAGTTAATGGAGAAAGACATTCAAGGGCCCAGATGAGGACCAGACGTATCTAAACCTTAACTGAATCAGCACCAAGGCCTCATAATTTCAAGGATGATCTAAAAGTTACAAAAACCCCATCAGCTGTTGATGCTTGCTCATAGTTATCTTTACCTTAGGCTTCATCAGCTAAAATGAGGAGTCTTAACCCTCAACTGAATTTCATCTTGTATCTTAGGAATTGCCAAACCAGAGTTTGATAGCTCCTTTAGAGGAGCAGAACACTAGGCCAAATGTGTTAAGATTTGGCTTTCTGCCTTTTCTCAAGACAGAGTTGTTTCCTATAGAACAGTTTTGGCCTAAGTACAACTGCGTCTGCTGTCGCTAACAGACACACACAGGGCTAAACTTGATCTCACAGTCAAAGCAACTGAACGTCTCCACTATTGTACTGATGACCTATTGGCACAATCCTACTACATATATGATTTAATATACATGATACTGCCACAGAGTATCTAACACAAACATGGCCACAGGCTGATTTTGTGAGGCTCAAGTGTTGCATGACCCAATGAAATTCTTTGTTAGTTGTTCAGACCCAAACATGAACTTTGAATTGTACAATTATTCTCTACCACCATTATATTTCAGGGTACACTAACCTTAGTTACATTATCCTATCTCCCAGGCTAACCTACTTTGAAAGAAACCTCCTTTCTAATATGTACCCCACAAGTTATTCATCCTTCCCTGTAGCAAGGCACTGCATGTCTTTTACTGCAGAGATTAGGATCAGGTACATTAAGAATAACACAAGAAATCACCTTTTGTTTCTTAGGAGTCTGCAGACCCTTTTTATTCCCATTGCTTTTAGCTGTTAAAAGCTGGTAGATTAGAAAAACAACTTTAGGAAACAATATTTTGAATCACATAGAATTTATTTACTTAATAAAGGTATATTACAGTATGTACAGTTTCTATTTACATACACACCTTTCTAAAAAATGAAGCACCATATTATACAGTTAGTCTTTTAGAGGAATTTACAGATATATTATTTTTGCATCCAAATAGTTACATCTACAGACACACAAGGATTAGAACCAAATTCGTATACAACACTGACTTCAGTTGGTTTTGGATTAGACTGCTAGTGAAGTTACCAAAGAGAAATTTAATTGCTGTCAGCTATCAACCTGCTGTGCTTCAGGATAAGAGATCTTGCCTATGTCATTTCAGGGGTTATGTGCAATCTTAATCCTCAGAGTCAGAGGTATCGACAGAAGGTACTTTATAAGCCACAAGAACGCAATAACGCTTCCATCAGTAAGATTTTTACTGTCATCAAAAAACAGAGTTTCATTAAAAAGAAAAAAAGAACATTGCTGGAGTGTTTATATGTGGTATGGAAAGTGAAGTTAAGAGCCAGGAAGCTTATGTGATGCAGTATCATGTATTCCTCAAGGAATACATTTACTCTCAAGAAGCCCAGTCTTACACTGAAAGACTTGCAGCATGATCCCCTTAACTCAAGGGGAAAGTCTAGCTATTGGCTTTGTAATCTTTATGCCACCATCAAGAAAAAAAAAAGGCTCTGTCCAAAATTTCCTTCAAGTGAATAAAGAGATTTGGAGGGAGTAAATGTAAAATGAGGTATTTAATAAACTATGGGGAACAAAAAGCACCTAGTTTGAAAGATCATTCTGAAAAATATTTTAGAAGTTTCATATATGCAGTTGTTACATTCACCTGATTGTGGGTCAAGTTTTGTATAAACTGCTTATACTTTTTGCCTTATCTAATCCACGCTTTTCATATTTTTGCTTCACTAGAGGTGGGATCTAAGGGCTGGAAGAAAAAAACGTTACCCTGAGGACAGTTGTTGTGACAGACACAGGTGTTGATCAACATCATTGGCTTTTTTAGGACTTTGCCCTGGGGGCAGCGGAACTCGACCTGGATGGTTTTGGTGCTGTGTGGGGTGCAGCAGCGCCCGTCGCTGCAGAGGCCGCAGTAACGGGGTCTGTACGTCTGCACACTCGTGCAGTTCTTGTACTCGTAGTGAACAGCTCTCACAGACTTCTTCGTTCGGATACACTTCTTCCCTTTCTAGGGAAACATGAAGAGGCAATAGATACATCATTGCATGAGACAGACAGCATTTAACAACTGACATGCAAAGATACAGGTCTACTCTGAAAATTTAAACTTGTTGTCTTTATTTACTCAACAGCAAGAAGACTCTCAAACGGCTTCAGTAGTTACCTACAGGTGACACCTGCAAGATCTGCTCTTTGACAGCAGCATGATGCTGGACCAGTAATGAAAGACAAATAATTAAAATCCACTCTTGCCATCCGAGACAAGCCCAGTTCACATTCATTAAGAAACTACACTCTACTGAAAAACTTCTTAGGCTAGTGTAGTTCCATCAGACAATCAGCAAGTCAAATGAGCAAGTCACAGAACTAGATTCAGGGGGAAAAAAGGTGGTAAAATAAACCGCAAAAGTCATCACCCACTCCTGTGACTCAAGGTGCAACCAGCTCTAGCCATATTATCTTTAACAAATGATCAACTAACTTGTCCTTGGAAGTCTTCAATGACAGAGACTCCACATCTGCCCCAGACAACCCCAGGAGTTCACTATCCTTACTGTCTGGAACATTTTCACTCATATCTTAATTTTTATGCAGTCTAAACTCGCCATTTCTTGTTATATCCTCCATGGACTCATTCGGGCTGCAATATCTGAATACAGTTATGAGAATCTGAACAGTTATGAGAACACACCTGCCTTCCCTTGCATTCAGAAGAAGTTCAGTGGTATCTGGTTTTCCCTAGATGAACATGTTTTTTAGACCTCTCATCATTCTTGTTAATCTCCTCAACTCCTCCCACATTTCATCTCCTTTACAAAACACAGTATTTAAACTGCAGGGACTGTTCAGCAAAGGCCTTAGAAATGCTTTCCAACACTCAGAACATTACTCAAATTGCTGGGCCTCTTACCTAACAACACGTTATTCTCCCTGATAGAAACACTTGCATAATGTGTAGAAGTAATCTATTAAAAATCAGAAATGTCAGTGTTGGGTTTGCTTTGGGGAAAAAAAACCACATTGTAAGGATTAAGATAAGATTTAATTTATCAAGCAGATATTTCACACATTTCTCTGCTGCTCCAGATGCTCAACAGACTAGAAATCTGATATATCCATTCTGTATCATTGAAGCAACTCTGATGTACAGGGTACAGGTAGTACAGTTGCATTTGAGGGAGAAGTTAGACTGTGTGAACTATCAGCCTGCACATGCAGTATGTGTGATCTCTTTGGGATGACTTAAATTATCATAGAATCATAGACCAGTTTGGGTGGAAAAGGACCTTAAAAGGTTATCCAGCCCAACCCCCCTGCAATGAGCAGAGACATCTCCCACTGCTTCAGGTTGTTGAGAAGACTGCCCAGTCTGATCTGAAACATTTCTGGGAATGGGGCATAGACCACCTCCCTGGGCAACGTGTTCCAGTGTCTTACCACCCTCATGGTACAAAATTTCTTCCTTATATCTAGTCTGAATCTAACTCTTTTAGTTTAAAATCATTAGCCCTTGTCCTGCCATAACAGGCCCCACTAGAAGTCTGTTCTCACCTTTCTCGTTCCCACCTTTCTCGTAGGCCCCCTTTAAGCACTGGAAGGGGCTGTAGGGTCTCCCCAAAGCCTCCTCTCCTCCAAACTGAACAACTCCAACTCTCTCAGTTTTACCTCATCGGGGAGGTGCTCCAGTCTTTGGTGGCCCTCCTCTGGATTAACTCCAATAATCCCTCAGGATTAACTCCAATAAGCCCATGTCTTTCCTGAGGGCCCCAGAGCTGGACACGGTGCTCTGGAGAGGTCCCACCAGAGTGGAGCAGAGGGGCAGAATCACCTCCCTTGACCTGCTGGAGGTGCAGCACAAAGCTACTGAGCAAACATGCCAAGTCTAATGCTTTACCAAAAGCACGCAGCTTGCTGCACTTGTGCTAAAAGGTGTATTTATGTACGGTTACATCTGGATGATTGTAGACCACAATACTGCAACCTTGGAATTAGGGCTGAAGAGATTCTGCTGCCTTGCCTCACCCTCTGCAGCATACCTTATCAGATGACTCTTCATTTTCACAAGGTCTTATCATGCAAAGCCGTGTCTGCTTCACCATTTCACACTGTTGATTCCTGTTGGTAACGCGAGTGGAAAAGCCCATTCCACAGCTCTTGGAACAAGCACTCCACTCTGTTGTCTGCTCAATACAATTGGCACTTGAATCTGTCACGTCAATCCCAAGTGTGGCCTCTTGCCTGTAGGCTGGAGACAAAACCCCACAGAACTTTATTACCAAAAAAACTCACATGAAACCTCAGTATCTAATAGAGCTCTATCATATCTGGGAAGGAACGTGAGACAAAAGAAGGTTCAAAATCCATGCTTTTGACAGGATTCAGAAATTTTAAAAGCTGTCTTTTTAGGAATCCTGAGTAGCAACTTCCTGTATCTAAAAAAAAGCCCCAAACCAGAAAATGTGCATATTAGTGTAATCAGCAAACCATTTAGATTCTGTTCACTCAAGTCCACAGCTGGAAGAATTACTGCCAACTTTTAAACCATTTCAGAACCCTAACATATTTTTATTCTTCACTCTTTCTAATGGAAAAATGTCACAAATCTGTTCTAAAGCTATGCATTATTTATATCTATCTATATCTATATCTATATTTATATTTGGTACATCTTGAGAGAGGCTGAATTTTTTATCTAAGCTAATAAACAGCATGGAACTAAAGTCCTCTTACTCCTGGGAGTCATAAAGTCACCCCATCTTGTCAATTATTGACAGACTACAGCCAGGGAGATGGTGGGGAGGCAGGAGGGAAGCCATTTTCAGGAGTTATCACAGGTACTTAAAGCCATGGTCAAGTCTGATCACCGCCCTCGCTCCTGGCAGTGTGAAGCTGCACTGTGCAAATATTGCTAAGGCACAGTTTGGTTCACTGATTAGCACAGGGGCGGAAACAACACAACTGAGCTGTCAGTCATAGCTCTTGCTGTTAAACTCCTCCACAACAGCATTCCTGCCTTCTGAATTGCAAAGACCCAAAAAAGGTGGCCTCCCAAGAGGGATGGTCATTGCTAAAAGAATGCAATTAATCTTTGGCATCTTACAGATTAGCCTGTCAAGGTCAGACAAATCGAAGAAAATATAATAGAAAAGTGTCAAACTTTCTGTTTATATCTTATGTGCTTTACACCTAACACTTCATAGCACACTGAAAAGCTACTTGAGCTTTTCTTCCTCGATCCTTTCTCATTTGTTTTTAAATGGATTAGCTGAGTTTTGGCATAACTAACTGCCCAAGATCACAAAGAGCAGTGACTGGAAGGGAATGCAGTGCCCTCCACTCTCAGTAGAAAGTTAGGAAAATTCGTGTTGAACTAATAGCATAATTTAAAGGGGATGGAGACATAATTCAGTAGAAAATGTGAAAAGAGGGAAAAACTTAAAAAAGGGAAAATATTATCTAGCTTTTTTAAAAGCCTGAGTTCTGCACTTTGGAATGGGTTGAGTTTTCTTACAAATCCATCCATTGTGTTCATAACCACTGTGTCTACAAGTACTCTGTAATGTTTTTAATGATATCAAGAAACATGAGCACTCTAGCACAGGCAGGTTGGAATTCATTGACATTTTAGCTACCTCACTGACCACTTGTAAGTGCTGTAGAATTCAGGGGGGAAAAAGTCTCTTGTAGACTAAGCTGTTATAATAGTATATATGTTGTAACATTCTTGCAGAGCACCTAGCAAGGGGGCAGCTTCCTCTTTTTTTTTTTTTTTTTTTTTTTTTCTTNTTTTTTTTTTTTTCCTTGGTGCGAGCATATTTGGAGGATTAGGATCTTGTCCTTGTTTTCCTCTGGTCACAGAACTAATGTGTGCCAGATAAACACAAATTTAAAAATCGGGAACTAACTTAATTAACTTTTAAACCTGCTGTGCCTATTCATCCTCTGAATCTTTCTTTTACCTGTTGAGCTCTGCCTTTATTCATAACCACTGCTATACCTACTAGTCACTCTAGATAGAAAAAAGACCAGAAAAAACCCCGACCATGCAAGCAGTGTGCCTTAGATTTGGCAATCCTGTGGATATTTTCACGATGATATCACCTCCTGCTCACAATGACTATGATAACTATTTTTAGTTTCCTCACCAGCCATAGCAAAACCTCCCAAAATCACTTCATCGTCAGGGTCGCAGACCCACTTCTCACAGCACTCTCCAGGGACTTCGACTTTTCTGGGGAAGGGGCAGTCGGGGCCGGGGAGCAGCAGGTCCAGGTTGCAGCGGGGCAGGCAGCCGATCTGGCCGTCGCGGCAGGTGCACTGGTACTTGCAGCTGGGCTGGAACGTCTCTCCATTGCGATAAATCATCCCGTCAAACACGCAGTTGTCTCCCTCCAGCACTAGTGGGAAAAGAGGAGGCATTTCGCAGAGGGCACTCGGACACTCCCCGGCCCTCCCAGCCCCTCGGCGGCCGCACTGGCATCAGGGGCAGCCCCGGTGGTGCTGAGGATCGGCCGCTTCGCCGGAGGGCAGGCGGGAGAACCGTGGGGCAGCGACCTCACCCGCAGCGGACCCCGCGGCGGGCCCGACCCGGGGAGGGTGTCCCCGCCGCCCCCCGAGGGCCGCCGCATGCGGGGGCCGTCCCGCCGCCGCCACCTACCCATGCAGATGCCGCCACCTACCCATGCAGATGCCGGTGGCCGCGCCGTCCTCGGGGCCGCGGTCGCAGTAGAGGCCACTGCTCTCGTCGCAGGGCAGCAGCGCGGAGCAGCGCTCGCCGCGCTGCCGGGCGCACACCAGGCAGCAGGAGCAGCCGTCCAGCACGGCGGGCACGCCCGGGGCGCAGCGCGGCGGCTCGGCCGGGCAGCGCCCGCCGCACGAACGGGGACACGCCGGCTCTCGGCCGCTCACCTGCGGGGACAGAGCGGCCCCGGGGGCCGGGTCACGGGCCCGGACCGGCCGCCGGTCACCCCCGGCCGCCGGCCCCGCCGGGCGCCCCGCACTTGCCTCGGACGGCCGGAGGAGGAGGAGCAGCAGCAGCAGCAGGGCGGGCAGGTCGTGCCCGCCGCCCGTCGCCATGGTCCCGGCCGCCGCCTGCCCACCGCCCGCTCGGCTCTGGCGGCAGAGCCATTGCAGCCGCTTTTATAGAGGCGGTCGGGGACCCCCCTCCGCCACCACCCCCGCACGGCGGGCAGCGCGGCCCGGAGGCGGGGAGCTGGACCCCGGCCGGGCCCTCCGCTCCCCCCGCTCCCTCCGCCACCTGCCCCGGCGGCGCCGAGCTGCTGCCCTGTCCTGTCCTGCCCGGCGCCGGGCGCGACCCTTCTACCGGGGGCAGTGCACGGAGCGGGGCCGGAGCCCCGGGAGACAGAGCCGGGCCCTGCCCGGGGGTCAGGCTGGCCCAGTGCTATTCCCGAGGGGGCTGCTGCCCTCAGCCGGTCCTTGACCCTCCATTCCCGCCCCGTATGCCCGCAGCGTCCATCCCCAGGAGGGGGAGGGGGCACGGTGCTGCCTCGCAGCTCTGCGCGGCTACTCCGCGGTCTCCGGCACCGCCAGTGTGGCTGGGCAGTGCTTGGCGCTGCAGACCGGCCGCCCCAAAGCCCCAACGCCAAACGCCTCTCGGGGCTAGACTGCTCCTGGCCCCGGCGGTAAAGAGTTTTGGGCTCTTCAGTTTCAAGTCGTGGGCGCTGTTCTTTACTAGAGAGGGGCAGGTGTATCAGCTGATGGGAAACAGATGTTGCATATGGAGTCCTCCCTGCTCTGTGCAACGCGGTGTGTTGGAGTGGTCACAGAATATTCAGTGCCTACATGGTGTGTGCAACCACAGGGGATACAGAGCCAACAGGCCTGGCCTCAGGAATGCTTTGTAGAAGTAACTCCACTGCTATGTGATGTTATTTTAGCATGTGCAGGACAGAATAAGGCCAAGCATAAGGGAGACTAAATCTGTTAACGGGTTTTACTCATCAGGAATTGCCTTCTGCCTAAGGCAGGCCTTCTTGGGTCTTGCTAGGATACTGCTATTCTTTATCCTTAGTTGTCTGAGGCAGATAATATGCACTGGATTCTGTTATGGCTTGTTAAAGAGAAAATATTTTAAAAATAAACAAAACTTGTTGACAGACTAGTGAAAACAAGATGTCTTTTAAGTTTAAGACATGACACAAGTGGTACTCATGAATTTACAAGGCTACTGTGGCTCTATATCAAAGCAAAAGTCAACACAGCACCAGAAATGGCAAGACAGAAGTTTTGGTTTGGACAAAAGTGACCATTCCTTTCTTGATGCCGAGTGGGAACAGCAGGGTTTCTGGAGAAGCCTGGCATTCTGGGGAAAGCAGTCTTCACTGGTACAGGAACATGTAATCTCTGGACGTGTATTGGCCCTTCATTTTCTCAGTCACAAACAGCATGACGAGTCAAGGGGAACATTGGATTGTTCAAGCATTATTAGCAGCTTGAGTATGAATTTGAGTCATCCACTGCCTAACAAGTCCTTTTGCTTTCCTTATCTCTTTTTTTTCCCCCTTGCTTCTTTTCTTCATCTCTGACTTACGCAGTCAGTGCAGCCACTTTGTACAGCACCTTGCTTGTGAACATAATAACCAGTGCTCTTGGCCAGGCATGCAGATTTGCTGAAAAGAAGAAAGGCTGTTTCTGTAGTTTTCCCAGAAACAAGCCTGTAAGCCAGAGGGCACATACAAGACTTATTTTTGCCCATCTCTCTGTGAATCTGTGGAGGTTTTCAGTGCTGATAATCATTCACAGTCACTGAAAGTTTCCTTACCTTTCAATGAGATTACTTCACACCACTCTTAAATATCTTCTGGTGTCTAAAAAAAGGTTTCACCACATAAAACTGCAGAAAAAGTCAAAGAAATGAAAAAAATAGTTGCCAGCAAACTTAATTTGGAAAAAACCCTCTTTTACCTGTGTTTAATAATTTATTAAAGCTCTATTTGTTTATGAACACTCCATTTTTAAAATGAAATACCAGTTATGAAAGTAAGATTATGCTACTTTTTAGTGCAATGGGACCAAATATCTTTTCCTGGATATTTCAGTTAATCCACACATAATTTGGAGTCCGTTGAACTACCAGTTCTTGGATGCTGGTTCATTTTCCTAACTGTGTATCTTTTTGTTTGTACCTATCTTACAACTTTTTAAAGCGTGCCATACAGTTCTTATCATATGAAAGAATCCTTTGTTATTCCTCATAGAGTAAAATAATGATCAGTGGAGGGGTTTCATGCTGGCTCAGCTGGCAATGAATAACATTTATTCATGATACAAAATTAGTAAGTACAAATAAATATTTTAGTTTCTCTGTGTTTGCTTTTTTAAAAGAACTGTACTTAAGTGAGTTAATATTTGGGTTGTCACCTTGGCTGTAGCTGTTGCAAAGAGTAATCCCTCCTAAGATGTAAAGAAATTAACCTCTGTTCTTTGCTCTGCAGGGAAACACAGTAGGAAAACAGTGTTGAGAGGTGTAAGTTCAGGAACAGAGCCCAGCAGCAAAATCTCAGGATTAAGAATATATTTAAAGGTTTTTCTGCACTACCAAAATGCTGAAAAAAGCTGTATCTTAAAGACTGGAAACAAAGTTACAGATAAAACTTGCTCAGCTATTAGAAGGTTTCTGGTGGTTAATCCTATAACTATCCATAGTTGTCAGGATATATATCAAGCATTACAAAAATTCAAGAATTCATAGTGCTATCCCTCTTTTTAAAGCCAGCTGCCTGTGAAAGTCAGTGCTTCACAATATGTAGCTCCACAAAATTATCTTCCATTCTTCATGTCTGGCAAGCAATGCTTTTTTTAAAGTAAAATTGTCATAAACATCATATCCTTCTCTTTCTCCTTCAGCTCTTTTGTCCTACCATGTTTTACTGATACAAATATAAGGTGGATAATCCAGCACTTGTCCTGCACGGCCTCATAAATAATGCCCTCTCTGATATCTACCTCAGAAAATGGCAGTATTTTTCTAGAAAATATTACCGGTTTTGATTTTTAGCTATCCCTTTCCAGCCCAGCTGACGGCTCCAAATTCCTGACATCGGTTGGTGTTATTAATATGGCACATGAGCTACATATAGAACTGTCCTTGTTACAGAGAAAGGGAGTCGAGTTTTATCATTGTGTGGGTGGGACTAAGTTGTTTATTCCACACCACCCCCGTCACTGTGGGGGTGTGGTTTGGCAGGAAAAGCCAAGGATAAGGTCGGGAAGTGCTCCACCTGACCTGCCTCTCCTGCAGGCAGGTGTCGGGATCAGCCCCTCTCCCACCACCACCAGCGGTCCTTGGAGCTGCGGCTGCAGTTCCTGGTGCTGAAGGACAGCAGCGATGGGCCCGAGACACGGCCCTGGGAAAAGCAGTGACTGGTAATCCTGTCGTGTGTGCTGGGACAGGGACAGCAAAGTTACTGCTGGCACTGGGGATCAGTATGGACATGGAGGTTCTTGCTGAACAAACCCGGCCAGTGAACTTTCCCCACAGTGCATGGACTGAACCCAGTGTCTTCTCTCTGCAAAAGACATCCTGCTTCAGCTGAGAGACAGATATTCCGGGAAAGCAACTGGTTTATTCAGTGATTACCTCTGCTAACCCCACCATTATTTTAAGTAGGATTTAAGTTCTAATTATTTTTAATGTCATTATCAGAATTAATCCCACAGACTTAATCATGGTTGTGCTTTTGAGATGAGATTAAAAATGTATTATCCTTTTCCCAATGGAAGAATTCTACTGGATTTTATTTTCTAAGGTATTTTGTGTGGTGATCTACAATTCCACTGAAGTTATGCTGTTATACTGTGAGCTTTGCAATAGTAAGAATTGTGCAAATGACAGTGACTTCGATTTTACTTTTTTGAGATATGCCTTCTGTGTCATGCATAAAAGAAAGAACAGCTTTAGCAAATAAGAAATTTGGGGAAAAACATGTTGAAAGTAATACACTTTAAAGCATTATTTTAAAATATTTTACATATAGTTGAAGAAAATTTTGGAATAAAATAACATTGCATTTAAAATCAAACCATTATTTTGAAAATGCCAGTTACTTGTGTGGGGATGGGGGGTTGCATCACTGAGTCAGACAATTCTGTGTGCTCAAAAGAAATTCACAAGTTCCAATTTCTTCTAAAATGCATGTTCTGCCAAAAAAGTTTCTTTCCTCCACATGTATTTCATATAAACCCTGCTGGGAATACTGACACAGTCAGCATGTGAAGTTATTACACGTGGCTTCATTATGCCTTTGTTATTTTGGGGAATATATGAGGAGATGCAGATTTTTTAAAAAAGCTGTTATTATTTGCTCATTTATAATTGGTCCTAATGTCAAAATGCTATGGTGCATGGCAAGAAATTTTCCCATTTTTCGTCAGATGGCAAGTGCTGTGATTTTCTGCAGGCTGAGATTTTTAGAAGACAAGAAGCAGAAACATGGTATCTGTCCTGTCAGAGATAGTACAAATAGTGCAAACAGTAGGGTAGGAATGGCTCATGTCCTCAAGGGTTAGAGCTGTCTTTCTTTAGAGCAGATATTCTGTACACACTAGCCATCTTTTGATTTTTATGTCCCTGGAATTCTCTTCCCCTTATGGCCATAAACTATTATTATTTGGGTAAGAGTGGGATGACTGAACAAAGTGCTTGAAGTCACGTAAGGGCTATGCTACAGCCCTCCAAAATGGTGTTTTTATACAGGGGACCTGAGGGTAGGTGCAGCTTTGGTATGAATGCCTGCCCCTGTTCAGCATGGCAGCAGATGTTTATATTCAGGAACAGGTACTTGCTTTCCATAGAGACAATTTCTGCTCTGTTGGGAACCAAAGGAATGACATTTGTACCAGAAAAAGGTCATTAATACTTGCTCGTAAAATAAATGAAATAGTCTTTATTTGTTTATTTATTTTGATTTGAAAATTTATTAATCCTAAGCATATAATTATGTTTTTATTTGAAATTACCAGATTAACATTACTGAGAATCTAAGATGGGCCCATTTTACCACATGAGATCATAATGAATAAACAGAATCAGCAAAGTTTTCCTTTCTTTTTTCATCAAGTGAAACTAATCTCAGAGGGCCAACAAGGTCCTTGAGGAATGTGTCAGCTAATTTCTCCTTCAAGAGCTTCAGTAAGAGATACATGTGGAACGTTTGGGGTTTCCTGCATGATACAGCTGTTAAAGAGTTCCCTCACAGATTGCTTTTGAGAATAAAACTTATCTGTGGGACCACAGGCAGGAAAAAAAGCTGGCGAACTGAAGAGCCTAATGGTACTAAAATGGGTGTTCTGCAGCCAGAAAATTAGTTCAGCTGAGTGGGATTTCCCTATCTTTTGTTCCTTCACTAAAGAACCATTTTTCAGAGCATGTGTGACATAAAGGAACATGGCTAATGAGATCCTAATTCAGCTAACTGAGAGTTCCAAACATTTTCAAGTAAGTATTGTTACCAAGCCTAGGGGTGTTCTTTGTGCCTGTTTCTCATATCCTCATTGGTCTCTGCCAAGTGCTGAATAATCTGGCCATAAGTGCTGAGAACATATTTTATAGTTTTCATTTCATTTTACAATATGCTTTAGTCATATTTTTTTTTTGGTCATAACTGAGTAAGAAAGAACTTGTCCTGGGAGTGAGCAGCTCCAGAGGCTTTTGAACTACGAGAGCTCTGAATTAGAAACTCTAAATTTCTGAGAACACAAGGTGAGGGAAACAAATGAAATAGAAATAAACTGGGCCCTCTTAGATTGAGGAGGTTTTATAGTCTCTTTTGTTTCTTTACACTGCAGGTATAGTGGCAGTCTCAGAAGTAATTTTTATCATTTAAGTTTTTAAGGTTAAAACTAGCTTCTGCTCATAGAGCAAGTGAGTAGCCAGAAAAGACAGAGAAGTGTAAGATTCCCTACAGAGGCAGCTGCACACTGGGATGGATCTGGAAAGTGACAACCCCCTGTCTCCGACTGAGAAGGGCAGGGACACTGAGTACACACAAAGAGGGTTGCATCAGGGACCTGCCTGCTTCTTTTAGCTGGAGTAATTTTGAAGACCATGCATTTCAGTTCAGATGCATGATTTTGAGGACCTATCATTTTTCTCAGTCAGTAACACACTTGCATTTTCTCCATAATCTCTTCTGAGTTCCTGCATTGCTGTGAGTAACTCATTTTGGGCTGGCAAGCTAGATGCCCTTCCAGGGAGCTGTTCCCTTCCATAGTTCCTGGACCAGTTGTGTGATCTTCCCACAATCTCCTTGATGTTTCTGCAAGTTAGGGCTTAAAAATACTCACAGGGAAATATTGCAATTTTGGCCCTGTGATAGCCAAGCCTTTATTGCTGGCACTCCAAAGAGGTTTTTTCTCCTACAGACAGCCATGTGATACCAGCACAGCATAACATCTAGCTGCACACACCGAGTCTTGCCAAAGGAAACACTGCATTGGGCTTCACCCACAGGAGTCACAGAGTCCGAGCACTTTATCAGCCATCCAGCAAAGAAATCGAAGACATAAGAGATGGAAGGAATGATTGGTCATTTAATCTCTTTTTCTGTTTTTGCTGGTCTGGTTGCCAGGGAGATCCTGTATTAAAAGGAGTGGTCCACATATTAGTTTCACTTCATCATGAAAACAGCATTTAAAAATAAAGTTTAAAAATACTTGTGAACCAAAAATATTATTGTGTCGTTGTTTAGCCAAGGTCAAATAGTTTAATACTTTCAATATTCCTTGTAAATTCTCTTCAGGCCTTTTTCTTTGTTTCTCTAAGTTTTATCCAGGTTTTTCTATGGATATCCCTATAGGAGAAAAAGCCTATTTAGATCAGCATACCATTTTTTTCTAAGTTTAATTCAGCGGAGAGTGCTTTAACACAGTTTGCTCCCTCTTCCCATGTTCCTGCTTTGGTCCTTCTAAAAGGTTTCCAGGGCAGACTCCCTCTGTTTTCTCTTTTGCGGAAATGAAAGATGAATATGAATTCTACTAACTTTTCTTTTCCCTCCCTTATACTTTTTCCTTGATAACATATAATACATGTACTTTTAAGCTGAAAATAAACTCTGTGAAAGTTACCAGGAATGGGAAGAAGGTAGAGAGAACTGTGGGTAAAATTTGAGATTAATTTTTAGTCTTCTTTCAAAGAAAAGATTTAGAAGGGATGCAGGTTTTCCTGGAACAAAAGTGGTCCTGCCCCATTGGGAAGGGAAACTATTTCTGGGCAGGGTTCAATCTGACAGTGTGTATCATACACCACTGCAGCTTGTTCAGCTGGGGAACAGATGCAAAGAGGATGGTGTGGCTACCAGGGAAGAAAATCAACCGAGCTACTTGTTTTATTAGTTCAGTTGTAGAGGTGGTGTGACAAGAAACTCCAGGGCAATGTTTCTAACCTCCAACTGATGCTTCTGACAAAGCTGGAGAGAGCACTGGAGGGAATTTACCAAGGGGAAAGCACTGGAGAGGTGGTAGTCCTCTGATCTGGTACATAATGGTGGGTCTGTCAAATTAAACTATTTCTTCTAGCCTTTAAAGAAACTGATATCCCAACAGATTAATAATCTCATTTGGAACAATACAACCTCAGAATTTTTGCAGAGGAACATGCAGTAAGATTCTTCTGAATTTAGGCATCATCCCATTTGAGTTTAATGAGGTAGCACAAAGCTATAAATTAAAGCAAATACTAAGCAAATACGAATGTTAAGTTTTCTAGATTATTAGTAGATATAGAGGTAAACTTTGTAATGTACTGGAAGTGTGATCAGCCATTATCTTCTGAGAGTCCACACAGCTGAGGAAGTAGATTGAAAAGCATTCCTGATTGTGTAGTACTTCATTACTGACATTATCATTACCTCCTGCTTTTGGAGCACCCTGCATAGTATTCATATACATCTGTACTCGTGGGCATTTGCAATATAATTGTATCTTTCTGCCACACTGTAGAGGTGTCTTGACTAGTCCTGCAAAATACAGAAATCTAAAACTTCTGTGGTTATGTGCAAACAATGCTTCAAAACCTGCAGAACAGAGATCTCACTGCTTCAGTGACAGGCTGTTTAGTGCCTAGATTGTCATGAAATCTAATATGAATGACAAAGAAAGGAGGAAATCTCCAAGGAAATATTAGCAAGAGTAATTTGATGTCTTCATGCATCTCTAATAGGCAGGATTTGGTTGGTGATCTTAGATCCACGTCTAGTACTGTACTGGACATCCTGTGGCAGTTTTTTTGGAAGAAATTTGGAATTCTGAAGTGTAGATGGGGGTCATAAAATCTAGCAATGGAAAATCATACCCTATATATCAAATCAGATTGTCAGGGAGTGCTTTACTTACCATTGCATTGCCGCAATGAAATAGTAATTCATTACTTGATCCATAGGGATGTAGCCATCCACCTGAATGTAGATTTCTTTCAGAGGAGTGTGGAATTTCAGATCCACTAATGGATGATGTGGAGCAACTGCAGCTCCTACTACTGGGTGCGCCTGTAGTGTAGCCCCAGCGTGCTGCGAAGGCTGCTCACCAGGGGTTAAGGAAGACTGAAACTTTTAGTCAACAAGTGGCCGTTCACTGGTTTGTTTAATGAAAGGGAAAGCACTTTCTTTCAGGCTGCTTTCCCTCTGTTTGACAGTGTTATAGGATAGTAAAGCAAAGCAGAGCTGTGCTCTGATCTGTTTCTTTTTGTCTGATTGCTCTGCTCCTGAATCTCTGCAGTGGCTCGCTCATACAGGTGTTAACAGGGCTGGCAAAGGCTTGTTGGTGTGTCCCGCCTACTGACACCCATTCCTCCTTCAGTACCAGTGCCAGGCAATTAGAAATGGCTGTAAAGTTCTTTTAGTTCGTAAAAATTTCCAGAAATATTTCCTTTAGTGTAGTTTTTCAGTTGAAATGTGGTGCAGACAGAGGCTAGGTATGTGAAATGCATGGCTACAGGAGTATGTTTTAAAATCTCCAGGCCACAAGTTTGTTCCTCTTGCCAAGAAGAGAGGAAAATTTTATAAACTGGAAAAAGAAAGGAAAGGAGGTCAGGAACAAACCAGAAAAAAGGAAAAGAAAAGCTAGAGAAATACAAGCAGAAAAAGAGAGATGTATTATATTAACAATGCAACTTTTTAATCAATTGCTATGGAATTCTAACCTTATCTCCAAAACAAGCAATGGTAAAGCTGGAGATTAATGCAGGGACCTTAATAAGTTCAATAAAGCCAGTTTTAAACCTTAGTCTTTGGCATAAGTAATTCAGTGATATGGTATGTATTATAATTATTAACTAATAATTATATTATATTTTCCTAATAGATAATATTGTAGATTCCTAGAGTATTATGTGGTAGGCACAGTATAAATACAGAAAAAGATACAATCCCCGATCCTGATAGTTTTGACCTAAACAAAATTAAGAAGCTTATTTCATCATATTAGTGGAAGATGAAACCAGAAGTTGGTCATGCTAAATACTTTTGGCAAGGCATTCTTAAACGGTTCTGTTCATCACTCTGGGTTTCACAGCATAGGATTAAAGAATGTGTTTAGTTTATCATCCAAATACTGTTCATCTAAACATTGTCTCAGCAATATCACCTTCTTATAAACAAATGTGAGTTCTTTGTTGAGTAGATGATCTATTTTCTTTTCCTCTTTTTTGACAAAATTTGCCCTCTTCCTTGCATAACGTTTTCCTGCTTTTCTACTCTGATTCAGTTTTTATGAATTAAAATGTTTTGTTTGAGTAATTTAATTGCATGTCCTGTTAGCATAATTTAGAACATTTAACATACATGTAAGAGTGACAGTTTTAAATGCAAAGTCCAATTAAACCTACAAAACCTTTCTTGTGAACAGAAGAAACTGGAAGCATTATAAGATAGCTTTTTCTTAAAAACATCCAAATTAGTCAAAATAGGTCAGCTAAGCTCTAAAACATTTACTGCAGAGATAGCACTAATTCCAGTAAATAAGTGGAAAGGTGCTAGGTTGTATTAAGATTAGTACTCTAGATTATGTAAATTTTACATTTAAAAACTAACAAAATTAATAACTAAAATGTCTTCTTTAGTAAATAAGGATTCTATTGGTAATTAAGTGGATAACTTGTAAAAAGGCTTAATGGAACAACAATTTGTAAGGAAAATGTGTAATCATTTCTATACTCAATGCTTGAGACAACAATATAGGCATTAGCTTTTTTATGTATGATTAGCATACGTAAATAAAAACTAAATTTTAGTTGTTTGGTGGTCTATCTTGGTTAATTACAAGGAAATACATTATTTTACAAAATAGAAAAATCTTTAGCTCATCGTGCATGGAACAAGTCACACTACCACAGCTACTGTTACCATAAATGGTGTAGTGACCAGCAGTGGCAGAACAGGGACCAAAGGAGTGGGGGGCAGCTGATAGAGCTGAGTACACAGGCTGAGCAGCAGTGAAAGTTCTGTGCTCTTTTGATACAGTGATTTTTCAGGAACATTCCTATTACGACTTATAATTAAGGAAGGTAGAGGAGCTCATCTCGTGGGTTCTCTTTTATGAATGTGTTAAATATGAATGGAGAAACATACCATCAAACAATAAGGAGTCTGTCCAACAGAAGGAGTGAAAAACAGCTTACCCAAGAAGTTAAGAAGGTGTGTGAGTGTTCAACTGTGTATTTTCATAGTGAGTAAGCTCAATGCCATTCCATCCAGATGTTTCTGTACTGTGGTCTGGGTGAAAAGTTGGCAAGGTTCACAGGCTTCGAAGATCCATAGCTTAATTGAGCAACCCACTAGCAGGAGTGTTAATCTGCTATAACACCTCTTGATCAACTTGGGGAGATTTTTCTTACCATCAGATTTTGCCAGTTATAGCCCTTGTTTCATCTTGGTCTGTAGTACCTAGGAAGGAAGCTTTGAATATGTCAAAGAAACAATTAGAGGAGACAAAACTGTAAGGCAAGAAAGCAGTGCAGGCAAAGATTGAAATACCTGTCTGGATTTCAACAGTTCACTCTACTGGAAAGAGGCTTTTTGTTTAGTAAACACACCATATTTTGTCAGTGGAACAAGACAAACTTGCCCTTGGAGACAAAGAGAAGACACTGGAGAATATACATTTCTAGAACATACACTCAGTGTAATATAAGATTTGTATGTAAGGTTCATTTAATTTATTGAATAAAAGCTCTCCTTATATTGAGATAGGTGTCACAATTCTACTTCAAAGAGTACTCATATTTCTTGTACTTTAGATTATTTCTCTGCATTTAAATGTAATATAAACCCCCCACATCTTATTTTGCTTGTATTTTTTATAATATGATGAAAGATGAGACCCAGAGTGGTAAATCTGGACTAGGTTTTAGGGTAGAAACATTGATAACCTGTCTGCATCTCCCCAAATCTAGAAGAATGGCATAAGACACCAATGTGTGGCTTTGTTTAAACATACACAATGATCCAGAACAAGATCCACCTGAGAATTTTCATTGCTCTAGAGGGGACAGTTGCTTAGGAATCCCAGGAACAAGAGAAATTATTTTCCATAAATATTCTTTTATTGAAAGAATTCTTTCATTATAATGTTGCGAACTTATATGATCAGTGTCTTGGTTCTGTTCTCTCTGGTCAGTTTTGATTTTACATGGAGCAGAGCCCAAAACCATTGTGGTTTGGTTTGTTTTTTTTTTTTTAATCCAAGCAAAAATATGCTTTTTCTCACACAAAGTACGTGAATGACTTGAATATTTGGTAGTTTTTTTAAATGCTTGATTTCATACTAGGGAAAATCTTTCTGTGAAATTAAAGAACCTGCATTTCAAGTAGCGTGACCTTAATGAAGCTGTTGTAGTAGGGTTGAAAATAGACGATCTTTAAGATCCCTTCCAACCCAAACCATTCTATGATTCTACAATATTATTCTATGACTTAAAATTGAATTAGCTTTGAAGTATCCCATTTTATAACAGCTGCTAGTTTTTAACAGTTCCAATGGCAAAAATAGAAATAACCATGATTAACATTGTTTTAGTAATATGCAGTGATTGGGGGAAATATTTTATTTTTAATAATATTAATTTCTAATTTTTTTCCCATATGATTTCCAAAACCCAGAACAGTCTGCTTTAAAGACCAGTAGTTTTAAGGTACTCAGGTTGCAAGGTTCTCAAGCAAAATTTTTCACAACCGGTTTTGTTCTTTGTCCTTCTCAGATTTTAACTTTATCCAAGCTGACATTTTTCTCAGAGTACCTCTACTCAAGTAATTTTGGGGGGGGGAGGGTGGAATGGATAAAGTATTATATCTTACTGTGAATGTTTTGGTTATCCAAGCCTCATTGTAGGTTTCAAAGTCACCGGAAAATTTTAGATATGGAAATCCTCTATAGCTGTCCCCAGGATTTAATGCTTCTCCCAATGAAGTCAGTACTGGTCCTGTTCCCAGCTCCAGTGTGAGTGCACCAGCCAATACATCCAGATTTACTCTGACCTGTGGAACTTAACACCTTGGTCACCCACATTAACAAGGAGATCTCTGCACTCGGGGGAAACAAAAACCTTTTTGAAAACAAAAGAATTAAATACATGAGCCTAGAGGAAGGCAAAGGAGGAAAGTAAGAAGGTTAAAAATAAGGGAGGACAAAAAGCAGGACAGTGAGGGGAATTAACCTTGTTCATCAGTTCTTTTACTTGTGGATGCAGTTGGGAAATCCTTTCTTAGAGTCAGCATGAAAACTAACTCCAGCTCAGGGCTCCATCGAGCATATCCTTGGCTGACTTGCTTCCATCTGAGCCAAACCGCTGAAGTGTAGATGAGGGAAAGAGATGGAGATGCCAAATACTGGGATGCAGCTGTCTGAGTTTTCCATATAAAAGTCAGCAAAATAGAGATCTACATATTTTGCAAAACTCAATCCATTTTCCGAAGGAAGGTCATAGAATTTAAACAAAAACATCCCCAAACATTTATAAATAATGACTGCATTGGGCTTTGATGCTCATTCTTACCTGACAGATGGCAAGACCAGCTTATCTATTTAAATAGGGAAAATCAGCCTCTCCTCCCAGCAACCATGGAGAGTATAGTTCATAGTCTGTAGCCATATTTCTTAATTAAATAATTTAAGGCAATTAGGACTATAAATCTCTTAATTAGTTTTTTACTTCTCAGCTTTCAGTAATTTTGTAATTCTTTGATTAACTTCAGGACATCTCTTCATGTTTTCTTCTCTTTTTCTTAACTGACATTTCATCCATTTCATATTTCATTCAAAAATAATGTATTCCCAATAACTTTCTGCTTTTTCTGCTTCATAGCAGTCCTGTCTTCACACCCACTCTGAGTCTTATCCAATGCCCAGTGATGTTAATAGAGAAAAATTCCATCAAAATCAGCAGATTTGGGGCAGGCTTGTTCTCTAGGGTATTAAATAACAACAGGTTGGGGGCATGTGGATGAAGCACAACTAGTAGACCAAGGGGAAAATCCTGACTTTTCCAGGCTTCCTTTTAAACAAATCACCAAAAGACTTGGCATCCTGAGGTCCTACAGTTCTCATACTAATGATGATACTCACCAGAATAAGGCAATTAAGATCTTACAGATAAAAAGGTATAAAACTTGTGGACAATATTTTTCCTCCTGAGGACAGTCACATAACACTGCACAGGAAACTGGAAGTTTGCTGCTCCCTGTTGCTTTTCAGATAAGTCGTTATACAATTCTTAGTCCATGTTGGTGCCCTTCCAAAAGTGTCTGGTGTCAGTGAGGGGTAATGCTGGCAGATGTCTCAGGGTAATGGGAAATAGCAAATTAAGCAAAACATGAAGACAATGGTTGCTCGTGGTTTAGAGAGAGGTTACTCAGTGACTTCAGGTGAGAAATCAAGTATTTACTCTTTTCTCTGTGGAGGAGATGGTGGTACAGAGGTGTGTGACACCATAGTTGACCGGGCTGCACAGACCTGTGCCTCTCCAAGGTAGCTCTGAAGCTTCAAGGATTTGAGCTCTGGATCATTCTGCATTTCAATCTGCTGGGACTTCCATATTAACCTAGCACCACTTCCATGTTTTCCCTAGCAGAATGAGCTCAATTAAATGAGAAAGCCTTTCACAGCCCTTTGTGTGTCTAACTGTTCTGAGCAGGGGATTTTCTATTATGATATTATCAGAAGGTGGCAAAAGAAAAAAAAAGCAAGACTGACAAGAAAAGTCAAAATCCATTTTCTGCTTGAGATGACATTGAAGTCCAGGTGCCCATTGCAATGCTCTTCCAATAGGAGGCCTGGTCAGGGGAAAAATAGGTAAAGTGACTCTCAGCAGGGCAGTAAAGTTCCTTTTTTCTTTTCCCTTTTTTTTCATTCTGAATGATTTCTTTCTGTAAGAATGCAAAGTAAAGCCAAAAGTCTCTAAGGTATCTCTTCAACAGACTTCCAATCTGTAATGATGGTTCCAATTGCCAAAATGTTTAAAAGGCCTCTGAAAGTGAAACGCTGCAGAAATAAAACTCTTTCTCATGCCTGAAGAACTAGATTATACAATTTTTATGGAATTCTTTAAAATAGGACCATTACAAAGGTCTGACATTTTAGTGCATAATGTGGAGTGCATAGATAACCAGACTAGACATTCCCTCTAACAGTCCTATAGAAAAGAGTTAAAAGGAACTTTAACATTATCATATCCAGAGTTAATAACTGTTTCAAAAAACAGGCTCTCATGACAGAAGGGATTTAAGTATTTGCTTAAATACTTATTTAAATTTAAAAAAATAAATTAAAATAATGGGAGATGCTGCTCTGGTTTTGATTCAAATCAAAAGGGGAGGAGCTGATTATGAATGTAAAGGAGAAAGGTAACAAGCGTGGCAAGGAGCTGGTGGCTTCCCTGTGCTTAGGAAAAGGAGGGACTTCCTGAGAGCAGGAATTCATAAACTCAGGAATTGTAGGTAAAATTTCAGAAATATGTAATCCAAAGTAAATGGACTTAAGTACATAAAGGAAGTCTTGAAAGAAAATACTCCAAAGGAACAAGCATAATTGGTCCAAGAATGGTGAAAGGGTAAGAAGTTTAAAGGAATTCTGGTCACGTGTTTAGCTTTACACTGGCATTTAACTCTAGAAGGAAACATATAGAAAATCAGATAGAAATTGGATTAGCTGTAAATTAATTGTAAATCAATAGCACCAGCACTTGGCTAGAGACAGCAGAGTAATTAGCTGATATTTTATTTCTTCTAAGTTGACATTAATAATGTTTTGTTATTCTTTTATTATTAATTATGACTGTTTTTATTAACTCATTAATATTAATTTAGATATGTATACACTAACAGGAAGCACACTGTCATTTCCAGTTGGTTGTTCCTTGGGGAGGAGAGGCAGCACAAGATGTTACCCAGAAGATACAAGTGTTTTCTGCATCCATAATAATTTAAAAGTAAGCAGTTGGTAACTAATCCAATACTGGGTAAGGTTTCACTCTAGAACAAAAGTAAAATAAATTCGAGAACCCTTAAGTGGGCTGGGTGTTTTAAATAATTTGAACTCGACAAAAATCATCCATAAGTGCCTAAAGATCTTGTTGAAGAAAGTTCAGAAAAAATGAGGTACTCTCTGAGAATGTGTAGACATCGAATTTAATACTGGCTGCATGAAAACTGCAAATACAGCACTTACCTTGGAAAGTAAAGAGCTGTAAAATTCTAGTTAAGCTAAAGTGTTCTAGACCAAAGAAATAATTAAAGAAACCATCCGTAGACATTTGGAAGAAAACAAAAGTATGAGCAATGTGTTTTTTCAAGGAAGGTTCATATCAAGCTCATCAAATTTCCTTGTACAATGAAAAACTCATTCTAGATGAGTGAAGCAAAAGATAAGATAGGTTAACTCTGAGACAATTTGAATTATATTAATGACAAGCAAGCTGGGAAGATGTAATCTTGCTGAAACTGTTATGCCCACGTATAGGACAGTATTGGAAGCCAAAGAGAAGGTATCAATATGTTGAGTGAAATCTTCAGTACCAGGGAAAATTACAGTGATTAAGCAGAGAACTGTAGTATTAAGCTTGCCATAGATAAGGAGCTGAAAGAGACTTCAGGGAAAAAAATGGTTTCAGGTAAAGATTCAAAGAAATTGTGAAATATTGGTGAAATCATCCAAATGACTGTTCAAAATGCACTGGAAACAGTACAGATGAGCACCAGGAGCAAATAATTGTCTGAATCTAGGACAGGAACAACTGGATAGGTGGCTGGTATTAAAAAAAAAAGAAGGAAAAAAAAAAGAAAAAAAGAATAGAGATTCAAAATGAACATGACCCTAAAGTGTTACAACGTTGGGAGAAGACCACCTCAACTGAGATGTACAAATAAGAGTGTGGCCTCCAAGATACAATAATCCAGGTACTCTGTTCAGAAGGGGCAGACAATGTCTGATGTTGGGCTCTGCCTTTGAAGCAGTGTATACATGACTGGAAGGAGTTTACAGGAGCAAGGATTTATCAGAGGGCTACAAACAAAGATGTATGGGGATAGGAAAACTTATTTGGGATTCATTATCTGGAGACAGACAAGGCTGAGCATGGAGGCAGGTTAACAGCCTTCTAGGTATTGTAAGTGTTAGTCCCAAAGTGTAAGGTAGAATCTGTAGTGAATAGGGCAAGAAATGATCAGCCTAAATCGGCATGAAAGTTTCTGGCTTAACATTGATATAAACTTTTTAACAGGAATGATTGTGAAGTATTTGGGCAGATTGCCTGAGTAAACTGTGAAACTGCAGTCAGTGGTGGTGTTTAGAAACAAGACATAACAGGTATTTTTCTCCTCAGCCTTTTCATTCTTGTGCCCAGACAGACCCTGCCTTACAGCTTGATCATATTTTTTAAGTTGTAACCACAGAAAGAAATTCTCTACAATAAATTCTGTAAGAGTTGTGGATGCTTAGGTGCAAAATACAATAGAAAGCAAAGTGGGGAAATACAAGGAAACTAAATGAGGATAAATATTGAGGTTGCTGCATATTTTTCTAACACTTTTAACGCCCAAAGACTAAAGTAGAGAGGATCTGTAACATCACTGCAGTGAGAGTCCAAGAAAAGAAATGAAGTTGAGAGAGATTTTTTTTTTCCTTAGGGACTGAGGTGTAAGCAACTGATATTTGTCTGCAAATATGCTCTGTGGCAGAAAGACTTGAAAACATAAGATGAAATTATTAGATATTGTACTTTCTGATTTTTCTCAAAGGACATGACACCACCTCCAGTACTAAGCCTCCAGCTGTCACACCTGCATTTGCTATGGCTGTCTCTCCCTTAGCACTCAAATCCATGCTCTCAACTCTTGCAGTCTCTGCTTCTCTCCCCAGTTTTTGGCCAGAGTTGAGTAGCTTTGTTGTTGCCTCTTGAATAACTTCCTCCTCAATGCTGTAAATGCTGTAGATCTTACTCAGTGTTGGATGAAAGCAAAGATCAAAACTCAAATTCTTTTGAAGAATTTCATGCTAGGCTTGTCTGTACTCTCTATTGTGACACATGACAGAGCCAATGCCCATTTGAGGGCGTATTTATGAGAATTCTCACCACATCAAGAGGATAATTGAATTCAAAGGATGTTTCCGCCCACTGCTTCCTATGACCCATCCACAAGCAGGAGTGATCAGGACAGAGATTTTTGCCTGTGTTTGTACAACTTGAGAGTGCATAGATTATAGATTATATATTATACATCACTAAGAATTTGAAAATCCTAGTACCTCAACTTGATCTGTAAGCTAGGATTTTCTCACTTGTTTTATATATAATGTATTAAAATCTGTCTTGTGATATAACTAACAGATAAATCTTGTACTGATTTCTGTCATGTCTGTCAGATACCTCTCTAGTAACAGCTGTACTTATAGGTGTGCGTAAATATTATGAGTAGCAGATGTTTTCCTGAAAAGCCTCTTTCTGGAAAGGTGCCTTCAGTGCACAGTAACTTCTGCAGAAGTGTTTCATTCCACTTTGATTATAGAACGATGACAGAGAAATTGTGGCAATGAAATAAACATCTTAATGTCGTAGATAAATGTAATCAAAGATGCTAAGGATGCATATTTGTAGCTGCTTCCATATCATTACTTATTAAATATCAGGCATAATCTTGTTCATGGGATTAGCTTTGAATTTATTACAATTTATCAATTTTAGTCAGTTCTAATGAAAACCCCAGTGCTAAACAACGTCACATCAATAATTTAATCGAAATCATTCCCTATTATATGTTTATATTTTAGTTCTAGTATTTAATATCTAGGTATGCTTCATCTGTAAAGAGTGGGACACAAGGTACATGCAATTTAAGGCCAGTGCATCTGAGGTGCTTCTGTTGGGGCCTGGAAAGGGCAGGTAATGCACAGGATGCAGATTCAGTTGCAAAGTACTGAAACCAATCTTTGCTTTACCAACTTTCTCTTGACATGCTCTACAAAGCATAGAAATAATTACAGATATTTTCTTTTATCCATGTGACTAATTTTGGTTGGTTTAGACTTGACATCCCTGCTTTTTATTTCAAAGAAGAATCAGAAGATTGAAAGAAAAAAGAAGTAAGTTTTGAATGAATATGAAACAATAGTGATTTATACTGTTCTGGTTTTTTTTTTCCCCCTGGCTCTGATTTTAACATTTTTTCCTGATGTTCTGACTAGCAAAATGCCACTACCAGTTTGAAGAGAGACAAACTCATTCCGTTATGACACAGCAGCTATGACAACCTCTTTTATTGTTGCTTAATGGTATGTTCAAGAATGTCAAAACAGCTTCCAAATATTTCTGGTTTTGCTGTCTCAGGGACATGAAAACAGCAGCTTCACTTATATTGAAATATTATTCAGAACAGCTTAATACTTTGAGAGCATTTCTTGGCATCTGTGTGTTTGCCCATATTTCTAGTCATAAATTGTCCACTAGTCTTAAAAAAGTTAGACTCTGAGACAGAAAAGTAAGCTATACTCAATAAAACAGAAAAACAGAAGTGCTGATTAATTGAATGTGGAGACTAAATTCTTGGTGGTGACCATTTAAATCTTCATTTCTCATTCACAAAAATCAGAGAATTGTCCAGTTCATCATGACCTGTGGTTTCCATTTGAAATGACTGTGCATGGTTGCCTGCTTTGATATAAAATAACTTCTGAATGATTTTTGGGAAAGTGGTGCCAAATCATAAAAATCACCATAATAAATGACATGCTTATCAGCAAACTTCAGCAGTCAGAAGAAGGAATTTGCCAGACACATTAGATGAAAGAGTTTTAAAAGATTAGGCAAAATTATTATATGCTTTCTTATATGTACAGTTTAGGAAAAATATAATAAATTATTGGGTCATAGAAAAACTCACATTGGAAGAGAATTTAGGATGCCTGTATGCCAACCTCCTGCCCAAATCAGGAGGGTCAGACCAGATTGCTGAAGGCGTTGAGCAGGCCCATTGGGTTTGACTCCCCCACGCCCAGCATGGAGTCACACAGCCTCTGGGTCATCTGCTCCAGGGCCTGACCACCCTCAGGGGGAAAATTCCAGAGGTCTGAACCTCTCCTCCTTCAACTTCTGCCCAGAGTGTCTCATCTGCCCACCAAGCACAGCAGTGAAGAGCCTGGCATTCTACATTTGATAGCCTCCTCACGGCCACTGGCTGGGAGCTGCTCTCATCACCCTCCAAAGCCTTCCCTTCTCCAGACTGAACCAGCCCAGCTCCCTCAGCCCCTCTGCAAGGACATGCTCTTGCAGAGACCATCTCTGTCTCTCAGCTGCACTCACTCCACTGTGCCAATCTCTTGTGTTGGGGCTGCCAAAATATACAATATATCTCAAACTCATAAAATTATTTCTGTCTTCATCTTCCCCACTGTAGAAGAGCAGCTCATGAAGTGACAATCTGAAACTTTCAAAAGGCAAATCAGGTCCCAGGTGGAATACCACAGGTCTTGATTCTTGATCTAATGATTTTCTCCTACTCCCATACAGATGTTGCTTTTCCAGTTCTTAGATTCACACAAAACTGTTTCCCATTCCTCAGGCTTGTATGACAAATCAGTTCAGATTGCTGTCTACCAGAGGAGCAAATGTGCATTTTCATTTTTCTTTTCTTTAACCTGCACATCTGTTTGCTGATCCAAATAGAAGTCTTGCTCTGCATCAATTAACCTTGAGAATGGCAAATACAGCAGTGGCCAAACCACACTGCTTTGCTTCCAGATGATCTGAAGGCTAATAGGACCTTTATCCTGCTGCCAGAACTCCCTGTTCAGTATCATACTGTTGGCCTGACTTCTGCTGCCTTTATCGGTGGTGGAGGGTAGAAGGAAAGAAAATTAATTTGATCAAAATTTATTTAATCAGAAGAAAAAATTAGTAGAAGTAACACAATTGTGACAGTTTCAACATAAGAGCAATCCAAGTTTCTTCACTTCTTAGGTGCAGTGCTTCCAAAATGTGCTTACTTCAGAGCATATTCTTTACTTCTTTGGTGTTTCAAAGTCAGGAAAAAATCTCCAGAACAAGTGTAAAGCTTCTAATTGCATTGGCTGCTCTATGAAATGACAAGCACACTGAGTTTCTGTAGCTGTACAGGCCACACTTGACCCTGACCTGCTGAGGTTGCTGGACACACGCTGCCTGGACTTGCATTCCACAACCATGGAAAGGAGGACGTGCCTTCAATATCCCAACCTTTCATCAGGAAAGGGCAAGTAGATTGCAATGTGCATTGTGGGAAAGAGAGCCAGGGAAATCTCTGGAATCAATGGGACCTGAGAGAACCCAAAATTTCACCTGTTTGGGAAGGGGCTGGGTACACCACAAGGCTCTGTCACAGCACTGACTCCTCCAGGCCATCTCTAGCCATCTTAATTTGGCCCTCTGGATTACAAATACCCTCAAGAGAGGTTGACTTTGGTAAGTGAAGATAAAGGCAAGACAGTCTAGTCCACTGATTTCATTGTTGTCTTTTTAAGCTGCAGAGGACCATTATTTTCTACTGATCTTATTTTCTGAATAGCCATGAGGGAGGAAAGCTGACTGAGAACTGTGGTGCTGGTCTGAGGGGTGAGAGATGACCACTCTTTGGCAAGCTGAACCTGAACCTTTTCACACTCTTCTATGGCCACCATCAGTAACGATTTGTAACCTGCTTTCTTTTCAAAGCACACCAGAAATATCATGGCTGCATGGAGAGCTCGGTGCACACCCCACAGCTGACTGAGGTGGCTGCAAGCCCACTGTCCATAGCTCTACAATAAAGAGGTTTCTTTTCTTGGCCCCCACAAAGAATATCTTAACCTGCAAGATTTTCCTGATTTGGATGCATTTACAGTCATAGAAGTGGAAAAGAAATTCTTTTAATAGAGAAAGGGGAGTATTATTTCACTGAGGTGCAAATCATGAAAAGCCTTTAATCCCTGCTGAAATTTAGTGATGATAATTGTGGCATGAACAAGGGAAGTGGCTCTTTCTTTTAAATAGCTGTGGAAGAACAACTTTCTGCATATGCCAGCAGTTTACAGCTGATATCTTTTTATTAGCATACTGGTATAGGTGCATTTCCTCCCCACCCCAAAATTGTCTATGACTAGAAATTTAAATCTGAACTTTCTTCCATTCACACAGAGATTTTCACAGGATCTTGAGCTTGCACTCCCACCTAAATCCCATTTTTATCTGGTACACTGCTCTGGAGAGAGGCTGAGCTGAAGAATGTGCTGTGAGGAGGAGATTCAGGACTGCCATTCCTTGGATTTAAATTATGAATAATCATGATCCACACACTGCCAATCATGTAAGTGGCTTTTGTATTCTCACTAGAAAATCTGTTTTTTCTGTGCCTTCTTATACTTGTGTATTTTATATTCACATTGTCACTTGACCATACCACTTAGCAAATGATGCATTAACCCAGCTGTCCCCAAAGCTGTGGCTTGAAGGAAAGAAGCAAGAGGGGGAGATCAGTGACCAAACTGTGTTTCCATGCAGCTCTGGGGTGAGGCTGCCCTGGACTCCTGGTGTGGAGGGGGAGTGTGGGAACTTTGATTTCCACATCCTACAAGTGAAGTAGAGGTTAGGACATGCACCCAGGCCCATACTGGCACAGAACAGAGTCATGGCCAGGTTGAACATAACTCACAAGTGAGTTGGAGTCCTGAGAATCTGAGAGCAGGAACCCTTCTCACCCAAGCTGAGATGATGTCTAGAGTTAGGAAATAAAGGGTATGTGATGGTCTGCAGTAAAATAATTTTCAGGTTCTGTTTTGGGTGCATGCTAATCAGTGAGGCATTGGAACAGCAAGAGCATATCCTGAGCCTAGGAGATGGACCTTTGTCTAAATCCAATCCAGAGTCAGATCAGAACACTGCACCCTTGACCCTGCTTCATGTACCTGGCTGAATATGGTTCTCAAGTGAGAAAATGAAAGAATGAGAAAATGAAGGAACTGTGGAAAAGAAATGTCAGCATTTCTTGGGGAATACATGCCTAATAGTATATAAGAGGTTAGTGTTCTTTTAGTTTCAACAGTCCTTGATGGCTTTTCCTTTGTTAGGTTAAGAAGTGAATATAGGTTTTTCCCAGTTCCCTTTAACTGATTCAAGTGCCTTGTGGGTTGTATAAAAGATCAGGAGTACTAAGTTCCAGGTCATAGTTAAATACTGCTCTGGTTCTAGTTATATTCTTCCATATTCTATCAGCAGGAAAATTTATCCCAGAAGAGAACAAACAGAAACATGGCAGAAAGAACTTGTTTACTGTCTGGTATGCACCTTGCTNTTTTTTTTTTTTTTTTTAAATGATATGCTATAGACTGACACCACTTTGAACATGTTTTCCCATCACTGTTCTACCAGCTCTAAAAACTGCTTTTGTTTAGATACTGTTATTATCTGCTAGACACTGATAGGAATGTGGAGTCACTCACTGAGAAAGGGAAACATGGTTCTCATTCAGAAGGAATGCAGCTTCAGCCATGCAGTTTACAGCTCAGTTGTATTTGAAGCTGAGCCGTGGGATCTTGTGGCAGTAAAAATCATTGTGATTTATAGGAAAATGTCACTCTGGCTGTCTTCTCTATAAAATCTTTTTTACTACTCTTGTTGAATATAAATCAGAATTATTTGCCCAACAATATCATAGTTTTGGCAAAATGTTGTGAAGACAAAAAATAATCATGTTTGAATTGTCTTGGCTTTATTCTACAGAGAGATATTACTGGAATTTTTTGCCTTGCCAAGATCAATATCCTTGTCCTTAAAAATAGGTGTGTGCAACTGTATGTCTAAATTGATATCCAAACTAATTTAAGGATGTTTACCATGAAGTTTACCTTCAAACTGCAGTCACAGTAGATCTAACTGCTTGAAATGAAGGTGACATTTCAAAATCTCACTCTGACCGTATTTGTAGCACTAGACTTCAAAGTCTTTGGGGTATTCTTTCTCCTTCCTGGGTGAAATCTGATCTGTCTCAGTATATTTGACTCTTAACAAACTTCACCCAGGAATTTTAGTAGGAGGTCAGCCTCTCTTCCCACACTGTCAATTCTAAGTTCAATTTCTAAGGAAAAATACTTGTGTGGCAAGAAGTAAATGATCAATTAATTGTTTGTCACAGTCCAGTTTATGCCTCTGCAGTGAAGCCAGTAGGGGAATGGATGAGAGTTAAGGGAAGGTAAAGGAGGTCAGGAGAAAATAAGAGAGGTGATATTTAAGGCTAGACCTGAGACACCTCTTTCAAAGCCAGTGCTAGCCAGGAATTGCCAGCCAGCAGCATTTTAGCCATGTGGGGTTCATGGGTGTTTTTATTGTGGTTTCCTGAATTTGGCTGAGAACAGGGGACAGATGCTGCAGGGACAGTATCTACAGTTTGCCCTAAGACCCAAGCAAAGTCCCAGCTCTGGCTCATTCCTGAGTGGAGCAGAAAGATTCATGGAGGCCCAGGGACACCTCTCACTATTAGATGTTTGTGG
This sequence comes from Cyanoderma ruficeps, assembly GCA_008694505.1. NCBI lineage: Eukaryota > Metazoa > Chordata > Aves > Passeriformes > Timaliidae > Cyanoderma > Cyanoderma ruficeps. Next base: position 16,982,950 of record VZDJ01000346.1, on the reverse strand, counting down.
AGTCCTCTGGGGATGGTGGATCTTGGCCAAATAAAGATAGAGGAGAAAAGGGGTTAACTTCTCTTGCACCATACAGGAGATTGGGTTAGACAGAAATTGTAACCCTCCTTTCTGGCCTTTATGGGTTCACAAAAAACCCATGAATTTATGGGTTCACAAAATCTTCCCTGTATTTAAAAGACCTCTACTGCTGGTAGATGAACATCTGTGCATCTCTTCTGTTCAAAATTAGCTGTAGAGCAGCTGGAACAGGCAGCACCCTCCTAACCCATAAATTATTCAGCATACCCAGTACAGAGTGGTGCCCTGGTCAGAGGTACCAGCCAGAGATGCTCAAACCACAGAAGAGCTTGTGCATGCAGTGAAGGGCAGAAAAGACTCATCTGCCCTACACAGCCAATTCTTTTTTGCTTAGATGCCCACATCTCAAAAAATATTGACCAGTATTGTACAGGTGTATAGAGGGCAAAATAATCCACCCCTTGCTTCTGTATCAATGTCAAAAAATTTCTAAAAAGTGAGGTATAAGGAGCAGCCCACGGCTGGGCATAACTCATTCTAAGGCTTTGTTCTTCGGTGAAAAATGTGTCATGTAGGGCAAAGTAGCTGAAATAGTGATCCACGGGTAGCTCACAAATGAATAAAAAAATATTTCTATGTAAAGTAATAAATAAAAATGGGCTGCAGGAAGATTTAATCAGAAATGGGTACTGACTGTATAAGCCAGAACTGATATGGACTTCAGCAGCAGTATATAATATATTTAGTATTCAGAAATGTGAATATATGTTGGTAAGAAGCCCTGATATACTTTTGCTCCTTTCTATTTTCTGTGTATGAAAAGTGCAGATATATCTCTGTGAAGAGTCATTATGGCATTTCTGAAGTATCCTGGTCCACTTTCACCACTCTGCTGAGTATTCAGGATTAGGTGATACAGATTTCTGACTTCTGAATTAGAGGTATATTTTGTAATAAGTTATATTTCTGCTTTAGTCTTCCCACTTGTGCAGTGGAGGTAAAGCTATCCACTTTCTTTCTTCAAGGAAGGTCTGGTAGGATTAAAATATTTATTTAGGATTTTTAAAATGGAAAATATGAGACAGGCACAAATTGAATTTATTGTAAATGTGCATTTGTTGCCTTACATGCACAGTGAAAGGTGTTTCCCTTTGTCTCTATTATGAGAAGATTGCGACAGCCCAGAACATTCAGGAAAGCAATCCCAGATGTAGACTACACCCACATTTTTCTGAAGCTTTTGGTGATAAGCACTCAGTCTGCATACTACAGGAATAAGCATGTACTGGTTCACAAAGAAAATGAAGATACAACAATTTAAATCAAGTGGTGCTGAATTGTGTCTATCCCCCTCTAGCTATTTTCTGCAATATAAAAAACCCCTCAATATTTTTATTTCTTCCTACACAAGACAATAGGCTTTCATTTCTCTTTCTTCTATTATGCCAATGAGTCAGGGGTGTCAATATGATATCTTTCAAAGACACTTCAGTAGGTTCAGATATCAAAAATCAAAGTGAGAAAGAAATTGGAACAAAACTCATATTGAAAATTGAATCATAAAGAGAAGTTTAAGGAATAAAACTGTTAAAAACCTGGAGGTTATAGCTAGCTACTGTATTTTTCTGTATACACAGTTTGTTAGCCAATACTTCTGGCAGAAAGAGAAGCAGAAATATGGAAAATTATTATAATATGGAAAAATACTACAAGAATTCACTGAGTCTTTCAGACACAGGCTCATGCTCAAATTTGCAGTGTGAAACACAGTAGATTAATGTGAGCACAAAACTTTGAAGTTTTGGCCTATAAAGTCCAGCTTTTCAAACAGAGAGTTTTAAGTCTCCAGGCAAGCAGATCTCACTGTAGTACTTCTAAGATTCTGACATTAGGAATGTATATTTATTTAGCAATTAATTTCAGGATTTGGGAAGAAAATGTTACTCATCAAAATGCAGAAACTCTTCACCATAGCTTAAAATGCATCTTGCTTTCTCCATAACTGTCCTAGCTTTCAAGCCTTGTCACTTAAAAAGCCATGTGAAATCAGTATAACAGTGCTTTTGCAATTACTGAGCCCTCATTCTACCAGTGGATAACCAGGTGCAAAGTTCTTGTAGTCAGTCACAGCCTTATCTGAGCGCCTCTTTGCTCCCGTTTTCGTCCTGGGCATTTTTTAGTCTGTGTTTGACATAGAGTTGCAGTCCTTATGTTTTAAACTTCTCCAAGTAGCACAGCCAGACACTGGCTCTACGTTGTGGCTGCTGGTGCAATACAGAACTTCTCTTTCTTCCTTCTGAGGATAGAAATCCCAAGAGAGACGCATTTGCAGGAGCAATGTCTATCAAGTCTAACTCTGTAGAGGAATGTGATAGCAGAAACAAATGAATTTAGCAAAATTACTACTTTGACTAGTAAAAGAAATGTGCATATTCAGATAAAATAATAAATGCACAGGTGCCATCGCCAGTCTTGTTTCTTTACTTTTGGAGAGTGCTCTGGGATTTTGAACAAACAGACATTACAGAACTTAGAGTTCCTCCCTTTCCCAATGTCTGCTATAAATGGATTTTCTGGTAACCTCTACCTAGGTGCAAAAGGTCAGATGAAGGTTATTTTGGAATAGTTCCTCTCATGCCTATGTTGACATTATAACTAAGCTATCCTGTCTTGAAACAAGCCTGTGCTTCCAGGAGCTACAAATGCATATGTACATGTATAGATGCACATATTTACATTCATATCTATTTACACTGCTTTTGTTTGGTCCGGATTAATGAGACACAGAAAACCTGAATAGAGACTTCACACTTTAGCACTGAGTGTCAAGTTTTCCTAGGAAAGATTTCTTCACTTATTCTCTTCTGTGGGTGACTTTTCTGGCTGTCAGCCATGTGGTGTCACTGCAGGGAGAAATGCATAGAGGAAGAGTGTGCCAAAGGCTGAAAGCAGAGCAAACAGCCAGGAACTCTTCCACTTTACCAAATACAATGAATTATCTCAGAAAGAACTCTGAAATATTCCTGAGGACAATTAATGTGGCCTTAAGGCCTCTTGTGCACAACAGAATAGATGCAACCAATGGGTCTGTGGTTACTCACAACCTTAAGTGCTTCATATTTAAGGAAAAGATAGCAGAAACAGTGATAATGTAGACTGATAAGATGGTGCCTGATATTTGTAGAGTTGTAACAGAATTTGGTTTACTTGCACATGACACTAGGATCTTCCAGCTAACATTGAATCAGATATGAAGAGACAGATCAAATAGGAAACAATTATTTCTGCCCAAAGTGCTAAGAAAGAAGAGAAACCATTGTAATCCCCTGGCTCTGTCCAGGTTTAGAAATGGCTAATAAATATTGGTGAGCACCACATATATTTTTTGCTTAACCTTCTGGTGGCCACATAATTGAATTGCTTTTAGCTGTCCTGGCATTCCTTACAGGGCAGGGTACACATAGGCTCTGCCATTAAAAATAGCCCTATGAGAAAGAAAATAGCATTTTGGAATCTGAACTGAAAGAAAAATACATGGCTTTTGCCATAAGTTGACATAATTTGTCTGTCTTATTAATCTTCATAAATCAAGTTTCACAAATAGATTCACAACATGATTCTGCTGGTGGAGGGAGTCTGACGTATAGCTGATAAGCATCCAATCTAGAGACCTGTGCTTTCAGTGCTTTCTTAATTACAGGCTCAGTTTTTCATGCCTCCAATTAGATGAGCTGCACCTGAAAGGAGTTTTCCCAGTGCTGAGGTCACATCAGTGGGGAGAGCATGACTTCAGCGGTACCTGCAGAAATCCCCATGCTCAGCCACACCTACATCTGCTTTTCACTCCACATGGGATGGAATTGCAAAACACATTACCTGGTGTGTTCAGAGGCCAGACACAAAAATGGGAGGAAGATTCTGCAAAGATGAAGACAGAAAACTCTGCAAATCCCAGTTCTGTCTCAAGGCAGGCTATGAGATGGCCCAATAACTTCACTTTGCCTGAGGATCCCAAAACAGGAGCCATTTTCTCAAGCTCTTATAGGTACATACCAAGCTTATTCAGCTGTTGTGACCTTCCTTCATGGCCCAAAACCCTGGAAACAGGACTGAGACCGTACCTACTGTCACAGATCTTTTACCATCAAAGCAAGAGCTGAGAGGACTGGGAGGACTGGTTGTACCTCCTCTGCTCTCTCATCCATTGTGTACTGCTGGAATCTGGAGAAACAGTACAGGCAAGAGTCTGTGTAATTTATGCTCCTGTATGCCCCTGCAGACTCTCAAAAGGAGCAGTCACGATATAATCTGCAGTTAAAATGCCATCTTAGAGATACTTGTTGAGAGTTCTCATGTGCTGCTGTGTCACTTGATTTATTTCTACCACCAATTCAAACGGAGTGCTGGGCTGCTTTCCTGTCTCTATTTGGATTTTAATCCTCTCTGGATCCTACTGAAATAATCTCTGCCAGAGACAACTTATCGCTAGGTATTACTGAAATGCTCCCAAGGAGCACATTTATTTCTTTCTTATTCTTGGCCAAGACCAGGTCATAAGAAATGGGAGGAATTTTAAAGAAAATTCACATAAGTGGATGCCAAAATACTCCTCCTTTTGCCCCAAAATTTCATCTTTTCATCTTCTAAGGGGTGCAAGCCAAGCATGGCTTGCTTTGCCTGTATCTATGGTCTATTTTCCAGGAACAAAACATGAAGTGATATACTTTGTGCAGGCAAGATCACCTCACTGTTTGGGAACAGAACTGGGAGAGATTTCAGGTGTTGTGGATGGCTGAATACACTCTTCAGTCTCCCAAACATCCTAGGTAAAAGCAGATGGTTTTACTGGAAATTTGCTTGTTTAAGATGTTGGCATTAGGCTTCTGCAGACTTGAGGTTTTATATAGATTTAGCTATAGATATAAAATAAGTGTTACACCTGCTGCATTTTTAAACCCCTTCATAACTACTTCAATTTTCCTGTCTCCTCTGCAAATCTATGGTCAGGAAATCTGTGCAATACCTGAATTTAAGCACTTTTTTTTTGTAGGCAGCTCTCCCAGTGGCTTTTAGCCAGTTCTGACTGCTCAGCAGATCCTTCCTCTAGGGCAGGACCCCAGGGACAGCTGGCAATGGCTCCACCACAACTTATTTCCTCTTCCAGCCTCATCAAGCATCTGGCTTACAGTTGGGAGCTTATATACCTAGTGCTTAACCAGCATCCAGGATAAAGTGTTAAATATTTGTGATGCATGGAGAATGAATATAAAAGTCGGCAAGAAAGGACTGTTAGCAAACCTTCCTTTAGACTAGTGGAAAGAAAAGGGTAAGAGCAAGTGGAAGATTTTCTCAGAGCTGGTATCCCAAAAGACAGCAAGTGTTTGACACAAATTAGTAATTAAGGACTCATACATACTGGAGAAATTTAAAAAAAATGAACGTGGTAGATTCCAGTGTTTCAAATTTTTTTAGAGTTGAATCCCACAGGAATGCTTAGAGTTTTATCTCCTTCAGTATTTTAGCAGGATATACTGTACATGCAATGAACAGAGGTTTGTATTCCTTGTAAGGAGGTGTTGAATTTTTTGAGAAAATTTGTTCTCAGGAAAATAACTATGTGTTTTTATCAAAAACGTGTTTTTCTTTACATGTAGTAAACTAGATTCACTAGAAGCAGTTGACATAACCTATTTTTCCCATCATGTTTTTCAGTTCTTGAGACTCCAGGTTTTGACTATCAAAGGGCAGGAAATTGTGCCAAATTTCCACTATTCAGGATGCCATCTGCTAAAGTCCCCCTGCTTGGAGCAGTTGAGAGGCTCCAGTCCAAGGGTCTGATCTGCACAGGGAGTTGCTGCCCCTTCCAGAACTCCATGGAAAGCAGTAGGACACTCTGTGGTCATAAAGGTTTGTCATCACTTCTGATCTTAGACTTGCATTTCAGATAATCTAAACCTGTGTCAGGCTGTTGTTTAGGAAATTAGCATTATTTCCACAAGAAACTGAAAACAGTGATGCATATACCATATTCAAAATGGCAGGGAACAGGAGCTGCTAACTGTTTTAAAGAAATGTAACCATAAAAATATCATAGTCTTGATTTTTCTGTGGTGTTCCTGTTCTTCCCCAATAAATAAACTAAGCCCTAATGCATATATGTTAGATTTTACTAGAATGCAAGTGTGCATGGAAAAGTATAAACCATTTACTGAAAGAAACTTGAACTTCCTGTGAAATGGAAACAATTTGAGAGCAAAATATTAAGATTATTCTTTTATTATATTCATTGGCCTTAAACTACTTATTTATGGACAGTCAGAAAAGATGGGAGAGGTGTTAGACATATCCCAGCCACAGTATGTATATTTCCATTATTGATGCTAAACCCCAAGCTATTTTAAAGAGGATTGGTGCCTTCAGCTCACCTTCTGCTTTTAATAAAAATACCATTTTCATAGAAAAACTAATAATGGCTTCCTGTCATTCCTCCAGATTTGGATTTTGCTGTAGACTTTGGTATTAGAGTAGGCACGAGGTACAAGGTAAGGCTTCCTAATGATTGCTTTTATGCCTAGCCATGGCATTAAAATCATGCTCCTTTTATATATATATATACACACACACACACATAAAATGTACCATATCCTCTTTAAAGGTTAGGAGAACATTTTATGAGTTATTGATGTGGTGGAGATACACTACATGCACTGTGTATGTTCTCAAGGCCTGTGAAAGCCATGGAAAATTCCAGGCCTATGGAAAGACTGTGGTGTTTCTTGGGGGGAACTGGATCAGGCTCTATATGATTAAAGAAATAGATTAAACATTTCTGTTGCCCTAACTCACTGGATGTCAGCAATATAGAGAATGTCCCTGAGTGATTTTCTTTGGTAAATTTTACTTCTTCATTGGACATCTAACACAAAGTTTCTGAAAGTTGTAGTTACTGCAAGAGATTAAATGCTTATACCTGAAAAAAAATCACCTGATGAAAAATCAAGAGAAAGAAATATTATCATCAGTGATACAATCTGAACTTGACCAGAAAAAGGGAGGAAAATCCCTCAATGGGATAGAATTGGTAAGAGAAATACCCAAAGGATTAGTAAGTTGAAAATGATGTGAATTGCAAAGCACTCTAAGGGAGACAGTAGCACTTAGGGGTGGCTGATTTCCATTACCATCTACACCCAAAGGTGCATCCAACAGTCCCTGGACTGTGCAGAGAGGAACTTACTGTGATGATGTTGCATTTTTGAGGCAGCAGAAATACAATTGGTGTGTTGGAGACAGGCAGCCAGTGGGACAGTCAATGGGACACTGAAAGTAAAGGGAAGAGGAGGAAAAGATACAGGCTTTTGAGCCCAGAGGTTGCTGGAGGGCAAATTTTGATGAGGGATAGTTTGCTGCTGTTCTTTATTTCAGTTGTGAATTTAGTGAAAGGACGTTTTAAAAAAACAAACCCTATTGTAAATAAATACAACTTTTTTTTTTTTCCCCCAAGCGCAAACTTGAACCTCATTTAACTGTTTCTCATTCTAATGGAAATGACCTTTGATGGAGTCAAATATTAGCTAAGCACTCAGATTTAAAAAAAAAAATGTGTAAACTTCTTAGGAACAGGAATAGGATGGAGGATGGAACCTTACTGAAAAATAAACTCTAAATTATAGCCTCTTGTCATAAACCTATTTTCCTGGATGATTTGCTTCATAGTATCCACTAAAGGCATTAGCAAATGCCAAGGACTTCATCAGAAGTTATTGGATTTGTGTCCTGCTGTCACTTGTCTTGAAAGCCACTTGATGTGGCTTCTTTGCCACATTATCCACTGTGGCACCTTTTTCACCATCCCTCCAGAATATTGCTCTTGACCAAATAGCAAATCCTGGTCCTGTTCCTGTTCTAGGTCAGACTCAGCTGCCCATGGGGACACCCACGAGTGCTGTGAGGATACCCTGGGGGAGTCACTGCTCCTCTGGAGAATGGGCTCAGTTTGTGTGAAAAGGTCTGGTGTGTGAGCATATGGCCTCTCTAAGTATTAAGTCTTGTCAGCCAAACTAAGAAGCCATGAAATACAAGGTGATTTCAGCAAAGGCTAAATGGGGATGGAATAATGCTGGAACTGGGAGTTGGTTTTGTTCTGACTTGTGTGCAGAGCTGTTGGTGTAAGCCCCAGCATGAGCACTTGGCAAGGAAATTGTACAAAAATTACTTGCCAGAGGCTTGCAGCTTATGCCTGTATACATTTCTGTGGTGAAATTTCACGCCTGCTGGCCAAGCCAACTTGTACTTGGCACTTCATGGGAAGACTCCTCACAAAGGCGTGCCTGTAGCCTTCCTCAGACGCCAGTGCTGGAGCTTTTTCCATTGGCATCCCAGTTCTGCTTTTTATTCTGGGACACTCAGTGCCTTGGAGCATCCCAGAGTCAAATTCATAACCAAAAATGTCTTTTTGGTATTCCACAGCAGTGTGATTTTGCATGAGTTTCCATCATAGAAAATGTTGTGGTTTAACCCCAGGCAGCCGCTCACTCAGCCCCCCACCAGTGAGACTGGGTAGAGCACTGGAAGAGTAAAAGCCAGAACACTCATGGGTTCACATAAATATAGAACAGAATAGAATAGANAGAATAGAATAGAATAGAATAGAATTGATATAACAGGGAGAGCAAAAACTGTGCACACAAGCAAAGCAAAAGAAGGAATCCATTTGCCCCTTCCCATGGGCAGGCAGGTGTTCAGCCATCCCCAGGGAAGCAGGTCTCCATCCCACATAACAGTGACCTGAGAAGACAAATGCCATCACTCTGAAATTCCCCAATTCCTTCTTCTTCCCCCAGCTTTATATGCCCTAAATTATGGAATAGCCCTTGGGTCAGTTGGGATCAGCTGTCCCAGCTTTGCCCCCTCCCAGCTGTGCTTGTGCACCCCCAGCCTCCTCTCTGGTGGAGTGAGGAGCACAAAAGGCCTTGGGTCTGTGTAAGCACTGCTCAGCAATAACAAAATAATCTCTGCATTATCAACGCAGTGTTCTGCCCAAATCCAAAACACAGCCCCATAGCAGCCACTGTGAGGAAAATTAACTACCCCAGCCAAAACCAGCACATAAGTGCTGAGCCTTAGAGCAGAAAAAATGTTAAGAAACTCCCTGTGGAAATATATTTTTCTAATCCTGTTTTCTTCTCATGACTTCTGATTAAGCTAGATGAGGAGATGCTTTGGAAAAGCCAGAATGTATTAATGATCTGTATGCCTAATTTTTGTCCCTAATAATGAATATTTCCCCCTGAATTATCTAAAGGCTGACTGTACAATGGGAATTTTGCTCAAATAAAAATCACAAAAGAATAGCTGGGGTCTGCAAAAGAGCAATGTTGTTTCAGGGGGTAGAGCATAGCATTCTATGAAGAGAGCTTCTTCTCATCCCCTGTAAGGGAACATGTAGACATCCTCCAAGATAGTCCTTTGGCATTTCATTCTCTGACTCCTAATGAGACAATAAAGAGAGCCCTTCTGCAGAGCAAAAGGCATGTGTGAGGTCAGTATATAGAGCAGTAAGTCTTTATTAATGCAGTAAGGTGAATAAATAGTTTGTGCCTTGCTAAATAGTGCAGGACTTCTCACAGCAAGTCTTACAACTCACTGCAGTCAGATTCTGAGTTGTGATCTTGTTTGCCTTGGAAGAATTGTTCCAAATAATGGCTGTCTGCAGGCACATACCACAGATTGTCCCACATGGTGATGTAATTCTCTGACAGTGAGTTCTGCAACAGCTTGAGGGAATAATTCACCTTATTTAGCACTGGTCTCTGATCCAGGTCTTCCAGTGTAGCACAAAACCACATGACATTCAAAAGCTAGACCAGATGCCAAAAGGAAGAGCAAAACAAGGTATTTCCTACTAAGCTGCACCTCAGCATCATGGCTGGGTGTGGGTGAGGGGACCTGTATGGAGCAATCTATGCGCAGTCCTTGCCTGCAAGCACGGGGTGATGAGGGTGAAGCACTGTGGTGATTGCAGCACCCTGTGCTGTGGGAACTCCCCTTGAGATTAAAGTGAAATACTGTTCAGGACTGTTCAAATTAGGAACAGAAAGGGAAGCACAGGTAGCAGATACTGCCTTTTAGACATTTCATGGGTGCTTCCTCATCTCTTGCACCCCTTTCCAGTGTATTTTGTCACATTGTACCTTTAAAAAGAAGTGACGATTAGCTATGGGCACCACAGTGTCTCCACTGGGACACTTTACCTGTCTTCTCATTCTGAATCCAGTTAGGAGACTCCAGTTTAGGCACTGATCATCCATATTTATGTATGGCAAGAGTGGTCATAATTTTGGCCTCTGTGGAGTTGGCCCTTCATGACTTAAAAAGACAAAGGGATTTTTAGCCTTTCATATCCTATACATGGTTTGAAAAATTAGCTCATGTGGCATGTTGCTATAGCTGATTCACTACATTTCCTTGTCAAAGTTTTCTGTTTTTCTATGAATAAAAGTTGTGAAGGACTACTTGAAAGCTGAAGTACAGTTTGCCCACCAAGTGGCAGCACAGCTTTCTTCCAGCATCCTAGAAAAAAGCAGCAGTAAATCTCAGGCTAAGTGTCATATGAGGTAAGAGAATCTATCTGACATAATTTCTTTCTTAGAAACTTTCAGTGTTTAAAGTGTTTAGACTTTGGCCTTTCACCAAAATCCACAATTCCTAACACAAAATTAGAATATATCTAAAAAAGAGGTCCCTTTCCAGTAATGACACAAACAGAAATTAATACAGTGAGAGGAAAAAATCTCCCACTGTTCAGGATAGATTAGACAGAATATTTCCCTTTCAAACTTATGGAGCACTAGGGATTTGATCTTAGAGAAAGGATTATTTTCCAGTTATAATTCTCAGACCCGAGTTCTGCTCTTCTCACAACATATTATTTCCCAGAAGTCACATTTTTCCTATTTTTTCTTGCTTTCTTTGATACAGAACAAGATGAAACCAGAAGTCTGAAGAGGACAACAAAACTAAGACACTTAGCTCTAAAGAAAGTCCTTTTTCCTTTTCTGCACTTAGCAAAATATAGTAATTTACCAAATCTGTTATAAATACAGCATTTTTACCCAGGCAAATTCTAGCAATGTTGACCATCATCCTGTTTGGCTGAATTTTACCATATCATTTTAGGCCACTGATTATAAAAGAATTTGCTCCTGCAAAATAACATGGTGCAGCTTCAGTTCACATTTCCAGCTCATTTGCTTGTGGCTTTCACAGAGAGAGCTGCTTTTCTGTTCTTTGGTGAAGTTTATTATACTGTGGGCAGAACATCAAAGGGGAGTGCTGGAGTGAACTGTAGAGTGAGCCACAAGGGACTCACTAGTACACTGGAACAGTCTAGATTTTTTCAAATGTTAAAGATAGGAAATATTTTAAATCCCTTTTTTCCCCTTTCTGCTGGATGTGCTGCCCAGTACACCCTGCCCATGTCTTGGAGAGAGAGAGCTGCCAGCTCCCTTGGGGACAGGTACTCTCCATGGGGCCAGCAGCCCAGGATGGGACATACAGCAGCATCCTTGGGCTGGCAGCAGCAACCAGGGTGGGGATGTCCAAAATTACCATTGGAAGCAGGTTCACCTGAAACTACATTTGAGGTCAGATGTCAGCACACTGTGTGCTGTCAGAAGAGTGGAAAACCCATCCAGGCTGATAGTGGCTATGGGTACTAGCAATGACGTAAGAGTCCAAGGATTTGACCATCTTCTACAGCTATTAAGATTTTAACGTGTAGCCTGTCAGAGATATTCTATTCAGTGTGTTTAAGGGTCTCTTTTGACAGTGGGAGAGGTGAGTTTAAACCCCTTAGGCGAATGGACCATAAAAAGACCAGTCACTAAGGAGAGCTTTCATCACAGGAGGGTTATATGAAAAGGTGCAAAGGAAAGGAGTTCTTAGACCTTGTTTTTGGTGAAATTCTTCCCACTCTAGCTACAGGCTTTGTTTATGTGTGTTACCAGCACAATAGCATGAGCAAGAAGGTCACTTATCTCCCTTTGGACTTACATGATATTACTGCTAAAGCCAGCAGGCTGGAAAATGGAAATCTTTCCAGGTCTGCCTTGCCTCCTGTTAAAGACAATCCAGGAAGCTGTGCAGCCTCTCTGCTGAGAGTTATAACCCAGAGATATATGGTATCCTGTGGTTACTTGCTACCCTTTACTGGATATTCAAATAAGGAATACTTTCTGAGGGAAGTGTTTATTGTGAACCTCTGAAACACTGCTGCTGAAGTTTGTCCTCTCCACCTGCCCCTATATGCTCATCTCTCTCTCAGAGAGGCACTGGTCTTATTGTCAGTTGTCCCTCACCGTGCTGGTGATTACTAGATAAAGAAAAACAGAGCATAAGGGTTCAAAAGGAACCTGATTAAAGACAGGTTGGATGCTCAGCTAATGCGAGCTGGCAGAGCTAAACAAGCCAAGACGGCTGCTCCACAGCAGCAGGAGAAGAGCTCCTCAGCTTCAGACCTCCAGGAAAATGGTACATATGCTCAAGGAAAAAGGGTACTTTAAAAATGACAAATACTTCCCTCAGTATGAAAAGCAAACCTCAGTCTCATTTACTTCAGAAAAATGGCATTTAGATTGTAATTGAGAAAATATGGTCATAAAAATACAAGCATTTTCCAGCGATGATCATGCAGCCGGAATTTTGTCAAAAAAAAGGCATTGGTGCTTCAGTGTCAGGGGGACTTGTTGGTGTGAAGGCTTTAAAGATGCTATGGTTACAGTAGGAAGAATTGCCTATCATTAAAGAAACATAACACTTTCCTTTGAAAGGCTTTTTCAATTGCTTATGATTTTCCAGATTTTAACCAATTCTCCATGCTGGTTGCTTATTTTCTGCTGAACTGTCTGGGAAGTTTCATCAAAAGTCATTCAATCCTTTCAAAAAGAATAACTGGGAAAACCTGCTTTTGCCTATAGTGAAAAAATAATCCTGTATCCATATTACCAAGCAGCTGCATGCTAACAAGGGAAAGGCAGGGACCTGACCACCTTTGAGGCCCCTCACCCAACACGCAGAACTAGTGGCATGTCCAGCAGCAGAATGTAACTCCTAGATTATTTGAAGTTCTACAGCCCTGCTCAAGTCACTTGGAGCATGACATCCCTGCCTTGTGTCTTAACACAAATGATGAGTCAGTTAAAGCCTAACAACAGGGAAGATTAAAACAAGACACAAGGACTGTGAAAAGAGGTGGGGATGAAACATCAGCAAGGCATATGGGACCTGAAAACACTACACAGAGGAGACTGAGACTGTATTAAAAGAAAAAAAAAAGAGATGGAGGAGAGACAATGGCTGAACCAAGTGGGATGAGGAAGCGTGACTGTGTTTGCATGCACAAGCATGTGTGTAAAGACAGCGCAGCCCTTGCAGAATTGTAGAAGAAAAGGAAATGAACTGGGGAGAAAAAAACAGGCCAGGAAGTATTTAGGAGATAACACGGAAATTTCATAAATCTTTTTTCAGTTACTTTGTACATATAATTAGTTTTGACAATCAGCTTTCAGCTTTCAGTCACTACTGAAAAATGTATTTGGAGGGAGTCTGAGGAGCAGTACTGAAGGGTGAGGTAGAACCTCCTCAGCTGACTTGGGCATCTTTATTGTACCTATTTACTGCTCCCAAAACTGTGTATAAGAGAATGACCTGGTTTTACCACTTGTTCTCCCATTGCCTTGTGAAGGACCAGGAGCCAACACTGTTATTCATTTGTACCAAATCAAACAGCTCTGTTTATGGTAGGATATATAAGTTCCACCTTTTCCAAGAAATTCTAACTTACCTGCCTTGATTTTCAACTATCAGCTGGCCCATGAACTCAGTGTTTTGGTGATGGAGTAAGGACTGAGTGTGCAGGGGAGCCTGTATCCCACAGGGGAACTTTGCCAAGGGGAAGAAGTCCCAAGCTGCATATGAGACAGCCTGTTGATCACATAATGAGCTGCCTCACTCACTGCTCTGTTTCCAGTGGTAGAAAAAAGAGATGCTGTTTAGGAAGACCATGTGAGGCTGGCTATGTCCTTTTCCCTAATAAGCAGCATTCATTGTTGTATTAGGGATACTAGAGGGTATGCTCCTGCCTTATCCTTTTAGCATAAAACCACATTAATTTGTCTAATCCCTTTTTGAACATGCTAACACGATCTGCCTCTACAAGCTCCCGTGTTGGCAAGCTCCAGAGGTTTACTGCTCACTATGTCAGCAAATACTTTCTTTTATCTCCTTTCAACTGATCTTTTGGTAGTTGCCTCAAGTGTCCCCTAGATCCCACACAAGGTCCTTGTAAACAACAGTTACATGTTTGGTTTAACCAACATGTTCGTCATTTGGTAAATCATCATTACCTTACTCCATTGCCTCCTTCACTCCTGAGTGGAGTCCCAGTATTTTCAGTCTTCATAAGGCAACAGCTTCAACTCCTCAAATATTTTTGCTGCCCTATACAAGAATACATCACAGGGCTTTTTGGAGTTTTGTTTGTTTGTTTTTTATGTAACACCCTCTGTCCTGTTCTTAACAACTTTGTTATGAGTTCCAACATTTTATTGGAGTTTGCTTGCCATTGCATACTGAGCTGATGATTTCAGAGAACCATCAGTAATGGCTCAGAGGTCTTTTTCCTAAGTTATAACTCTCAGTTTCAGGTCTAATGTGGATAATTTTTTCCTAGATGCATTGCTGCAGATTTATCTATATTAAAGTTCATCTGCCACCTTTGAGCCAACTCACTTTGGTGATGTCTTCATGGCCTGCCCAGAACTTGACTGTCTAAAAAGAATCAGCCCCAAACAATGCAATGACAGCAACTCCATGGCATGAGCTCGTTCAGTTGTCATTTTATATTCGTTGACCTGTTTAACTTTTATGACTCCCTAGGAAAAAGAAAACTCTCCAAAACCTCCTTAAGGTTTGAAGGCTAGTTTCTGGTTCTCTAACCTAGTGGAGCTACATGGATTTCAACCACAAATGATTTATAGAAATCAATAAAGCCAGTTGTGTCCTGCAGGGAGAACAGTGAAGAATACTGTCTGCAGCTGCTTCTTACTTTTCACAAAAGGGGACTTTGCAATATATTGTGTCCTGGGACTGTTCTTGATAAATATGAAATTTGTAATACAGCCATAACAACAGAAGTATGAAGTCATGTACAATGCTAAGTTGTTGCTATGTCTCCTTATAATAAAAAGATTAGAAAGCAAGCCTGGTTGTTTCAGATGAATCACCTAAGCTGGAGCCAGTAGCCCTAATTGCAGTCTTGGGCGCTTTGTGTATTGAGGATGACACTGGCACTGGCAGGCGCTCCGCAGTGATCCCGGCCGGCGGTGGCGGCTCCCGGCGCTGCGGCTCCATCTGCCGGCACCCACTGCCCCGGGCCGCGGCAGCTGCTCCCTCCCCTTCGGGGCTCTCCTCTTACCAAAAGAGTTGAGTAAACCCAGGATGGATCTCTTCTCCTGCTAGCCTTTCAGCCAGCCTGTAACTTGATGATAAGGTGGAAGCTTTTCATCTTAGGAGCTTTACCTCATATACCCTGCCCAGCATATATAACTAAAAGAACAATCTGGCTTCTTGTTCCCCATTAAATTTCTCCCTGAGGTAACTGTCTTTTTCTAAGAACATTTGCTCCAGCTAAGACTCAGGCTTGTTGTTTGACAATTTCATTGTTTTTAATTTTTATTTTTATTTAATTTATTTTTTATTGATTTTTATTTTAGGTCAGGGGATGGATCTTGGACTTGGCCCAGGAACAGCTGTCACTGCTGTGGGTAGATCAGGTGTATCTTAGAACTCAGATTATTCTGTACTGTATTCTGAGAGTCCTCATCCTTTCTGTCCTGCAGCTCATTCTAGGTCCATGGTGATTGCAGCCAAGAAATGAAGGTAGAGGAAAACTATTCCTGCCCTTCTGTCAGCTCTTAGAGCTGGGAACAAGTTGGAAAAGAGACCTGCAAGCAATTCTCTTTCTCCTCTGCTCCTGAATTTTGAGTTAAAGTATCTGGTGATGATTCACCTTGTCTCTTATTCCAACAACCCAAAGCTCTAAGCTGGTCCTACAGGTTCCCCAGGGCTTTAGATCCCAGGCCAAGGGATCAGGCAGGCCAACAGTTTGAAAAACAGGTATATTCAGGAGCTAAGTGCTGGATTTGATGCCAGATTTTATACAGGAAGCAATTGTAGCCAAGTACTGAGCTCCTTTTCTATCCGGTAGGCCTCCCACCCCATTTCCCCTTTTGCCATAAATTTGTATTTTATCTTGGTGGAACCACCTCAAGACTGTCTATGCCCATGAGTGCTACTGAAGAGTGAATACACCACATTAGTTTTTTGAGTTGTCCAGCCTTTCTAGATCATGCTGCAGCTCTCTTTTTGCTTTCCAAAAATGGGGAAGAGGCAGGGAAAAGGGAAGATGCTGTTTTAGGTGTTACAGAGGCATAGAGATGCAACCTAGGTGGGGTGTTCATCTGGACCCAGGAGTCTGGAAATACTTCCAGGCCAAGAAGTTTGTGAGGAGTAAGATCTGTCATATCATTAATTACATTATTAAGTTATGCTACAGTATGTTTTGCACTTTCAAAATAATAATGAAAAAAAATGGCTGGACAATACATGAGTCAGCAAATCTGCCACACTTCTATTTTATATGGAAATACAACACTTTCTGCCTCATTAGTTTCTTTGGCAAAGGTTATTGAATCCAAACCACTTATAACTAAGCAATGTTAATAGCCAATCACTAGTGGGCACTGCAAGCAGAACTGCTCAGGCAGGGAATCAGATCACTGGGAAGCCCCAGCACCTTTGTACAGGGCAACACAACTGTGGGAGATCCCAGCTCTGCAGCAGGAGACATGCAGAACCTGTAAGATCTCCTCCAAGGCCAAACTATTCTATGATGCTTTTCTCTTCACGGTAAGCAGAGTTTTTGTCAGGTTTGTTCTGATCTGCTGTTTCTTGTGTCACAGCACTGGTCCAATGACAGAAACCACACCTTGCTGAGACGACCAGGAAAAGGTGTTTGGATGAGATTATTATCTGCAGTCATTCTTTTATGATTACTAATAATGTTACAATCATAATCAAACCCTGTATGGATCCACAGGGTTCAGTCCTTAAGAGCCTCTCTGTAGCCAGGCACATTAACTCTGGACATAAGTGTATGAATATATAGTCCACAATATCCAGAGTCTTTACTGTATCCCATGGAAAGAAAAACATTAAAACCACACCTAGACATAACCTAGCTTGATCATTGTGTTTCCTTGAAAGGTAATGTGACAGGTTAGCTGCCAAAACTTGGCTCAGGTTTCTGAACTGAAAGGTGCTGCGTCCTGGCAGGTAGTATTTTGTTAGCACCAAGAATTCAGGGCTCAAACATGTTATATAGCATGGAGTATTTGAAACCTACAGATACCTGAAGACCTTTATCCTCTTTTTAGATACAGAGGGTAGATCAACACCTCAAACAGGAACTCCATGTCTATGTACAACTGGATAACCAAAATTTGTTAGAACACCCGGAAACTATGATGCTTGATCTAGGAATGCTGATTTGGCACTTTAAACCTCCCTTTGACTCATAATCCTCCACAAACAGTCATTCTACCTTTTAACCCCTTGTAACTAATTGCTAGAGTAATGCCACCATGACAGAGACAGGAGTGGGATCAGGTCACTTACAACCCACACTACGGTGGGCAGCGGTAGAGGCTGCTGGACAAGGTACCAAGAAACTCTCACTTGAGGAACCAAGTTTCCTCTTCCTGCTTCACAGACCTCCTGAGAGAGGCCTCTGTCAAGCAAGTTGTTCTTCAGTGTTTCTGCATCCAGGTTTCCACCTGTGAAATGGGAACAGCACTTACCTTCTTTACAGGAGCACCTTGAGGATAAATACAGTAAATTCTGAGCTGTTTAGATAAGGTTGTTTAGATAAACACAATAATTGAGCAAAAGAAGGTGGGAGAAAAGAGAACAGTCATGCTGAATTTAGCTTCATTAAAAAAATAAATTAAATACTTTCCATTTCTGTTTACTAATTTTAGTACATAAGATTTGCTTTTTCTTCTGGGTTTATTTTTTTTTCCTTCTTTCTTTCTTTCTGGTTTTCTTTATGTCTCAACAAAGACTAGTGTTGTGACCAACTGTACAATACACCTAAGAAAGAAAAGTATACAACATGCTCTCACTTTCAAGTTCTTCTTTCTGTAAGACTGACAAAAGCAATATTCTCTTTGCATCTCAGTCCGAGAACTAATGGTTCACTGGTATCTTCGGACAAAAACCTGGGAAGCCTTTCTGTACGACTTGGGCAGCCTGGCAGACGAGCATGAAACACATCAGGACACTTTTGTTCAGAGACCAATTTCACAGTGTCTAGGTAAAAATGGAACAAACAAGTTTTAGGAGTTTTAAGCTCTCTTATTTTTTGAAATTCAGATGGAGAAATTACAAATGTCAAAATTCTTTAAAGTTATAAAGCAAATGCAAAACTATCACAATTAGAGGAAGTGCAACAGGAGTCATCATTGTCATCTGGTTTTGGAAGTGAAAGATACAACACAGGTCTAGTGATCATCCAGTGGTTTTTCTTTTATTTGTATGAAGTGCACAGGTTTGTGTAATCACTGGTTCTGCCCCTCTCTTTTAAAAGCTGTGGTTTACAGCTGCGTTTTAAAGAAACATTTTACAGTAGCACCATTTTACTCACATCAGGAGTTATAACCAATATACACAGCCAGAAAAATCATGAGAATCTGAACAGACTGAACCCGTGCAGATCAGTACTCCTGCAGGACCTGTGTTACTTTGGATTATTTCCAGACATTTAGCAAGGCAGAAGCAGAGTCAGGACTTCAGTGAAGCACATACTGTGCATATTTTCTGCCAAAATTCTAACAAAATTTTAGCTTTCTAACATGCACTTTCACTTCTCTTTAGAAAGAGAATAACAATAACTGTTGCTTATCTCCACACCCTTTGAAGGAAAGTCTCCTTTGAGGCTCCTTCTCCTTATTTACCAGCAGCTACCACACAGTGCTATCCAAAACACCATGAAATATTTTCTAAGAATGGGGGCCTGCATGGTACCTTAGATATTGCTGCACTGCAGCTTCACATCAAATAGAGATGTTTGATGAAAATACTATTTGGCATCTATGGTCTTGTTCTTTTCACCTTAAATGACTTGAGATAAATTATCTCCCTATGCCCCTCCCCCCACACCTTCCATTCTTTGGAGAGGTCTAAGCTTGTGCCCTTGAAGGTCATAGGCTTGGAGGAATTTTCTTACAAGGAAGAAAGATTTTTTAGAACCAACTTGCACATTTTCCCTGGAATACCTATCACAATGATTACATATTATACCCATACTGGCATTTGCATACATCCAGCACTCACATACCATTTCTAAGTCACACCTACTTTTTTAGTTCCCAGTATAAAGTAATACAAAATTAAAAGGACCTCTTTTTCCTTTTTTTGAAATTACGTAACTGCATATTCCAGTTTGACCGTCCACAGATCTTCCTCAAGGTACAGCAAAACTCTGTCCATACTAACACAAAAATTCTATTCTTTCACTCCATTTTAGCTGTGAAAGTTGTTCTTCATTACTGTAGTTTTTACCTTTATCTGTTCTCTGTCCTTTGTTTGTCTTTGATACTTAAGAGGGAAAGTTCAGCCTTTCCTCACTGTACAAACAGTTTCCATGCTATGCTAACCACACTCTGCTATCTGGACTTCCACTAGTAGATTAAGAGTTGAATAGCACTCACCAGTCAAGGGTTTTACACTTCAGATTTGAACTTGGAGGTTAGATACAAATGCCAACTAAGCTTGGACAACTCTTTAGTTGACTCCATGTTTGGGATTCATACTCTCTAGGTTTAAATATGCAAAACATCAGGATCTGCCCTCCATAATCTCAGCTGGCTGCAGAGACCGTAGCTGTGGCATGCACAGCCAGGTTGCAGGACACAGGAGAAACCAAACCAAAGATCAGCATCTGTTTGAAACGTTGTAACTGACTTTACTCTTCTCACCAATATTTACACAGTGTCACACAGCAAACTAGCTGTGAAAGTAATTAACTATGTGTGAACCTAGCCCCAATGTAACTGTGCCTTCTCATGAAATCTTACCCTCAATTTTGTATGTCTAGCATCAGGTGACTCAGAACAGCAAGGTAACCTTTTTGATACTTTCCAAAGACAAAATTAATAACCAGACTACTGCCATAAATATATTAAGTAACTTTAATGCTTTGTAGCATAAGTCTTTGTTATATACTTTCATCCATATACTCCAGTGTAAAGGTATTTTATACAATATGAAGTATCTTTAAAAGTATATGGCTCTACATAAAATGTTCACAAAAGGTTTCAACGCAATGGGAGAATTAGGGGGGAAAATCAGCCAGAGTACAAAACCTTTGGAAGAAAAAAACCTTCAGAAAACATATCTATGACAGCATCCCATTGTAGTAATTGAGGACGACAAAGTGGTTCCGTAGTCAGAAGGGTGTCACTCACTGCTGTGCCACCCACAAGAACTAGCCCTGGGTCAGCACGGCACTGCTGGGGGTGGCTGCCCCTTGGAGATCCTTGTACCTGACAAGTTTGATAAAGTAACCTCCATGGCAGACACCCTTGTTGGCTCAAGGACAGTGAGTAGGCCTGGGAATGAAGGAAATGCTGACTTCCCTTATGCAACCACTGCTGGTCTCTGCAGAATAATCAGGTGCACTGACAAGACGTAGTGAACAAGTTGTTTTACAAATGACAGGGAGCCTTTATTGGCCAGCTTATCTTTTTGGCACTATTCACGAAAGCAAAAATATTTACTAGCAAAATAACAAAAAGCTTCACCATGTGCAAAATGACATGAGTGTCAGGGAGCAGAGCACAATGCTATACTTTAGTTTTGCTAAATCAATTTTCTGTATATAATATTGCATGTCACCATACACCAGGATATTCAAAAGAGGCTCAAACGTCATTCATGTGAAAAGCAAACTCCGTAGTGGGCGGACCGCTTTGCATTCCACTGCTTTCAGCAAGATGTTGCATAGGCATCTGTCCAAATAAAAACACCTTTACAACACTGCAGCTTCAGAATGCAACAAATAACACACTGCAAGAATTGAGGTCAGACATTATTCACTATTTGGTAACATTCCATTCAAATTATATTGACTCACAGGATACCTAACAAATGCAGCACTTGAAGCAGCAAGAACAAAGCTGTACTCCAACAAAGTTAAACAGTGCAAAAATTCCTGTTAAACAAAAATATACCATGTATATACACACACAACACAAATGCACTGTTTTGTAGTATAAATAGATCTGATTAAGCTAAATTTCTAAAACTAATAAACTACTGATTCAAAGTCCCAGTTTTCATTTAGTATGGAACACAGTAAGCGTTAAGGCCCAGGTGACCCTAGCCAGACATAAGAGAATATAAAAAGATTTTACTGGATGGTTTTTTAAAACATTTTCTCTGTACATCAAAGTTAATAACATACATACACTAGGTTGGAATTTCAAAGTCAGCTTGGGCTCTGATCATGCAAAGGGCAGCACACAGAACACCCATGATTCTACCAAAAGCCTCAAGGCTTTACCTGTGTGGAGTGCACTGTAATGCTGCAAAGCACCTAATCCCAAGGCATAACAAGGGGGGAACTTTTAGCTGCCCATGCAGTTAACATCTTGGCTTGGTTTCCATTTTCTTCCTCTTCTGTAGCACTGGAGTTCTGTTGTCTGCTAATGACGTATCTCTTTATCCCTAAACTCTTTAATACATTACAATGAGTACACAGTAAAAGTAAATATCAGAAGAGGAAGATATGGATTTTTTTTTTTCTCTTGAAGAAATCCTGATTAGGGGTTACTTGCATTTAAAGAAGATTTTAGGCAGAAAAAAAAAGTCTCTTTAGAATTAAATTACAGTAAAACAGACAAGTAGCACTTAATTTGATCTGAAGTAGAACACGTGGGCATTAACCTCTCTTCAACTGTTATTTAGCCTCCATCTCCTTAATGCCAGGGCTGTGCTGCAACCATAACAAATAGCTGTTGCAAAGGCAAAAATCTAGAGGAGGAAAAAAAAAAAAAAAAAAAAGAAAAAAGAAAAAAGTGAATCACACATATTGTTCTACAATATTTTTGTATTCTAAATGAATACAGGAACACAAGTGATTCAAAAGGTACCTCCCCTAACCAAAATGCTTAATAAGGTAAAGATAGGTTTGGGATCCCCTGAAGTTTTCTCAGGAGCTTCTCTGTAATAAGCCCATTTTACTACTACCTCATGTTACTACTTTTCACTTGCTTGCTTCAGTAGACATTTAGAAATAGAATATGAAACAGAATTTCTGCATAAGTTATGGTGAAAGTAAACATGTGTATGTACACTGTGTATTTCAATTCTCTTATCTGGACTGATCAAACACCAATCTCAGATGATTCCAACTGAATGCCTTCACCCCAGCAAGCATCAAAGAAGACATCCCTCTAAACAGCAGAACTCTTTTACTTGCAGAAACACAGAAACAACTTCCATCTGGCCTTGACCACATATCCAGCCATTAGAACAACTTCTCAGACAATGTCAGGGAAGCTGCTCCTGTGCAAGGACTGAACTGGATAGATTTGAACTGAAGGTCATGCTACAATGAAAGTGAATACATAATGTACACTGGACAGAAGAAATGAGAAACTGAATTTATGAAAGAAACATTTCTCATATTGTCCAGTGATAACAATGAATTCTGTCTCTTGTAATATACCAATTCAATTATCCTTTGCTTTACATACAAGTGTTAATTTGACTAATTTAAGTTTAGAATAAATTCTACACCACAGAACCATCACCTGTAAAAAATGAACATATATGTATATTTTTAATCATGGTATATAAATGTCATCTTAAAAGACAGAATGTTAGCAACCTGTTTTCTTTTTGTCATGTGGCTCACAGGACTGTTTTAATGAAATATTTCAAAGATTCAAATTTTTTTCTGTATGTTTTGACTTCCTAAATATACACTTCTGCAAAAACTGCAAAGAAACTAAAGACTACATTTATCTTATTCACTGTTTTCCAGCTGCTCTTAATTAAGACACTGAGGCAAGTTACAGGAGTCTTTCCCTCCTCTATCTTAACAGGGATTTGAGGGGCTTGAAGAACTGAATTCTTCTTTAAAAATTAGTATGGAAGCAGGGAATGGTTCCTTGGAGTGCCCAGTATTCTGTTGTCAGACAAAATGACTGCAGTCACCATATGTTCAGTGGGATCTGAACACACTAAACTAGGACTGAAGAGGTACACTTAAGGGTAGAATTTAATATATTTTGTTAGCATAAAGAACCTCCCTTAGTTCAGGCACAGCTGGAGCACCACCTCTGTCCTTGTGCCAACCAGGGATCAGATGTACTCCAGTGTGTTACTGGTAGGTGGGTGATGTGAGGAACTCTGGCCTTGGGATGCTGACATGTCCACATCACCTCTTCAGGACCTGGCTCGCCAAAGCTAAAGGCTTCTCCTTTCAATTCTGCTCTTGCAGACAGAATGTGAACCTTACACCTTTCATCCATCTGTTTTTATCTTAAGATGAAGTGAAAGTGCTTACTGTGCAAAAGTTACTGTGTACAGAATTTTAAGGACAACACATAACCACAGAGGGTTTAGAAGCTTAATAAATATATACAGCTCCCTGGTATGAAACTCTCTGGATGAACAAAAAATTAAAAGCAGTGGTTTTAGTTCTTTAAGTTAAGCCTGACACACCTCTACTGATCCCTGGAAGAGTCCAGCCAGGATGAAAAGCCTGATATATTTTCTATTCAGCTGTGCACACCCACATCAGCAAATACATTGGTTCAGTGATGATGCAACTACAGTGAGAAAAATGCATTTTGGGTTTAGGCTATCAAGAAAAGCACTCTAATAATTGCAATAAGAGACAGCAGGGTCCTGATGTAGTAAGTACATATGTGGAGCTTCACAAAGACCTAGTCCATTTTTTTTTTTATCTCCATGGCATGGTTCAGGACTATCTACATATATATAAATAAAAAAAGCAACTGAAATTTTGAGCACAGGTGTAAATTTCATACCTTATCCTCTGATAAAGGCTTGTTGTTCTTTTTGTTCTAATAACCAAAACTGTTTTTACAAAGTACTTTGTCTAAAAATTATAAGCTACAGTAGCCATGTATTTAAAACACTACAGTGAAGAGTATCAACTCTACAATATACCAAAGAGTAAGTAGCTATCCCATAAGCATTAGCTAATATCACTATTTTTGCATGCTTCTGTTAGATACTACTTGCTGCTGTCAAAGGCAATTCTTTCTCTCACAGCTCCTCCTTCTGTTCCAGTTTGCTGTTAAATTCCCAAGTTGAATGGCTGGCTACAAGTGCTTGCTACAGATCTCTGTTCCTCTGATACAAATATATGAAACACATACCGAGGCTGCTATGCTTATGTTATATTCACGGCCACTTAGAATCCTCTCCTGTGTGGTGGAGTTGAATTTGCGGGGAAAGTGATGCAGAGATGTAGTTGCTGCTTGCAGTAGAAATGCTCCAAAATAAAAGACGAAAGTAGCCCCATGAAAAATAAAATCCTAAAAAGCAAACAACAGAATCAGTCCGGGCTCCAATACATATCTAATTCTTCTCATCTCAGTACAAATGAAATTCAACACTGAAACATGAAACAAGAACTGATAAGACTAACTTGAGATAAGCAGTGTTAAATCCATCTGACAGCTTAACTTGGACATGTTTTCACAGCTTCTTGCAATTGTAAGTAGCTCACTAACAGTATTAGTGATCCAGGACAGCTCTCCCTCTCTCCAAATCTTATATTCTTTCAAATTAAGAGTCACATGCTCATCTTTATGTACACATGCTGACATTTTAGACCACCTTAAAGTTAGTGGAGTTTACAGAAATCTCCTATTAGACAGATTAAAAAGAAGACATATAGAGGCCAACTTGATCACAATTCAAGCAGTGCAATACAATCTTGCAGTCCCGTAAGTCCCTTCTCAGCTATAACCAAAGCTTCAAAAATCTCCCCTCCATGCTTAAATTTTGCTTCTCCAAATGCCCAGAAAAAACTCAGCTTTGACACAGGTGAAATGTCCAACATCCCAATACAATGAGATCTAAGAATTGAGGCATTTCCACAATCTTTCTGACTTGGCTCTACCCAATAGTCAGTAACCTGACAGTTCTTCATGATATTGTGGAATAAAATGTCCAAGACTTGTGAGGACAGGTTTTAGGATTTACTTCAAATATGCTTCTCTCCTGGCCCTCTCCAGGCAATTCCCTCCTCTATGATGAATGCTAACTGAACATAAGGTTTAAACACCTAACTCTCATTTCTGGGTTCCATTACTGACACATATAAAAAAGGTCTGGTGCCTTTGCAGGCCCTAGTTCAGAGCCCAGTGTTCCAGCAGCAATATCTAAGGCATGTTCCAGTACAGTTTAAAATATTTAAAGTATTCTTCCAACATCTCCTTCCATTATTCAGTCTGAAGAGCTGACATTTGCACTGCACTCAATTCTTGATCCATACAACACACACTTTGTGCCTATACCTGTGAAGGTCTGCAAAGGCCACAATTTTTAAAATGTACACAAGTATATGTATGCTTTATGATACCTATGCTATGCAGTCTAACTCAGTACTAATGAGTTCATCATGAACTTCAACTTCAGTGCAATGGACTATCAGTATGCCTAGAGTGAGAACCCAGGATACTTTATGTGTGTCCAGCAGACAGCACTCAACTGCACTAGAAATTACTGCGCAACATCCTTACCTGCTGCCTGAACAAAGTGAGAATGTGCTGCACTACCCTGTCCAGAGGAATACATTTTCTTCATAGATGTGAGATTTTCTTTTAATTGAAAGAATCTTCTTTTCAAACTCATTACTTGTTCCCTATTTGATTGCAGCTAAAGCTACTTAAATCCCACCCTAGTCTATTTTGAAGAGTTATGATATAAGCTGCTACTACAGTTCCCCGTTCCACTTAGTTCAGGACTGACTGCATACAGGAGAGATATTTTTCAGGAGAAACTCTTTCATCTCCTTCATTCTCCTGCAAACCCTCTAATTTCCTTCTCCTCGCAGCAATTATAGTGAAGCTCTGTAGCATCAGTAAGGTTTCACATTTACATGGTTATAGTTTCTGTGACCAAAACCCACAAGATCTTATGAGGGACCTTTTTTTGGGTTTTAGTAATTGTTATCTAGTGCCTAACTCTCCCTTGCTCCCACACTTGTATAATCATTGAAACCTCATACAAAGTGTATGCAAAACACTATCAGAGCAGCATGATAAGTTAGTTCACATCTAATTTTGTAAATGAGTGTGGAGTGAGTCAGGCTGTAAAGGGCAGTACTTGACATACCATCTGGTTTAATACACTGATGTACTGAGCCGTGAAGCTCCATCTTTTCCACTGTGTACCATCTTATTTTTTAAATATGTCTGTTAGTATAAGCAGATATATTTACAGCATAAGGTATTACTAAATCCAGGACTGCATTAATAGTAACAAAAACAGTTTTAGTGTTTCCAGTAATTATTTACTTGTGACAGAAGGTAAAACACCCCAACTTGTCAAATGCTGCTGAAGAGTTTAATGTCAACAAGTTAAAAAACATTTGAGTACCTCAAAATAGTGGTAAAGTGTCTTCTCTTATTTTTGTTGACAGCTGGAAGGGGCTGGATTTCAGCTAGAGATAAAATGATTTCCTCTGCATTTATTACAGATCACAGAATCACTAGGTTGGAAGAGACCTTCAAGATCATCGAGTCCAACCCATGCCCTAACACCTCAACTAAACCATGCCACCAAGTGCCACATCCAGTTTCTTTTTAAACACATCCAGGAATGGTGACTCCACCACCTCCCCAGGCAGATCATTCCAGTCTGACTGGATGTTGACTGAGTTATGACAGCTTTTTTGATAAAGTTACAGATGCAGTTTTTATACTGTATCCCTTTTCTGACAGAAAATTTTCCAGCAATTTGTTATACACAAGGGAACAAAATTAACAGTACAACAAACTGCCAGCATGAAGTAGCCAATGTGTAACACAGACACAAGTGTTCTTAGATTAAATTTGTATAGCATTTTCTATCCATAAAAGGCTTTGTCCTTACCCAGCAACTCTTGAATAGATGCATGATTGCAAACTGGCAAACAGTTTCAATGAAACCCAGGACACTATTAATTTACTTTAGTTATGCTCAAGGGCTCTGTTGCATCATAATTTGTGAGGATGTTGCAGCATAAATCCCTGTAAAGGTCTCTGTGATTGTAACTGATTATTAGCCTAATTGCTGCCTGTACTGTGCTGGAAAGCTGATGCTGTATGTGTGTTTATTCACTATCAAAGTGCTAAAGTTTATTTTTTAATAGAATCCAGTCTACTAGCACTGATGGGCTTTGATTTATCAGAGCTCCAAACTCATAAAGCTTTATGATTTGCTTTAAAGAACTTCTGTTTTAAGGGCCTGTCCATGAATTACCTGAACAGAGAAATACGCTCAGCTGTTTACACTGAAGCATGCAATTCCAGCTCTGATCAAGGAAAGTGTCAATAGGAAAACTAAGCTGCCCAGGAGCAAAGTGAAGGTCATCAGCAGTTACAGGCAGACATACTTCTGTTTAGAAGTATAGAAGTTGCAGTCCTTTTGAAGAATTTTTTTTGAAAATTAAAAATTCTGATCACAGTTATGCCACCTCTTATTATTCACTTTCAGCAATATAATAGAGTGTGGTATAATCTCATGTTTAACTACTTGAGTACTAAAAACTCAAAGCAAAAAACAGTTAATGACAACAAAGGAGCATGTAAGTTACCAGCCAATAACCTGAAGTATCCATGTGGATGGCAAAAACTGATACAGCTACAGTCTTTGAGAACTACTGGCACAAGCCATAACAATCAATTACAGCAAGATTCAGGCTCTGTCTTCAGAATGAAAAGCTCAGCAAAGAATACTTATATCTGTAGTCTCACCAAGCTCCCCTAAGAGAGATGAAAATGATAAGTCTCCTAATAAGATGTTAAGATACATCATAGTGCAGGTTATTATTTCTTTTACCACCCAAGCTCTAACAGCCACTCACCATTGCTGCCCTAGCTTTGAGGAATTGACCAAAAAGTCACCAGTAGACTTTCTTAAGAACTGGAGGGGATCTCCTAGGTGCTGAAGTCCATTCTGTGCTATCTCAGACAACCACATCACACAGTATGTACATAAATGCATCCTTTCCTTTATAATATTAGATATATCTTTCTACATTGCATTATTCACAAGGTGTTACTACCACTTCTCTAAAAGTCCGAAAGTATTTTCTGATTTCCAGTCCACAATAATTTCTGGCCATTTAAACCAATTTGTTGTCACGCCTTGTTAAATTAGTCCTCTTCCTGCTGCTCATACATTTATGTGCTCAGAGAGGACATGTGTACTCCTTCAAACAGCTTCAAAAACTCCTTCAGCCTCCATCAAAAAACAGGTCCAGGATTTCCTCTGCCACCTCTGTAATACTATTCTTTTTTTTTTCCAGTTTTGAATTCCTGCTTGAAAAACTTTGTGCTAAAGCAGAAAGCCAGATGTTAAGATTTAGGATCAACACTTCTCATTAAGTAATTTTCAGTTTATAAAACAAAGGGAATCTTTAAATAAAGAAAAAAAATCTTACCGCCTGGTTCCAGTTGACAGCAATTCTATTTGCATAACCAAAGAGGAACACAGAGAGGAACACAATGGAAAGGAACCATGCTGTCACTGCCACAAACATCACCCATCCCTGCAGCAGAGGCAGTGGAACTTGGGTAGAGGCAACCAAAATCCAGACTATTGTTCCAAACAGCTGCAAGGAAAGGAATATAGAGAATACACTGAGAGATAATTTTTACTCATTCCTTTCTGCCTAAGAACTGATATCACACATTACATATCATCAGATGGCTCTTAGGAACCAAGAGGAAACCCTTCAAAAGTACTCAGAGAGCCCAAGTCCTCCTCTCAGAAATGATGGGCACTACGTGGTGAAAAGACAAAGCCACTCTGAAATTCCTAAAAGCTCTTAAAATAGTCTTGTAAATGGGATTTACAAACCCAGGTGACTTGTGTGCTGCTGCTGAAAATTTTACCCTTACTGTAATTTTGAGCAGAATATAAGAAATGTGAAAACATGGTTCACACACCCCCCATACACAAAAATTAGCACAACAAGGACAAACTTCTAGTACTTTGGACTCAAGCTCATACTGTTTTGCTTTGTAGTCCTAATCAGATGAGATACAGAAAGGAGATAAAGAGACACCCATGTTTTCAATATATTTGTAATACCAAGCTGAAAGAGGACACAAAGCATTAAATAAAAAGAAAAAAAACTGGAATACAGAATAAGGTGAGTTGTAAACTATGCTTTAAAGACTAGAAAAATACAGAGCTTTCCAGAGTAATCATAACTTGGACAAGAATTCAGCAGTGCCAATTTTCATTTCAGCAGACTCCTCATAGCAAATGAGTAGTAGGGATGCTATGATAGGGATGGCCTGATGGAGAATTTATGTACACTAAGGCTTCCCTGGTTTAATCAGCTCTTGGCCTAAGGAACACTATTATTTCTTCCTGCAAATCCTGCCTCTTAATAAAAAAGGTTAAATAGATGACAATTATGATTCACTCCAAGTATGTTTGTTTACTACAGAAAGATTGAACTTCATAATCAAACCTACTAAATCATGTCAACTAAAATCTACTTCCAAGAAGCAAGTGATTTCTTTCCTGTTTAAATTCAACAGATTTACAAACCAGGAAGTCAGAGGTTGCATTTTCAGATTCAGAGAGCTTTCTTTTGTATCACAGTTGGGTAAGAGATACCTTTCAAAAGATGCCTGTTATAAAATTAGTTGGTTCCTCTTTGGTGTTACACTGTAGCATCACATGTGTAAAGATGCATTGCTAGTCTCAGTTCAAGGCTCCCATGGGTTTATGTATTACTGTTCAAGCTGATATCTAGGTTTCCTTTTTTAGCTCTGAGGAATCAAAGTTTCTCTAGTTTCACAAGACTGCAGGTGCAAGCCTGTTACTTGGTGACCAGAGAGTGATGGGCAGTTAGGAAGCAAAAGGGATAGCAAAAAGTGTCTGTTAAACAAAAAACAGAGACACATGAAATGTTTTCAGTATTTTGAATGTGCAAACTTGCAGGGTTCCTTAAAAATAAATTTAGAACTGCACTGTAGAGACTGCTAATCTCAGCACCCACCGTTGTGCTATTTCCCTCACACGACACCTGTCCACTGTCAGATGTACAATTGGTTGGGCAGCCGAATTAATCTTTTGTCCCTACAGCCTCTGGGCCTGATTCAGTGCCTGGACTTGCGTTTTGAGTTTCAACTTGTTCGTTGCTCAGGTACACTTTTACAGCTTGTGAGGTGGGTTCCAGCTCAGAGGCTGGGACCCAGGCAGTATTCTGCTCTGACCATACAAAAGTAAGGAAGAAAGAAAGAAAAAAAAAAAAAAGAAAGAAAGAAAAAAGAAAGCCAGAGGAGTTCTACCAAGATTTTTTGGTTTTTATCTCCCACTAATCAGCGGCACTGCAGAGCGTCATACCCAACCTCAGCTCAAAGGTCCTCAGCCCTGTGTACACCAGCGAGGTCTAACACATGACATCGAACACACTTGTGGGAGTTTGCAGAGGACGCGTAACAGAGGCACAGACAAAACCTGGTGTAACTCTTCGTGGTGCCTTTTTGGGTCAGAGGGACAGCGTGGCTCAAAGCCCTCGAGAGCTCAAACAACCCCGCGAAACCCATCTGCGTGCAGCGCCGCCCGCGCCGCGGCCCCGGCCCGAGGGGAGCGAACCGGGGCGGCCGGAGGGCGCGGGCCGGTCCCGCTGCCGCCGCCTCAGAGCCCCGGCCCGGCCCCCACACCTGCCCCGCTCACAAAATGGCAGGTGAACAGCGCGGGCAGGCCCGCGGCCGCTCCCCTGCCCGGCCCCCTCGCACTCACGATCTCCAGGAAGATGACGGCTCCCGAGAAGGTGCGCAGGATCTCCAGGCCGGAGGGCAGCGTGACCCGCGGAGGCGGGAAGTAGGGAGCGGGGTTGGGAGGCGGCGGCATGGACGAGGCTCCCCTGGGCAACATGTTGCTGCGGCGGCCGCTGCTGTGCCGAGCGCGGCCAGGTGGGCGAGGAGGCGGTGACGAGGGCGGGCGCAGGTGCGGGCGGGCCGGTCCGCGCCTCCCCCGGCCCGGCCCGGCACCGGCACCGCCCCGCAGCCGCCGCGCCTCGCCCGGGGCTGGGCGGTGGCCCCGCCGTGCCGGGCACGGGAGCTGGAACCCGGCCGGGGCCGGCCGCTGCCTCTCGGCTTCCCCAGAAGCGCGGCGCTCCGCATTCACGAGTCCTGAATCAGGCCAGCCAGACTCGCGGCGTGATTTCCTAATGCCAGTTTGCAAAAGGTTGTTATTTACCTTCTGGTTACGGATATTTGGGCTTCAAAATTGCGTGGTTGCACTTTTTTGGTTTTTTTAATAAAGGAGCCTACTAGATTATCCATTCAAACTACTGAAAATATTTCATTTGTATCTTCTTTTCGTTCAATCTGGCTCAACTGTGCACCGCTGCTTAAAAGTAGTTGAAAATGTTTGTAAAAGCTCGGGGTAGAGAAAGGTACACGTTCACCAGACCACTTATAATCCATTTTTTTCTTACATTTCTTTATACAAGCATCTTCTCCAGATGCCATCTGGCAGCACTTCACTTACTTCTCCCATTGTGACTTAGGCTGGGATGTCCTGCCTCTGGGATGACCAAGACAGAGTTTCACCCAATATTGTTCCATGCAGTGTTTATCCTCCACACATACAACTGCAACTTTAGAGATTACTTTTTAAGAAGGTTTCATGCAAGTGTGTGTAGCTGTTCTTGAAGTTGAACTAGCTTGAGCATGAAGACTAGATTCCTTTATTTTTAGATGCATGATGTTTCTCAGATATACTTTGTGATGACAAGAAATGCCACAGCCTGAAATGCCTGTCTTCCCCACTCCAATCCAAGCCCTAGGTGGAGAGCAGTTGGCTCCATGAAACAGGACTCATCTGTGTTTCTGCCATACTGTTCTGTACGTAAATAGGTTTGTGATACTTTTGAAATGCATTAATAGGTGCTTGGCCTTGAAATCTTGACTTCTAAAGGAGGAAGAAGCAGAAGTTTGCATTCTTTCTTGTGCTCTGTCTTCATTCCTATGCCTCCAGTTCAAGAGACTCTATGCCTCTTGAACTCTTAAGTAGGAGATGTGGGATTGAATCCCGATTTGGCTGAAGAAGGCACTAAGCCCAGCCTCCCCTCTTTTCTGAGTCCTTTATCCCATCATTTATCCAATAAGATAATACTTTTTTTTCTCTAGACCTATTTTAAAAGTGAACCTTGTGTCTCATCCTTTAATCTTCAGGAAAAGACTCCAGGCTCTGGGAAGTGCATGCCTATAGGACCTGGTTTGGATGTGTTTCAGAAGGGATTGGAGTTCAGACTTGTGCCGAAGCGATTAGGTGTAGGGGGTTTGTTCTTGGAGTTGCATTCTGGGGACTGTATGTCCAATTAATTTCACAGTCCGGCCCTAAATCTGTTGAGACTGCCCCGCAGAGAGAGAAGTCTGAGTGGGTGGAAAATAGGGTTGGTTAGTTTATGATTCAGAACACGAAATGTGATTGTCCTTATCTTACACAAAGGAAGTACAAATAATACTTGGTCATAAACATTTCCAGTGTTATTAGCCAGCTGCACAGTTAATCTGTGTGAACTCCAGCAGTACTGGATTTTACTAATGGTTGCATACCATGTACAGTCATTTTCTTTTGCTTGTAAATAACCATTTCTTTTTTTTACCTGCAGACACCTTACAACGTTTACTTTCTTGAAATTTAGTCAGTTTTAACAAAAAAGTCCAAATTTCACTTTCACAACTAGGTATAGATACACTGAGTAGATTTTTGGCTGTGCTTTTCCCTAAATCCTAATAATTTAAATTGAAGTGGCTGTTTAAATTATTTTTGCTGTGTTCAGGCAAGATGTGCTGCAGTGCCATGTGGGATTGCTTTTATACTGATTTGTCTACTGTTTCAATTTTTAAAGAACTGGATTTTTTAAGAGATTAGTGTCAGGATTGCATTTTTAAGTTTCCACGCAAAAGCACATGTTTGTGTTGAACTGCTTTTTAATAGCATTTTTTTTGTGTCACTAATTGCATCTTGGCATGCTAGAAGGTAAACTAATGATGCAGCTTCCAGTCCACCAGAGTCAACAAGTAGACAGAAGTATATTGATTCACTGTGTGTAGGAAAGTCTGTCTAAAACAACAACAACCACTAAAAACTGCTCTTAAACGGCTGTAAAAAGCTCTTTCCCCTTTGTGTTCTTATGCTTATTGCAGTCTAATGTAAAGGAGGAATTGTCACAGAACTACTAAACTTGTTGCTATCAATTTTAGATTATGAAAAATAATTGATTATTTAATTCCACATATAGTGATTTGTATATTTTATATAGAAATAAAAATATATCTTCTGGAATGTTGTAATTCTTCTCCCCCGGGTGACCAACCATTAGAAAAATGCAGTAAGTTGCAAAAATCTAGTCAGCTATAATAAAAGATAAATTAGCATTTTGAAAAATGTATACATCATACTGGATATGAAAATTACTTACACAGTGGTCCTATGCAGCAAGACTCAGACTACCTTTTGACCTTTTGTGATGTATGGTATGATACTTCTAGAAGAGCTGAATATTAGTAAGGATACTAGAATAATAGGAAAAAAACAATGTCAATTTCATAATTCATGGTCCTTAACACTTTATCTGAGTATGTTATCAGGAGCACTTCAGGAAGAGATGTAATCTCATATCCTATGTTACAGTGTGCACAAGAGTGGTTTGCTAAAGGGGTCAAAGAGATAGAAAATACAAACCAAATAAATGATAGTAACCCTATTCTCCTGTGGCTCTGTTTATGCACAAACAGATTTCCCCAAGCCAGAGTGGAGCTAAACAAGGTTTTCCTGACAGTATTAGGATCTGCTTCTTTCTTCCAGTTTCTTTCTTGTTCTGGAGGAAATTGCCCCCAAAAATCATCTGTGTTTCTTTTAGATTTGCAAAGCTGCTCTTTCTTAAGATGGAACACAAAGTCTCCTACTCCTATAGTTAGTTACATATCAAAAATAGAAAGCCTGGAGCTAATAATCCAAAACAGGCTTTTTGTTTATGGATGAATTAATTTAACATGCTCCTGGAAATTACATGCAGGATTCTGATCTCATGCTGGTACAAACTCTGGAGTCATTCCCCTTTCGCCAGCAAAATTAAATAGGCATAAAACTGGTTTCCATAAGATGAGTGATAAGGAGAGCTTTTAGCATCATTTGTGTAGTGTATTTACTCAGTGGTAACATAACTTCAGGGTCATGGTTGGACATATGCATATAATGAATTAGTGTGCAAATACCACCACATTGCTGAGGTTTTTTTGGAGGCAGTGCAACAGTTTTAATTTTTAACAGGCAGGGCCAGGCTTGTGAATGCATGCTGCCCCTTCTTGC
Source organism: Cyanoderma ruficeps (assembly GCA_008694505.1). Lineage (NCBI taxonomy): Eukaryota > Metazoa > Chordata > Aves > Passeriformes > Timaliidae > Cyanoderma > Cyanoderma ruficeps. The sequence continues at coordinate 16,948,216 of VZDJ01000346.1, read as the reverse complement.
ATCATTACATGAAGGGAAAAACAACTGTTGAAATCTCTTTCTTCATCCAGTTAAACTGAGCTTGGGATCTGTGCTGAGGAGAGGAAGTGAAGGTAAACGTGCCACCTGTTTGGTCCACCAGTGCCAGGGATGGCTGGTTACCAAACCAATTCCTGGAGCAGCTTAAAGCAGTCTCAGAGCTGCTCTCAGCAGTGATTTCTGGCTGGCTTATCAGGCTATGGTGGTACTTTGGACATGGCCTCTTCCTGCAGAAGTGTCTTCTGTGCCCCAAGCTGTGGGATGAAAGGCATTAGTCTGGCTACTTTGGCTCTCAGGGTGCCCTTTAAAGCAGGGAATCCTTTGCTGGCTGATTAGGGGTGTTTCAGGGTCCCTACACACAGGCATCACACAGCTGGAGGCTGGTGTGGAGCCAGGGACCCTCCTTGGTGGAGTAAACTGGTGTTAGGGAGGTGAGGCTGAGTTTCCTGACCTGTTCTCATAATGTTTCCATGTTCCTAAGGTTACCAGCACTTCATTTGTTTGACTTGGTGGCACTGCTGTTCTCTAGCAATGTAGTATAAAGTACAATATAGTATAAAGTGCCAAGGGCCAATTTTCCTTTGATTTACTTTGAGAAATTCCTTTTACATGTGTGAGGATGCAGCAAAGGTTAAAAAGCAGAATCTCATCAAAGCATTAAGGAGGATCCTGACCTGAGATGGTGCAGGAGGCAACGTGGGTAGAGAGGGACATGGCAGAGCAAAGCCAAGTTGCCTAATGGGAAAATATCTCGAGAAGTCAGTGTTCTGCTCTTGGCATAGGTGAGCCAGCAGGAAAAATAGTTTGTGTGGATTGTCCTCAGAAGAGAGTGTGTACTTCTCAGAGGTACAAACTGGGAGCATAACAGTATTGTAGATGAGGGATGAGTGAATAGCACTGGTTGTTTATGACAGAGTTGCCCAGGGAAAGCAGTAGATAGACTGCACAGCAGTCTATCCCCCTCCAGCTTTATGGTATGAAAGAGGACCAGTTCAGCTGGTTGCAGAGAGTCTGAAGGAGGATGTGCTAAATGCTGCCATTGCAGGATGCCGCACAGATCTGAGCCATTGGTACTGCTGGTAGCATGGGCCTCTTCTCACTCTGGCAGCACTCAAGACTTGGTGTAGTAATCTTTGCTCATAACGTGTTGGCCTCTGATCTTATCTCTCATTGGGCAGCAGTAGGTATCCATTGTTTTCATGAACTATCAGTGCTTTCAGGAAGTCACCTTTTTCCTCAGTTGCAGTTTGTTTGCCTTTTGGGGATTGTTTGTTTTATTGAGCAAAATCCTGGCTAAAATTCCAATAGAAGGCAAAGGATAATTAGGAAAAAGACAATGGTGGCTTTATTTTGTCATGACTAAATTCAGGAAGGAGAAGCATGGAGACATTAAAATAGGATTGTATTAAAAAACACTGTAATGGCTTAAAATAACATAAAAATGCTGCTGCATAAGGAGTGAGTCTATAGATTTCAGAGTACTCTGAGTTTATTTGTAATAAGAAGGATTTATCAGTGATACAATGTATACACATAATTAGGACTCACCCGATGACTGTTAGTGGGATGGTAAAGAGCTCTTTGTATGTAAGTATAAGCATCGTTAAGGGAATCATAAGTAACTTCTATATTTTTAGTTAGTTTCTGTTTGCTTAAAACATCAGGGTCTTATTCTAATGACATCTGCTGTTATTTACAGTAACTACTGGAGTTATAAGGCTGAGAGGGAGCTCTTCAGCTACTGTATCTCTGGCAGACCTATAATCCTTTTACTGAGTATACATCATTTCAAAACTGTCTCCAAGCATCCAAATGCCTCTGGTGTTCACAAAATTATTTAATTTCGGTACTAACTGAACAGTTTAAAAATAAATACAAAACTTATAAGCCAGATACACTTCCACGTTCGAGATTCTTTATGGAATGTACAGTACATGGACATTTTTACTCCTTTAAATGATAAATGGAAAACCGTTACTGGGATTTTTCTTTTAGATAAGAAATGCTGATGCAGCTTCTAGAAACCTTCAGGTCGTCTGAGCTATTCTTCTGCATCTTTAGACACTCTGTTGCTGTTCCCATATAAACTAAAGGGAAAAATGAAATTATCTCAGTTGTTTGTACTGAAAGAATATTGATTTCATTCTAAAATTCAAATTGTTCATGAAGAGTTGTTTTATTGTTCTTATGTATAGGTGATTTTAAGGATATTGGTACCTGGAGTGTAATTTTCTTGAGTGACGTTTACAACATTTTATGTCCTGGAGGACTCCAGGGGTCTCAATTGACATGAATGATTCATGATGCATCAGCATTGGTCTCTCTTGTTTTTTGTTTGTTTGGTTTTTTGTTTGTTCAGGTTTTTTTTCTTTTTTTCTTAGAATAAGCAGAAATACATGTTCTCTAACCTTGAACTTTAGGTTTTGAGTTTACCTGTCCTCTGCAATGATAAACTCCCGTAGGACAGTCATGTATTTTCAGGACCTGGATGCCCCTTACAGAACATGAACCTTCCTTCTAATGCTTGCTTTTCTCATGTCAGATTGAGAAATGCTGTCTGCTTATGTGCTCAGATCCTCTGAAAACCAGTTCTGATACTGATGGCAAGTTCCAAACAGTAGTTCTTTCTGAGCCATCAGGTCCTGAAGGTACATCAAAAATCAACATGAGAACAATACCTTTATTTCAGGAATTATTCTGAATATATTTCTGCAGGCCTATCTCAGCTATTTAGTTCCTACTGAACCTCGCCTCAGATTCTTTCACAATGTTTTTGTAAGTTTAAGTATTTGATCAAGTAGGTTTTGATTCACAGAGAACAAACAGGTTTGGGTATTTTTTATCTTTTCTTTCTTTCTTTCATAAAACCTAAACTAGTTAAGCTGCATTCCTGTTGGCCTGACGTCCTTCATGAAGAAATAAGTATTGCACACAGTATATGCAATTTCTGGATAGAAAACAATCTGTGGTTCTGCTGGCAGGTTTAGCTTACGAATCATCAAGGAAGGTGAGGTGGTTTGTGCTATCCTCATATTGAGTCAAACTCTGCTAAGATGTGGTTTAGACTATGAAGAATAAGTTAAAAACTGTCTCGCTTTCCCTCCACCATTTTTAATGTGACAACCACATTAATATTTTATTTCATTCACATGTGAATATTTTATTTCATTCACAGTTGCTGATGATTTCTTGTATTCATTAATGTCTGGTTTTGCACTTTGTTTCCTGACATCTTTCAGGATGGACATGCTTGTGCACATGCTTCTCCTATGTAGAGAGTGTTTTGATCCACTGCAGTAAATGACTCCTGACAGTGGACTTGCACATTGTTCTCAGATGTGCTGGATGAGGGAAGAGAAAGGGATGGTGAATTGGCTACCAGGTAAGTTTTGTAATTTATTTACAAGGCAGCAATTAAAAAATAAAACTAAAACTTGAAACAGTAGACTACCTACACCTTTAAACAAAATTTTTCTGCCCTGGAATTTGTTTTGGAATGGGACTTTATGTTCACATATCCTTCAGAGTGTTTACAGTCTGTAGCACTGCATTTCAAACACTTGAATAGCCTTGCCTTTTTCTGCCTACCAGTAGTTTTGTGGAGCTATTTAAGTAGCTTAAATTTTAATCCACAGGTATTTGGAAGAAGGATGAATCAGTGGTCAAAAAAACCACAGCTCATTAATTTTACATAACAGCAAAAGAATAAATAGGTCAGTATTCTGTGCATTACTTTACTAATAGGATAGTATAATTGCTGTGTAGTTAGTGTTTATGGGGTACTTTGAAGATGTAATATGTTGTACAGGACTAATGTGTTCATACATTTCTACGTCTAGCTATACTCAAAAAGAAATACTTAACCTCACATGAAGTCTTTTTGGGTTTCTGGTGCACAGTGAAAGAAACCAGGCTGGGATTCAGCTGCTGAAGTGTCTATGTGTATTTTCGGTTACCTGGCTAGACCCTTCACTACAAACAGGAAAGCAATAGCATCATTTGATGAACAATTTGTTTTGTACTTTAGTAGGTATCTGGATAGAGATCATAGGAATCACTTGTGTCTGCTTTGTTCTTGGTTTTGCAGAAAATGTGTTTCTGCTTCTTCAGGTCCTGAGAAAGTTCTCTCTCTCCTGCAAACATGGACTTGCAGAAAGTTCTGGTATTCCTGAGCTATTGAATTGAAAATTCTTGTTGAACATGCTGACAACATTTTAGATTTTATCTGATGAACTTTAAAGCCTTTTCAAGACCTAGAAATTAACTCAGAGTGGGGAATAAATCCATCAGCTTGCATGGTAAGCATCTGCCAATTCTGTATTCACATTTTTTCTGCAATGTTTTACTTATTCTTCTACTGGCTGACTGATCATCATTGTGACTTCTTCTACCTTCCACAGAGTATTCCATGCACTCCAGGAATGTTGTGGGAAACTGATATAAAGATTTCTATTGTATGAAGTTGGGAAAATTAGCATCTCTTTCTAGAAAAATGCTGAGAGTTAATGAGATAGCAAAACTTGCAGCATCTAGTAAGAGAAAAAAAATGAACAAGGGGTTCATCACTGAAATCTGCTTTGAAAAAAATATATTCCTTATGCTTTTTAAGACTCCTTAGGTTTGAACTATGTCCACATCAATAAAACCAAAGTAATGACTGACATCTGGCTACTTTTTAAAAGTTATGTTTGTTTTGCAAAACACGTAACTAAAGAAAAATGTGACAAAAAGAAGACATATAATGAAATTGCATCATTTGAGGTCATGGCTCTGCAGATGTATCTATGATGTGCTGCCTCATACCAATGAGAAGCTACAGTTCCTTGACTCCCCCTGCATCTGCAGGTCTGCACTTGATTAAGCACAGGTCCTTGGTGGGATTTAATCAGAGATCTGGCACTGAGGATGCTGAGGTACAGCACTGAGGGCCTTAGGGATTCACAACTCAAAATGCACACGTTCACACACACTCCTGAGCCAAGACAGCTCTTTGTAGTCAGCTGCTGTGCGTCAGTAGGCTGCTGCTGCTGTCTACAAAATTGAGTGATGTGAGTTCCTGGTCCCACCCACCTAAAAATCAATTGAAACTTTTCCTCCCTGTGTTGAAAGATCTGCATGGAGCAACCTTTCCAGGCCAGGAGTGGGTGGGGCCTGGAGCTTTAGCTGGGCACGCAGCAGGTAGGCAGAAATTCTTTTATCATTTGCTGTTCTCCCTTGCCACAAAAGCATAAAAGAAACATAGATTAAGCTACTACTTTGATCTTGTTCATTCTTTTATCCCCGTGTTGAGTAGTTTCCATATGACTTTAATAAATAAGAAAGGAAGGAGAAAAAAAGAAATAGCAATTTATGGCTTGTGTATCTATGCAAACTTATTAAATCAAGACAATCTAGAGCAATGCTTTCCAAATAGCCATGTTAATCCCTCTCTCTGTGACACATTTCCTATTTTTGTCATCATACATGGTGTGAAGTTGCATCTCAGTAACCATTTTATCCTGCTGAACTACAGTTGCAATGTATTTTTTAAGACTGTCTGTTAAACTACATAGAGATGCCTATATATTTGTGTGGCTGTGGTCGAGAATGTGGCAATTAGCTCTAGGAGCTAATTTTTTTTTTAAGTTATTAAAAGCAGTGAAAGAGGTAGAAAGAAAGAAAGAAATGGATCAGCTGAATGCCCATGTGAGACTGTTTGAAATACTTGAGGAAAATGTATTCTAATGGGATATATTGATTCTGTGATCATTTTTATTAGAGTTAGTTTCTAAAACATTATGTTTACCATAGATATCTGTGCCTTATATATGTTATGAGCCTCAGGAGAACAGGATGATAATGCTTGTACTGAGTGACATTCTTCAGAATACAGAAGATCGTAAACTCCTGGTTGTCCTAGAGTAGGAATCATGCTGAAGAATTCTTGGTCTCCTGGGCAGCATTTTTGTTTCCACTGCACATCTACAGGTAGCTTTGTCAGGAGATTGGTGTGGCTGAACAGGGAGCTTGGTGGAGCTCCAATATGAAAAGGTAGTTTAGAGGAGATGGAAGCAGTGACAGGCTACAGTGGAATAATTAGAAGTATTACCTGAGTTTGTAATACCCTTGGGAGAGACAAAGCCTAAATGCAGTTGAGACTTCCATGGGAAACACAACAAGAAGAGCTTCCAATGCTTTGTTGGTATAAAAAGACTGAGGAAGGAATATATAGAACCATTGCTGAATGGAGGAGGTGATGTAGTGACAGCAGACACTGATAAAATGGAGGTCTGCTAAGGTTTATTTGCTATCTCTACCAACTATCCCATGTATCTGTGCTTAGGGAAAGGGTCCAAAGGGAACTACCAGCAGTAGGTGAGTGTTTAGCTGGGGATTACTTGAGGAAGTTTGACCAGAAAACATCATGGCAACAGACAGACCACATCCAAGGTGCCAAAAAAATATTAGATGTCACTGCAGGGCCACTGTGTCATATCAGAAGGATTATGGAGATCATGGAAAGTTCTTAATAACTGGAAATAGGTAAATGTTCACCGTTTCTTCAGGAAGGCTGAAGACAATTTGGGGATCTATAAACTGATCAGCATTGCTTTGGTCCCTGTGGAACTTCAAGGAGTGGGTCCTCTTGGAGCACATTTATGTGCATATGAAGGAGAAGCTGATCAGAAACAATCAGCCTGGATCTACCAAATGTAAATCATGTCTGACTGCTTGATTGTATTTATGATTCTATGACTGGATTTGTGAATGAGGGAAGAGAAATGGCTATCATTTAGCTCAAATTTTATAGCAAGGTTTTGACATTGTCTCCAACAACATTCTTGTATCCCAGTTGGGATGGATGTTATGGTCTGTATGGCTAAAAATACATTGATTTGGCTCAGAGGCGAATGGTTAAATGAGCTGTTCTCTACCCAGCCAACATTTTCCTGTTTACTGTAGAGTGCCACAGGGATCTAGAGATTGGAACAGTCCTGCTTAATATCTTTACCAGGTACTTCAAGGAGGTGATAAAATCCTCTTTCCTCAGGTTTGCAGATGATACCAAATTTTTTCTGTGTAAGGAAGGATGAAGCTGGTGTGGTAGTAGAGGATGAGGATGGAAGAAATGGGCTATCCCAGCCTTTCCATTGTAGAAATCCAGCACGAGTTCCTCACTCACTTCGTCACTCAGCCATGCAGCCAGTGGCTGCAATAGTCATTTCTTCCTGTACATGGAGCATGGTCCAGAATTACTCATAACTCATAGTCACCTAAAAAATCCTAAAGTTTCAATTTAGACATGTATTTCCTGATTTTGAATTCTTGGAGAGCAGGTGGTCTAATCTAAGGAAAAGCTTGATCCTGCAGCAAAGTGTTGCTCCACTTTCACCTTTTCCCAGCTCTGAGTTTCCTCCAAAAGGACAGGAAAATGGCCTATCTGTGATGGATGTAGCGTTAAGGACACCTCTAAATTTTGTCGGCCAGCGGTCTCAGTATGGTCTGAGGGTTTCAGAATATGAGCCTCCAGTCTGGTAAGCATGTTTTGGTGGCAGAAGTAAAGACGAAGTGTGAAGAAGTGGTTGTGCCTACCCACAGGGATATTACTATGCCACTTCTGCAAGACTGGTAGGAACTGACCTGCTGTGAATGAGGCCGGCAGCCTTGGGTTTGAACTTTTAAAAGGTATTTTTTCTCTCAAGAAGCTTTTCTTGAATTAATTATTAATTCTTTATCATTACCCATTAATGCTTCTAAAACCAAAGTGTTTAGTTTAATGAGTTTATTAAAGTAGACCCTAGAAAGTGTAATTCTGCCTGGTTTTGAGGAATATCAATTCCCAGAGAAGGAACAATTCAGGCTCAGTTATGTCATGCAAAGTGAACCTGTTTGCCCAAATCTCTCATAGCATAGAAGGGGAGCAATGAAAAGAAATGTGGTCCCACCCCTTTATTCACAGGTCTGAAGAGTTTCCTGGAGGGTGTGGAGCAATACAGATAATTTACTGCTGGTAGCAACAGGAGGTTTTCTGGAGGAACAAGTGTCAGAGAAACCAGATTACAAGAGTGGTTCTGAGTCTCAGAGTCACCTGGGATGCTCCTGTGTTGGTCAATGCTCAGAGGTGAACTTGGAGTCAAACCATCAGGCAAATGGTTTGGAGAATTTTCCTGTTTAGGGTGAGGTTGAGGGTGTATGATTGTTTGGTTGCGTTTGCAGCGCTGTACTCAGCAGCAGAAGGAAGACTCAGAGCTGACCCTCTGCATTACTGGCTGATGACATGCCCAGCTTTTTGTATACCCAGAGGAGGACTATGTGCACCTGGTGCTCAGTGACCTGCAGGAAATGTTGCTGTGTGGTGCCAAGCATCTAACATTCTCCTTAGCTTCCAGATATCCTTCCTTAATTTTTAGTGTTAAGTGGGAAAGAAAACCTATAGACTTGCATTGCAATGGCCCTGAGGTTTCTCTTGGCATCTTCTGCTATGAGGATAGGCAAACAATGACCAAGCACTTGCTGTGTCTCAAGGAAAAGGCTCTGTCAGTATTCTCAAAGATATGAAAACGTGATTCTTTGTGGGCATTCTGATGTGGAGATCTAAGTAGCCAGGCAGTGACAGCAGAGCCTTCATGTTCAGTGCTCATACTTTTTAGTGAGTCCCTCTGAACTGCATGACTAAGTTGTTCAACCACACCTGAATCTGAGTTCTTGGGGGATAAAACCTGTTCTATAGCTTCTTCCTGTGTTACAAAGGCATGGGTGATTTTAGTATTAGACATCAATCATCACTGGCTTCTGAATTAGGGAATTAATATGTTCATAGAATCACCAGTTGTTAAACCAGCAATGCACATGGTATAACTTATATTACACGTGCCTGTTTACAGTCTTCAGGAATGGTGTTGCTTCCTTTATACTGTTCTCTTTGTGCTAGACTTCTGTATGTTTATCACGGAGTTTGGGGACTTCAGACACTAGAACTGCTCCATCTGTTTCTAGGCTGCCTACAAGCTGTGCAGGCTTGCATGCCTATGTACTATTATTTCCTCACATTTCAGGCCAGCCTGATGGATGATAGAGTTGAAAACAGAGATAAGCGAGATCTCCTCTGTGTAGAATCATAGAATGGTTTGGGTTGGAAGGAACCTTAAAGATCATCTAATTCCAATCCTCCTGCCATGAACAGAGACCCCTTTCCACTAGACCAGGTTGCTCAGAGCCCCATTCCACCTGGCCTTCCACACTTCCAGGGACATTCACAACTTCTCCGGGCTCACCACCCTCACAGTTTGGAATTTCTTTCTCATATCTAATCTAAATCTATTCTCCTTCAGTTTAAACTCATTCCCCCTTGTCCTGTCACTACATGTCCTGGTAAAAGTCTCTCTCCATTTTCCTTGTAGGCTCCCTCCAGGTACTGGAAGGCTGCAATTAGGTCATCCCAAAGACTTTTTTTTTTCCATGCTGAGCAAAACCAAATCTCTCAGCCTTTTCTCACAGGAGAGGTTCTCCATCCTGCTAATCATCTTGGTGGCCTCCTCTAGACTTACTCCAACAGGTCCATGGCCTTTCTGTGCTGGGGACCCCAGAACTGATACAGCACTGAGGTGGGGCCTCACCAGAGCAAAGTAGAGGGGCAGAATCACAGGGTTTTGGATGCAGCCCGGGACTTGTGTGGCTTTCTGGCCTGTGAGTGCACATTGCCAGCTCTTGTCCAGCCTCCCCTCCACCAGCACCCCCAAGTCCTTCTGGGCAAAGCTGCTCTTGATCTGTTCATCCCCCACCTGGAGTGATACCAGGGGTTGTCCCAACTGAAGTATAGCACCTTGCACTTGGTCTTGTTAAACCTTGTAAGGTTCTCATGGGCCACTTCTCAAACCTGTTCCCTCTGGATGGCATCCAGATCCCTCTGGATGGCATCCCATCCTTCAGGTGTGTCAACTCTGCCACCCAGCCTGGTGCCATTGGCAAATGTGCTGAGGGTGAGCTTCATGCATTTGCCTATGTCATTAGTAAAGATATTAAATAGTGCTGGTCCCACTGCAGATCCGTGAGGGACATCCCTTGTCACTGATGTCCATCGGGACTCAGAGCCATTGGCCAACACCCTCTGAATGCAACCATCTGACCAATTCTTTATCCACCTAGCAGTCTACCCATTAAATCCATGGCTCCAATTTAAAGAGAATGTTATTGTAGGGGACCAAGTCAAAGGCCTTACAGAAGACCAGATAAATGCCTACCAGGCTTTATAATTGCACAGCCAAATTAAGGAGGTTATAACAACTTCTAAGTTTGAAGTTGATCCTACTTTGTATGCAAGATTTAGCCAAATGACCTTCAGAGATACCTTCCACCTTAAATTATGATTCTAACAAAAGAAGGATTTTTTCAAGAGATACTTAAATTCTTTTCTCTGACCTCTGAAGTCATTAGGGAAATTACTGGGAAGGAAATCCCTGTGCAAGTCAGAGATTAATGAAGGTCATGCTCTTTCCATCTGTGGACTTTGCAAATCACATGAGTACTTCATATACCAATGATCTTACTATTTCTGGAACTGATGAAATTATATTAATTTCTGCATGCTCTAAATTTAATTACACACAGAAATGCCAACCCTAGAATGCATGTAGAAATGAAATAAAAATTCACAACTGGCTGGATGCCCCCTGCAGGCCTGTGCTGACTTTATGGTCACTGATGACTAGACAGTAGTTACTCTGCTTAGCCCAGTGATGTGAAGGCTGGATTGAGCCCTTTCCCTGGTTTCCTATCCCTGATTTGCTCTCCCTACCGTAAATGAATGAGGATGGGTTATTGTATATACAGCAGGTGCCAGGCACATTCTCTGGCACTTTTATTTCCTTTTCTTGAGGAATTCACAGACGAAGTAGATGGTGACTTGGCACTCAGAGTCATTCCACTCTCCTGTGCTGAGCATTTCCACACAGTCCTCGTGACCAGCTGGGTCATGAGGCTCCCCTTGCTTCCAGTTGCTGTAGTTCTGCAGTGGGCTGTTGTCTGCATACACAAACTGTCCTTCTCTTTCCATGTCATTCAGCCCAATGAAGGCTCGGAACAGGCCGCTGTTGGAGATATAGTCAGCAATCAGGGCATTGGTTGCCTCATCTTTAGGCATGGCCAGTGATCCTCCTCTGTCCCTGCAGTGGATCAAGGCTTCTCTGTAATTCTTCTCTTCTTTCACAATGTAATAGAATTTCTCATCTGTCTCCCTGATACCTGCTATAACTTGGAAGAAGAAAAATTGCTTAATGGCATGTCAACAGATGCTGAAGGTTAGTCTATTCCAATATGACAATGAGATGATTTTTACATTAAAATTAATAAAAGGGAAGGAGGAAAAATACTCCCACCACTGTGGGAATGATGACGACACGATCAGAGATGATGAATGACAAGGACAGAGATTTATGATGAATGATGAGGACACGATCAGAGATTGATGTGACTAATGGGATTGTCAAACACTTAGCACACATTAGGACAAGAACTATTCAGTCTTGATTGGCATGTCTCCTGTGACACTTCAGTTTTATTTCCTGGATATCTAATACTAATACACTTAAGACATGCTATAGTCAAATGGCAGTGTCTAATTCTGGATCACCCTACTGCTTTGTATGTTCTAAATATAGATTGTGAAAGAGTGCCCAGGGGTAGAAACACAGGGGTATAGATAGCTTTCCAGGCCCTTTCCATGTAGAGGAAAATGAATGTGATTGCTAAGATAAGACATTTTAGATACAGCCTGATATTCAGAGCTGCTGTAGCACTGTGGCATTGACTAGGAAGAAAATTGTGGTTGCTCAGCAGCTTTAAAAGTCAGACCTCTCAACCAGTGAGTATATAGCCTAGTGAATTAAACAGTGCCAAGGAGCATGCCTGGTTGCTGGAAGTTGATTGTTTCTGCTAATGGATTGCTGGAATGGTCCTGAGCAGAGTTTGATATGGGAAAATTAACACTCTCTCAAACAATTCAGGAGTTACCCAAGGCACAAGTTGGAATTTAGTAGAGGGACACTCTTTGATAATACATCATTCAGTTTTCTAGTGTTTTTAATATGGATGGGTGTTGCTTTGTGCTGGATACCCAGAGTGACAAAGAACAGCCTCAAATTAATTTAATTTACTGATACAGCCCTAGTCCTGGAAGCAGTGGTAGAGCTGTCTGAAAATCACTTTTATGCCAGAAAACTCCCTTCCTTTCAGTGGAGCACTTTGCACTGTCCACCTGACAGTGCTGCTTGCAAACGTGGCTTCTTACAACCCATGTCCTCGAATGTTGGTCACTTGCTACAGGAAAATTGTGCAGGCACTGAGGGGAACTAGGAGTACTGTGTCTGCAGCCCTCCTGGGCAGCAGAAAGATCAAGAGGTTCTCACTGCTCTTCCAGCCTCTCTGGAGCAGACTGGCACAAACTTCTGCCTTATATTGCCTGACTGGCCACCAAACCTGAGCAGAATGACAGTGCAGCAGTGGTTAGCAAATCATTCCTTGTGATTTTAGTGATGCATTCTCTTATGCTGCTGATAACTTCTTTAATTTTTTTTTGCTTTTAGTCATCTGTTCCTTTTATCCTTACAGATGTAAGACTATCTCTACTTTTAGGTTTTCAGAGTGCCTGAAACAGAGGAACCTCTCTCTGGGTCATCTGTGGACAATTCCATAGAGCAACAATGGTAGAAGAATAGCAATGATATCTGTTACTGGAGTCAAATAAATCCCATCAAATACATAAGGGTCCTTACCATTCTTCACAAACTTGATGGATGTGTTAAGACGAGCAACATTGATATTCAGTTGTCCAACAAATCTGCGGTATCTTCCACAGTCACAGACTGTGCCTGATGCAATACAAAGGATAGAGGATTTACCTTTTTAGAAGCCTTTGTGTGTGTGCGTGTATGTGTGTGTGTGTGCCTGCATGGAGAGTCACTTGTAGCCCACTTCCAAAGCTTTTGAAGACCTGAGCTCCAATTATGGGAAGCCAGTCTCACCTGTCTCACCTTACCCCACTGGCTATTCTTCTGTTGATCAAAGTGTTTAATGTTTTGGCTCTGTACAGTCTGTACACTCCCTAGCAAACTAGNTCCCATTAAGAACCAAATGGTCATTTTATATGAAATCTCTTAAAAATAAACACAAGTATAAGTTTGAGGTGGGTAACCATTCAAGGTTACTAGGACTGAGAAGAACTTTCAAAGTCATCAAAGTCAAATTCTCCTCCTGTAAGCAAATACATTACATTAATTTGACAACAGATTATGTTCTATCTAAAATCACTTACTTTTTTGTCCCATCCTCCTACTAGGGGACTGTTGAAGGGTTTCATTCATTTGATGTTAAGAAACTTTCTTCTGGTATCCAGTTTAAATGCATACTGCTGGCCTGTGTGTTAGTTTTTATGATACCAAACATTATCCATGCATTTGGGTGACTTCATATTTTGTGTATGCTGGTGTATTCATAGGAATCAGTCATGTCCCTACATTATGTTTTATTTTGTTCAACAAAACATTTTCAGTCTCTTTTTTATATTCCATCTATTCTCACATTTTTTCTTGTGCCTCAAAATTTCATGAAATTCCATAGAAACCAACCCTGAAATCAAAGATGCAGCAGGTTTGATCATTCTGCACAGAAGGATGCATAGCTTACCTGCTTTTCCTTTTTTTCCTGAAACCCCTGGTAAGCCTTTGGCTCCTTTGTCACCTGAATAAAGAGGAAAATATATTCTCAGATCTCAGACAATGCATATGTCAGGGAAGCGCACTCAAACCCATTTAATAATGTATTAAAAGTGTACTTTTGATAGGAAGCTCTGATGGACTGTACTGGAAGACAGGCCAAGTTAAACAAACCACGATTAATTCTGTTGCATGGAAATGAGAACCCTTTAATAGCTAACTCACTGATAACACAGGCATCTTGTGTGCTGCTGGTTCCTGGTACCACTTACTTTAAATATAAACTGCAAAATGATCCTGAGGCTGAAACCACTCAAGAAATCTTGAGCAGGTGAGATCTGGGTTCTCTCAGAGGCTGCAGGACAGAGCCCTTCTCCAGGTTCAGTAGCTTCATGGTGAGATGAGGCAGCAGATGTGCTCTAAGCCACTGAATTAATGCATGCAAGAGATTGCATGTGCAGGCAGAAGTTGGCACCTGCATGGAGGGAGGTCACTAAAGAACAGCATTTCAGTTTAGTTTATGGAAATGTGGTTTATTTGCATCCAACTGCTTTCCGCCTCTTTTGTAAATTATAAAAATGATAGAAATACTTCTCCAAATGCTCTGCTTCTATATAACTGGAAGTGACCAGCTCTTTAAAAATCTCAGTTGTAATTTGGGTCAGGAACAGCTGGACTTCATCTTAAATTCATGCCAGCTCTTTTATGAATAAAACCTTCAGAGGTCAAAACATACTAATACTTGTTCAGCCTTATTGATGACCATGTTTTTATATACTTTTTACTTAATATGGTTGTGTTTTTAAAAATAATTTTTAAAAGAATTTTTTAAAAGATGTTGGCTGTCATTTTAATTAGCGGTGCTTGACACTGCACACTTGCCAGCTGGAATTTCAGGGTTGCTTCATTAAGAACTCGAATGTTTAATCATAGTTTTAAAGAGTGACTTAGTGACCTTTGCTTCCACAAATGAAGAAGATGAGAAAAAACTCTAAGGGGACAATAAATTGGGCATTCAGATTAAAAGAGAGCTTGATTTAAAGGCTCAGAACATTGGTCTGCTTTCAGATAAAGAAAAGAAACTTGTGAGAATATTTTTGTCTCCTTTGGGGATTGAAGACATCTTAGGAGATAACTCTGAGTTTTCAGTTTTCTAGGTACTTCTGAAAATTAATCCCTCAGGTCAATTTTTTTTTCTTTTTGTCTGATACTGAGGCTGGCTAGAGGCCTTGAAAAGTGTATTAAAACAGTGGTTTGAGAAGCTCTCCAGAGAGACTGTTCCACCTACTCAACAGAATACCCAAGCTGATGTGCTGGTTAGAGACCCCACAGTTCTCCCAGCAATGGTGGTGTCCCTGATCGGCTTTCAAGGCAGGTCTCCTTGTGGCAGAAGTAATGTTCCTTCTTAAGTAGCTGTTCAAGAATATCAAAAAGGAATGCCTGAGCTTCTTCTCAAGATAAATAGCACACAATTTCATGAAATTGTTGTCCAGGCAGATTTGGAGTCTAGCATGATTTGCAAGTAGTTGCCATCCTTGTTTATCTGAATTCGTTCCTTACCAGGACAGGGATGTCCTGTGCATTGCTTGCTCATGTGACCCACAGCAGTGCAGGTAACAAGGTGTGGCATCCTCAGCAGCAACAGGACATTGACTTGGGCTTTCAGTATCCAAATCAAAGGCACAAATTTGTCTCAGAGTATTCAGACGATTCACTTTGCAGGAACTGGATTTTTCCCTTCCTCTTTTACCGGAGAATCATAGAATAGTTTGGGGTGGAAGTGACCTTTAAAGGTCATCTAGTCCAACCTCCATGCAATCAGCAGAAATACCTTCAACTAGATCCATCAAGGAGGATTGATGTCTTAACTCATAAAAGAAATTATTTTAGCCAAATTAGTTGGATATGTAGCATGTGGAAAATAAAACTAGAGTATTTCAGTTAGCTCTCATCACCAATCTTTACGCATAACTTTATTTGGAGAGCATTGGTCATACTATTATGTAATATTGCTCCATATCTGGAGCCCTCATAAAGCACATATTTACCTCGAGGGAAAAAAACCCCAGAAAATTCCCATGCCAAAGCTTACCCTTTCCACCAATTGGACCAATTTTACCAAGCATTCCCTGGTCACCAACGTCACCCACTGGTCCTTTGTTTCCTAAGAGAAGAAATGAAGAGGAAATGAGTATAGGTGGTTGCTGTAATTTCTTTTCTGAGGCACTGTTTAGGTCTCTACTGCTGCTGTTTTACTGAGTGTAGCCAGTCTGGGTGTGTGGCAAAGTGGAATGAGCACAGCCCTGAAGATATCTGGAAGAGTACAGCCAGATCTCTGCTCCTGTGGGGTACTATAATAGGACATTGCAGAGAACCTTAATAGACTTTCCTGTTCAAAGATCATATTGTCTTAGAGAAAATAGAAACTAAAACTTCTAGTGATTTGCTTCACAGTCAAACCAGGCTGACAGCTTTTATTTTTCTCCACCCCAGTCAAAACACTTTTCTAAGTCCTTGCAGCTTTGCTGGGAGTCCTTCTCAAAGCAGGACTGCAAGTAGGGAGCTACTAATTTTGGTGTATGTGTTTTCCCAGTCTTCAGAGCACCAAAATAACAGGTGTCAATTGATAAATAAACAGTGTAAGTTCTGAATTTGCTGTCTAATGATGACAGGCGAATTTAGGGAATCTCAGTTTGCAAAAGGAATTTAATATTAATAAAATGCTTTGTAAATGGTTGATTCCCTGAATTCCTTGTAGCTTATCTGATGTTCATTTTAAGGTAAGAAGCAAAATCATAAGAATGCATTTAAAAATGGAAAAAGTTTATAATAATAATAATAACAGAATGATTTTAAAGTTTCTATAAAAGTAAAAACTTTCCTGATTAGCCTCAAGCCACAGTCAAGGAAGAAAGACCTTGGATCTGCATTATCATTAAACTCTAAAGACAAATTAAGCTGTCAAATTAAATATGCAAACAAGGCTGACATGGTCACATCTGATGCCTCCAAATGATCTGCCCAGGTCATACTGTGGATATGGTACATATTTAATTGAGCCAAGTTCTGAAACATCTGCAACTTCTTGTTCTCATCTGGGATGCTGTTTGATCAGAGGAACTTCCTTTTTTTTTTTTTTTCAGCTAAAGGCTAATTTCAGTAAGAGTAATTTTTCTGATTATGTATATGATCTAGGTTTTCTGAATCATACTCATGACAGCCATATGCATTTGTCTTAAGTATCAGTAGGAACTGAAACAAGGTAAGTATTTTTATGTTCACCAATTAATGTTTGACAGGATTGTGAAATCCACCAGTGAAACTGGAATGAAAAGCATTAAACACCAATCATATGCATCCGTACAGTTGTGTATAATGATATCCATATACCAGCAGTAGCCAACAAGCCATCATAAATACCTTTTGGTCCTTTGGGTCCAACCTTTCCTTGTTTGCCTACTTCTCCTCTGTCTCCCTTTTCACCTTCATCCCCTTCCAAAAAAACAGAAAATAAAGCATCATGCTACACTTCTCTCAATGCAGTATGTACAACTAAACACACTCAGAAAGAGAAGTTCACGGGGTTTCTTTTTTTTTCCTACTGATTTCTTTTTATTTCACATTGAAGGCACAGTAGCCATGGGATGAATTTCCAGAAGAGAGATGAGGAATCTGACAATCATTAGGAAAAGCTAAAAACTTTCCCTTTCAGAGAGGCTGTTACAACATGAGAATTATATACAACAGCAATTTCTATTCCTACACTTTAAGCATTATTAGCTATAAAGCAGATAAATAAGCCAGTCTTTCGGTATTGGGAAACTTATGCACACAGAGGCAAAGTGCCAGGGGAGGCAACAGGTGTTTATTAATTGTTCCTAGTGATTCCATTCCTAGTGACTCTGTGTTCAGGGTATGCAGATGCATTCGGAATGAGAGGAATGTAAATATGTTGAAACAGATCTTGACATAGACCTTGGCACTTAATATGACACAATTCTTGCCTTCATTTTTTGACAGATGGCATTTGTATGTTGATACAAGAAACTTGTTTTGCAATTACTGCAATGCTTTTTTTTGAAAGGTCATGCACAGAGTATCTGTCAGAGGTAAAATCATTGCATTTATTATGGTAGTGCTGAGATTTCTTTAAATGAGATCAAGACCCTATTACACAGGTTCCTGTATAGCTCTGTATAAGCACTTTCACTGTTGGAAGAGACAGTCTCTCACTGTGCATGTAGTCTAAAGCTACAAGGCAGCAATTAGTCAAAAAGAAATGTTATTTCCTTCCACAAGTAGCATAAAATGTTGCCTTGCATTATGCAGGAAATTGGAGGCACAACTAAAGATTATTTTCTCATCTTCATTTGGAACCAAATCCTAAGAAGAAGATTTTTTTCTCCCCCCCAGCAGAAGTGGGGAGGAGACACACAACTCTCCCGCACCAAAGGGCCATCACTGAACACGGGCAGCCTTCCAGAGCCTCTCCTCATGTTCCCTTCCCGTGTTGGCAATGAGCCTTGCCCTGGAGTGGGAAGCAGTGCCACAGCCTCTTGGCTCAGCCAGGAGGATCTCACGTGGCAGTGGCAGCCAGTTGTGTCTGTGCCTGCTGCCCAGAAGGGGACAAGGCTGTCGTTCAGTGTATGGAGAGCCAAGGGAGGGAATGTCAGCCACAGAGGTGAGGACAGAACAGCAGTATGAGACAAGATCAATAACCTGTCTCACCAAGGGTGGTGCCTCCAAGCCCCAGCAGAAAATGTTCAGGGAACTGAGGTGTACTGAGGGTGACTGACCCAGGCAGCCACTTCCAGCCTCTCACAGCAATGGTTTTAGTGCTTACCTGAGCCAAGCACTGCATCCCGTCCCCTTGTGAACAGCCACTAGTCATTCTTCCCTTCACCATTTAGCCTTGTGCCTTTAAAACCCATTTATATCTTTGGCCCTTATAATAAATATCCTGTGGCAAATAGCTCAATGATTTTTTTAATGTGGCAGGGAGAAAGTACCTTCCCATGATTGCTTTAAAACTGATCATTACATTGGTCTCATTTTTTTTCTGAAAAATACTGCCCACTCATTCCTGATTTGCCTTCTGCTTCTGTAGTCAGAGGTAGCATGTCATGGGCTGTTCTGTGGAGTGATAGCAGATGAGAAGTGCTACACATTAATTGCAGCACATAAAACGTAGTTTTAGCTGTTTGGCACCTTTCTGTTCCAGTTATGTGAACTGAGCTTAGTCTGTCTCTTTATGCTGAAAAAACCCTTCCATGCTTGGACTCTCTTGCGGAGGGCAGACTCACCCTGTTGGTCAGGATGCCCTTTGGAGGGAAGGTCAGTGCCCAAGCTGAGGAAGATAAAGGGCTGATCTTCAGTTCACATTGAAGGGAGGAAGCAGTGCTAAAGGGATGGACAAGGAGGAAATGATGTGGTGTGTGCTGGCTCACTCAGGCTCTTCATTTTTAACACCAGCTTCCACAGGTAAATAGGAAGAGAAAAGACTAAAAGCAGCCAAGCAACAGAAATTTTAATCATCTCTATCTAGGTCTTAAAAATACTGTAAAAGCTAGTGTATATTTCTAAAAGCCAAACTCCTTAAATATTCATCTGAAGCTGTGGGTCTGAGCCAGGAGCTGATGAGAGGGTGCCTGCTTGTACTGGATTCCGGTCCTGCCCAGAAGGACTTGGGGGTGTTGGTGGATGAGAGACTGGACATGACCCAGCCATGGGCATTCACAGGCCAGAAAGTCAAACCTGTCTTGGACTGCATCAAAAGGAGTGGGCAGCAGGTCGAGGAGGGGATTCTGCCCCTTCACTCTGCCCTGGTGAGACCCCACCTGCAGTGCGGCCTCCACCTCTGGGGTCCTTGACAGAGGAAGGACATGGACCTGTTGGAGCAAGTCTAGAGGAGGCCACCAAGATGATTAGCAGGATGGAGAAGCTCTCCCATGAGAAAAGGCTGAGAGATTTCGTTTTGTTCAGTCTGGAAAAAAAGTCTTTGGGATGACCTAATTGCAGCCTTCCAGTACATGGAGGGAACCTACAAGGAAAATGGAGAGACACTTTTACCAGGACATGTAGTGACAGGACAAGGGGGAATGAGTTTAACTTACGGAGAGTAGATTTAGATTAGATATGAGAAAGAAATTCCAAACTGTGAGGGTGGTGAGCCCAAAGAAGTTGTGGATGTCCCATCCCTGGAAGTGTGGAAGGTCAGGTGAATGGGGCTCTGAGCAACCTGGTCTAGTGGAAAGGGGTCTCTGTTCATGGCAGGAGGATTGGAACTAGATGATCTTTAAGGTTCCTTCCAAACCATTCTATGATTTTATGATTCTACTGACCATCAAATGGCATAGCTAGAGAATGTATGGTTTAATTTTGTTGTTGATCTCAATGCAAGAAGAAATTGTTCTTTCCAAATCCATGTGTGAAACCCATGCAGAAAGTGCAAAAGTCACTTTTCAATATTTCAGAAATTCAGAAAAGATCCCAGAGGCTGATAAAGAGCTTATGAAGTGACATTTTGGGAGCAGGTTAAGAGCTGATCTCATCATGCTCTGCAAACCCATGCAGGTGGAAAAATGTGTGATAATAGAAAGGAAGCAGGGTATGATTCAAAGACTGGAAAAGCTGGATGAATCTTGACTAGAAATGCAACATGGCATTATTTCACAAATGGACCATGTTCTCTGACAAGGAAGGGAGATGGGGGAGGATTTTCATGTCCAGCCTTTCTCTGTGCAATGAATTCCTTTGTGTAAAATATGCTGTAATTCTGGGTCTGGTATAGAAGCTGCTGAGGGCAGTTGCTTGGCCTGTGAAAAACAAACCATATTCCTGCTGACCCTCCAAACCAGGGCTTGTCATCCTGGCAGTCCTCCTCACCTCCCCCAGACAAGCCAGTTACATTCTCTGTAGGCTGCTCTGTAGAGTTAAAGGCTTTGGAGGGACTGTTGTTTGCTGCAGAGGGAAGACTTCTCTTCAAAATCCCTTCCCTTCCCTTCCCTTCCCTTCCCTTCCCTTCCCTCTCTTTCTCATTTGTGAAACAGTTTATCCTAAAAATAGAACCCAGGAAAGAAAGTCAATATAAAAGTGGAGAAGCTGTGATTACTTTCTAAAGGTGTTTTATTCCTGTCTCTGTTTCAACATTTTGAGCCATTGAAAGATCCTGTGACGTTTTCTGAGGGACTCTTCCTTAGGGATTTTGGAACAAGATTTTCACACCTGGTACTGCTGGAGTTGAAGCTGTGTTGTCCTGTATGGACCATCAGCCTGAGAGCTGACAGGTGAAAGGAGGGAAAGGTGTGGCAGAGTTTGTTCTGGAGATTTCCAGAGATCAGGGAGTACCTCAACTTGTATTAACACCTTATGTGATACAAATCTTTGCTTAAGACCTCTAAAAGCCTAAGAGAGATGGAAATAAGTTCCATCACCTGTTTCATCTTGGTGTAAAGAAGTCTGGCACACTGTCTTACTTTTCATGCCCAGGAAAATGGGAAGAACAATAATTTGTCTGTCTGTAAGAGAGAGTAATCCTGCTTTTCTCCCTATCTCTTATCTGAGAATAGGTAGGCCATTACAAAACAAGGGTAGAAATAAACAGTATTAGTTAGTGATACCATTTTATTGCTAATTTAAGACTAGATTAAGCCCAGTGCCTGCTGATATGGTACATGCTGTGTACTCCTTCAGCTGCTGTGGGCTGTGATCTCAAATTTTGGCATGAAATGTGAACTCTTGGGTTGTGTTTCCCTCTTGTGGTCTTGCTATGATTTGCAACCAGCGGCTGACTGTTCTGGGCATGGGTTGAGTTGGCTTTATTTCTAGTTTACTCTAAGTATCCCTCCCTTTCCTTTGAGGCTTCGTCTGGACAAGCCATCCCATTGCATTAGCCACCTCTTTTTTTTTTTTAGTCTTCCAGAAAATAAATCTGTCCTGGTAGTACTCTGGACTGGGTTTTTGAGTTCTGTAGTACCGTGGGTAGTGGAACATGAATTTTCTGATCCCTGACATCAAATGCTTGTTATCTATACCTAGAGGTTAACCTCTCCTTTGTGCTGGATTGCATTTAGGGCAGTGAAAGGTTAAATTTTGACCTAATTAGCAGATTGTCACTTTAAAACTGTGGTCACAGGGGTGTCAGATAATGTACAACACTGGCATTTGAAGCATGGGTGAAGAAGCACTTGGAGTCATTAGCTGAAGTAAGGCTATTTCTCAGCCTGGTTAGTATTTCTGCAAGTTGATTGGTTTCTTCTGTGTCACAGATATGAAATACCAGATTGACAAAAGAAACACCTGAAGCAGTAAATTACTAGACTCTTCCAGCTTGGGACTGTGCAAGGCAGAAGAGCAGAAGCCATAACAAGTAAGTAAATTTTGCAGCCATTAGAAAATTTTGATTGTAACTGAGACAGGACCGCAGACCTTCTGTAAACAAATTCAGGAAAATGCTGATAGTCTAATCACCAGCAGGATTTTTCAGCAGTTGAAAGAGGCTCTGTCTTTTTTGGAGTTTGACTAAATAACACTAAATAACTAAATGTTGAGATGTTACTTTTGGTAAGAACTTAATTAGTAGGAATTTACTGACCTTCAAGTGACATAGATTTCCCTGCTGAATCTTTTGCAGGTAATTTATTTGGTTTGTATTCATGAACTGAGGACATTTTCACGTTCATAGATATTGTTCACATATATTTAGTGACTCTCCAAGTCTTGTAATCAAGGGCTGACCGTGGTTCTTGGAGAACCTGGGTGTAATTCCTGGGGGTTAAGGAGTACACATTTATCTGGGCTGACAGCATGTCTGCAGGCTGCCTAAAGACTAAAGCTGGGAGAGACTCCAAACTGGGCTTATGCATGAGTACCCCTCAGCACACTTGGAGCTATGCTAAGACACTCCCTGGGACCACTTTGTCAGTTGTGCTGGTGTGCCATGGCCTCAGGTCAGCTCCAGTTCCTTTCTCCTGAGCAAAAATATTACAGAAATGTTAATGCTCTCTCATCCTCTCTTTTGCAGGTATGTCTCCCTCCAGAATCCAGGGCATGCCCACCCTTTGAAATGATAGAAACATCACTTATGCTGAGCTACATCACAGTTGTTCTCCTATGCCAGATACTCTAAAATGAAAAAAATCCCACTACCAGCCAAAAAAGCCTTGAAAAGCCCTGGGCCTAATGACTAATTTGCTGTGAGGGGGGAAGGATGTTTAATCTTGATGAGAATACCACATGGTCATATTCTCAAGCAAGGCAAGTAGCTTTGGACTGCTTGTCTTAGATGCATTTATCATTTCTAGGCATAGCCAGTGCCCTACCACAAAGGCTTTGTATGGAATTTGTTACATGTATACACAATTCTGCTGACCTCCATGCTCTTAGTCCCACCTGAGGTGGCAGACGAGGGAGGCACCTGAGGGATGGTCCCTCCCCATCTCCAGAGACAGAATGTGAAGAGTACAGGTGATTTCTGCCTCTCCTGGGCATAAAACTAAAAGGATAAGGAGATGAGCATAATTCTGAAGCCTTGAGAAGCCTACAGTAGCAGTGCCTGCCCTCCTGGAAGAACCTTACAGATAACCACAGGATTAGCTCTGCAGCCTGGGACACTGAGTCATCCTGAGCAGGAAGAACCTTTGCAGCACTTGGGAGTGCACTATATCTACTGAGAGGGTTTGTCACCAGAGGGAGTCAC
This sequence comes from Cyanoderma ruficeps, assembly GCA_008694505.1. Lineage (NCBI taxonomy): Eukaryota > Metazoa > Chordata > Aves > Passeriformes > Timaliidae > Cyanoderma > Cyanoderma ruficeps. Next base: position 16,924,813 of record VZDJ01000346.1, on the reverse strand, counting down.
AGACTTTAAGAAATAAGCAAACACAGCCCAGTTTGTATTTCCAATGTATGAGCACGTCAGAGTTACGTCAATGGAAAGACTCAACATTTCCTCTAATTTCACTTTCAGTGTGTTAGATGCTTAGCAAATTTCCCATAACAGTGTGCATTCTTGCTTTCATCCTGCATTTTGGCTAATAAGGACAGGATTTCTTGACATCAGCTGCCTGACATGATGCTCCCTTCCCTGTCCTTCCTCCTCCCCTCAGTTCCCAGCACTGTCCTGCACTCCTCCCTCTCTCTGCCTGATGCTGAGCACTCTTTTGACCCTATTTTGAAGAAATTCATCTGCCTAAACAGAAGAATATGAATAAGGCAGATACACATTTTTAGTGAGTGAGCTGAAGCAGCTCAGTGAAGAGCCTAATTTGGTCAGAGCCTGGTGCTGACAATGGAGATGATGAGTTCAATCCCCAGATGGGCCATTCATGTGAGTTGGATTCAATGATCCTTCTGGGTCCCTTCCAACTCAGAATATTCTGTGATTCTGTAAAATAGCTGAGCCAGCACAAGGTGAAGCAGGGACCACATGGTCAAAGTGGAAGAAAAAGATGTCTGGCCTCCCGTTTTTTGTCAGAAAACATGAAAGTTGAGTAGCACGTTCAGCTGTAGTGTGAAACTGCACCCATGGTCACATTCCCAGATGTCCTGTGGAAACATGCAAGGCTTCTATATATGCACCATTCTTACACAAGTTGTCTTTCTTCACTCAGGTTCAAATTAGATAATACAAGCCCTTCCCTTGTAAAACAAAAAGAATCTTCAAGAAAAAAATGAATCCTCTGATTGCTTTTCTACTTATAAATATCTATTGACTTCATTAGAAATACCCTCCTCTCCTATTGCATTGCATGAGGCATACCCAAGCCTTCAGTAGGCTCAATGAACCTCTGCTGACGTGCATTATTTGAAAGTGCGGGCCTTTGTGCATGAATGGAATATACATTATTTCTTTAATAACACAGAAATAATTTCAAGCATTCTTGCTTCTCCTTTTACTTGGTCTGCCTGATTTGATTTTCCCAGCATGTTGCACTGCCATTCATGATCTCAGAGACCCATGAATTGTGGTGGCTTCAGTGAGGAATCAGACTGGTAAGAAAAACAGACCCACTGTCTTTGAATTTATGTATTTAAGTCCTCATATACATGCTTTGTAGTTCAGGCTGATAATCTCCAGAAACTTACTGTGTGCTAAAATGAGGAATTCTAGAAGTCATGAAAAATAGAATTATGTGTTGAAATTAAAGGACTCTTCAGATCAAAAATGAGGCACCAAGAGGGATTTGAACAGCTATAGGATGTGGTAAGGCATTTTATATTTTTGGAAGGCAACGTGGATAGCAGCATATCTGGTTTCTGAAAGAGTCTGAGATTTTCCAGGAGTGGAACTGCGTAAGTGCAATTAAAGCTGAGAGATGGACAGCTATACTGGTGACCACAGTAAATGCTATTTCGAGGTACCAACCAATGTCACAGAGTTTATAAGCATCATTTGTCAGAAATAATGATAAGGAGACATTTTACATCTAAACTGCTATGGGAAACTCCTGGTGCCCTTCAGATTTCATCTCATTATAGTTTCTCAACCTGGATCTGATTCAAGACTTTCAAAGTTCTTGTGTCTGGATTTTAAAGAAAATGAACTGGGATCAGGGACAGATGGCAAGATCTAGAGCTAGTCTTCTGAAGTGCTGAGATCCCATGAATCTGTGTGAAACCAGCTTCTGCAGGGCGAGCCCCTGCTCATGTATTTAATGGGAGTTCAGAAGTCAGTTTTGGGTCCTCCTCTGCTTATTTCTACCCTCGTGTTGTTGCTTATTGATTTAGTCAGAGCAGGTCAGTTCCTGTCTCATCTATGTCAACAGCCCACTTAAAGCTTCCTTTGCAGATCAGAGCTTGCAGTCTCTAGGGGAGAGCAGGTTGGAAGAAAGGGCAGAGCTGGGACATCCTTCAAAGGCAGAGTCCAGAGGAGCAGAGCCTGATCCTCCTGGCACTGCCAGGGCAACAACCAACAGCTGGTGCCTTTGCTCTCAGTGTTAGCTGCTGCCTCCCCACAGTCCCAGACCCTTTGTCTCAGCAGCAGCAATGGCCAGCCTGCTTTGCTTCCAGGCTTGGAAGGGTAGAAATTAAGCAATAGGGCCATGACTACTTTTGCCAGGCCAAGAACCTGGCTTCCCTGGAAAATTCATTGTTTCATTTCTTGGTTCTCTTTGGACTCAAGAAGTCAATGAAATACAGAACATGGTCTTTATTGCCCCAGTTACTCAGCTGTGAATCAGTGTTACCTAATGTACCTTACCTAATTTAAGTTTTCAGAGTTCGTGTGCCACAGCAGCCCAGCTAGGACCAAATTTTTCCTAACATTTCAGTCAAACATCAAAAATCACTAGTTAGGAACACTGAAAATCTCTACTTCTTTTGTTTTGGGGGGGGAGGGGGAAGGGATAAGAGGGGCAGGGTGTTCCTAGGGTTCCTAGGGTATTTCAATAAGAATCCTAGAAAATGCCTCACACATTTCTGTTTTTAATATGGCCATATGAGCCAGCTGGCTGTGTGCCTCAAATAGTTTTTCATGAAGGCAGTACAGGACAGCCACTGCAGTGGGTTCTTTTCACTGAAACTATTCCCTTCTTTTTGAGAAGAGACATGAGTGTTGCCTAGAAGAGGAAATTGAGAAGTTTGTCAACTTTTGCCTCTCTCTTATTTTATTCTTTTTAATGTTCTTGTTTTTCTGGAGTGCCCATTTGGCAAATTTCTTTATATAACTCTTGGCAACCAGGCTTCAGGTTTCATTTGCTTGCCCCGGCGAGGGGCAGCAGCAGCTGGGGGGGACACAGCACCTGGCACTGTGTGAGGTGGGGCTGGAACCCGCAGGGTTCATTGCGCCGGGCACTGGAGCTCGGACACGCTGCTGTCCTTGCAGCACAACCTGCAAAGCCTGACAGGACATTCACTGTATTGCTTCTCTTCCTGGGAGACAGCAGTCTTCCAGAGTATTTTCCAGCTCTTACTGTTATACACAAAGGCCTCTGGTTTTGCCTCATGCTTTCTGGGAGTTGGTAGGACTGTCACAGGCTGTTTGAAGACTTTTCTGATAATCACCCTGGAATTACCCTTTTTTTTTTTTATCCCACTGCTCATGCCATACTTCTCTCATGACATCTCATGAGAGAGCATAACAAAGAGATGTTTTTGAAGGGGAAGAACATTGCGTGCACAAAGTAACTTGGACAAGTTACATGTGGATTGTGTAAGTGGCCTGTCTTCACAGCTGTTCTTGAACAAGTGATTTTCAGTGTGACCATGGGAAGAGGTTGAGAGCTTGCTCCTCTAGCAATTGTGAATACCTAGAGGATAGAGTCAAGCAGCCTCCAATAATGCAGGCAATAAAGGGTTATAAACTCTGAACTCTCCAAGCCTCCCCTCCCTCAGTGCTCTCCTCTCCACTGTACTGTGTGGGGGAAACAGCAGTATCTATCTCTGCTGCCCAGGACCGGGGTCCATCCCACTTGTAGCACACAGACTGGATCTAGCCTATAGGACAATTTATGCCTTGCACTGGGATAGGTGAGGTGGAACAGTGTAGGAACCCTTACAGCTATTCAATACCTCATACTTTAACTCCTTGCACTTCTGGTTGCTTTGGCCCATTAGATGCTTCCATGTTCTCATGGAAGGAGGAAGTTGCCACAACAGGAATCTAACCTGTGGTGGTAGACACAGGTCGTCAATGTAGTGTGTGAGATCAGTACCTCTATCTTCTGGGAGCACCACTGTGCTTTACCATAGCTGAGATGCTGAGCAGGTGGAGGTGAGGGGGTAAAACTTGTTTAGGATGAGTCAAAACCCATTTTTAAGAGAACAGTGGACAAAGGGACACGAGATGTAACACAGGGGATAACAACTACAGCAGCAAAAGTCAGAGGCTTGTCTGTTATCAAGTTTAGAGTTTAAACAGTGAAGTTCTGCCTGTGGCTGTGGTCATAAGCTTGGGATCATGTGCTCTGAGTCATAGGCATAAGATGGATGAAGGAAAACTGACAGCAGGACAGACTTTCTTCTGGCATATTAGGTAAGTGTGTTTCATCCTTGACTACAAGGGATGCCTGAGAATTAACAGGGTGGTTCATACACTCTGCCTGCTTGGTCTTTAACTGCCCAGATGACTGGAAGTTAAAACAACCAGTGCCATTAAGAGTTACTTGTAACTGTCCTGGATGAGCTCAGCTCTGGTAGGAACTGAAATTAATCTATAGGATCATATCACAATCTCCACAATGTATTTGATGACCTGCAGTGGATATGAGTCAGTAATTTGGAGGTGATTTATATTCAATACAGGATGGATCTTGGGGGTGGTGGTCTGAAGCAATAGATTGAGCTGTACCAATAAACTGCTGGTCTTATCTTATGTCTTGATGTCTGCCAGCAAAAACAGGACTGGTAATGACTAAATCCTGACTTCCTCAGTACCACACTTACAAAGAATAATAATATCTGCCCTTCAAATGCTCACAGTACAAGGTGGACCACAGAAGCCAGCTGGAGTCCCAGCTACTCTGTGTTGTTACAAAACCCCCTCATTAGCCTTGTAACTTGTTAAACACAATACTATCAAACCTTTTCTCCAGCCTGCCCTGACTTCGATACTAACTAAACCAACACCCACCAGCTCCCTCGGGGATCATTACATCTCTCTGCATTTATGCTGTGGCAGCAAAAGTTTAAGCTTGGATTGTAATCATAAAGAAATTAATTTCCTGGTTAAAAATGGTGCTTTAAGCAACATGCATTTGAATAATCCATCATAAAAACAAATGAGTCTGTAGCAGTGCTCTTGACTTGATAATCTTTTTTCTGCTTTAAATTTAAATAAGATGCATTTTTTTTTCTCTCAGTTTGTAGCCTATAGAAAAATACAATGAATTAATAAAAAGAGAGCAATAGTTTGAAACTGCAATAGCCGTGGTGTGGAATATATATTTAAATCTGTCACTGCAAGATAGATTTGTATGTCAGGGACCTAATAAGATACCCTTCAGGCAATTCCACTGATGTTAGTTGTGTTACAGAAAAAGTAAGTTAATGCAGAAAATTTGGTTTCTGATATTTGCAAAGTGTTTTGAAGATAAACGACCTGTACATGTCAGAGTTGATCTACTTCTTGTTGACATCTGCAGCAAAGGTTCTGTTTAACTCAACAAGAGCTACTGGATCAGGTCTGATGAATGTAGCAGAGATGTATTTATAAGTAAACATTTGAAAATAATGGCAGCTTGATCATTTTAAATATTGTATTTCTCTCCCTATCTGTAGATGCAAAGCAGACGATTAACAGTTCACAATAGATCCCTACTTTTAAACAAGTGCCTCAATTTTTACCTGTTAGCTGTTTTCATTGTGTGATGAGCACAAGAAATAAAAGAAGATTTGTGTGGTTGGAGAAAGATGCAAGAAGACACGTCTAACTTACATGAAAATATGTGACACTGTTCCTGAAACTAAAGAAATGAAAATTTAAATCTCCTTGCTTCTTCATTTTCCCCCATTACAGTCACAGTTTACCAGATGTTTGTACAGTCTACAATATTTCACATCTTTCATGCCCAGCCCATGACACAATCCCTCCAAGTCTCTATTGATAAAATAATAAGCCTTTATCAGTATTGGTCTCAGCATTAGCAACCTGATAATTCCTCACCTTTTGGTCCAGGTAAAATTGTGTGTGTTGAGCAGACATCTGTTGTAGGTCGATTGTCAACATCAAAACCAAAAATCTGAACTTGCAAGATAAAAAACACTACAAGGGTCCCATATTTCCTTAGCTGTTGTTCTTTCTTGCTGCTCATCCTTGCAGTTTCTCAGGAAATGCCTTTCGTTGTTACAGTCTTAAGAAATGCAGCTGACTCAAAAATAAATGCTTCACTAACTGGAGCAGTGGAAAGCTTGGGAGCTACATGCAAGAACAGCTAAATAAAGTGAAGAAAGGAGTTTCACGATGTTGTAGTTATTTCTGTTCTGCACATTATCCAGGATATTTATTTAACACTGACAGCTGTTTATTCCAATTTATCTGTTATCTGTGAGACATTTAGCTGCTTTTGCTATGGAAAATTTCTCCAACATATGGGAATATCTCTCTTGTAACTTTTTTCTTCTCGACACTGATTCTTCATGCCCAGCTTTTCACTTACTCAAGGGCCAAAAAACTTTGGTATTGTATCCAAGTATGTACTAATTACTTATAAGATACATTTGGCTGGTTGTGTGCTGGAAGAGCAATGCAGAGTGCATATAACATGTAGAGAGACTTTTCCATAAAAGCTTTCCACCAAGAAGACTGTTAGCGACAACAGATGAGCTGCCAGTCCACTGTGGGTGAAAATCACTGGTGCTATATCTCGCCTTTTGGGTGCCAGGTACCCACAGTCCCCAGAGCAGCAAATGAAAAGTTGACATTTCCCATGGATCTTTTAGCCTGAAACCCACAAATGATGGGTTTATGCTTACAGATAGCTCCACAATTCTAGCCCCAAGCCCAGATCATGTTGATAGACACAGTAAGGAAGGGGTGAACTTCAGGACAGAAGACACAGAACAAGATGAGCTTAAATGACTGCATCACCTTCTTCCATATCACTCTTCCCATGCACTGCAAGAGGCCATGTATTGGGACAGTGGTGTAGCATAGATCCCAACAGAATGTTATCTTTGGGTTGTCCAGAGGAAACTCCAGATGGTTTGAATCCTGAGGTAACCATCAGCTGATGGTGCTGGGACCCGAAAACCAGTGTAGGAGGCCCCTTGGATGGAGGAACAGGTTGCAGGCACCCTTTCTTTTGGAAGGAGCTATGACAGATCTGTGTGCAATTCCTTCGTAGAAAAAACTCTAGCTTTCTTTTAAGGAGAGCACACTAACCAGGGATAGGAGGATGTTGAAGGTAGCCTGGCAGAAAAGAAAGGGGAAATAACTATTTGTAATATTTACAGGAATTTTGTGAACTTCTGGTTTCTCACACAATGAGACAGCTACTCAAAAAGCTGAACTAGGCTTTTGAACTATGTAGTGTGTGAGAGGGTGTTTGCTTTCCATTCTAGGAAAAAAATGTATTTCCTGTGTTAATAGCTTTTGAGAGGCTTTTCTCATTATTTAAGAGAATATTGGTTCCCTAGACCCATGTTTCAGCCTTTGGACATACAGAATAAGTAACAGTACTGATGTTATTTTACCTTTATTTTACTTAAAGCCTGAAGGAAGTCTCTGACTTCAGGCTTTCATCATCATGATAAAATGTTGGCCAAAGTCCCAAGGAGGGTCAAGATACTCCTCTCCCTTTTTCTGTCCCCCTTTCCAAAACACTTTTTTTTGTTGTTGTTAAACTGTATATAGTGCTTTTCAGAAACAAAAAGTGGTCTCTGTAGTAAATAATGTCATCTAACTTCCCCCCTCAAATATGGCCTTGATAATGGGTACACACAGCTAGAGGGGGAGGAAAGACCAAGCCAGGATTATAGTTGAGTAGTCATACCAAAAATAAACTTGTTCCTCTGTGATTTGCATTGGGCACTGTGCCTCTGACTTGTACACTGTAAATCTGTTTTATTTAACATTTTCTTCTCTTCACTTTCCATTTTGTGAGCAGAAGGTCAATGTAAGAGCAAGAATAGAGAGCGTAGGAGTGGGAAGCTAGTGTACTTAGGGTTGGAGGAGGCATTTTGGGAAATGTTGCCAAACTGACATGAATGATGCTATCTGTTCCACGGTACTGAGAGACTTACAGTGTCTTGTTCGTTATTTATCAGGGATAAAGAGGGCTAAAGTGTAAGTGAGAGAGGAAACCATTTGTTTAACTACTTCAATTGCTATCTGGAACTAAGCAGGGAACATTTTTCTGACAGTGGTGTGATCATTTACAAATGTTTTCATTCCCCTTTAGAAAATAAATCAAGACTACTCTTCCCCAACCCCCACGTCCCATCCCCACCCCACCTTCCATGACAGTCACAAGACGCCTGAAAATACTGCAAAAAATTAGATTTAATGGATCTAAACCTTGGCAAATGAAAACACTTACTCAAAATGTAGGACATCCAGATTTTGATTATTTCTCTGCCTAGTTCAAACCAGTGCTTGCAGTAGAGCCTTAAGGTTATATTGCTTTATTACAAGGGTGTGTGCTAATTAGTTATGCCTTCCCATGTGTTGGACCAGGAATGCTGTCCTGGAGCTAGAAAACCTGCCTTAACAGGCAATCCATCAAAACTGATGTACTACCACAAAAAGCTTGGGTTTTAGCAAATCAGTATTTATCAAACAAGTTTCACTGAAAAATCTTCAAGCAGCTTCATTGCTAATGGAGATTTAATGAAGCAGAGTGCCTATTGTGCATGTTAATTCTCATTGAATCAGGCTTAAAGAAATGACTATAGGCAAGAAAGAAAAACAAACTAGGCCACATTGTCCAGACATAAAAGTCACAAAACAAACGCTTCCAAAGGCATGAATGTTTTACAAGGAAACCCTGGAAAAAGCATGAAAAAGTCCAGAAAGATTCTGTTCTTTGAGAGGAGCACTAGTCAAGTAACCTTTGTCTTGTGCATTGTCTATTTGGAGTCCAAGTAACTTCCTTGGAGATTTGCATAACCTTCATTTGCTTACTCTTCAGATGTTAGTAATTAAATGTCAACAGACTACAAGGAACACAGACAACATGCTGAAATATTGTTCATCAAAAGGTGGCCAGATCTACAGCCAACTTTCATCATTTGTAGAGTCACAGATCCTGTGGTTGAACTGCAGGTTCTACATCCTGCTTGTAACTGTGGGCTGATTCAGCCATAAGTGTTCAGAGTCCACTGGCAACCTTTCTGACCCGAATTCAGCATTAAGGAGAACATTCCTCTTCTATACTTTACTGCACTGAATAAACTTGGGAGCACCTGAAGAGAAAAAATAAAAAGATAGAACATTTCTTTGCTTTGGGATCCTAGGTGGTCTCTCTTCTGGTGTCAGGAGTCATGATGCTTTAGGGTGTTTCATTCTGTCATGCTGGATACATCAGTCATGGTGGCAAAGACTGGAGAAAATGGAAAAGGAAGGGCAGAGTATTGTGGTTTGCAATGTGTAGGGAGGAAAGTAATCCTAGGGCTATTTTGTAAAATGTGGTTTTTGGTTTTGACACCATGCAATGGCTACTCGAGCCTGTAAGCAGAGTCTCCACCAGTTGTTGTTCCTCTGATTAAGCTATAAACAATGACTATATTTTGATATGCCTGAAAATAACTGATGAAAACAACCAACCTAAAGACAAAACTGTCCAAAATCTTATGGCTTATATGTTTAGTAAACAGAGCTTGTAGGACTCTAATGATTATAGATCATCATCCAACATCTTGCTGGATATTTGAGAGGCTTCATCAGCCTCAATTGTATAGAAATTTATGCTCCACTATCAACTATGATCTCTCTGGTTTCCTGCTGATGGTTTTGGCTCTCTGTTGAGTTGGGTACCTCGAGGACGGGTGTGAGCTTTTTCTAGTCTGACACAGGGGTGGTACTCTGGGAGGCCCTTAGGTCTGCACTAGAGCTACAACCCATTCTTGGGATGCCCCTACCTTTCTCCTTTCCCACTCCTATTCCCCTCACCTTTTAGCCCTTAAACAGAAAAGCTGACACAGGTTCCAGCTGCATGTATCTGCTGTGAGGCAGGAGGGATTTGGAGCTGGTGCAGCTGGTGCCCAGGGAACAGAACAGCTGGTCAGCACTGAAATCTCATAAGAAGCTTGGGTTGCAGACCACAGATTCAGAGAGCTGCTGGATGCTTTATGAGGCGCAGTACTGAGCCCTGTACCCCATTTGGTAAAAAGACCTCAATTGTGTGTAACTTCTGTTCACTCAGGTGGCACTGCATTACAACTTTTTGTTACTAACTTCTGCACTTAGCAAGAATGTCCTAGTTCACAGTGAATGTTTTATAAACACTTTTTTGTGAAGGCTTGGATTGAGAATGCTTCTCTGTCTGTTAGCCTGCAGGCTTTCAGTTCTACTGAAGACACCTTTGACATAATGGCACCAGACTTGCAGAGAGTCCTAAGACAGATACTTATTGCTATTGTTTCCCGTGCAATCACTCAGAGAAGCTCTCCAAAAACATAAGGCATTCACATATGTATTCAGAGATGTGATAGAAATGAAATACTCAATGTGGCTTTTAATTGTGTTTATCTAAGTTCAGCCTCTTCCTGTGTCAGAACAGATTTTTGCAAATAAGAGGGCAATGATTCAGTTCCAGGGGAAGACTGACAAAATAAACCCCAGCCTCTACTGACCTGATACAGTGCTGAACAGTGTCCTACCCTGGGAAAATATTTCCTGCTTCATTTTCATAAATATTTATGTAATTCCTTCTGGGAAACATGTCTTCTTCAGAAAAATAAACACGCTGCTCCCTGACATAAATGTAACTGTTTGTTTACACATGAGAGATTATGGGCATGTACCCAGCCTCAGATTTTTACATTCTTATCTCAGGCATTTCTGTCTTTTAGGGTTCTTTGCTCTCCTCCTAGAGATCACATCATGTCTTGAGCTATGGAGCTCATTTCTGGCTCTGGAATTTAAACATCCCTGATGCTCTTTGGAGAGTTGTTATTTTGGGCTGCAGAAATAGGAACCAAATATAATGTTCTGCCTGGAATCACACTTCTGTACTGCCTAGTTATACCCTTCCCATTCTGGTTTGAGGCTCCTTTCTTAAAAAAAATAAAAATCATGTAAGCAATTAAACAGAGGACTGCATGGCTAATGAAAGTATTTCTGTTTAGAAACAGACGTGGACACACAGCTGTGAACTGAAATAGCACTGTTGTGCAGTCTTTTGTGTTTGCTTTCTAAGTTTATAGTATGGATTAGTGGCAAAGCAGTGCACAGGTTGCCCCTAGAGAATAGATATACTCCCCATGACAACCTGAAAAAGGTTGATTCTTCTCTCTTTAACACTTCCTAAGAGAACAGAAAAGTCTCTGACATTGCAACACAAATTGACAGAACCTTGTACAAAGCCTTGGATTAGGGCAAAGCTGAACTTTGCTTTCTAGCATGCTCGGAAACCCTTCCCTGAAATGGTGAACTGTGTGGCGTACTCTGGAAAAAGCCATGTGTTGGGGACATACATAGTCACAGGAGATGGAAGATGCTAGACTTAAGTCCAGGAGAAAACCCTAAAATGACTAAGTGGTACATAGGTGATGTGCTGATCTGTGGATTTTGTATGAAACCTGTTTATCATGCAGAGCAACAACAAAACTTCAAACCTTAAGCTCTACCTACTTGATCTTACACTCCTGGTCTGTAGAATTCAACTGCTGTGTTTTGCATTATCCATGTGTTAGGTTAACCATATAGGTTATTATTATATAGATCATGTAGATTTATAATTATTTAGTTTCTCTTTTTTTCTTTCTTTTCAGTTCAAACTCTGCTGCATACCTTCTGAAGACAGCAAGGGCCAAACAGGTTTTAGCACTTCCTTCAGCAGTTTGCAAAAGAAACACCAAGAAACCAGGAGGCAGCTACCTGCCCTGCAAAGTCCAGCTAAAATGGAGGGCAAGGATGTGAGGAAAATTAGAGAGGTGGAAAACAAACAAAGCTTGAAAACCTCTGTCCAAGCCCAGAGGCTTCTGGCCTTGGTCACTGCCTGAACCCTGCTACCAAATGAGTCTCAAGACGACTGTCCTGCCCACTGAACTCTATCTTACGTCCTAAGTTGTTTCCTTGCTGTTTGGGGACGCACAGTGTTGTGTAATGTGTTGTAACATTGGTTTCATGTCTGTGTGGGTGTCTTTCTGGCAAGAAAAAGAAAGTTTTGAGCCTCATTCTCCCATCTTCCTAGCTATTATCTGCCAGACTCTTTGCTAGTTTAAAGGAGCCAGGACAATGGTGGTGGCTTATTTTCCACTTGACAGCATAACAAAACTAAAGGAAAAAAACTCCTTCACTCAGTTCATACTCAGAAAGCCCTTTGTTTGGCTATGGCTCTTTTTTTAACCTTCTAATGAATTAAGTCTTTTTACAAGTTCAAGTTTTGCGTAATGAAGAAAGATTTTAAAATTAAAAGATTTTAAAAATTAAATTTAAAATAACGATTTTAAAAATTAATTCATACTCATTGATGATTGTTGCTGGTACCCTTGGAGAATTTGACATGTGATTTGGAACCTGGATGGCTGGATTCCACTTCCTAATTCATATGTATGCCTCTGAATTGTGGATACTTGCTTAAGTGTACAATGGGATGTCATTATGGCTGGGTTTTAGTTTAATAGTTGTTTAACATATAAAGTACAGTACTAGCACAGACTGGATAAAAGGACTGCTGTGACTTCTACCAGTTTGGAGTAATTCACGTCACTTACAATAATGAGCAGGAGCCACCTGAGCCACCTCTGGCAAGAAAAAAAAATGAGCTACAGGGCTTATAAAAAGATTTCTGAATAGTATAGTAATGACTTTGTCATTGATGGAAACTGTTAAGAACCACAGAGCTTTCTGCATTTTTCCCTGAGGCAGGATTCTCCCTGACTTCAAGTTTTTGTTTGTCTCATCCCCACATGGGAAGTGACGCCTACTTGGATGCTTTGCTTTTTAATCTACCTGCTCTCTTGCTGCAGCAATATAAGTACAGATATAGAAGAAAGGTTCATAAATCAGCACAGTAATTCTCATCACCAAAAACTGGGGTATGGTTTTGTTTAATGTATGGAATTTTATGACAGCATTCAAAAGAATTTATGTGTTTACAAGTAAGATTAAATCAGTTCCAAAGACAGTGTTGGACTGCATCCAACAGCATCAGTAAAACATTATGTAGCCCTGTCATTTCTCCAAGTATTTTGGAGATTCCAGCTTTATTCTTATGGGTTTCAGGGTCACTTTCAGTCTAAGGGACATGAAATTACCACAGTCTGCTAGGTCCTTGCAATTTGGTCAGAGCAGCATGGGTTGGGAGCAAAGAGTAGATCCTGGCAGGTTCTTGTACTGCTCTGTGGCAAAGAGGTCTTACCCTCAGGCAGTTAAAAGCACATCCTTACGTTCTTACCAGCCAGAAGTAGTTAAGAAACCTGAATTTATGAGCAGTTGGGTTAATGGTAAGAGATTACCTCTCATCTTAACTGGTCCTTGGCTTTACAGCACAGAAGAGGTTTGCCATGCAAAGCATCTACAGTGCTGCATCACAGATCAGTTGTTCTCTTTCCAAAGACCAACAACCTAATCAAAAGCAAAAAGGCTGTGCAAAGAGCAGGGAGAGCATGAATGTACAACCCATCACAAAGATCCAACTTCTCCTTCTTCACCTCTTTTCTTTTCTGGTGCAGTATATGTCTCGATCTCTTGGCAATGAAAATTACTTCACACAGAGGAGGCTGTTTGGCTGATATCAGAGGTGATTCCAGCTTCATGCTGTTGACACGGTACATTTACTCTTGGATGTGTGCTTACACTCCAGCCATGCTGTTGCAGCCACATTCCTGGACTTGGATTTGTGCCCTTCCTGCCCACAGTCAGTGTGTGCACATGATGGCTTGGCTGCCCACCCTTGTACCCATGCAGCAGGATGGCACAGTGCCTGCTCACAGAGGTGGGAAGCCAATTTCACAAGGGTACAGATGAGCGCTGGAAATGGATTTTGACTTCCATCCTGCTCAGTGCTGCCTATGCCAGTTCCCCAGCTGGAACTGGCTTCTTTTCAACGGTAACTTAAAAAAAATAATTGCTAGACTTAATCAATCTGAAAGTGAATTACTGCCAATTAGCACTAGGATGATACTCATGTTTTACTTTAAGAAGGATTTGTGGTGGGGAATGAGTTGGTAACTGAATGCTTAGTGATAACTTCCTCAGATGAAGTGATTGTACCTGCTGTCATGCTCTGCCATACAGACAGGCACATGCCCAGTGAGTGCTGCTCCATGGAGGGGTGGGCAGGCCATGGAGTCAGAAACTGAATGCTGAGCTGCATCTCATCTCTTGCCCTTTGTTTCCTTGAAAAAGGAAACAAAGGGCAAGAGATGAGATTTGGCGACGAGAGCCCCTGAACATCAGGGCAAAAATTATGGCTTTATACCTCCAAAGATTGGCATCAATCAGCACTTAATAAATAGTAAGTAGCAGGGACTCACAGTAATTGAGCAAGGAAAGAAGGGAATTATCAATCTTGAAAAACCAGCAGGGATGAGACAGTGAGAAGTTACGATTTATCTGTTTTTCTAATTACATGAGATTAGAACCAGACTAGAAACATCTGCTGCTTTGATTTTGCTGCTCCTGGGATTCCTCAGTCCTTTCCTTGTAAGTGGAAGATTTCAAGTGAACAGGATCTGGCCTGAAGAAATCTATCAAGCTGTATTCATTACTTAGGTTTTCTGTTTGTTCTGATTTAAAGATTTGGCCATTTTGATTTTCTTTGGATTAGATGAGCTTAAGGGAAGTCTCCAAAGGAATGTGTCATTGGTTTTCTGTTTGTGGTTTTTTTATGTGATGCAATTCAATAAAACTTCCATGTAGGCAGTCATTAATTGTCAAAACCAAAAATACCCCTAAACTCCTGTCTGCAATTATCCACACTGTGCTATATCTGGCACACGTTATGGTTTCTATCATTAAGAAGGCCTCCTTGTAATGCCCCATCATGGATAAAACATAGCCACAAAAATGAGGCATATGGACAAAATATAAAGTGAAATTATGGGTTTCTATACTGAAATGGAACTAGCGATGATGCATATGCCAGACACGAATGACACACAGAACAGAACTGTTGGTAAACAGGGGGAAAACTATAAATATGCTTAAGACGAGACATCACACATTGTTTCAAGTGACAAACTTTGCACTAAAAGAAAGAAAAAGATCACAAATCTAGACAGACAGCTCTGCTAAAAGTTATATAGCTGCATGATTCATTCCCCAAAGAAATCAATGTCAGGATGACATTTTTCTTCAGGCAATACTGGCAACTGCTCGTAATTTGGGTAAACTTTCTCTGCCCTATAAAAACAAACCATCAAACCAAAAGGTAACCACTGAAACAGCTACCACTCAACCAAAAAAAAAAAAGTGTTTTGAACTGAGCACAACATAAAACTGCATGAGTCAATGTACCGTAAACTTTCAGCAAATAGGATGCGTCATCAAGATCAACTTCGGTGTTTCCAATGAGCATAGGCTTATACAGCAGACTTTTTAGAAACAGACTTCACTCCAAATAGTAATTCCCTACTTTCAATAAACCCTGACTGGCTGCAACCAGTTATTTCTTCTGATACACACAGCCAAAATAACTGACACGTAAACAGAAGCCTATGGAGCTAGATTAATTATAGGGATTATGTATAGCATTCAGAGCTTTTAAAACAGAAGGAATCATTACACTGATACGGGCTGGCTTCCTACTGTTGTGGGGGTGGGAGGGGCGGGAGTGATGTGAGAAGCAGAGAATGCCTTGATACTGTGTAAGCACTAACAGTAACTAAAACATCCCTGTCTTATCAACATGTTTTCAGCACAAATCCAAAACAGCTTCATATCAGCTACTGTGAAGAAAATTACCTCTATCTCAGTCAAAACCAGCACACCTATTATTGTGGTTTAACCCCAGCCAGCAGCTAAGAATCTGACAGCTCCTAACTCACTCTCCCACCAGCAGGAGTGGGGACAGAACCAGCAGAGTAAAAGCCAGAACACTCATGGGTTGAGACAAAGACAGTTTAATAGGGAAAGCAAAAGCTTTGTACAAAAGTGAAGCAAAACAAGGAATTAAGGCACTGCTTCCTGTGGGCAGGCTGCTGTTCAGCCATTTCCAGGAAACCAGGGCCCCATCATGTGCAATGGTGACTTCGGACACCAAACACCATCACTCAAATGTCCCCGTCTTCCTGCTTCCTCGAAGTTTTGTATACTGAGCATGATTTCATATGGTCTGGAATTTCCCTCAGGCCAGTTTGGGTCACCTGTCCTGGCTGCATCTCCTCCCAACCTCCCAGGCACCCCCAATTTCCTCCCCACTGTGGCCGTATGAGCAGCGGAAAAGGCCTCGGCTCTGTGCAAGCCCTGCTCATCAATAACAAAAGCATCTCTATACTGTCAACTTTGTGTTCAGCACAAATCCAAAACAGAGCCCCACAGCAGCTACTGTTAAGAAAATTATCTCAAATCCAGCCAAAATCAGCACACATACGTAACATAAGCCTGGGAATTTCATGGAATGATTCCTGCTCAGAGCTGCTGGTGGTGATTAGAAGATGCGTCATCTCTATATTACTACTTCAAGTGAGTGAAAATACAAGTACCCTGTTCTAATGGCTATTTACCATTGTTTTGTAACCTGCTGGATCTTCTGAAATGCATATTTAGTAAACTATATTCAATATGCTTACCTGTTTAAATAAACAATTGTATTTGAAGATTTTATAACTTTCTATCAATTTTAGGCCCAAATGCCAACTAGTTCTACATCCTCTTCCCAAAAGCTGATTTATCTCATGATGTATTATAGTTAAAGAGCAGCTTTCTTCGTGAAGTGTAACAGCAATGAAGTTTTCCAGCCTACAGCCTACAGCAATGCTTGGTCTGCTTCCATTAGATAATAGTCCCAACTGATTTAACTTGCTGTAGCATATAGTGTTCTTGAATTCACAAGTCTCAAACTCCACAGCTATTTAAGTTAGAGCCTTGTCTTACCTTTGTCTTTCATTTAGAGAGGTGGCTGAGATATCGTTCTTATCAAAATAGGGTTGATAATATAGATGTTTTTGTTATTGCTGAGCAGGGCTTACACAGATCCTTTTCTGACTTTCATATGGCTAAAGGGGCAAGGAAATTGGGGGTGCCTTGCTTTCCTAGTGACCTTGGTTGCTCTCACATGATGTTCCATTTTCTCTCTATTGGAAAAAAAAGGGAGTCTCACACCGGAACAGAGTTAAGATAGTTGCAAATATCTTTATCTGAGGTTAAAACCTCAACACTTTGCCTAAATAACCTTTTAGATGACACAGACAATTTGCGTGATAAAGGGAAGAGTCATCCCCCATTATGCAGGGGAAGACAATTTGGTTTGCAGATCAACCAGTGCAACGGTTACAGAGAAAGCTAAGATGACCTGTGAGTCAGTCTACACCCAGCAAAGCTAAGAAGTTTTGGCACAATGCCACAGTATTGCTTATGCAATTGTTCCCAAGAACAGTTCAGGTCCAGAAGTTGTGCCTGTATTTTTCCTTTGGCTTTCTCTCATAACTCCAGAGCAGAGAGTTGATTCTATTAGATTTCCACAAAACATTTGACTTAGTCCTGTATGTGGGAGAAACAAATTTCACCATGAATGAGAATAAGAAAGCCAGGTAGCTTTTTAGACACACCTTGTTATACCTGATAGGCGTGTGACAAGATTTGGGAAGGATGCACGATGCAAATGGAAAAGACATGAGAGCAACCGAGAATATCCCAATTTTTTTTTTGTGGAAAGAAGAAATAGGGTAAAGAGAAAAAATAAAGGGAAGCTATGGAACTGGAATGAGATTCTCCAGCCTGTCTTTCAATGCAAACGAATTAAAAACTCCCATTAACTTCCCCGAGTTTTGTACCAAATCCCTTGTGAATATAGAATGGAAAAAGGAGTGTTTAAATATAAAGAGCCCACTTCACCTCTTCACCAGGTTCATTTCAATAGAATGATGTAAATTCACAATGGGAACAGGTATATGTAGAAAAACATAAGAATGGACATATCAAAGGTCCTTCCATTAAAAGAGACTGTTTTTCACTGACTTTGGAAAGTAGAAAAATTGCAGGGTGAAATCACATGACAAATGATATGATCAAGGTAGTGAGACTTATGCAGAAAGGTGTCTCTGAAGACAATTTTGTACTTTTGCCCAGCAGTCCAACTTTTTGTCCATAACACCTTTTGTTTTGGCATGGCTTAGCAGTCTGTATTGTTTTCTTAAGAAGTTTCAGATGTTTCCAGAAAGGAGAAATCACAAAGAACAATTGTTACATTTAATGAGGATGAACATTAGCTTATCTATTGCCAACATCCCCATGAGGAAGCAAGGTATAGTTTATTTCACCTTTACTGGAGCAAGGCAACATATTGGATTATTCAGTGAATCATGCAGGAGGGCAGTAAAATGGGCCAACATTCTCAGTATTTAGTCAAGTTCACTGAATTTTTCTAATTTGACTTGATTTTTTTTGTAAGAACAAAAATTCAATAAAAAATAAAACAGTCTAAATGTTAGATATAACTACAAAATATTTCTGAATGTCAGAAGACCAGAAATTTGGTACTGTTTCTTCAATTAAAAGGTTTATTTATTTTTTTTTTTAGTGTCATAGATGTATTTGCTGACCATCAGGGATTTTCAGCTCTGATGGAAAATTCCTGACTACCTAACTAAAATTATTACAGTTGATATCTGCCAGAGAATGTGACAAATGCTACCTATAATTCAAAGAATCACCTAAAAATCAATTTTTGATATGACCTTATGGATACAAATTTTACAAATTAATAGCTTCTAAGCAATTTCACAAAGCTGGGCTGTGTCCTCCCTTTGCTTCCTGAGAAACTCTGCTATCATCTGCATCAGAGACTGAAACTGCATGCTCTTGATAGTCACTTGGGAATTATTAGCATAACCTCTGTTTTTCTGTCCTTTTTTTTTTTGTAATGCTCACTGACTGGAAAAATGAATAAACATGTAACTGTAAACGACCCTTTGGAAAATCCAGAACTTTCACAGAAGTGTCATGTGGACAATCATTTGTTCCCCATGTCTCAACTTTGTGGTGGTCTGGGAGGCAAAAAAGACTTTCCTCTGGCAACCCCCAAAGACAAATAAGTTAGAAAAATAGTTGTACTTGTATATTTTGTTTCCTGATATCAAAGCGTTTTGAGAGAGACATGAGGTATTATGTGACGTTATTCTTTCTTTCTTCCTGTAATAGTTGTGGCAGACACTCAGCATTTATTTTGCACATTTAAAATTCAGATTCATTCAGGAAGACCAGACAAGAAACCTGCTTAGGAGTCCTCTCACCCCGTTGACAGCGATAGCGCTTTTATTGGGACAATCTGGACCAGCAACTTGTAACTCGTACATGGGTATGGTGGAAAGGAGGAAATCTTTCTCCATCCTGTGGCAGGCTGCAGCTTATATTGCTTTAATCACCAGGGTGGCAGTTGTTCTACCTGCACACCTGGGAGCCCTGACCCATTTCAGCATAAAATGTTCTTGTTACTTCATCCTGAGAAGTTTTAACATCTTTGGCAACTCCAGCAGGGCTTTGAAATGTGGTTGAGGAGTGTGCACACATGTATGTGGCAGGACAAAAAGGATGAGCTCTTACTGTAAATGGAAATACATAACTTTTGTCTTGCAAAATTGTTTTTCCAGAGGTGTTTCTGCCTCTCCCTATCTGAGCTCAGGGAAGCTGTGGCAGGTTGCCAGCACCACAAGATAATACTGGTGTAGCTTCACTGCAGCCAGCACAGCAGGAGAGGTTACACAGATGCTGGAGCTGTTCTCCGGGGAATGGGGGTTGGGGTCATTTGCCACAGTTTAGGAGCCCTCTCCACCCCATCTTCTATCAGTTCTCTCCATTGGAAATAAGGTGTGTATGGCTGGTAGCTAAGCATATAAATGACTGCTCAGAGAGCTGGCTTGTGTGCAGCTATCACAAACAGTCAGCATCAATATCCCACTGGTGATGGAGATGTGATTTCACACAGAGTGAACTTTCTTAAACAAAATAAATTAGCAACATACACTTGAAACTCATACTTTTTTTAGGTGTAAAATCAAGTTCTCTGAAGCTGAAAATTGCCAGATATTTGCCTATCTGGCCAATCTGAATTTAGCCAGGTAGTTTTGTGCCCTCCTACAATATTCTGTTGCCTTTTTCATGGACTCTTTCTTCCCTTGGTTCCTTATTCACGCGAAGTTAGATCTGATTACAAAATCAACACTTTGAAATAAGGAAGTACCAAACCTGGGGTTTCCCAAGAATCCTTCATTCTGCAGTGTTGCATGCCTGCCATTACCCATTTAGTCATACCCAGACTGAACACAAAGTGTCATAGTGTAGAAAAACTCCCATTGAATCCAATAACCTGAAAGGATCAATGATATGCATGGACTGTGATTACCAATACAGCATTGCTGCACTTAATGGATCCACTTGTATGTACCTGTCACTTTTCGAGACCTTAAACCAAAGGCAAGTATAAGTTCCAGGGAATGGGAAGGAGAAAAACAAATAATAGATGGGCTGTAAGCAGAAATTGAGCCTTTGTACTGAACGGTAGAGCAGAATTGTAGGAAAACTGGCAGATACTTTAAAATCAATAGGAAGATAACCCATCCAGACTCCAAATCAAATTATGAAGAAGCTTTAAAAAACAGCTATAGCCAGAAAGAAGACATTTATTATAAGACATTATTATATAAGACATTATTATAGACACTTCTTTATTTTGAGCCTTGGACGAGGCTTCTGACCTGAGGCTTAGCAAACCTAATCCTTGATTTTGTATTTCATAGAAAATCATGGTTGGAAGTGACCTTGAAGATCATCCAGTCCAGCTGGGAACCAGCACTGTCTCTGTAACCCCTAAACCCTAAATCACATCACCCAGTGCCAGATTCAGACACCTCTTAAACCTTTCCAGGGTGTCATTTGTCACTGGCTTGCTGCCTAACAAAAGCAGACCCAGACATTCAGTGTCTTGTTTAGTTAATGCAAGTAGGTATTTATGGCAAATTGTCCCTTTCCTATGACTTTTTCTTCATGTGGATATCTACCCCTAAGGCAAATTTAATAATAATAATACAACATGATTTTTCAGCCCTAATTAATTTTCCTTTTTCACGAAGAATAATTTTCTGATGTTTTGCATATTGTGGTGCCAGTGGAGGTGAACAGATGCAGTCGAACTGTTAAGGCAAGTATCCTTCCACAAAATTTGGTTGAACTGTTAAGAGAGAGCCCATCCCAGATGGCTTTTCTTCATTATAACATACTGACTAAACATGACAAATTACCAGCAGTGCTTTGCTGGGTGTCAATGTGTTGCCCCTTTCTCAGTAAAAGCTTTTTGATGCAAGTGTCCAAAAGCATGAGAGTTACAGTTGTTTGTAACTTTAAACTAATGGTTAAAAGTGACTTGATTTTTCAAAAGATTTTACTGTAAAACATTTTCTTGTCTGAAGCAGCATCATGCTTGACAAAGCTTTCAAGATAAAGAACCATTTTGATACATTTGAATTTTAAAGAAACAGCTTAGTACCTCCATGGGGAAAATTGTTAGGAGGGTTGATTTGGTTTGGCTTGGTTTTCTGGATGTTGGCTTGGTTTTCTTATTTTTGTTCACCCAATTATCCTCACCTGCTTTACTTGTTTCAGCAAAATAAGTGCACCACTGTTGTTTTGGGAATACATTTACTCCTGGGACTTGGTGCAGAATATGTGAAAAAGATGTGACTTTATCCAGATTCTTCCCTTATCCTTCAAAGCAACTCTTACAAATGGTGTCTTTAATCCCTTCAGCAGGCATGTGTGGTACAAGATGAAAGAATAGAGAAGGAATGCTGGAATAGAGTCCTAGCCTTAGAAGAAGAATCAGTTATCTATAGAAAGACCATTTAGTTTCTCTTCCTCACACAGTAGTCTTCCATCAATAACTGTAACATATACTATTTTTTCCTATTGTATCTATGCGAGATAGATATTATGAGCAGGTAGAAGGAAGATGCATAAGACTCTCTGCATTATCAAACCTTCAGAAGGTAGGAGACAAACCTCTTTTAACAGCTTGAGTTTCGTACAGTTAAATTGAACAAGAGCAGAGGTAAAAAGCACACCTGAAATTCATTATGTGTTTTGATATGTCACTATTTTCAGTATTAAGATTGCAAACTTTGTCTTTTCCTCTATGTGCTTTCTTCTATGTCCTTTCTTCTAGACAAATGTGGCTTTTCTTTGAATGAATGCAAGGCATATTTAAGGTGTCTTTTTAGTTAATTTGTTTATTACTTGTTTTTAACAACTATTAATTACTCAGATCCCTGTGCTTGCTTATTAACAATGTGAACAAAGTTCTGGAACTCAACAGAATTCCTCAGATGCTTAAACCCAAGTATTTTGCATTCATTTCAGAATCAAGATCTTTGTCATTTTCCTTGTATCCAGTTTTTGACACTTGACACTTGAATTCACCTTCTTTCACCAGAAAATTTGTGTGAGTATATGTGTGTCATGAGCATGTTTTTATTGCAATGGTAAATCCCCAAAAGAGGATTTTGTAATAGAAACACTGACTAATCTTTAAATGACTTTGGAACCCTTAGGCTGGGAAGCACTTAAAAAACACAAGGGCATGTTTTAAAATTCGACCTACCATTTATAAGGCCTGAGGGAATTTAAAAGAAACCTTCAATCTGGAGGCAAAGCCACCAACGCTGACTGTATTGCAGTGGGCACAAACTTGGTCCAAGACCTTAGATATCCTCAGTTTTCCTAAGATCTTACTGTCTACCTAGTATCAGACAGCCAGGGGAATCCTGGAAACAAAACAAAGTGCCACAGGAAGTGGATTCATGATTCAGAAGATGACATTCTTCACCCTGAGTCACTCGTGCCCTGCTGGGGTGCTCTCCTGCAGGTGAATCCCAGCACTGAGGCTCTGAGTCCTGACCACTTCAGCCTGTAAAATATTGGATGACACTTGTCATGAGAATAGCAGCCTTTGTCCTGGCTTTGGGCTGTATTACAGACTGGGTAATTACCTTAAAGTTCTGGTTACTTTAATTGCCTATGGTTCTTTCTTCTGTACTTCCTTCCCTTCAGTCTGTGCCAAGTTGCTGGCACTGCCATAATAGTTGCTGTGTTTCTAGTGGTGTCTGGGTTTGCTTAATGCTCAAGGGGATCTGGTTGGATTTCATTAATTGCTGAGTTGTTGCTTTAGTCATGCCTGTTTAGCTTGTGACACTGTTGAAACAAAAGCTGACCTGCCTTTCCTGTTTGGAAAGTGCCCAGCCTACTGCAGTCCACATGCAAGAAAGAATACTGCCAGCCTGAGGAAGACTGGAAATTTGTGCTATGCCAGTAAATAATCTTGACATAGCATCACAGGCACCAAAAAGCACAAAGTACAATAGGCAGAAGACACCATTCCCACACAGAAGACATAATGGACTTAAGTCAGCTCTTATATTTTATTTCTAGTGCATATCTTAACACTAAGATAAAATTGTCCGTCACATGTATCTACATCAGGAACGCTTAGCACAAAGTCATAAAGAATGAGCAATCTCTCTACTCTTGCAGGTTATTTTTAAAATAAGAAAGCTCTTTCTTACAGTTATGGAATAGTAAGCATTGCAATTAATGTTAAAGACCAAAGTTTGCTAGGTAACAGAAGTGCAAGTAAATTTAATTCTCCTAAATCTCAGCTGAATTGTTATCTAGAATGCCAATTATTATTTCTGATTTGATTTCATTCAGTGGAAACTACTTGATCAAATGGAAACATTAGAATGAGTCTGAGGCTGAGAAAGCACACAATATCTGGGTTTAGTAGGTTTTTATGGTGGCTTATAATAGAAATGCTGATAGAACTTTAGCCACTGCCTTACTATCAAATTCCTCTGTAATTCCAAATTAACATGCTTCATTTTATCTGCCACCTCAGCTGCTTGCTTTGCATTTATTACAACATGAGAAATGCTGGTTCCCTGGTAATTTTAGTAATTTTGATGTCTGCAAGTGGATGCTTTGCTGTTTGTCCTTCTATTCAAAGAAAATAGCAGAAAACACTGTTTTACTGATCTGTAAGAAACCTGATCTCAGTAAGTCCTGGGTGTTTCTTGACTTGGTTCTGTTGATTTCCAAGAGCTGAGAGTACACAATGACTCAGAAGACACGTCAGCACCACGCGAAATCATGTCCTAATATATCTGTGTGGCGCTTGGTGGTTTCAGTTGGCAAAGACTCCTGCAGATATTCCCTTTCATTGTATTATATATTCTCACCTAAGTGGTTTTGAGAGCCTTGAAGTTTCCTTCGAGCACCAGACTCAAGTGTTTCTGAAGCAATGTAGAAGTCCTTCAAGGAACCACATTTTCTTGACTTTCATAACGAAAACATGCTAACTGTAAATTTCATGAAGTTGTGGTGAAGGAAAATAACCAGTGTTATTAAGATTGCAACTCAGAGCAGGTTCAAAAGCTCTATGAGTCTTAATGGACCTTTTAATACACGTGTTGAGAGTTAGGGGTCTATTTCCAAGCCCTAAACACAATGTGTTTAATGCAGAAACTAAAAGAAACACAGCAGATACTGCCATAATCATCATTTATTTAATTCAGTCTTTCAGGAAGCAGCCAGCCTGCCTTTAGCTTTTGCCAAAACTTCCACTAAAGTCAACTGACTGTTTAAATACTCAGCATATCCTTTTGCTTTACTTCCTTGGCTATTTTTGAATATATACAGCCTTCTATTGCATGTATCTGTGCACTTCTACATGTCCTTTTGACACCTTAATCTGAACTGGTTTTATAGTGTCCTTAGCAACTATAGAACTGTCGAGTTGCTTGTTTGTGCAATTACAAAGGAAGCAGATGAAAGCTTTTAATACAAGAACTTAAAAAATGTCTTAAGAATGTCTTAAGAAATGCCAAATTTTAAATTTAAACCTGAGTTTCAGGTATATTTCAGGTATATCTTTTCTGGAAATGGGGTTTGCCATCACTGCAGAGCTGATTTCAGTTATCCTTTTATAGTTGACTTTAAACCCAAATCTATATATCTCTACATTATGCATGATGGCTCTTTTCATTTGATGTATTGATCTGCCAGAGAGGTTAATCTAAACTTCAACTAACACAACTTTTCAGTTATTAACAGGATACAAGCTGCCTCCTCTTATTTGCTACTAGTCTGTTACTGTCTGTCCAAAAATTCTCTCTTGCACCAAAAAGGCCACTCAATCTGTACAGCAGCATTTCACACCCACACTTCAGCTGCTCAAAATGCAAGAGCAAGTGCTGTCCAAAGAAGGGCAACATGTCCAGAGAAGGGCAATGGAATTGGTGAAGGGTCTAAAGCAGAAATCTGACGAGGAGCAGCTAAGGGAGCTGAGGGTATTTAGCCTGGAGAAAAGGAGGCTCAGGGGGGACCTTATTGTTCTCCACAACTCACTGAAAAGAGGCTGTAGCCAGGTGGAAATCGATCCCTTCTCCAAAGCAGTAAGTGACAGGAAAAGAGAAAATGGCCTCAGGTGGCACTCATGGAGGTTTAGATTGGATATTAGGGAAAATTTCTTCACTGAAAGGGTGGTCAGGCATTTGAATGGACTGCCCCAGGAAGTGGGGCATCGCCATCCCTGGAAGCATTCAAAAGGTGTGTGGATGTGGTACTAGGGTATAGGGTTTAGCAATGGACACAGTGGGGTGGGGTCAACAGTTGGGCTCCATGATTTTAGAGGGCATTTCCAACCTTAAATATCCTGTGGTTCTGTTGCAGCCCCACAATACACACAAGTTACTTCAGTCCAGCCTTAGATGTTTAGGTACACTTCACAGTGTGGCCACCTCTATCAGCATGAGGCTAAATTGAGCTTAGGTAACAGAATACTGAAGTAAGTTGTTCTCTCATATTCTTCAAAGCACTACAGAATGTCAGTCAGACTTACATTCTTCCACACTTTTTAGCAGACCTCAGCTCATTTTCTGAATTCATTTGTGCTGGGTAAAAATTCAATGTTTTTCAAAAGCAACATCCCAGTGAGGAAGGGACACAAGAAGATATGTATTCCAGGGTTTCTTCTACAGGTTCCATATTAAATAGTTGCTAAATGAAAAGGTTGTTTGCTGTGCCATAAAATAAAGTCATCTTTCTGCAGACTTACAGCCCACCGGAACAAGGGGACAGGATGAAGTGTGCCTTTTCCAGTATTCCCCACCCACTGACCCAGAGCATGAAACCCACACAGTTCTTGGAACTGCAAACAGTGTTTGAATTCAGACTAAAACTGGAAAACAGAAACTAGCCTCTTTTTTTTTCTTCTCCTTNTTTTTTTTTTTTTTTGAGTCACATCAGTCAATGCTATTTACAAAATCGGTTTATGGAGACCACAGGTGGACACTCTGACTCATTACACATGAATACTAAATATATCCAAGACAATCTTGGAAAATCCCATAAAGAAAGAGGGAATAGCCGTCTGATTTTTATATTTATAACATTGGGGTTTGGATGCCAGTAATGGAAATGACATTGTTTTCACAAAAAACAGGTGAGGGACAGTAAGGGACTGAATGATTGCCAGGATGCATGTGGCTGGAAGAAGAAGGCAGCTCGAAGCTGGACACGGAGGTAGGTTTGTCACGCTGCCGTAGGTTGCTGTTTGCACTTGTGGCAGGCTGTGGTGAGGTTAGCAATGCATTCCACAATTGTTGGGAGCTAAGAAAATGTTATGTCCCTTAGCCAGGCTGAAAAGCACACCTGCCCAGGAAGCCAGCATAAAATTCAGTACTGTCTCAGCCCTGCTTCATTGCTACATGGAGAATTTGAATAGTACTTACAGCCTCATATCCTGCCACACATTTTAGTCTCTCTGATCTTGAAAACCAGGGAGGTCCAAGGTCTGTAATATATACAGGAAAGCAGAAAATGGATCCCTTCATGTTTGTCATCACTGAATTCTGTTTTGATGGATGTTTCAGTTCCAAGCCTTCCCTTATTCTCACTGCTGAAGGAGAGCTATTGCTGAACTCCCTGAAGTCCCTTGCTTAGCACTGGGAAATGTAATAGTGTGAAACTGAAATAAGCCATATCAGTTCTACCATGAAAGCTTGTTTAACATGTAAACTGAGAAACAGCAGACTCTGTTAAGAGGAACTAAATGAGGAAGGAGTTAGTGATTTCAATCTTTACCCTTTCCTGAATGACCAGTAAAGTGAATAAACTTGATGCCAAAAAACAAATTTTTACATGTGGGTCACCCAAACCTGTATGCTGTTTCATATTGCCAGGATCCCAAGTCACATTCTATCTTGTCAGTGCAAAACAATTCCTCACTACTCCCCACTTGGAAACATTCCCAAGAACTAGAAAGAATTCTACCACTGCTGTCTTGTTGAAAATAGCAATGCAGTACTGTGAATATAGGCACAATGAGAGTAGTTACAATTGTTCTGGTCAAAGCTGTATAGCAGAAGTGGTATCACATTTTTGTGAAGGAGTTTGTATCAAGTGGTTTGTTAGCTGAGCTGATATAATGGGGACTTACTTGACTAAGATCTGCTAATTTAGCTTGGCTTGCTGATAGTTTACCAAAATAGATACAGCCTCAAAAATGTCACTCTTTTGGTAAGTTGAATGACTGAAGTTCTGGAGCTGAACATGGAAATACCCAACCAGTCTATCTACTTGTCTTGTTGCAGTCAGTCTGTAATGAGCTCTCTGTTTGTTCTGTGTGTCTCTCTAATGCTCCTTCTAGCCTGCTGCTAAAGTGCTTCTAATGGCAATTTCTGGTTTTTTCACTGCTTTCAAAGGAGTTGATTCTTCAGCATATTACACTCGTTTCCATCCATTCACCCTTAATACTACCTACTTCATTAGGCTTAAACCAAAATAAAATATTGCTTTAAATTTCAGGATGTTGTTGTCTGTTGAATTTAACTCATCACCAGTACATAAGACACAAACAGCACAGCACAAATGGAAAAGTTTATTGCAAAAACAGAGGGATGGCAAAGGAGTATCTGTTTCTTTTCCCCTGTGGAAGAATGAGTGTCTTTGTTTCAACCTCAGGTTCAGCAATTTCTACCAACTTACTGTCTGCAAATCTTGGTTCTGTGTTGATCATCATAGTCATATGAAATTATTTAAAAGGTATTTTGTTGCAAAGGTCACATGAAAACATTTAATAAAAACTTAAAAGTGAATTTCCCAGCTCATCTCCCATTGAAACACACTTTTGGCTTAAAAGAACCTGCTGAGTTGTACGAATGAGCAGGACTGGGCATTTTCCCAATAATAAGATGGCAATAACAGGAAGGAATGCTTGGCTATGTTATATGTTAAGGGAACAATGCTTCCATGAATTTTATGTGTTTATATTCATAGCTGCTTCATGGTGACTTAGTTCAGGTTTTTTGAAATTATCCAGTGCCAGAAAATCACATGGGTGGTGTGCAGCCATCACTAAGACTTTTGTAAGTACCCCCAACAAAAAGTAAAAGGAAATGTAAGTCTTTTTGTGGAGATGAGATGGAAAGAAAACTTTTTGAGGGTAATGAGTAATTTTATGAGCCTACCTATATTTCATTTAAAGCTTTGCAATGGCTCTTCACTTCAATCCAGTTTCACTCAGTGTGCACTTTGGTCTCTCTTACAAAGAAGCAGCACTACTGAAGATTCCCTCTCTTTCATGAAGTAAAAGGTCAAAAGACAACAGAAGTTTGAGTGTGTTGATACTGAATACCTGAAATCTAATCCCTGCCTCAGAAGCATAGATCACACACTGTTGAGCTACCAACTCCAGGTGTGCTCATTGCTGTCTCTCTGAACTCATGGACCTCAAATTCAAGTTACACGAGTGTCCTGATTTCAGCGAGAAAGAATGGTGCACTCCTCATTCCCAACCTGATGGTGAGGCTCTGTCCTGTGAAGCAAAAGCCATGACTTGGGGTCTGTCATCCTAGAAGGTCAGAAGTAGTAACTGACTGTTCTGATCCAGTCACTGGTGCATATTTGGATTAGATGGAGTTTTCCTGCATCATTTGGAGTCAAAATCATCCATTTAATTGCATTTAAGGGGTATTTTTCATTGAAAAGGAAGTTTGTCAATGAATGAGTGAATTGTTGTATCATAGAATCATAGAATATGCTCAGTTTGAAGGGACCCATCAGGATCATCAAGTCCAACTCCTGGCCCTGTACAGGGCACTGCAAGACTCACACCATGTGCCTGAGAGCATGGTCCAAACAGCTCTTGAGCTCTGTCAGGCTGGTGCTGTGACCCTTTCCCTGGGAGCTTTTCCAGTGCCCAACCACCCTCTGGGTGAGGAACCTTTCCCTGATACTCAACATAAACCTCCCCTGACTCAATTTCAGGCCATTTCCTCAGGCCCTGTCACTGGTCATGAGGGTGAAGGGATGTGTACCTGCCCCTCCACTTCCTATCCTGAAATATCCATTCGCCTTCTTCAGCTATTAAAACACAAAGTTATTTACAGGACTTCCGAGGTCCAGAATTCATCTGAGTAAGAATGTTCTGTATTTCATTGAAAAAGGTATGAGACCTTTCAAGAAAAAAATCAAACCTGTTCTCGTCTTAAAGGAAATTGCTCTTTGACTGCTCTGGCTGCTGTGCATCCTTCAAAGCAGGCCACACTGCGTCAGCTAAATTATTGAAAAAATAGGTTTTTTACCAGACTATGTAGAGTTGGACTCTCTAAATTGTTTTAAACGAAGTTGAGACACCACAAAACTTCAATTCAGTACGAGTTATTCTTTGTGCCGCTTCCACGAAGGAAAAATGCATAAAGTATTTCCTGTGCTGAACACAAAAATCCTTCTAACTTTTGCTGCAAAGGATTTGTGTTTAGTTCAAAGGCTTTGCTTTTTAAACCATAAAAATTTCCTGCTAAACACTGTGTGTGTGTTTGCTGTGTTTCTACGAGGCAGCAGCTCCTGCTGAGGCTGGAATGACATCCTCCTTTTTTTCTCCTCTCTACTTAGAGCACTGATCTCAATCCACGGATCAGGGAAAGACATAGAAAAAAGCAAGGAGAGCATGCATGTCACTCATAAGCACTAAATTTCCCTCCATTCAAGTCCTAGGTCCATTGCTAATGATAAGAAACAAGTACAGCCTAAACTAGCACCTAAGGACCAGAAAACGAGCTGACCAGATCTCTTGTCCCCTGCTGACCTCCTTTAGGCAGCTATTAAATATTGTCAGGTGGAAAATCTCAGGGACAGGGCTTGATTCACTTTTTCCCAGGGTATACTGCTATCTCATAAGTGGAATATAATAGCATAATGCTGCTTGTTTTCACAGAATCTACTGAGCACCAGCTTCTTGAGTGTACTGTACGCTGAGCTATTTACTCAGCTTTATCAATTACACTGGAAAAATGCAGCATCTTCTTTTTTAATCTAATGCAAACCAGTGGGTTTATATGTTTGCATGTGCTGTAATCAGTAATGATTAACAGCTTACGTGTATCAGCAGTTCCTTTGCTTTTCCTTAAATTTTAAATAAAATGCAGCGAAAATTTAATACTCTGATTCGTATTCTTCCTTTTACCCACATCATTTCTCAGAGCTGTCATATCTCATTTGCAAGCCTCCTTTCTTCTGTCACCAGAAAATTACATCAATATTCCACACCACCTGATGCATCATCTTGACACTTTATTCAAAGATCAGAGAAAACATGGATAAAGTATGAACCAAAGTGTGAACAGTTATAAGTGTTGGTCCTGGAAACAACGCATTTTGCAAAACATATTGTCTTTATTATAACTTACAAGAATACTCTCAAAGTGAAAAGCCTGGGTGCATGCAGTGATCTCACACAATAGGTATTGCCTCTAAGATACAAACACTGAAGGAGCTTTGACAATTTGTTTTTTCCCCTGAGTAGTGGAAAGAGCACAAACATAACACAGTCTGTATCTAAGACCTCATTAGGGTTTTCCTTTAAGGGATGTGTTATGGAGAACACTGGGAAAGCTGAGAATGTGCATCTGAGCTAATATCTGCACTGATTAAAAAAAAAAAAAAGACAGAGAAAAGCAAACTTCTTAAAATAGAGTGGAATGCATTGTTTGTGTTTATTTTTTCTCTGCAGTTCCATTGTTCCATGGAATGCAGCTCTAAGTAGTTGATTCACAATTAAGAGAGTCTTCAACTGGAATGATTTAAGGTCCCTTGGGATTCTTTACTGGAAAACTCTGTCAGCAGACAAAACTTTGCCCAGGAAAGGAAAATGCTGTTGTGAATCAAGTGTGAATTCCGCTGTTAAATGATTTTAAATCCACACCAGTTACTAGCAAAGTTTAACCCTTGTCGCAGGGCAAAGCTGGGCGTGTCCTAATTTAGGAACACTGGAATGAATCTCAGGAGACGGCTGTGTAGAAAACTCTCTCCCTAATTTTATTTTGACTCCAGTATTTATAGATATGTACAGAGGTCAAGGGATTGGCTACACAGGTTGCCACCCTTTCAACTTGCATGGTGGACATCACCATCAATCATTTCTTCTCTCATAGGAGAAGTATGTAAGCATTCTAAGAATAGACATTATTTACATGAAGGCTACGTGAGAAAGTTCTTCAGAAAGACAAAAGACAGAAAACTCAGGGCAACAAACCTTGGGATACTTTCTTCAATACTTTTCTTGTAGATAATGAATGCCTGAAGAGAAACTTTTTGATATTATGCAGTGTCAATATCTTTAATATCAAATTCACTGCGGAGTGATATATCTGTGGTGAATATAGGAAACCAGAGAAAAGTGGTCCACTTCTTAGTTGAGGGCATTTGGCCAGATCATGCAATGGCTACAGAGATAGTGCCAGCCATTCTTGGAAGAAACACCACCACAGAGGGCAATCAATAGAGCTTGTTTATTTTCTAGCAGCCTGCAATACATGTTGGGCCACTGAGGAAAAGCCAGAGGCTGCTTTAATCTTCAAGAATTAGCAATAACACACTGTGGCAGAAATTTAGAGATTGGACTAGATCCATGGTAGCTTTATTGCACACAATAAACATTGAGACCACATAGAGGCTCATATTTTCCAGTATAGCCATGAATGCCACCCAGATTCTGACACTGAACATTTATTTTATTNATTTTATTTTATTTTATTTTATTTTATTTTATTTTATTTTATTTTATTTTATTTTATTTTATTTTATTTTATTTTATTTTATTTTATTTTATTTTATTTTATTTTATTTTATTTTATTTTTTCTCTTCCGGAGCTCCCACTTTGCTCAAGCCTGCCCCCTGAATTTCCTGTGACTGAAGAACACATTTCTTTTTATCTTCTGCCTCTGACTGGAAGAAACAGCCTTAAAAGATCAAGAAACAGACCGATGGACTGTCCTTGGTGTTTCTCTCAGGAATGAAGGTTTGATTGCCAGCGGTTTTAGTTTCATTGGAAGAGGCAGCTACAGCCAAATGGGAAGATTAAATTATTTGGGGACAGTGAGTTCACCCAAGAGAGAAGGAGTGGAGAAGACAGTATCTTGGCAGACTGAGCTACTTTTGTGTTGGGAGAGCAAGTGCCTGGACCAGGCTGTGCTGGAAGGTACAGACTAACCCAGAAATGACTAAAACAAATGGTCCTTGAAACATGATTTGGAGCAGAGCCTACAGCACATCTGAAGCACACCAGATAAATCCTAGAAATGGTTGGAAAAGACATCAGACTGCAGCAAAAGGCTGAGTCTTGCTTTAAAGTGCTTGGAAAAGGCTCACTAGCAAAATCAACTGGGTACTATGACTGGCTGACACTACATGACTTCTGGGAAACTTGGTACCTGATAGTGCCTGTGCAGTGGGCAGAGGACATGCCTTGCTTAGATAAAAGTACTGTGGTGTATTTAAAAACCTCAGCCATCTTTGAACTTGCTTTCTGATTCCCCAGGAGGGAATGGTGTAGCCAGGGGAAAGACTGTTGTTCCAGATGTACATCTGGGTTTCTCTCAAGGCCTCCCCTGATCAGAAGGTTTTATTAGAAGATTCTCCCCTGCCATTGCAAAGGTGCTCAGTGGATTTAAGCACATTCATTTTATGGTGATAAGAGTCCACAGGTGTATTTCCCTGTGCTTCCTCAGCTCTTTGGTGTGAATACCTCTCCCACTTTCTTGTACAGAATAGATCCCAAGCTCAGCCCTGCACTTTAAGCTCCTTGAAAATTTGAGCTTTGCTACTTCCCCTTTACCTAATCAAACATTTCAGACCCATTCCTGACAAAAACAATGGACAGGTTTGGATAGGTCCTGGGCAGATCTTCTTTTGAAACCAACATCCCCAGCTAAAGCTCTCTTGCAGACTGTGGGGCCTCCTGATGTGCCCCAAATACACAATAATTGCCACGAGGTCCAATTATAATTTATAGGAGATTTCCGGAACTGCAATCAGAGGAAAAGGCACACAGGCTTATTGGTAGAAAATAGAAAATACCTCCTTATGAATGATAAATACAAAGTTCTTGCCTCATAGCTCTGCCAAGAATGTGTTCATTTGGTTTCATGTCTACTCATGCAAACACCCAACAGAAAATGTCCTCTAAGCACACAGCTTCATCCCTTCACCTCTGCTAACGCTCTCTCTCCATGGTGATAGCAGGTGAAATGGGCCTAAAGTCTTCAGGAGTACTTGGAAAACCTCTCCCTAAACCTTTCAGAAACGTTGCCCGGTTTGTCCCCGAGGCTTTGTAACTTGCAGCTCTTGTTATTTCAGTGTCAGTAAAAGGGGAGCAGAAGTTGAAGAGTTTATTCAGGACTGTGGCTGTTCCTTAGAAAGGACCCTGAGAAGCCAGTGATGATCTTCTGCTGGTCTCCAGATAAAATCATTTGTAGCTGACAAAGGTTTTTATAACCGTGTACTTATACAATCCCAGTGACACTGAAGCCATGGCTTTATCACACAGCCTCTCCCATTATTCAAGTCTTCCAATCATAAGGTATTTCCAGGGCGCAGACTACAGATCTCTTGCTGTCTTTTAACTGCATTTCTTTCTCTTCTGTGCTCAATATGGGTAGAAAATGGCTAATTTTGTTGTTGCTTTTTCAGAAGGTCCCTTTCTTCAGACTCAGTTATCCCAGTTCTTTCAGTTCTTTCTTTGCATAACGCTCAATTCCCCTCTCCTTCATTTGTCCATTTGCTTTTTGTTTTGAGTAGATAAATATCTACAAAAATGCTCAAAATGGCCCTTGGGGGATTCTGAACAAAAACCTTGTAATCTCTGTCATCATCAGCTCCTTTATCCACACTAACAAGGCAGGATGAGGTATGGCTAAAAAAAACAACCCCAAGGCACAGCTAATGCAAAACATGTATAAAGCAGAAGGTAAGTCTCTGTTTTGTTGGTCTGGAGCAGCTTTTGCTGTACAGCTATTTCAATAAGCAGATTTCCACAGAGACAAGTAGCAATTCTGCAATACAGTGAAAGCACCTCAATCAGGAAAATTTCTTTGCAGAAAAGGTTCCTAAACATTGAAATGGACTGCCCAGGGACGTGGTGGAGTCACTATCCCTGGAGGTGTTCAAGAAATGATTGGAGGTGGCACTTAGTGCCATGGTCTAGTTAACAAGGTGGTGATCAGTCAAAGGTTGAACTCAATAAACTTGGAGGTTATTTCCAACCTAAATGATTCTGTGATTCTGTAATTCTCCCTGGCACTTGACCATGCTCAACTGTGAGGGAAAATTTGGGCTCAGTGGACCCAAAGACAACTATGAGTAAATGCCATTTCCTATTCTTCATGCCTTTTGTCTCAGATCTTTCATTCATGTGCACTGGTGGATGGCTCTGCAGCATGTACCCTTCAGGTGGAGCTCTGATTCCTGTGGACCAACAGACCCAAAACTTCATTGGTCTGTGACAATACAGACTGAAAATACCTTCTGGAGCAAGATCATTTATTCTCCTTATCAGCCTGGGTTATGGTAATGGCTCTCATGCCTGGCTACACCTAATCCTGAAAGCTGGAGAGTCTGTAGTGTTGTCCATCAGCCACTTCTCTAAAGCTTCAGGCTACAGAGTTTGCTTATCATTTGCTTGGATTCCACAGCCTTCTGAAGCTGTTTTCTGTAACACTAGGTTTAGCCACCAGCTAAATATATGTATTTGGCAAGGTATATTTCGGGTTAAGATTCCAAAGATGCATGATGTAATGAATTAAATGCTTTCCAATCCTGAATATTTAAAATATGCCATGCTGTATTTAGCATAGCTGGAAAGAGGAAGAAAGAACATTTACCAGCAGACTGGATGAATCAAAAGACCAGGGTAGTTTTTGACAAACTTTATTTAACTTGCATCATTGCTTATATGCATTTTCAATGGAGTACGATAAATGCAAAGTGGTCATATTTCAATGTAGCCCTCTATTAGGGAAGCATTTATGATTTCAGCCCAGAGTGCATGGGTAACAGGGTAGCCTTGTTAGCAAAATGTGTATCTGAATAAGGCACAAGCCTCGCACACCATCATATGAATCGGAGAGGACACAAATCTCTGAGTATTTAACTTTGGATCTGTGGATTTGCTGCAGATGCATCTCTGTTTGCCAGCATCAGATCTCTTAGTGGAATGGAAATTTGAGGTTTGTAATATTCCCCAAAGTGGACCTTATGAGATAAATCTGCAGGACACTTATTCCACTTGAGTCTTTTTGAGGGAATTGAAAAAGTGTGCTTGCTTAGCTGTCTGAATTGTCCTCTTGTGTAAGCATGTACCAAGCAGATATTTACGTATTTATTTGGCCCATATGGCAATATTAATTGTCATAAGATTTTATTCTCCTATGTTTTTTCTGATGCAATTACTTTGGAAACAGACAGAGGGATATGGTCAAGTGATTTTTTAATATGATTCCATGTGTAAGCTGATTCTTGGTGCTCAGAAATCTGCTACAGAGAAATAGAGGAGTAAAAACTATTTACAGTATATTTTTATCCTGCCTTTATTCTGACATTTTAAAATTGCTTAGCATGACATGTAACACTGGGACCACGGAGAAACAGAGATGAGTAACTGGGGAAGCCTGCACTGTGACTTTCTCTAGACACTCAAGAGAAGTAAAATCCCATCTGTGCTCAAAGGAATATGTCTGTTTGACAGTGATAGATATGACAGGTTTTCCTCCCTGAGACCAACTGAAAACCAGAGTTACTCTGCTGCCATTCACCCTATTACAGCATTACAACCTGACCCAAAACAAAATAATTCGAAATGTGCTAAATATTCACATTTTTATCCAAGTAATTTTTCAGCCTTAGTATGGCCAGACCAAAACCTCCCAATCCAATTTTGAAAAAATGGGTAAGCCATATTAGTCTCAGGATGAATTCAGTGGAGTAACTTCTGGGTTTACTATCCCATGTGGGAACAAAAATTATTTTACATCATATTTTCATGACTACACCCAAAATTATTAAAAATACCACAGTAGAGACAAAGCAATTTTTTTTTAAAGTCTCCTTTAAAAAAACCCTTTGAGTAACAACTGTTTGGAAGATCCATCTATTAAATTAAGATGTATTTTGTCAATGAGGCTATAAAATGATGACTGAAAGACAGACAGATATCTTTCAGTGAGAATTGAAGGAGAAATGCTCAAACTCCTAAGAATGCCAGAGATTTAACCTTCACAAACTGACAAAAGAATAAAATTATCTTGACATTTTCACACCAGTGCTTTCCTGGAGTATTTTGTTACTGTCAAACATAATGTATTGGCAGTAATTAGAGGAAATTCTTGTTAGGCAGGAGACAAGGCTACATGACTTAAAGGTCTATTCTGGCCTATGATTTGTTTAAATACAACTAGTTATTTTATGCTTTTTTTTTTTCAAATTCAACATAGTTTAGCAGTTAGTCAAGATGGAATTTGGTTATTCCTAGTATGGAAGTGATAGATAAATGTGGGTAATGTTTGAAGATTTCAGTGGTCTTGATGTAGTTTCTTTCATGGTTTTGCACATGAAGGATTCCACAGAATGAGAGATGTGATTGAGCTTATGGTCTGAGGTTAGACAGTATCATATCCAGTTCTCACAAAAAAATACAAACCTGCTTTGAACTGCCTGCAGGAGTCCTTTTCCAGGGAAAACACCACATAGGGTCTTCTCATTTAATGTCATGTTTTTCATTGTGAATTTCCAACTGGTCATGAAGACAATAAAGGTCATTATGAACTGGGCAGAGAATGTGCACAGAGGGCACAGAGAACCAACACCAGCTCTGATCTTGAAGTTTGTTCAGCAGCTGCCTGGGTCCTGCATGCACTGGGTGTGTTGGGTGTGCTGGATGTGTTCCATATGGTTCAATAACTACCAAGGATGTGTAGGAAGCCTGATTTGGTCTCAGCCATTTTGTACTTGTTTCTATTCCTTTATGCATGCACAGGCAATTACTCATTTGGAGAGGAAAAAGATCCCAGTAATTTGGGACTGACTTGCTCTTAAACTAGAAAAATACTTTCTGTACCTCTTGCTCACTGGCACCCAGGACTTCTGCAGCAAGGAAAGCACAGTCTGTGGAACAGTTAATCTGTGGAATGGATGAACTTAACAAACTGATTGAAAGAAAGTGATACTGAACTTTTATCTCGCATCACCCTTTCTCCTTGGGCTTCCTTACTTCCATGTCTACAATTAATGGGCTGTGTTTTCAGTGCTTTTATAGCATTTTTTGGGGTAGGAGTGATACCTGTTGCAAGTATGTCTGTCAGTGCAATACATAAAAGCATACAGCATGTAGAGACCTAAAATATTATTTTTGGTTTTTTTATATATTATGAAATCATATTTATCCATAAAACCATGAGAGGGCAGCATTCTCTCTGTCATCCATATTCTCTTTCTGCCGGAAAATTAAGAGAGACCTTCTTTAACATTCATCTCATAAACCACAGAGAAGCGTTATATATAATTCAGAGCTTGGTTCAATATTCTTTGTAATCAATAGGAATGTTTCCCTTGACTTAAACAGGTGTTGGACTGAGGCTTCTGTTGTTCAAAATGACATCAGGAAGAACAGTCTACATAATTTAAATCAGAAGATACCAAAAATAAGCAGCAGAGATATTATTTTGGTAATGGTTAACCATGAGGAAAAAAATAGCAAGAATATTGGTGTATTCCCCACTTCTTTGTGTCTCTGAATACAGACAAAGATGTCTCTCTGGAAAAAGTGGACAAAAGCTGCTAGACTCAACACCTAGGTAGCAGAGTGGAGTTCTGTGAATTGTATGACATAAAAGATATGCTGATGCTCTGTATACACAAACAAGATAAACCACATTTTTTTTTTTTTTTTTGTGCTGTTTGTAATTAATGGGTGGAACAGCAATTCAGAGTTTCAGGGAGTGATCTTACAATCAAAATGGGAGGTATTCAAAATGGACAAGGACCTACACCCGTAAACTAAAGCATAAGAAGTTCCAACTCAGTATGGGGAAGAACTTGTTTACACTGAGGGTGGCAGAGCACTGAAACAGGCTGCCCAGGGAGGTCAAGGTGTTTTCCTCGTTGGAGACTGCTTGATAGCAGACTTGAGACTCACCTGGAAGAGTTCCTGTGTCATCCGCTCTAAGTGACCCTGCTTAGGCAGGTTGGACTAAATGATCTCCAGTGTCCCCTTCCAACCTTAAGTATTCTCTGATTTCCACATGTGTGGGTAGAACTAGATGACCTTTAAAGGTTCCTTTCAACACAAACTATTTTATGATTCTGTGATCTTCTGTAAGTGAGCACAAAGCATTTGCGCCATCTATGCTGTACAAGCAATCAGGTTTGCTAAGCAAAATGATCTCTCCAGCTCCGGAGTGCATTATTGTGGCCAATACCATTAATCCAGCCAATAGTTTCAGTGCAAAATGTTACAGCTGTCACATGATCCTTTGAGTAACATCAATACAGTATTGCAACAATAAGTGATTTTGGGTGTTGGAAGCATCAATTGTGCATTTTTTGCAAAATTTATTTTGCGAAAAAAAGAACAGCTTAAGATTGAGAAAGAGGCTTTGAAAAAGGAAAGGAGAAATTTTTATTTCTAAATAACTGCTTCAGAAATAAGTTAGGTCACAAAAACTAGACTTTTTTAGTCAGATGAATATTTAGACATCTCACAGTGTCGGTCCAATGGAGAGTGGCAAGCACTAATTAGCATTCTTGCTAGCAGTTTCAGCAGAGAAGAATACTATTTAATGAACATGGAAACCAAGCTATTCTTTCTATATGGTTTGACATGGTGACCCAACCCCAGCCCCAATGGGTTTATGATGAAATTGAATTTTCTTATTTGTTTACTTCATCTCCTGCTGGTAAGGGAAATTCCTGTATGTCTCTTACCCACAGCATTTCAGTAATTTCAACACCCCTAAAACGATGCACAAAGTTTTCACTGTGAATACCCTTAGGAGGTACCACAAACTGTGGTTTCACAGAAAAGTCATTGAGACAAATGCAATGGTGGGCAAATGTACACAATTCCCAAAGTTTGCCCCAAGCAACTATTCAACATGTGAGAAAGCAAAGGATTTTCACAGGGGTTGGCAGTAAAATAAAAATGTTATTTGACCTAGAGCTATTTTCATATTGGTGCTATTTGATCTATATCTACTTGCATTTTCTTTCATTGATATGAGCTACTTAAAAAGGTAGCCAATTTTTTCAGAGAAAGAAGTGTCTATCCATGATTTTTAAATAGGACCATCATAAAGAAAAAAGTTAGTTTTTCAGTTATGCTTTGAAGACTGCTAAAGGTTGTTAGCATTTCTTGACTTCAAGTACTTTCACATACTTTCCACAAAAAAGAAAATATGAGGTATTATTAAATTTCCAATAACTTGTCATATAAAAATGGATTCAATAACAAGTGAGCTCTGCCAATATGGCTGTATATTTTTTTTGAGAAATAAGGTAGCTGTTCAGACTAGCCTACATTTTACATGGGGTTTAAATTAGCACTTTTTCAATGGATCTCAAAAGCATTTTTCTCTGCTATTCAACTCCATACTGAAGCTCCAGTTCAGGAGGGTACTTCATAGTGTGAGTAATCCTATTCAAAGCAGTGGGCCACTGACACACTTAGAGCTGCACATGTACTTACATATCTCAAGAATGAGGCCTTGGCATACAATGAAACCAGCTGGAGTATGGGAGACCCTCTCATGATTTGAGTCTCACCTTGTCTCAGATGGAGTTGTATGCTTCACTAACAAGGCAGAAACATTTTGTTGGTACAAGACAGTGAGTTACCACAGTTCAATGGTAAATGTGACCGTGGCTTAATGAGGTTCAATGGCACATGTGCTGCATAGGGGACAGTGCCCAGCCAAACTGTCAGGAGACCCCCTCTTGAGTCATGAGGTTCAGAAGGGATCCCCCCTTGCATTCTAAACTCCTTCCCAGCAGAGATTCTCAGGAGTGGCTGGATTCAGGCTTAGTCCCAGACTCCATACATACATAAAGCCTTTATATGGCTTAGCTAAGGTTTCAAAGTTTCAGTACTCCTGTTCCCAATTCACCTACTGGGTATTTGATGTGATAAGGACTCTCTCAGCCCTGAGAGGCATCCCTACTCAAGGGAAGATCCTGGCATGCAGTGGTGTGTTTTGGGGTTTTTCCTGTTTTCTGTATGCATCTGTTTGTTTTATACTGTTTCACAATGTTTTTTCCCATGTACCCCATGTTTTACCCCATTATGGATTACCCCAGTCCCTTTGTTCCTTGATTTGTTCTATGGGTTTTCATTTAGGTTCGGGGTCACTCCCTTCCCATTCTGGATTGGTTCCAAGCTGTATCCTCCCCAATCCCCCATCCCGATATTTAAGGTGAAAACCCAGGAGTTCAGTGGGCTTCAGCAGGCTGACTCCTGGATGAAAGGAAGTCGTGTGGATTTAATAAAACCCAGCTGAAGTTCCCCACCGGAGTTCCATCCCTTTATTTTTCGCATTGTTCACGCTTCTGCCGAGGCAAGGACCCACTGGATCGGAACTGTATTCCAGAAACCAGGACCGTACCCTTCTTGCAACACCAGTGCCAGAGCCAGCCAGGAAGCGAGGGTGAAAGCCTTGAGAGAAGCACCACACCATCGCACTGGCACACAACTCTGCAGCTGTGCAGGAGAGGTCAACAGGTCCTGGGTTGTCCACTAGTTATGGGATAACTTGATTGCCTTACAGTGATATCTGCATACCAGCCATATTTTGGATGGCATATACTCAACTAGCACTTGGCTGCCGAGTAAGATTCATAGCCCGTAGCTGTTGTGTTGTTATCTGTCTCTCCAGAGTCCAACAACACAGATGCAGCCATTCTGACTATTACTGATGATTATTGCTTAAGTAGAAAAAGGGTGAGGGAGTGGCACAGCATCCAGCATCACTGGAATTTTGATGTTTGAAGTAGTGCCTGACACTCTACTCTTCATGGGTGGGGTGCCACTGTGTCATGCTTGACCTTACCTAGACCTTATTTATTTGGAAAAATTTCAAGAGGTCACAGTCCCACTGTGATGAATGTGAAAGAGGGAAGTATGCAATGCAAACAGTCAAGACAGGCCCCAAAAGAGATGCCACAACTTGCAAGAAAAGTGAATATGGCAGTAGCAGCAAAAACATCATAGCTTTATGCATCTTCCTCTTTGGATAGAAAGTGGAGAAAGTGGGGGAGGGAGGGGTGAAATAAGGGAAAGATGGCAAAGCTGCCTGAACATAAATGGAGATAAGGGGAGGGAAGAAATAGCTCCTTACTGTGAGACAATGAAACTCTATTAAAGAGAGCATTAATTTGGGTTCTGACCTCCCCCACTGTCGAATCAACTCCAACCATCAGTAGGCAGGGAGAAGGCAGATGGGGAGATAACCATCACTGTCTGGCATTTGCTGTTGCCAGAGTGTCTGGTGAATCTCCTTCGCCCTTCTCATCAGCATGTCTGGATTTAATTTGGTTTTCTCTTTTCTGCACAGTGCTGCTGTGGAAGGCCATGGATTTTCACTTGTTTTAACAGTCAGCTGATATATTCAACAGGGAGCTTATTTTGCTAAATAAGCTACAAAGCAAAACACCAAGAAGCATATTGCAGTGAAATAAAATACAGACTCTAATTGATGCAGTAGTTTTGAATAAATCTTTCCATTGTCACAGTCAGCATGCTAAATGCCAAGGCCTGTCAACACCGCTTCTTTGTTACCTACCCAAGGTAATCATACAGTTGTTCTCATTGCAGAATCCAGCTGTTTATGGAGTTTTACCCAAAAAGAATTTTTAAGAAGGAGAAAAATAAATGACAGGCTCCATTTTGAAAGATTGTCAGATCCCATCTCTTCTTGCAGAGCCAAAATAACTTGGAGACCAGTGTGGATGTTTGGCTGGGAATGCATGAGGGAGGTGATGCCCCAGCAGAGAACTGAAGTCAGCTTGTTGAAAAGCCTTACACTGGGCCACCGGGCCCTTTTGTGGAGAAGTGGCCTCGGAGAAGTAACATCTGCAAAAAGCCGTGGCACACACGGTTTATAAACAGTAAATCTGCTGTCTTTAGTTATGGAATTGTGATGCTTTTTGTCTGTTTGCAACTTCAAACTCTGCATATAAGCATGAACAACAGCCACTTTGTTCTTGGAGTTCCTTGAGTCTATATGAAAGAGAGCTATCCAGTGCACACTTAAGATGAAATTTCACACTTGTCCTTCTGAGTGGTTACCTAAGCGTATAGCATATATACACTCTGAAGATGTACAGTCATTCTACAGGTATAATGGGAGGACAAATGAACCCCCAATTTATGATAAATGGGAGGCAGAGGGAACAGAAAAGGGAATGTCACTGATTGTGGTTTTCTGCTATTGCAGGCCAGACATCCTATGGCCCCTTTCACAGAATTAATGGTTTAGGCGGAAAAAAATGCTCTGATACCAGTCTGGCCTCAAACTCTGTGCTGTGCACTTCACTGACTTCAGCGGGCATCTCTGAGTGATATGTCAGAATGTAATTAGAGCTCTGACATTAGAAGATAAAGAAAGGCCTTTTGTGGCATTTTATGCCAAAAAGCTTTAAATAATTTAAGTATTTAGCCTTCTAGAATTGATAATACATTTTTCAGGAAAAAAGCTGATTTTTTTATTCTTTCAATTTTCTTCTGTTTTTCACAGGTGGCTCTTTCTTGTTCTCCTCTTACACTGAAGAGTCAAAATTTGTCCTGGTAAATTTACCTGTAAAATCAATTTAGTTTGAGATTCTGCTGTTGTGAAAAAAATCACATTTTATTTATCAAGGGGTATGCAGGCAAGTTCTACATAAAAGTAGTACTGGCCTGAAAAAACTTCCCTAAAAATATTTTAGAATTTATTCATGATAGTCTGTAGAAGGTGGTTTTTTTCCAAGCTACTATATGGAAAGGATGAAATCTTGTATTAAATTCTAACAACTCAAAATTGTATGAAAAGATAATAATTTTGTATTAAATACTAAAGGACTTTCCTCCATGAGG
Source organism: Cyanoderma ruficeps (assembly GCA_008694505.1). Classification (NCBI taxonomy): domain Eukaryota; kingdom Metazoa; phylum Chordata; class Aves; order Passeriformes; family Timaliidae; genus Cyanoderma; species Cyanoderma ruficeps. The sequence goes on along the minus strand of VZDJ01000346.1, from coordinate 16,881,467 downwards.
ATATAAGCAAGCTCCACAGGAACTAGTAGTTATGCCGCAGAAGGATTTTTCAGGCTTAGAGAGCTTGGGGGAGGGTGTTTGAGTGCATTAGTATTCATTCCACATTCTTGCCTGCTGTTCCACATGCACTATTTTGTGCCTCCATAAACTGCACTGGATGCAGATCAAAATTATTTAAAAGAATTCACAGGGAAAAAAAAAAAGACCAGAGCAGCAGTTTCTATGTATTTCCACATTGCCTTCATTTTCATTGACATTTACTGCTAGCCTTTTTAGAGCAATATGAAAAAAGATGGCAGAAGCAGAGAAGGGAAAGGCTTTGTCTGATAAGAAAGGCTTTTACATTTTAGGGAGAAGTTCTTGCAACAAATCAGAATGCTGTTAGCTTTTTTTGTGCAGTCAGTATCAACAATTTAAAGCAGCAGCACTGAATTCTTTAACTGAAAGGCCACTTCAAAGTTGTTGCTGTTATTATTATTACTATCCTTTCTTGTTTGCAAAATCTGTTTTAACATAGGAAAAAGTATATTGATCTCTTCTGTGTTAATATTTTTAATAGGATGAACACTCATTTCCTCTCATTTTATTTTCCACTTCTCAAGCCTCCTGAGTCATAAGCCAGTCCAAGAGCAGACTGCCAAGGAGCCGTGCTTCCATCTCTCAGAGCTGAACTTGCAGCTGCAGGAAAACTTACTAGGAAATTTCACTAGAGATCAATACGTGGACCTGCAATACACGGATTTATCAAGCAAGTTCTTGGTTACTCCTGTGAAAAAATAAGCTTCTTACTAAAAGCTTGGGAGGAACCTTTAATTTCCTGTTCACTGAAAGGAGCCTGGTTATGGCCCATCACCACTGAATCTAGGCTCCTTCTTTAATATTTGTCCTAGTAGTGATATTCTTGGATCATGATTTAAAAGGAGCACGGTAATGTGCAAACTTGCCTTACAGTATGTAAAGTTGTATCGCCTACTCTCAGAGCAGGCCAGAAGAATCCTTGTAGCTCTAGAAATATGAAAGTGTATGGACATCTCCATAAAAAAAAAAAAAAGGCAGAGGCTAGAAAGTTAAGGGTAAGCTTCAAAAGCAAAATCCCACTGGGAGAGGACAAGCCTAAAAGAAAGCTCAGAGGGAAGTTTATACATTTTTGGAGGGATGAATAAAGGTGGATTCAGGGAAGAAGTGCATCTTACACACACATACACAGAGAAGTCAAATGTCCAATTTGGTTTATAGGATTTCAAGGTTGTAATGTAAATCCTATAAACTCAAAACTCACATTGCATGACACACAGCAAACTCCCAGTGCTAACTGAGGCACAGTATGGTAGATGCAAAATCTTTAAATCAGTATGTTCCCTTGTGGAGAATAACCACTGACTCTGGACAATCTCTTTTAAATTCCTGGTCCCTGCTGGGTGAAGCACTGGAATCTGTGCTGTTGCTCTCAGGGTGCCACCCTGCTGTATTTATAGAGAAGAAGAAGAAATATGCATGAAGTTGACAGTTAGTTTGGCTTCCACCAAAGCTTAATTCAGCTCACTTCTCAGTGCTGAATAAAAGAAAATAAAACAAATAATTAATAGTTCTTTTAACACAGTGAATAAAGAGCAGCATGTGATAAAAATGCTAAATCTGGGGAAATTTCAGAGCTGGAAGATAAAGACTCTGCAATGCATTCCACATTGTCGAGGAGGTACCACATACTTTACAGGGCACTGATGGACTAAACAAAAGAAAATGTCTGGTCAGAGGAAACAAAGGAATGCACTGCAGCATCCAGGAAGGATGTAGCACAGTCCACACCAGCTGGAATGCCTCTCCTGAGGAGTCTGAAATTCCTTCCATCTCCTGCCCACTCCTGTTTTTGGTTTTCAACCTTCTCTGCCAAGAAAAGGACAAAAGCTTTATTATGTTTGAAGTCTGGCCACAAACAAAATTACCTAAAAGGTGCTTCAGAGTGTTTAGTACATGAGCATGTGCTATTTCTGCAGGGACATGGCAAGCTTTCCCAGTGATTTCTGCCATCATCCACAAATTGCATATTACTTCTGTGTTACTTCACAAAGGTCCCTCCTTTATTTTCTTGGCTTGCACCACTGCACTCACATCCTTTGAAGCCAGAAGCTGCAGAGCTGACATTGTACAAGGAATTTCAAATAAATTCTGATAGCCATTTTGGGGAGGAAATATTGGGTGGTTATTACTGACTTTGTTACTTTATTGTGACTGTTTCTGTGTGTAGTCATAAATGGGGGGTTTTTTGTGGTGCTGCATAAAACCTGCCTGAGGAAGGCAGCACACGTAAGAAATTGCAGAATGTTTTTAAAAGTACAGCAAGTAGAAGGCAGGGAAGTTTTTGTAATATCTATACACACGTGTATTACATATATATTGCATACACTTATGCCAGCCCATCAAACACTCATTGTTCCCAGCCAGAGAGGGTGGATAGAGTAGTAAGTAGTCTTCAATATTCACTCAAGAAGGGGGATCCATGAATGATGAAGACATACAGGTGGTTGGGGGAAAAGGGGCAAGCTGAGGCTGGCCTTAGTGGCATGGAAAATGAAACAGAAGCCACATGAAAAGAGACATAAAGATAAATAGTAAGAGAAAGGACCATGTCACTCTTAAAGGTGTGGACAAAATGCTTTAACTCAATTCAGTGGGAAAACGAAAGGCTGTTGGAGAAACTCAAAACAGCGTGGCATTTATATGACAGACAGCAAAGTCAGGAACTTCCTATAAATAAGGAGAAAAACAGTGCTCTGTGTCCGAAATCACTGTATTTGTAATGTTATCTACATATCTATGCAACTCATAGAATTGTTGTGCAGATTGTTTGATATTTGCAGCTGAAAAATATTGCTTTTATACCAAATATTCTTATTTTGTTTGATTCCTTTAGAAGACTGTACTCTCTCACAGCAGCTTTTCTGTCTAACTTCAGCAAAGCCTACACTTGAGGTTCCAGTCTCTTACCTCACCTGACTTTCAGATTGTTCAGCATTGAAAGCCCCTGCTGTACTGTAGGTATTTATTGTCACAAGAAGCAGCCAAGATCCTGTGTCCAGGAGCAGCCAGCTTCTTCTCACAGATGACAACTGCCTTTAACTACTTTCCTGGTTGAAAGGGGAGAGCTGAGCAATCCACAGGTGGTGAAACTGTCTGGATGTAAATTATACAGGCTGTCCATCAAGCTGCACAGGCCAATAGCTGGTTCACAGCTGAATGAAGCCAGTGTGTAAGAGATTTGAATTCAGATCATGTAGCAAAATCCCTCAGATTTCCATGCAAAATTCATTGAAGGCTGAAAGTGGCATCATTTCTGGCCTGACAATCCTGTGTGTGCGGAAAACCAGAAGGAGGGAAACTTGGTGCCATGTTAATACTGCCCAAATATACACAATGAAGTCAGACTGAAAGCAATGAAATTGCAGATGCTCCTCATGAGCTAACACGACCATTTTCCTTAACCAGTGACCTTCAATTACAGAGTAGCAAGCAAATTAGTAGAGACAAAAAAGAAAAACCTGTTAGCCAGAAAATCTTACTGACTAAAGCTTGTCTTGTTTCAGTTCCAGTTTCCATGACTTTCGGTAAAATATGTGCTGTCTCTCTTTTGGAGTCCTAGTGTTAACTGGAAATGTTGATTCTGGGAACAATGAATTCCTTCTTATCAAAGGGGGTTTACAGCTGAGTTTTTCAGAAAACTTAAAGGTTTCTGAGTACTTGAAGGATCTGAATCATTGTCTCAAGCTTCCTGATGTCACAGAGATCAAGATAGGAAAAGATTCAAAGCCAGAAATTGCAAGGGCAGGGATGGCTAAATAAAACTGTCATTTCTCAGTTCACAGCTCTTCAGCATTCCTTATGCTCATGCTGGTTTGCCTGTAGGCTGGAGTGTGAAGCAGGCTGGGATGTAAATTTACAGTGCAGCAGTTTGGTGGCCCCTATAGAAAGAGGGGGCTTACCCTGAACTACAGTCATCTGAAAGGTACAAATCTGATCTTATCCAATTCAAATTGTTCATGCAACCTGAAACATTCACAAATCCAGCTGAATTATACAGTGTCAATCCACTTTGAAAGGGAACTAGAGAAGATGACATTGTCTACTAGCATAAGGGTGTCCAGACAGGGAAACAGCACACTTCAAATTCACAAGCTAACTTAATTCCCTAGNAAAAAAAAAAAAAAAAGAGGCAAATCCACTTACAAGATAAAACAAAGATAATCATGTAGGTAGAAGCTTTCTCTTGACAACATTATTAGCTAAATACTTCTTCTCTTTCTTCAGTATATATAGGCATGAAATCTTTTCCCTGAGGTTTCTGAGTTATATCAGAGAAAAAGGATGGGGCAATAGCTGCAGGTTTTCTCCTACTTTGGTCAAATCTGAGACACACTTTGCTGCTACCTGCACCACCACACTGCCTGCAGATTAAGTTTTGTTTAAGCCTCCATTTTCAAAGCATTCTCAGGATAGTTCAGATCATCAGCTCTTACAATTTAAAGAGAGAGATTAATTTCTAAGGGACAGCTGTAATAGCATGGTAGAATTCCAGATTTTTGCCTTCTTGCAGCTACTAATGTTTGCTTTCAGAGCCAATTGATCTTTTTCAGATTCCTCCTCCCCTTAGTTTGACAGAAATCTCTTAATGACAAGTCTCTGAGTGTTCTCTAAATGCAACGTGTGGTGAACTCTAAGTCCCAAGCCTGAAGCCACAGTCTTCCCACTGTTTGTTGCTTGGGCTCAATAAACATCACACTGATATATTGAGATGACTCAGTAAGACAGTGTTCACCTGCCAGCACCAACTCCCTGGTCAAGACTTGTGAATTTTTCCAGATATCAGACAGGCTGGAAGAGCAAAGCCATTTATAGACCTGGTGATTATAATGATGCATGGGAACAAAAATAGATTTACAACAATAATAATATCCAGGACAGCAATACAAATAGTGAGGATAAAAACCAGGGAAAGGTAAATACCTGTCTGGAAATATGACTACTAGTGAATCAATAAGTTGATGTCCTAGCAAAAGCACATCACTGCAGATTGAAAGCAACGTAGCGTTGGTAACCTTCAGTCTGCCCAATGCAAGTTGTCCTTTTTCTCCAGTCTTATGTACTGGTACAGGTTGCAGTGAACCATTTCTGCTAACTAGAGGGCTGTTTCTGCATCACTTTTAATTAATGACTGTTAAAATAAGCTAGTTGTATTCCTGTAACATGGAATGGAATGGAGTACTTAATGTCTGTAATACTCAACACTTCAGGTTTGTTAGTGAAAGAAGAAAACCTGATTTTTTACTTTCTTTTCCTATGACAGTTTGTAAACTAAACTATGAATAATTAATACTTTAAGGCACTTAACTTTTAAAAAATAATTTCAGGCTGTGTCCCTTCTCTATTATGGCATGTAGTCACAAATGTGGTTCTTCTAAACATTGCTGAGAACAACTTTGGTGTAGCATGGACAAGTGTTTATTACAGGGTTTACTGCCTTGTGCTATGATTCTATGCTCTGTAAAAGCACATCTTAACTAATTCCCAAAGGCAAAGTGGCAACATTGTAAAACACTAGTGAAAACATTCAAACTGCAGTTTAAACCTTGTTAAAGCACAGTTCTTCGGAAAGTGACACTGAAAATGGCAGTGTGGGATCCTGTATTTATTGTGTATGCATGATTTCAGGATCAAACACGCTAAGTACAAGCATACAGTTCTCTCCTAACATCCACACCCAGCTCTACAGACTCCAATGAGATTAGATAGTTGAAACTTTCATTTTCATGTATGATTAAGATGATGGTCTCCTTAGCAGCTGTTCCAACATGCTATCATCATTGAAACAGATACACCTTGCCCCCCTTCCATTCAGCTGAATGAGCTTGAGGAGGATCTGTTTTCTTCTCATTAACCTCTGTCAGTTTTTTCACTGCTTAGGGATGAAAAACATCTTTTCAGAGAAGTCAGCATATCTAACTCCGAACAAAAACAGACACAAAATAGTTGTGTTGAAAAAGATCCCACTTCTTAACAACAGCACCATTTTCAGCTGAAGAATTTTAATGGCTTTCTAATTTGTTTTCTGGTCTGGTTAATTGCATAAAATATTTCCATCTCTAGAAAATTCTGATGTGAACACTGTTGCCCATACACATTAAGATGTTTAAATAGGCTTATGAGCTATAGTTTTATTTCTCTACAGAGCCAGCTGTTTGACATTTATGGCTAGTACCAGTAATGAGAAGACACAGCCCCATCCAAAGCCCATTGAAATCCACTTAACAGTGTTAATTAACTGCAGGGAGCTTGTATGCATTTGATGTTTTTCTTTCTGATGTATCTGAGATGAATGCAATCGGTCTCACCTACCTCCCAGGATCCCCTGACTTGACACTGGAGCTGCTTCCAATCACAAGAGACACACTGCCATGTCCAGCTCTTGGCATTTGAGAGGATAAAAGTAGTTGAGCTTAAACTTCTGCTTATGAACTTACTAAGTTCTGCTGATGGAATTGCTGCAGCATTATGTTTGACGCTTGAAGTTGGTCCCTGTATGGAGAATACCACACTCACACACAGCTATCCTGACATGCTCAAACATGTCCAGGAACAATCCTTCCCACTGCCCCACAATGAAAATGCGGGAATGTACAGGTAAAGTTCGTCCATTGGCACTCCTGTGCTTTTATCTGGGCATAAATAAATACATAAGTACATTCATAAATATGTTTAAGAATAAATGCTAAAGTACTAAAAGGTTTTGAAAAGATTACAGGAACGTTTGCATCATCCATCCCAGGTACACTACCAATCAAGTGATGACTACTACCCATCAAATACCAGCAACGCTCCTCAGGTGGTAAGCTTTCTGTGCCAGTTTTCACATTATTTCTTTACAGAGAACTTACCAGTAATTCAAGTGTCTTGAATTTTTATCATCCTGACAAGTGTAACCAGCATCTGTTTCAATCTTAGGTTATGCCTGAAGCATGTTCAAGTGGCTATGGATTTATAAGCAGGCATGTGCGAGGCTGTCCTTTAAGATGATGGTTTCCAGACAGTGTAGCTGAATTTTTATGAAATAATATGCAGGCTTTTTCCACCTAACTCTTGCCAATCCTGCTCAGCCTTGTGACTCAAAGGGGCAAAACTGCACAGCCCAGTGCCAACAGGGGCCCCAGTTGCAAATGCTCAGGAGCTGATATATCCAGAGCTGAGGTTTTGGTCTGGCCTGTGAAAAGGGAGAGAAAACCATCTGTGAAATCTGGAGGCACATCAGGTTTGGCTTCTACCCCAGGATCCCACAGGGTCCCATAATCCTTTATAGCTATCTGCAGGCTGGGAAAAGAAATCCTTCCTCTGCACCTTTCCCCTGCTCCACATCTGGCACACACAGCTTCCCCGGGGCTTCCATGGAGCCCCCGGAACAATCCTGGGAAGCACGAACAGCAGGGTTTGTTCCTTATGGCCTTAGAAAAATGCCCTTTTCTAACTTAAACTGGGGGGAAGGAAGAGCAGCCCCCTGAGTGGGGCTTCTCCTGTGGGCAGGAGCATGCTGAAGACACGACTGTCGCTGGACAATCACAGCAAGAGCTGTGTCGCCGCAGTCCCCAGGCCTCTCCCCCGGGCCCAGCCCCTCGGGCCGGTGCAGGCCGGCGGCGCCCGGCAGCCCTGGCGAGAGGCAGGCGCCGTCCCTCGCATTCCAGTCTCAGCAGGGAAGGGGAGCGAACGGGGACCCCCCTTCTCCTCAGCTTCCCCGCCCTGGGCTTCGCCTCCAGCCAGCCCCGCTGCTGGGAGCCCCGAGGGAGCCGAGCCAAGGGACCGGAGTCTCCCCTCCGGCCGCGCTGCAGAGCGGAGCGCAGGGCGGCTCAGCCAGACAGCCAGCCAGAGCAATTAAACCCACCCCTGGCCAGCCCCTGACACTCCCTCCCTCATTTTCCAGTCTGTGGTTACGGCGCTCAAAGAGTTCCATTAAGTCACCAAGTTTTACAGGTTCCTTAAAAGAAAAAGGGGGAGGATGGGGGGTGGGGGGAGGTGAGGGGGAGTGCGCGAGAGAAAAGTTTGGTCATGGCAGGGAATGTGTGATCAAAGCTGAGCCCGAGCTTCCTGTTACACCGGGACTATATATATATCGTGTCTTTAATGTTGAGAATGTAAGCAGCTGCTGGAGCCTGGCGCTGACTCTGCCTGATTCCCAGCGCGCTGAGGTTTCTTCCACCGACCACAATGAACAAGTTCCTGTGCTGCACGCTTGTGGTGAGTCCCTTCGCAGAGGTAGATAGGGTCTGGGATGCACTGCAGCTTCAGACATCAGGCTGGAGAAACACACGGCTTTTCTTCTGGGGTTTTTGTTTTGGGTTTGGGGGGGGTGGGTGGTGTTTGTTTGTTTGTTTGTGGGTTGCTTTGTCTTCTCTCCGTTTTCTTGGTACACCCTTTTCGTTTCATCCCTCCAAACTTTCCTGGTGAGTTTGGAATGTGATGGACACGTCCAGCTCCAGGGAGACAGCAGGGATTTTCATCCCATTCTCAAGGTAGTGACATGATTTGCTTTTATTTTGGATTTTTTTTTTTTCTGACTTCCTCCTTTTGTAGGGCCTCATCATACTGGTCAAGCAAAGCCCTGTGTCGAGTAATGAATTTAGAAACTGTAGGCTGGAATGCTTGTTTCTAATTTACAAAAGCTCCATCCCTGTCTGCCTCTAATCTCTGCTGCAGTGGCATTCTTGGTATCTCAGATACTGGGCTGGCTTTCTTACCCAGGAAAACCACTGTGAACTCCACAAAAAAACCCTCACAAATGTGTGGTTCTTGTCTTGGCTTAGAAAATTCAGCTTCATATGCAAGAAAGTCATGAATTAGTAGCTGTGTCAGTAGCTATTAGAAAAGAAGTTGGGTTATTAAATCTGGTATAAGTCCCTGCTTTAATAAGTTTTTGTTTAGTTGGTGTATGATTTAGTATGATACTTCCAGATGCAAGTTTAGAGATGTTAGCAGTGCAGTAAATCTTTCAAAATGTTATTTAATTCATTTAGTGATATGAGTTCAGTTTAATTAAAACCTGCCTACAAACAGATCCTGTGTAACATCTATTTGGAGCCTCTTCATCTTTTGCATAAGGAAATTTTCAAAGAAAAACCTTAAAAAATAATATTCAGAGCAGGCTTATGCCAGCACAGTAACTTGCTTCTGGGTTGTTTTGGTGAGTACAACGGCATTAATGTTGTGGCAGAGCATTAGAACTGAGATCCATTTATTCTGAAAGCTTTTTATAAATGCAACGAGATTTCCAGGATCTGATGAGTAATGCATGTTTATTACTCTCTGTTCAACTTTCTGAAAGAGCTTTTTGAGAAACAAACCCAAAGTAATTAATGGTGCAAGGGAAGCAGAATTTGTCAGGCTTGTGGTTGGCAGATGAAAACTCAGGACAACTTTTTCATCCCATGTCTGATGTTGTGCCTGCTTTGTCAATATTAAATCACAGGAAGTTAATCTGGGAATTTCAGCAATATCTGATTATCAACATGGCTTCTTATCTGTGTCTGTCATAGAATAATCACATCAGGATTTTGATTTTGAATAAATGCAATGTGCCTGGTTATATTCTCCCACAAAGTAATAGCATTTGGTGAAGTTCAGCATAATCCTCTGGCAGATGAGTCTTGGAGCTGAAATATATTGGTGGCAGTACATACCAAAGAGGTCATAATTCAACTGCATTATTATTATTATTCCATTTATTTAAAATTACTGTGAAATGTAAGTAAAATTAGTGAAGTTTAAGTACTGTCAGATGTACTAGAGCTCAGAAAAGTACCTTTAGTATCTGTTTTATAACAACCCTTTTAGGAAGCGCAGCTGTAATTCAAAGTTCTGCGTGTTTGCCTCACATGCCTGCAAACCTCTTTTGGAGACATTGTATCGAAAAAGACTTTTGGGGCATGATGTACTTTAGGTCTTGGCCTCTCTGCTAAGATTTCAGAAAAGTTATACCTGGTGTGGTGATGCACTCATGTTTGTGTTGTTTGCTTGGAACACTAAAACTGCTTACAAACATTATGAAATCGGACTCAATGGAAAGAAATTCCCCAGAGCTGAATTTCATTACTTGTCACGTAACTATCTTGACCCTTATACTTGACCTTTCTCTATTTTGGATCTTTGAGAACATGTGACATTCTTTTTCTGGCCTGCCTGTTGGGTTTGCTGTGTGTAGGCAGCAGTGGCTTTGCAGCCCATGAGGGTAGGAGTTATCTTTCTGTCTGACTTTCTTTCTGTCTGTCTGCATGTGTCTTGGTTAAAAATAAAACACTAAGGTTTCCAGAAGAATTTTTAAAAGATATTGTGACAATTGAAGCAACAGCTACTGTTCAAATCTCATGGAAAACTTAATTTTGTTCCTTCTGTAAAAACACCTGTTTGCACATAGTACTGGACATACATGCTCTAGCTAGTAGTCATCTGTTATTAATTCTGTCAGTGCAAAGGCAGACTGTTGTTACAGTGGGAACATCCCAGGTTTGGGTTAGCTCCAAATCTTGCTGTCACTCTGGTGAGTAATGTTCCAAAATGTAAGACACATAGTTTGGAGAGTATCTGGTTAGTTTTCCCTGCTTTCTCCCTCTACAAGTTTCAAGGCAAATATAACTCCTATAAATGAAGACTTTCAACTTAGCACATCTTAGATAAGATGTAAAACTGCTCTTCAGCTGAATTTCGTTTTCCTACCACTGAAAATGAAGCAGTAGTTTAGACCCCTAAATTGCTTTGTGAATGACAACTAATGGTGCCTCAAAAAGTCTCTACAAGTCTTGACTTTTTTGACATATTGCTTTACTGATAGAGAAATGAAGACAGTGTTTCATAGCCTCAGTTTTGAATACAGCTCACTCAGGAGAGTCACCAGTTGAGCTCCTTATGTAAAAGAGTGGCCTCCACTTTATGAAGTGTCTTCCAAACTTTGTTATGTCCAAAGTGAGTGGATTACAGTGAAGCAGTTGGTAGAATGGTGGAAGAGCATTATAAGCTGAACTCAACCAGTGAGCATGTCTCTATGTTAGATTTCTTTGTGTAGCTGGCACTTGGCCATGGTCTGCAGAAAGGTCCCCTGTCTGGGCAGCACTCTCATGAGCCTGCAGTAATGCATGGGTCAGCAGTGCTGCAGAGCTGCTGGCCCAAAGAGGTTAAATCTGGTGACTGCATGGGCCTCCAGAACAGCGAGATGGGAAGGATGAGAGCTAGATGGGAGTAATTTCTCCCAGGATGACAAGTATTTTACAACAGTCATTTTCAATAGGTGGATCTGATCCAGCATGGTATTGTCACATACTGGATCTGAGATGCAAGCTGTTGATGAGGAGGACCTTGATAATGTCATCCAGTGCTATATTTTGCCAGTGGGATTTTTCTGGGCCTGTGCATGATTTCAGTGAGGAATTCTGCCTAAGGGTTGAGGGTTGAGGGTGATGATCTCCTGCCTTTGCTTTGTCCAAATACTTTGTGTAGAAGGCAAAGTGGGAGAGTTGTGAGGTTTTACTTTGAACCCAATGCAAACACTGGGAGAAATGTGACAGATGTCTTGAATGATTATTTATCACACAAGAAAATATGCTTTGGAATACTTGTGGAATGCAAAACAGAAACAGATTTATCTTTCTCAGCAAATTAAACATTCTCCTTTGGTCTACAACCCAAAACCACAAAGCCAAGCTATATAATAATATTTTCATATGCTGAAAAGCCACTCTCTTTTCTGCCACAAAGCAGTGATTTAAAGAGATGATGCTTGAAGGATTTTTACTTCATGTGCTCTGTCTTCTAGTTCATTTTAATTCAACAAGAGAAATCAAGCAGTTCTTTGCCTTACATTTAAAGATGAAAGAAAAGGGCGTGTATTTTTTTATGCCCAAGATCTGAAATGAAATTTTACAATCACATAATTTCTCTTTCAAAAGCATCTTCTAAGGAATCAAACAAATGGACTGCGCAGGCCTTTTATGTTAGCATTGTGTATGCTGACATAAGGATGGTATGGAGAAATATAGCTTCAGGCCTAATGTGCTGAGTGACACAATGAAGAACTGATGTCTAACCTTGGGTAATTCATCTTGAATCAGTTCTCAGTATTTGCTTGCATCACACTGACTTACACTAGACTTATATTTCAATATTTGCAGTTCACTCCAATTCCTCACACTGAGACAGCCATCCTGAGATGTGCCCAGGATTTTCCCCAGGGAGATGGAGGAAGATTGAGTTCTTCAGTCTTTTCAGAAGTGACTCCATGACATTATAACTCAATTTCACCCAATAGGTTGTTAGATGCAGTTAATGACATTAGGTTTTTTCTGGTTTTCTTTTGCTGTAGCAGTTTTGTTATTGATAGCATTTCATACTAATAGAACAAAAAAAACCCTAAGCTTTGGGAGTTGTTTTTAAATTGAGCTTTGCATTTCACTAACCCTAGAAAAAACTGTTTACAAATGAATTACAATAACAGTTAATTTGTCGAGGTGAAAAAGATACTGAGCATTATTTTCTTCCCTTAGTGCTGGCATATGAAGAATTGGCTGAGGGTTTAAAACTGAAAGAAGCTGCCTGGATCTCTTTCAGTCTATTTGCCATCTCTTCCAGGAACCCAAATGTCGTATTTGCTTTCAGAAAGGCATTGAGAGCTATATTTAAGACACATGGGTTTCTTACACCTGCTTCTCAGTGGAAGGCTGTTCCCAATCTTCCAGTGACAAGAGAATCCCCTTTTCATTTGCCAGCATTATCCTTTAATGGATTAAGTTCTTCTCTCTGAGTTCACTGTCTATCTGTACTGAATCCATAGCTTCTCTTGTGACTTGCCAAGCCATTGAAAAAGTCCAGATCCTCTCCAAGAAGAAGCTCTCCATTTCCTTCTAAATTTTCTCTGTTCCACTTCCTAGTGAATTAACCTTTCCTAAACAAGCACGAACAGAACTTTACACAATCTTCTGAATGACAAATCCACTAATTTAGTTGTGTGCAGCACTGATGGATGCCACCTTTGTTTTTTTAAGGGTTATAGGATGAACATACTCATTGTCCCTAATTCTGATTCCAGTAGACTGAAGCCAGACTTGCAATTTCTTCCTGCTTTCAAATTAGCATGACACCTTTTCCGGCAAGAGTAAAATAGGCCAGTGCTAGCATGATTATGGAAGAAATCCTGCTTTCCATGAAGCTTTTGGGGAGACCACTGTTCAGAACTAGTAAGTTCTGGTCATGGCTCTTTCCTGTGCTCAAATAATGCTGTTTCTTACAGAAGACGTTCAGGTGCTTAGTATATGGACCACCTTTAAATATGGACATTCAGATCAATCGGAGGTTTTGCGTAGCTAAGAAACTGCTACCAAATTGGTCATAGCATAGTTTAGGAGAGGAAGTGTCAAAAATGACATAAAATGCATTTAAATACCATTTAAATTTTTCTTAGGAATATGCTTTGGAAGGGCCTCTCCTGATCATCCTTATTTACTGTATTTTAGTTTCCACATCAGAGCAGCCCTGGAGTGCACAAAGTGGATTTACCAAAGTAAACTGAATTGATGAAAGCAAATCTATAGATGGGCCCCAGAGACACACCAGATGCACTGTAACCACTAATGCATGGTTGTCCATGAGAGCAGATTGAAGTTAGTCCAAAATATCCCCTCAGAATAATACATAATATGGATGTCAGGTGCTCGGCACCATCTGTTTTGCTCTGCAAACCTGCTGTAACAGGTGATGCAAATTCCTAATGTAAGCACAAACTCAGTGTGTGTTAGGCCAGGAGAAAGGACAATTTAGTGATGTTCCCCTCCAGCTTATTCTGTGAACTGGAGGACAAAAGAGTCTTTTCATTCTGTTTGTGCCAAGCTGCTGCAGTAAAACTAGCAAAAATTATATTTCATTATCTTTCACCATTACTACTGAATTCTTGCAAAACATCTGAAAAATAGTTTAAACCTACATCAATTGCCAAAGTAAAGTCAAAGATAACTTCTGATTTGCAGGTTGCATATCAACATTCAGAATACTCAGGTGTGCTATGTGTTTTCAGCCTGCGTAGAAGACAATTTTGCAGATCTTTTTTCTTAAGTATTATCTAGTAACCTATAATACTCTTATGAAACGTGGTATTGGGGATTGACCTCTAGAAATGTACTTAGCAGCATAGTAATGGCTATATTTAGTCTAAAAGGTCCAGAAAAAAAAAAGCCCTAAAAAGACCCATAAGCTGTCTATGGCAGTGGTTGATGTCTAATGCATAGAGGAGATGGAAGAAAAGGACGGAAAAATACCACTGTTTATGTGAATTCATTTTTTGGTTTGGGATTTCTTGATCAAAAGGTGATGTTTATGTTTAATAGTCCTTTATTATTTTCATCCATTACTATGCCAGGTAACATCTTGAACTCAACGGTTTGCAACGTCCTATGGCAGTGAGTTGCACAGCTCACTGTGGTAGTAGACTCACAGTAGTAATGGTAATCTAGCTCTGTGTTGAAAATGATGGATAAAATGCTCTGGTAAAATTCTGAAATACTCATTGCATTTATATCTTTACTTTGACTGAAGAATCTTTTTGTCAAAATATTTTACTAAATAAAATAGTTGGATGCTGCACACCCGTGGCTCTGCCACTGATCAATGGATTACTGCAGCTATGTAATGTGTTTCTGGGAAAAAAAGGGAAAACAAATGGGATGTGTTTTTCTTTCAAAAGCACAAAAAAAAAACCAAATGGGAAGACTGATTGTTCTTTTAGTGATGCTGATTTATTAATCCTATTATTATGGGGTTTGGTTATGGTCATTTAGAGTAATGATATTCTAGTTGCTATTATTAGTTCATAGGTATTGGATCTTCCAAGGACAAAACTTTGTATGTCTCACACACATATAGTTCAAGTATTGTTTTGCTCAATTTTTAAAATCAATTACCCTCAAACTGTGTTGAAATGTTTTCAATTTTTATTGGCTTGTTTCCCACAGCTGTAGGTTCTTCAGGAAGCAAGTGCCTCCATTTTTCCCTACAAACCCCTATTCTTTCATACTCTGATTATTGAATTCTAATTCATTTTAATGCTGAATCATCCCCTGCAGCAAAACTCTTTACTTGCCTCACACATGGTTTCCAATGTAAATAGTTGAGTAAGGAAAATAGATAAAATATTGTTATTCTTGCTCCTACATGGTGCAGAGTAGAGTTAACAGTTATGAAATGATTCATCTACCTATTCATTATGTGAAAATGTGTCACCAGGAGCAGAGGCACAACCCAGAGGAGCAGATTCTACTGCACTGACAGCTCTGGATTTGTGGGGAGCTGTGCACAACAGAGCAGGAATACTGGTGTCTCTGCACGAGGACATGCTGCCCATATGGCTGGTGGCTGTCCCTAATAATTTTCACAGTGTCAGATTTTCACCTCTGTTGGGAATTGTCTTGGGTTTCCATAGACATCTGCATGAAGTGTGGGTTGATGCTTGTCTTTGTAGAGCCTGTGTCACATGTTGTAGTCACATATGTTCTGTGAAGGGAGTGCTTGTGGCCATGCAATTCTTGGACTGTGGGATGCTGTATTACCTATTACTGAATTAAAACCATAGAAGAAAACTTTACTGTTCACATCAACAATTAATGAGATTATCAGGACTTCCTTATTACTAGAGTCATAGCTGTAGATTTACCAAGGGTGGGGGCATTTTTCCTCAGTGTAAATCCACTCACTGCTAAAAAATGTGCTGTGCCCTCTTTGTTAAATAGATCATATGAAACAGATCCAGTCATTTAAGGAAAATGGAGTTGTTCATCAAACTTCAAAGACTAATAAGGAATTTCTCACAATGAAAGGTATTGTGCATTGAGACCGCAAGAAAAGTGAGATCTCCACCTCTAGAAATCAGATAAGTTATCAGACTTAGTCAAGGGTAGCTACAAGACGCTGTAGGGAATATCCATACTATCTGCATTTCATTCCTCAGCCTAAGTATAGCTGTATGAAAAGTGGATTCATAGACATGCAACAGGAGAATGCATTTAAGAGTATTTGCTTAAGCATCTCATATCACTTCTTGTTTACTGTGAATTGTGTTAATGCAGATGAAGTTTTAAACTGTCCTTTCCAAACTTAATAAGAAGAGCCATGATGTGGCAGAAGTGAGGCCCTTAAATGAAGCATCTCAAGAAAACACAGACTTAAAAAAACCCCAAAAAACTATACTTATACTTTGGGGACCTTTGGAAAAGAGGAAATACATTTTCTGAAATTGAATTGGCAACTCTGTATTAGCTGACGGTGGTTAAAATACTAACAAAGACAAGTCAGTTAGATCTATAATTTTATTGGATACACAGAAAAATATCTTAAGTCAGAACCAGTTTACTTCGTCTTTATAAAATGTACAAGTTTTGGAAGAGAAGTGGCAGATGCAGTGCTGGGACAGAGCTGGGTTATCAGTGAGGAGAGTGAGCTCTTGGCAGACCCTGTGGGGATCAGGGTGCTTCTCGAGAATTATTTTTGTGGTAGACTGGTGGAATCACAGAACCAAATTTGCAATTTTAACACCAAAATGAAGTGATGATATGGGGGTTGTCTCTGCAGCAGGGCAGGGTGTCTCAGATCACGAGGTCCCCAATCACACCAGCAAAGCAGACTGCTGTAGGAAGCAGGAGGACTGTAGCTGTCATGGCATGTGCCAGTACTGAACCAGCTTTTCACGGCAGCAGTGAGCCTGTGGCTTTAGGTAGGAAATGAAAGCATTGGCCTGGTCTCTTCCAGCTCATGCAATTATCTCCTTAATGTGCCCTTCACAACTTGCATGATTGTTTACCTCTGTCTCAAGCTGTGTCTTCACCTTTGATGTAGCTGCCACATAATATCCCAATAGCTTCTGCGTATCAGTGCAAAATTAAATGGAGGGCATTAGACAGTAACCTCTATTGTCCTAGCCATTAATTTCTGTTACAAAATAGTGTAAGAGAAATAGTGTAAGGAATCACCTTTAAAGGTATCTGTGGTGATGATGCAGTACACTGGTCAGATTCATATGGTCAGGCACAATTTCTTTTGCATCTGAAGTACTCAATACTTAAGAACACAAAGGTGCTTTGTGTTCCCACCTTTGCTGTGCATTGGACAAATACTCTGGTGCCAGGAAGTAAAAGGTCATTGCCCAGTGATATTAAAAGGGTGTAAATTGGAGAAGAATAGGATCTACATCTATGGGAGCAATCACTTAGGTTGGGAAGATTTGCTAGATAAGATGCTAAAACTTTCCCATTCTGAGATAGACACGGGAGAGTCTGGAAGCTGGCCAGTATCTAATTCCTAATGCAAATACTTGTTCGAAGATAGTGGTGTGAGTAGACTCATAAACTCATTAAAGTGCAGGTTTCCTTGTGATCATGGTGCTCCCCGAAACTAAAAGGAAGTGATGTTTTATTTTCCTGTTGCTAGCTCTTGGACATTTCTGTCAAGTGTACCATCCAGAATGACTCTCCCCCCAAGTATCTCCATTACGATCCAGAGACATCTCGCCAGCTGCTGTGTGACCAGTGTCCTCCCGGGAGCTACGTGGAGCGGCACTGCAGCGCCAGCAGCCCGACGCAGTGCGCTCCGTGCCCGGCTCAGTACTACGCCGACGAGTGGAACAGCAACGAGGAGTGCCAGTACTGCAGCGCCGTCTGCAAGGAGCTGCAGTTCGTCAGGCAGGAGTGCTCCAGCACGCAGAACCGCGTCTGCGAGTGCGTCCCGGGCAGGTACCTGGAGCTCGAGTTCTGCTTGAGGCACACGGAGTGTCCGCCCGGCTTCGGTGTTGCCCAGGCAGGTGGGTCTCGCTCCTCCATATGCGCAGACGTGATCAGAGTTCTGCCGCATGTCCGCGGCTCGTGGCAGTTACAAGATTAGGAAAGCGGCTTGTCCAGGTGAAATTGCAGGACAGTAAATTGTAAAGCCAATTGAACCTGTTCTAGTCTGCATCATTTGGACTGTAGCCAAAGGAAGGTTTCTCAGAGGAATACCCTGCCCGTGCTGTAATATGTAACTTAATGGCAGTAGCAAATGTAGCAAATTGCACTCTAATGAGAAACATGATGGATTGCCTCTTTTAAAGGAACATTATCCGGAATGTAGTATTTGTGTGTGTGATAAATAATAGTGTTTTTCATTTTGAAATCTGCTGTTTCAAGCAACTGTATATCTTGACAAACACCAGGAGCACTACGTTTGACACCAAGTATATAATTATAACAACATTAATACAGCTCTACCGTCAGTACAATATGTGGTAATAATTAATTATCAGCATCCTAAGTGGAATTCTTAGGGAAACTGTTACTATTATCAAGCAAACAACCATTTCTTTGTCAAGCAGGCTGGCATAGTGCTGAAAGTCAGGTGGGGATATAGAGCAAAGCAGCACTTTTCAGTGGAGTGTGTTCTTCACTTAAGACAACATAAATTGTTAAACCAATAATTTGTTTTTCCCTCAAAACAAAATACATCATTTATTGTTTGGCAAATGCCACGGCCCAGTTTAGCTCCAGTATTTAACACAACCTCAAAAAATTGTAAACTGTCTTTGTACCAGAGCTTGATAACTGCCTGGAGAAGAGCACTGGGGAAGAAAATGCAGAAAATCAGTGTCTCAGACAACTGCAGGCAACCAGGCTACAGAATGATTTCCCTAGGAATGAGATACCTGCATTGAGAAAAACTGGGGCTGGCCTGTACATTTTAGAGCTGAGCTGAATGACAGAGTGGGAGTCCTTTTCTGGTTTATGAACCTCTCTGGAGAGCAACTTTGACGTAAGAAGAAACGTCGCTGCTGTAGCTGCTCACTAGTCCTTGAGTAATTGGTTGATGAAGCTTTATCCTGATGCCCTTCCACTGCTAAGCATTTCCACTGGCAGCTACCACATTTCCATATTGTAAACCTTCATTAACCTAAACTATTATACCCAGGGGCTTGGGTTAATGAGGTTCCACTGTATCTCAGCAGCAAGTCAAAAGGGGCCAGAAACAAAGTCCTCAGAAAGACTTTGGGAAGTGAACAAATATAAATTGTCTGAGCAACCAGCCTGCTGCATCCCTACGAGCATGGTGAAACAAGGCAGGCAAATTTCAGTGCCTCAGTTCAGAATGAAGCAAACTTTTAAAGACAATAAAATTGAATTTTGTAATATCTTGAAAAGATGGTTTCCAAAAGACCATTGAATTGAAGCAGCTAAACCCAAGCAGACCTCAAAAAATAGAATGAAAACATTGTAAAAATAATTGCATCCCCCTGCGTCCATAGTCAGGTTTTGGGGTGAGGCAATGACTAAGAGTTTAAAAAGCATGTACTGCACTGTGTTACTGGGTTGTGTTTTGGTTTTTTTGGGGTTTTTTTGTTGTGGTTTTTTTTTTTTTTCCATATGATAGCCTAGAACTTTGTAATGATGCAAATTCAGGTGAAATAAAACCTAGGAGTAGAAAAACATGATTCCACACCCACACAGGGAGATGATGTGGTCTAGTGCCTCATTTAAGGCTTAAAGCATCAGAAACCTGTTTCCCTGGTGCCCGTTGCTCATGATTACACCGGGATAACTACCTTGCTTTTCTGGTCCCTCTTTGTCAGTGCAGATTAAGGCTTTGTTCCTTTCTGCCACGGCCGGCCTTGTACGAGGCAGGGTTTATAGCAGCACTGTACTGGGAAAGCAGCACTGCTGCCAGGCAGCTCTGTGTCCCCGGTGGCGGCTGCCGTTTCCCTGGGAAGAATGGGGGATTCCAGGAGAGTTGGAGGGAGTGGCAGAAGGGCAGACAGACAGCGGCAATTCATGCCCTGAACAAGAGCAGGGAAATAAACAGTGAAGAAGCTGGCAGAGGTGGAGGGTGACTTTGTGCTCAGTCCTGAGAACACTGATGGATTAGCCGGTATATTCCTCCCTTGTGCTGCAAAGATTATGCAGCAAGCTCTGAGCAGAACGATGCACCATTTGCAGGAACACTCCTTTCTTCTGCTCCCTTGCTGCCAGAACACGACAGCAGCCTGTCTGTAGCAGGGAAACTTGCTAAAATGCAGCTGTCTCAGGACCTCAGGACCGCGATTGCTGCCGGTGCGGTGTAGGTTGGAGCTTTGTCCAGCCGAGAGCTGCAGGCAGTGCACATTGCACAAGGGCAATGCTGTGGCTGCAGAAAGCACAGGATTTCGGAGGGGGTCGGTACATACAGGGTCTCTGGCAACTATAAACTCCTTCATTGTCTGATGAAACGCTAGGTCAGGTTGTATGCAAGTACTATTCTTGATTTCACAGCTGATTGAAAACTTGAGATACATACTCTTTTTCTCTAAGGATTTCCCAAATAAATAAAAGATTACTAAAAAGCTAACATTAAAATAAACATCCACATGAAAATACTTTAAAAATACACTAGATGGAGGTATTTTCTTATTCAAATATAGTTTCCAAATTTTTCAAATAAGTTTTAAGCATGTGTTCATATTCATGTTCAATAATGCAGTATTAGGTACCAGACTTCAGGCACTTGTTAAATGCTGGATGAATAAGAGTGAATATACAGCAGTTATTGGTGCTGTTACTTTCCTACCACTGGTGGTTAGACTGCAGAGTTTCAGATTTCATGGATTCATTTTCTTGCTCTTTGTAAATGTGCTAGAACTGCATGTTGTCATTCTATAGTTTATCATATATTTAGTTCTGAAGTAAAGCTATGCAGTATAAATCACCAAGCAAAACATGTATGTCTATTAATTTATTTTTTATATTGGACACTCCTTTTTTTGCTTTTACTAACACTTTATTTAAGCTCCCAAAAGAATTTCAAAATTGTTGTCTGTAGTTGATATTTAGTTGGATTGTTCTTTTATCTAAAACTGAAGTTATCCATTCAAGTTAGGTTCTGGGCAGTCATTGCAGAGTGAAATTCAGAACACAGTTTTTTTGCCACTTAATTCCTTTACAGAATATATGTATAGTTGAAGGATGAAGATCAGACATAGTGTAATGCCTGAATAAACTCATATACTTGAGGCTTTAAAGATATAACTTATTAAATTACTGATTTCATCAGTAAGCACTGATTTTAAACTTGGTAACAAGCATATTTAAGAGTACTATTTACTATTTTACATCTTCTCCTAATGCATCTTCTCTTTTTTTCCTAAGTGATTCCTTAATAGATAACAAACATGAAGAGCAGAAGCATGACGGTTTAGAAAGGAATGCTTTCCTTGCTTTCTGTATTCTTTTTTAATTTTTTCCCCACCATTGAGGTTATATGTAATTGGATGCATTGTTTTCCTGTTTCCACAGGTACCCCTGAGAGTGACACTGTATGTGAGAGATGTCCAGAGGGATTTTTCTCAAATAAAACCTCCTCCAAAGCAGCCTGTCTTAAGCACACAAACTGTAGTGCCCTGGGTTTCAAAATAGCTTTGAAAGGAAATGAGGTTCGTGACAACATCTGTCAGGAAAATACAGATACGACACCTCAAAAATGTGGAATAGGTGAGTATCATATTAAGGCAGAGTGCTCTGAAAACATACCTTTAGTTGTTGTTAAAGTTAATTTACCAAAATCTGGGATAAAAATACCTAGCTTGTTAGCTCTTTGCCTGCTATGGCAATGGCCACAGTAGAATTTTAAGTATTGTAGCTCAGACCAAAAAGAACTGAAGCACAAAGAGAAACAGCACTATAAAGACAACTTCTTAGTATGTTTTTGAACACTTTTTCTGATCATTCTTGCTCCTTGGTTGTTTTCTGGGTCTTTTTTCTGAGACAGGCAAGGTAAAAGATCAGAACAATTGACATCTTCTCTTTGTCATTTCAGATGTAACCCTGTGTGAGGAGGCTATGTTCAGGTTTGCTGTTCCCACTCATCTCCCACCTAACTGGCTGAACATACTAGCAGACAGCTTGCCTGGGACAAAGGTTAGCACAGAAAATATCGAAAGAATTAAACAAAGGCACAGCCCTCAAGAGCAGACCTTCCAGCTTTTGAAACTATGGAAGCAGCAAAACAAAGAACAGGATATGGTCAAGAAGATTATCCAAGGTATTTTATTGTGATAGCATGTGCATTATAAACAACCTTCTGAATGGCATTTTAAAAATTGCTTGGATCAAATACCCCCTGGGAATGTGTTGTGCTTGGGGAAGGTCCTGGAGGCCTTCACTGAGATACATCAATGCAGTAAGCACAGTGAAGTCAAGAGGAAGCAGGAACAGAATTCCACTTCTCCAGATCAGTCAAGGACTGAATTGTTCCCAGACTTGTAGCCTAGTTTGGAGCATGTGTTGTGCCATGACCAACGTCCCCTTTTGAGACTGCACAACATGCAAAGAATTGTGATCAAGTGAAGACAGTGTTTCCCACTGTAGCATCTGAGCAACCAAGGTTACAGGGAGCTGGTTCCCTGCAGCTGAGAGTGCAATTTGTCTTCTATAAAGTAGAAGTTGATATTTTGGACTGGGACATTTATCCACAGGGTGGGGGCACATGGGATTGAGGAATACATAGACAGGCTTTCTGTTCTTTTTTCCTTCTGGTACCTCTTTGTCCTGTTGATTCATTGCTTTGTTTGTGCTGAATCTACCAAGACACAGTTCAAAGATGAAATAGTGCTGCAGTATTAATATCAAGGTTTTTTACAACAGTCAGGCTAACTCTTCATGTAAGCCACCATCAACAACCACCAAATTCGAATGACATTTTGTCTACTCAAAATAGATTTGAAAAATGCTGCAGAAATGTTTTTTTCATCCCTCTGCTATTCAATATGTATGCGTATGTCAGTCTGTGAAGTGTCTAGAGTACTTCAAAATTCAAAATCATTATTTTAACAAAGCTTGCCTAGGCATTTCTGAAGAGGATGAGCTAAATTTTCATTCACTGGAACCAAATACTAGGAGTCTTATAACATAAACACAACATTTTACAGGATAGATGGGCCCAAAAAAAGCAAAGATGAGGGAAGTTTTGAAGTCAAGAAATTCGGAAAGCAAATTCACCTTGGAATTTTGGAAGGTTTTTTGCAGGCTATAGTAAAGCTGTAATGTGCTGTACTTACTTCACCTTTTGCTTTCTATAGATATCGACCTTTGCGAAAACAGTGTCTTAAAGCACGTTGGCCACCTGAACCTCACCTTTGAACATCTCAACATGCTGATGGCAAGCTTACCAGGCAAGAAAGTGGGAAAAGAAGATGTTGAGCGCACAATGAAACTATGTCAACCCACAGAGCAAGTTCTGAAGCTTCTCAATCTGTGGAGAATAAAGAATGGTGACCAAGACACCATTAAAGGTTTAATGTATGGACTGAAGCACTTGAAAATGTACCACTTTCCAAAACGAACCATCCAAAGCCTAAAGAAGGTGATTAGGTTTCTTCACAGATTTACAATGTATAGATTATACCAAAAACTCTTTTTAGAAATGGTAGGACACCAACTTAAATCTGTGAAAGTAAGATGTGTCTAACTCAAGATATGTTTCTTTCTCCACTGACTATTTTTCCCTAATTGCTGCCAGCAGTAATTAAACTGGAACGTTATTTCACCACATTTTGATTTACTATTTATAGAACTGCCTGACTGGAATAGTTCTAAGTCTTCTGCAGTGGTTTTGAAGGTGTTTTTTGATGTGGTTTTTGTTGTTGTTTATTTTTTTTCTTTAATAAAAATAATTTTTGTAAAAGCTATTAACCCGATGGTAGCACTAAGAGCCTGATCCTGCATTTTTGCACATTCAGTTGAAGAGTTGAAATGTCCCACTGTAGTCGCTAGATGAGAAAGGAATGCCAGACCAGGCTCGACTCCAGTATTTGCTATTTATATTCTTCAAGGAATAAACATTTTTGTTGTACATATTTATTATGTTAAATGGAAATTGTATGAGACTGAATTTTAGGAAGAGAATTGGAAAGCACACTGTATATTTTCTAGTTAAACAAAAATGATTCCATATATTTTTCTGGCAAAATTTTGTAGCATGCCCTAAGAGTTATTAATTTCTTTACATTTTGTATTTAAAAAAATGTATTATTGCTTAGTATTATTTGTATAAGTTGTGGTATCTTTTGGTAAGGATGTTTTAATTTATCCAATGATTTTAATTCAAATACAGTGAAAATATAGCTCAAGTGACCTGAATATTTAAATATTCTGTGAGGAAGTGAATGTACCATATTTAAGAAGCTGGATTTTTATATAGAATTTCATAATCTTATTTTATAAAGCAATTAAATTTTTCAGTTTACTTTTTGACTGGTGTTTTACTCGACTCTAAAGTAGGAAATAATCACAAGGACAGACTATGTGGATTTTGCACTTTATCTTGGGCTTGGGTCTCTGCTACTCCCTGTCTGGTCTAATAGTTAATATGTGAACCAAGTAAATATTGATCAGCACTAGATTTTCATGGTCACTGCAAAGGCATAGAAGAAGCTAAAAAAGTCTTAATGGTTCCAGTCTAAAAGGCCCAGGTGGTTGTGATACAACTGGTTACAGCTCCATAGACACATTTGGGCCAGCACCACTCTTGGCCCAGTGACATTCTTGGAGAGCTCACAACCTTTGCCCTAACCACAGCTTGTAATTTCACGGAGGAAAGATGATGCATGGGCCTGACAGGCTTGGAAAGCCTCACATATAGCCACTGTGTTTCAAGGAAGGGAGTACAGTGAGGTCACATAAAAAATAGTCATTTACCATTTCCCTCAGCTACTGAATGAGGCACATACAAAGCCCTGAGCCCCATAAAAACAGAGAGCTCAATTTTAAGGACCAGTGGTCATTCACAATGCAAGCCAAAAGCTTTGGTAGCTTCAGAGAAAGACTGTACTCTTGGGTTTTTTTTCTTTAAACTGTGTCAGCAGAGCTTGAATATTCAACATATTCTTTTCCATTGTATAAAGAAAGGAAATTCATAAGCATTTAGCCTTCTGTGACAAATATTCTTCTATTACAGATGAGAGGATCTTAATCAAAGAATAAGACATTCCTGGTTGATACAATAGGTGCTCATCAGAATTGCTCTCCATATAGTGAATACAAATGGGGCATACTGATTTAAAATACTTGGGATTCATTTTTCACTGAATTCTCATATCACTTTTTATCAAAAGGAATAAACTCCCTTTTAAATTTTACGTGCTATTACCACCTCATTTATTGGTGTAGCTGAGAAATGGTACTGAACATAAAAAAATTTCCTAGTTTTGTGTTGATTCATTTGAGATAATTTACATACTTCTACAACAGAAAGTGATTTTACATGTAATTAAAAGATTATAACAACAGACTCTCAAATTTACAAAATAGATACCAGATGTTTCTGTGACTTTGACAGGTGTGGAGGTTTGGGGTGTTCTAGGTGTTGAAGTGAGAATTACGATCTTACTGGCAACAAAATGAAGATCGCACACACCTTGTAAACAATGTTATCTTAATCCTTTCTACATATACAAAAATTTTATAATTGATAGTTTAGTTAAAATATCAAGTAGCACTATAATTTAAAAATTTACCACAGAGATAGAGCACTCTAGAAAAAAGCACAGTTACTTCTTAGTACATTTTAATTTATACATTAATACTTCCATTTTTCAAGTAGTTATATGTAACTCTCATTGTAAACAATGCAGTGTTTGTAGTCCTTCAGGAATGACAATAGTGAAGAAGATGCTTGGAGCCAGAGCCTACAGTTTAAGCTATAACTACCATGTGAACATGCTATGCTTTGTTACAGTAGAGTATGGACTGGATTTCCTGGGAATTAGCATTGAACTATAACCTGTGCCTTTCAAAATGGGATTTTCCCCCCCTAAACTCCAAGTTACCTGTGCTTAATGAATTATACCTCTTAAGGCTGATTTTGTTAATCAGTTGCCCATGCTCAGGTAGACACTTCTCAGCTAGTTTGTGCCTCATTTATCAATTCAGCTTCACTCTGCTGGAATGACTTGAACACATCCTGACCAGGCGACATTTAAACTGTATTCCCTTCCCCAGAGAGCCTCCAGCCCAAAATAGCCAAGACAAACAAAAGCAAGATCCAGGATAATGAGGGAGAGGATGAGGCAAACAGAAAGTGGGAGGAATGCTTGGAAAAAAATGTGGGTTTGGGGGTGGTAGCTTGTTTTATAAGGAAGGTTGCAGGAGGAAGAAGATGCACAATGGGCAGCAGGCAGGAGAGGAGTCCCTGTGTCCCTGGCTTGGAGGAAATGCTGCTGTGGGGTGGAAAATTTGAGGTTTGAGGGCTGGGGGCAAACAACCAGAGATGGGCCTTGGGGGTGACTTGAAGAGGGATTTTGTGCTCAGGGTGCCCTGACCTGCCAGGGTAACAGTGCCTGCTTTCCTCCCAGCCTGGCTGCTGACCAGACTCAGGAAGAAAATGTTTTGCCATTCTCTGGCCAGAGGTGAGGCTGGCCTCGCCTTGGGGTGGAAAGGAGTAGAGGAACTGGGAAGCAAGAGGACTGTGCTGCCTCTGTTGCCCCAGCCAGGGGCAGGGATTGTCCTGTCCTGTCAGCTTCCTCTTCACTGAGAGGAAGGAAAAGCAGTTTTGGGAATATTTGAGGGACACAATGAGACGGGCTTTAAGGTAGATCCTTTAGCTGTCATCTGCCCAGCTCTGCTCTTGAAGCATGGAAACAACTCTGAGCTATCAAAAATACCATGGGTTTAAAGCACAATCTTATGATTCCAAAATCTTTTACAACCCTGCTTTTTAGATGTTTCTTTATATCCACTTGTCCCCCATTGAGGCAGTCTCTCGAGTCCCAGAAAATGCTTTGGCGTATATGGGAAATTAATAAAGAAACTAAACACTACGTTCCGTAATAATATTTTTTTATGCTGTGCACATCACCAAGCACAATAGACCCTGACCTGCTCCCTGACCATGGCCCAGGAATGCTCTCAAAGTAAAAAAACAATAGTATAATCTGCTATAGACTGAATGTTTTAAAAATAAAGCCAGGTATTAGCTTTTAAAAAGTCTAGAGAACTGAATAGTGATGTTTCAAAGAGATGGTTGGGGATGTGCACAAAACCAAAACTGAACACCACGCACACACTCCTGCTCACACACCTTACACCAGGAAGACAACTTATCTCGGGGCTTCCAGAGGCTGTGGTGGGGATTGCAACTCAACCAAGCTCTTTAGCTCCCTCAGACACCCACCCTGCCTGTCCTGATATGGATCAGCATTGCCACATCCAAGGCAGAGGTGTCTGGTTTGCTCGTGAATCACCTTCAAAGTGCCCAAATTTTCAGCCTTAGAGTAATTCAAAACCAAAGCTCAGAAAGAAGCAAATATTTATTGAAAAAGGTACCAGCAATTTCTGCAGACTATCGGAAACTATTCAAATGTCAAATATGGGAAAGGCTCACCCTTCAAAATACTTCTTTGATGAAATAACATGGAGAAATTGGAGAAAAAATAAATTTTAAAAAAAGTTTTGAATTTTTCTTCCTTTACCTTAGTTAGATGAAAAAGCAATATTGGCAATAAGCTCAGTAGAGAGGAGACAAAAAAATAGACAAAGTTAAAGTTGTGGTCATTGTGTGACTATTCCCAGTGGAGTTCAAGGACAAATCTATGGTAAATGACTATAAGAATGAATGCAGAGTTGCAATTAATTGAATAATTCTATTTTTATATTAGACTTTTGAACTGAGAAAAACTTGAGATGAAGTAAAGCAGATGAACACAATGTGGACGTAGTTTATTCCACTCATCATCATCTTCATCCCTTGTATTTATGGCAAGTTTGCGTAGGATTCCTCTGTTTGTCTTTTTGCATTTAAAAAAAGTTCTTTCATACTACCAGGCTATTTTTTTTAAATCATCCTGACCTTTAGTACCTAGGAGGTTATTTAAAAGGAACCACATGATGAAAGACTGTGGCTTTGGCAATATTTCTTAGATGAAGAAGACAGGGTGTGGTTCAATAATGGTGAAGACAGAACTTTCTGGAGAATATTTTTCTCCTTTATTTCTTTATCTAAGAAGGAAAGTCTTCATTCTCTTTTAAATAAATAAATAGATTTTCTGGCAAGTAGGATATATATCATTCTGGATACACAGAACTTTGTGAGCAGACAAAACAAAATTGACAGTATCAGTGGTTTGGTATTTAGGCTGTGTTACAACACTGCCTATGGCACTTTAGATGAGTAAAACGACACATCCTAAAGGATGATTAATCCCATTTAATACAATGGAAATTCAGTGTCAGTGAGAGATAGATCAGGTCTTTGCATTCTTTGAAGGGGTAAGACTGAGACATCAAAGACTAGGGGGCTTAAACACCAGCGGTTTTGCAGAAGCCTCTTTCTTCTGGCTGCAGTTAGGGAAGACTAACATAGGCTCACATTTTTGGGAAGGGTGTCCACACTTGGGAGATGTGTCAATGCTCAAAGTAGGGTGTGTTTTTTGGATTGCAGCAAAACAAACTGAGAGTAGCTGGCAGGCTGGTGGAACCGTTGGGAGACTGGGCTATTCCCGTCTCTGGAGCTAAAGAGAAGCAGCTTTGTTTGACGCCGCGTTGGTTGGGACCCAACACAGGGATTCAAGGAAGCGGTAGTTACTGTTGTTAAGAAGTGTTTTCAGAAGTCTGAGAAACTGACGCGTTGAAACCTCAAGAAGACAGAGGAATGATGCAGAAAAATTTTGCACCTGGTGCCTCAGAACCAGACTGTCTCTTGAAACAATCACAAAAGTCAAGTACTCAGAAAAAAAGAGATTTCTTTGGCAGTTACTGACAAAGACCCCATAGCATTATTTGGGTGATGTGTTGACAGAGGATGCTGACAGGCAACAATGGCAGCATCAAAGTCATTCAATGCCCAGCTGTAGAAATGACGACCCACTGATGCTCCCAGGCTCTCTCTGTACCCTCCATGGACTTGACAATTTAAACACAGCACAAGGGAGTTCAGTCCCGCCAAGGAAGTTCCTGCAAAGGTCTGTGTGCTGAAATTGGGTCCCTCCCTTCCCACCCCATCACTGTCTGAATGAAACACGGCCTTACAGCCCAGCTCTCCCTTGGAGTGCAAACCACCCTAGTAATAATTTTGGGTGCAGATAATTGCTTCATTTTCCTGCCACACCTGGAGCTGCTGGTGTCCACCTCTCCTTGTCCAACAGCACACACAGAAGGGAGGTGGCAACAGGAGTGAACTTTTTCCTCCCCAGCCTCAGGGGATCCTACCCACCACTGCTGGGAAGGGGCTCTGACAGCCTGAAGACAGTGCAGGATACACCAGCCTCCAGCCTCCATTTTGGAATGTAGCTACACCAGTGGCTGAGTGCCTATTAAACAGTCATAGAAAAATGGGCAGGCAAGAACTGCATTTGCATTAAACAGGTGTAGAAAAAAATGTGTGTGCTTAGACAAAAAGTGATGTCCAGGAGCCACAACCAGGGAAGTATCAAAACCCCTTTGTACAGCTCTATCAATTCAAACTCTGAGTTAACTATTGCTAATTTAGTGTTCTCTTCAGTTAAACTAATTGTAGAATATTTCTACATGCACAAGGAAATTAATTTCGAAAGGAACAGGATTGGGCTGAAACACACATGACTGTTCATGTCCCATCTTCCTCACTCTCTTAAAACCATTCTAATCACACAATAGCCCTATTACAGCTCTTTGTGCTTTCATGCCGCTCACAGTTTGTTGATGCAATTCCTTCCCCTGCTCTGGCAAAGAGAAAGGATCTGTTCTTACATTGCATTTTACCCCTCTCCCATTCATACAAGCAGTCATCCTCACATCACCATGCAGAAAATCTGCAAGGTACATACTGAGGCTGCAAGGAGCAGCAATTAACCACAGAGCCACTGCACTCTAAATAACCAACCCTACAAAAAATGATTTGTTACTTCAAAGGCTTCATCAGCAGTGATCAGGATGGCAGAGCACTGTGCTATTGCTCTGTGCCACGCTATATTTACAAGCTGCTTTGGAAGCACAGAAATTGCACCTATTCCCACCGATATGCCCCTGCTCCCTCTCACATGATGATAAGAGAGTGGTTATTGCAACATCCCACAGTGTAATGCTGAAGGGTATAGGGCAAACTCAAACACCCACAGAATTCAGAGTAAAAGGACTCTGACAAACAAAAACCTTGGATTATATGTAGGGTAATGACTAGGAAAACCCTTATGCTAGGAAAATACAGCCCTGTGAAGAATCATCATTGCTCCCACTGTGCAGGTATTATAAGACATATGCTCCAGTTTTGCTGAAGCAACAATAAATCTTGTGACACACACAAAAACACCATCAGTCCTGTTGCCCGGTTAGCCTTGCTTAAGGTTAAAATACCTACAAGCCCATTCATTACAGTAAGTATTTAATCAGCAGTTTCCTGGGTTTGCTCTTATGCCCCAGAGATGCCATTCCCACAGAAAGTTTACCTGTAGAAAGAAATGCATATTTCCAGAGCTGTATATATCCAGAGATACATTAAATCAAAATCATTACAATAATAAGAATAAAAGCCCTATAGTTCTTTAACAGCCATTTCTGTTCTTTTTCTGAAGGAGAACGCTGAGTTTCAAATTCAGCCCTGGAGATATTTTTTACTCTCTCTAGAGTAAGTTAATGTTCAATCCTGAGATGCCTGAAGGGAACTGCTTGCCAGCACTGGAGGGAGGCTTGGAGTAATTTCCCCACCTCCTGGGCAGTTTACTACTTTCTTGGTAAGGTATCCTTCGGGAAGATAATGGATCCCTGGCCCTCTTCTACATAATGCCCAACGGTTGTTTTTAATGTTCCAAGTGTAAGGTGTTTTCCAAAAAAAATTCCCATTGAGACATAACAAGCTGGCAGTGTTTCCCTGAAAAATCCCAGGTACTGAATCTTGTGGGAAAGGATGCTGACTCACTGGTATTGATGGCGCATACTGAGCTCTGATATGAAGAGTAGGACAATTGCATTATTCAGGCAGGAAGAAGAAAGCAATACAAATGAGAAAGCAAGAACGAAGAAAAGACAGTTTTATGTTTCCTTATGAATTAAGTCATATTGTAAGAAGAGTGAGATTAGACTCATTTGTCATACATGGCTTTAGCTGATCTGTAGGACTTTGTTTTATTCGGGTTCACTGTGTTGTGCCTAGGGAATACAAATTCCGTGCTAAATTTTAAATTGTAGGACATCTAACTCTGCTTTTATTCCAAGCCATGAAAAAACTCTTCCTCTCCTTTCTCTCCACTAGACTCTGAACACCCTGTAGTATTCCATTCTCTGAGTAAAACCTGAAATAGGTGAGCAAACACTTCTTTAAATGAACATTTTAGAGCTGCCCTTTGTGGGAGGGCATCTGAATTATGGTATGGTTTTATTTATGTGTGATTTATCATGCTTTTGGGTGCACAGCTTATTCTCAAAAGTAGAAGGCAATCTTCAGGCCTATGTCAGGCATGAAAAGATATGTCTTACTTCTTATATTTCTTTTTGGATTATGATTTAAGGTTTATGCCTGGAATTTTTCACATGTCCAAGGCTTACTCACTTCTGTGGGATTTGTAAATGTTTTAAAGGAAAGAGCTACTGAAAAGTAAATTGCCACAGGCAAGTAAAATAGAGCCAGTCTGCACCACTGCCAGTGCATTTATTGCCAGCATAGATAGTCATTCCTACAAAAGGAAATATTTTCAGCTACAGTGTTCAGACAAATAATTATAAGGAAAAAATACTATTTTGGTGTTTATCCAGAGTAAGAAAATCTCTTTTGGTTCCGAAAGATGAGCTGAGAAGAAATGGATACAATTTAGTTTTAGCTCAGCTATACCATGTGGGACTACCCGAGCGATAACCACAGGCACTGGGAGTCAGCCCAGCAGCCGGCAGCAGCCGACATCCTGCCTCCCAGCCTTCTCATCCCCCGAAGGCAACACTGAGCACCGACCAGAGAAATTCTTGTGGAAGCTCAGATTTCAGATCCACTGGCTTTTCACTTCTACCTCCCAAGCAAACATTTGCTGGTTGTGCCAGAGGGGAATTTTGAGTCCACAGAGACAGACACCTGATTATCCAAAAACTTTCTGGGTTATGCTAACGTGTCTGGTTTCAGTCTGACCTCTGCAAATTTTCTGCAAACCCTGTTTCAGTTCCTGTTTTCTTGTGAATTTCTCTGTGAACAGAAATTTCAGTGGATGCCTGATTCTGGTCTTGCTCGGACTGACGTTGCATAGCTGTATATCTTGATTTATAGCTGTTTTCATTTACTGACAGCAGAAGTGAATGAACAGGCTCTGCAGCCTACCCCAGATCAGCCTTGTCTTCTTGCTGCTAGAGTTACACCAATAGAAAAGAGCCCCCAGATAATATGAAAGAATAATTAATGAACTGTCTAATTCCTGGAGATGTATTTCCAGCTAGAGGACATATCAAGAGTTACCACTAAGTAGCAGCCTCTGGGAACTCCTGTTACTCTACCTTACTTGCTTCTAGAGGCAGCAGGAAGCTCAAGGAAAGGTTTAGTGCCTGCTTGCTGCTTGTTGATGGCAAGAACAGAGAAAAAAAGTAATCTGAGCTTAAGTCCATGGGTCACTTCACCAGCTCACCCTGAGTCAACAGTCTGGTTTCCTTTTAAATGCTTGATTAAATATCAATATGCTACAAGTGGAGAAGCAAAGTATTTCATATTGTCTCTGTCAATTGCAGTGAACACATTTCACTGCTGAGTCCAATGGCTTTTATGCTCAGAAAGATTTGGTTTGTTCACCAAGGTTTGTTCAAACATGGCCAGAGAGGAAGTTTTGGCTTTGATGGTCACTAAGTGCATCTGTCTGGCACTCTACTCTCCTCCTCCCCACAGCCACAGAGCCACCTGACTCACAGACTCTGCTGCAACCACGGGTGGGCAGATGCCAGAGGGGTTCAAGGATTTAATCTGATGTGAAATTTCCCCTTCCTCTGCCACCAGGGGTTGAGGCAACCCCAGCTGCAAAAGTCAGAGAGTTTAGAACATTCACACAGGAAAATTTGAAAGCACTCTTGAATTCAAAGCAAGGGGTTAAACTAAGCTTTTCCTTCTGAAAAAAACTGGTTAATTTGAAGTTAATTCTGTCTCCTCCCCCACCAAATCAAACAAAAGCAAATGTAGTATGTTTAACTTAAAGCATTTTAAATTAAAACAAAAGAGAAAAAAAATCAATTCTTCTGCTAATCTTGTTTTTATTTTCTAAGCATAAAAGAGATGAGCTGACATAACATTGATGTCAACTCCACTTGACTGCAGTAAGTGGAATGGTTTCTGTTCACACAAAAGCTGTATATACCTGCAAAATTAGGGGGGAAAATTATTTAAACCTTCAGAAATTATTAAATTGTGTGTAAATTGTGTATGTTTATGGTTATACAACAAATGATTAGATCTGTTTGCTCAGAAGGCAGGGGGACCAAAAAAAAGTGTTATCTTACACAGTGTGAATATATTGTCGATATATTTTCTTAGTTTAAATGGATGCAGAACAGGTTTCCTTTAGCAGGCACTGTCACAGAATTTGTGTGACATAGACAGAACTACTTAGTTGCTCTGTGCAAAAAGTATTTTGTGAGGTTTTTTATCTTCTTTTCTTCTGTTTGGGCCAGGACTAAATACAGTTTTTTGTGTTTGGACCTTGATGTTTATTAATTCTTATTTATAGTACAGTCTAACAAGTTATGAGTTCTAACTAACAAGGTAAAAAATGTCTCTAACTATCTCTAACTCTTTCCAAGGACTTTTAAGCACTAATTGTCCAATAACGAGATGACACCTATATTATTTTTACTTTTAACCCAATAACCAAATACCCGTGGTCCACAATGCGGATTTTTTTCACTCAACTACAATATACCACCAAAACACATGAAGAAGAAGGTAAAAGAAGAAGAACCTAGCCAACACCGTAAATCCTCCATCTTGCTTTATATATATTTACTATATACTAAAACCTTAACATCTGTTTTCCACCCTGTGATATCACCCACCTCTATTCAACCTACTCACCCATAATCCCAGCGCTATCACTCAATTTCGGAAGCCTGTTCCATGGCCTCTGGTCAAATGTAGCACTTGCTTGAGAGTCAGTGCCTGTTAGCACAGAAAGCCTAAAATTCTCAGCTTCCAGGGTTCCAACAAAAAGTACTGGCCTAAAACTGCCTACAATGAAGACTAGAGAAAATGGGGACTGAAGGTATCCCTAGGTTTCTGATTGTAGCAAGTCTCTTCTGTCAGTTGCTCACATCTTCTGCCCTAGAGGACTATGAGGAATTAAATGAACTCATTTACCCTTGGCTTAGATCCTATTTTTCTTTTAAAGTCCCTAAATTTCTTTTAATTTTGTTACATTATCATATGTTAGGTTTGTATAGGTCCCCTGTCCCTAGTGCATCTCCGTTTTTCTCTGCCTTGCAGGCTGTTCTTTGTGGGATCCCTTGTACAGCCTCTTAAAAAGGTCAGATTAGTGAATCAAACCCACTACCATCACATCCAAAACAAATAGGGTCCAAAGTTGCAAAGTACGAAGGATTTTGCCTGCACTCCTGCATCTCTTCAGAAGAGAAGCCAAACTTTTAAGAGAGTTGGCAGAAGGTATTAAAGGAGCTTTTCTTACCAAGTGAGAGCAAAAATTGGGTGTTGATTACCTTCAAAACAGTTCAAATACAGACATTCTTATATGGCTTTTTTTTAACCTGGGTTACCCATTACATTTATTTCAGACAAAATTCATGTTCAACAAACAGTGAAAGTGGCTTTTATTTGCCATTGTGTAAGACTGTTTCTTTCTCAGAAGTGTAGCTGTTTTCTATTCTACATAAATGAATAATTCTGGAAAGACCATGCATGAAGGAAATCAGTTATTTAGCCCTTTCTGGAAGAAAGGCCTTTCATTTTTTCATAACTGCTGATGTTTCTGCTTTAGTAGCCTATATGCATTCACACTACCCTGAATCAAAAAAGGCCTTTACACTTCAGAGTGTAACTTGTCCTTATTCCTGTGGCTCTGGAATAGATGATGAGGAATCATACAGTGATCAACGATTTCAGAAGAGCTAACACACTGAAGATATTTGAGCTCAGACCCATATCCTGGATCTGAGCCACCTTTCAATTCTGGCACAACTGTGATTAGGGTCCAGGCTTTCAGCTCTGCCCTGGTGTCTATGACCAGGTACACTAAACCTTGTCCCATCTTTTTTCCTCCCAGCCATGTACTCCTCAATGAGGCAGAAAGAAAGAAAACTGTGTTTCCAGTCTGAAGCCTTACTGGCCTCATGGACATGGAGAAGCAGTCTGAAATGTGTCTTCTGCAGGCAGTTCATCCAATTGTCCATGCTGAACAGCAGTTCCATGGCTACATAATCTTCTATTACAAAATGGCTGAGAAGAAAAAGAGGTCTGAGGGAAGAGCAGGAGACTAGGGCTGCAAAAAGAGTAGACAATCATGAAGGAGCAAGGATAAAATAGGAGTCAGTATAATTAAAGGGGCAGTTTGGAATAGGATGTTGTGTCATAGCTCTCACAAGGAAAATCTCATGCTTGGTCATAAAAAAAGCTGTTCCAGAGGGGGCTGTTGGTGACCTGCATGCTTAGAGGCACAACTGTACCCCGAGAAGGAAAGAAGGAAAGTAGAAGTGAAACACACTGACAAACTGAACCAGAACCCTAGCAGAAGGAAGAAAGCAGCAAATTTCACCTTCTTTCACCAAAAATATGCAGGCTGAATATGCATTGACTTTACACATACTCATTTGTTATATGACTTCTGGTTTTCTGAATGTTTAGCATCCACTTAGGAAATTGAAAAAGCTGCTTATTGACCTACAGTGGGCCAAAAATCAGGAATCAAATTCCATTAATTGCTGAGTTTACTGTAAGATTTCACAATAGCAAAATACCAGACAGTGTCCCAATGGGCAATGGGCACAAACTGAAAACTAGGAGATCCCTCATGAACATCAGGGCTTTTATCCATGTTCCACTATGAGCATGAAAAAAACCCAACAAAACAACTTTTTTTTTACTGTGAGGGTGAGTGAACTCTGGAAGAGGTTACCCAGGGAGGTTGTGGAGTCTCCATCCTTGGAAATATTTGAAACTTCTGGATGCATTCCAGGATGACTGGCTCTAGGTGGCCCTGTTTGAAGAGGGGGAGTATACCAGTTGACTTCCAGAGATTCTTTCTGTCCCCAAGCAGCCTGGGATTCTGGGATTCTGTGAATGCCACAGTGCATCTTTGTGCTATGTTGGACTTTGGCCAGAAGCAGCAGAGGCCATACATGGTGTAGGTCTACGTCACCAAGGTCCAGGTCACCTGGCACCATCTCCAGAGGGGTTGTAGCACATGTTTCACAGTCACTATCCTGCTGGGGAAGCAACAATACAGCAAGGTGCCAAACACATCAGATTCCATTTTCCTCTGCCTCTCTGGGACTGTTTTTCCTTCCCCAAGAAAGCTACTTGCATCTGCTTTTAAGGTCTGTACTTGAGGAAAAAGTCATCTGTTTATTATAACAAAGAGGACCTGAAAATACATGGTGTGCATGTATGCTTAGGTCAGAAGTGCACCTGCCTCAGATGATAATTATTCTGTATTTTTAGCATCAGGGTGGGCAAATCTTTCTATTTTCTCCATCGAAAAAAAAAAATCCTTCCTGTTACACACCCAGTATTCATAAAGATTGTTATTCTGAAGGCACTGTCCACTTAGCTAACACATGTGCAAAAGTTGCTTTAAAGCAGATGGATAAATACAGCCTGGCTTTATTTTAAGCTTTTCATTTCTTTACTAATGTGACATTCAGCTTGGTTGGAGTGATTGTTAAATTTTGAAGTCTCTAACTCTTCAGTTCAAAAGCTGAAATTCTAATGTTGATCTAGTATGTTCAGCTCAACATTCAGAAATAGACACTAGGTATATTCAGAATTGCGGTATTGTTTGTCTTGATTTTGCTATTAAATAATCCTCAAACTCTCAGTTTTAGTGAACAGAGTGTACAAGAAAATGCCTCATTTACTTATATAAAATGAGCTTAAGTAAATGTCTTTAAATTCTTTCATGTTTTTTTTTTCTGATTAAGAAGTGATAAAAATGGATTAAGAATTAAACAATTTCTAACAAAAGCCTTTTTTCCAGACAGTAGAAGCTTCCAGAGATTTAAGATGAAAGGATTCTACCTCATTAGACAGCTAAGTCTTGCCAATCTGTTTACATGGAGAAGAAATGAAACACAAGAATTAAGATGGTTTCAGAATTCAAGTGAAACAGCCCTGCAAAATGCTACAGAAAGCAATGCAGCAGGGCTTCTGTTGAAATTTCTGTTTAGTAAGATATAATAAATCCATTTGCCTGATCCCGAATCTCAAGCTCTCCAGTCTAGTGGTAGGGATTTGTTCCACTTAACCAGCTGTAGCAAGTGTGACCTTGACTGGACTGAGGCACTCTACAATGGCTGTGAGACTGTGCCGAATGTCCACACTGCTCGTGCCAGCTTTTTGCTCACCACAGGCAGACCAGGAGTCTGGAACTCTCTACTACTCTGGCTACAGGTTTAGATAATGGAAGAGATTTATATCACTTCCCTCTTTCCCTCTGTGTACTGGCCTGTCCTCCATTTCTCATCAGCTCTCTTTATGAGTCGTGTTCAGTAACACTCCCAGATGGTTTTTAAAAACATGCTGGTTTAAAATTTCTTTAAAAAAAACAACAGATTCCCATCAGACATAATTTTACAGTCTTATTACTTATACAAATGTTGAATTCCCCTCATTATTCCTATTGACCTTGGCTTTACTTAAATCCTGTGGTTGTGCACTAGTGCTTCTGCATAATATAAGATCATTTCCCTTTGGTAAAATTTACACTGCAGTGCCTAAAAAATGACTAAGTATCTCCTTGTTCTTGCAGGAAAGCAAATAAGGTGTCTTTTACCTGACCGTCCATTCTTGTTTGTTTCCAATTTAAACAGTCCTGTGATTATTTGCTTTTTGGTGCTTTGCATAGCCCATGAAGACAATTCGCAGATTAGAGCAGTGGAGTCAGGCAAGAGAGGAGGAAAATGGACAAGAGAAAGCCAAGTATGGAGGAGCTGATTATAGGAGGACTATGAATGTCCATTGAAACTCTTTCTCAGCATGTTCTTCTGACATAAAATTTGTTTTGGGTGTCAGTGTGTGCATGTCCCCCAGTGTGAGTGGCAGGTAGCCTTTGGTGAGTGGGACAGGGAAGCAGAACAAAGAAAATTGGAGACAACTCAGACAATTTTGAAAACAAAAAGAGAGGTGAGAAAGATCTGTTGGCCTGTCTGATGCAGCAGGATCTAAGGATCTGATTACCAGTTGCAAAGGGACTCCAGAAAAATAAACAGACCTGTTTGAGAACAGACCAACACTGTATGTTGTTTTGTTCATCAGAAGTGAGCATGAAGCTTAGACAGAGTGTGACTTGTCACCTTGTCTTGCTGGCTGACCACAATGCTCCTGGCATGTTATGAATGATGGGTTCACATTTAAATTTTCTCTTGATTTTTGAGGTTGGGTTGGGGTTTTTTTCTTCTCATTTTCTTGAGGTGCTAGGCACTATTGCACTGTCCACTCAGGCAAAGTGCATTTAAATCAGCATTTCCGCAAGTACAGGACCAACATGGAATTTTCCATTTTGTTAGAAAGTGTGTATTTATCAAAAGAACCCATTTCAGTGAGAGCTTGAATGCCAGCTTTCTTGGGAAGAATTTTGCAGTGTCTACCTGGAATTTCCAGTGAAAACAGGCTGCTCAGTCTCCATAATAGGCTGTTTGTCAAGGCACATTTTTGGGGTGTGAGAGATCTGAATTCAAGTCCTTGGCTCCAGGAAAGATATCACTGGTGGTATAAAACAAAATAGGAGAGCCTGAGAGAGTGTTAACCAAAGAAAGACAATAATGTGGTGTGAAGACATTTACAATGGGAAAGAACAATTTTCAAGTCCATGGACTGAATACAAAATACAGACCTCACTAAAGTCTGACACATTTTGTGTGTATTTCCTAAGCTCCAAGGTGTTGAATTATAGTAATCAATTTCAGTAAAGAATATTGAAAAAATGTCAATATCACCTATAATTCTGGACTAACTGACCTCCATGGGCATGAACTAGCATGCCAAACAATGTCTCAGCTGTGTAACATGATGATATTAACATGTCTCTGCCTACCTGTATAACCTTCCCCAATATTCTTTGATGATGCTCACCATACACTACCACTTTGGGATCTTATGTCTCTTCTATCCAAGAACAGAACCCAAATGAGCAACAAACCAGGCTACAGTTGAAATTATTCCTACCTAAGAAAGCGAGACTTCAAAAACAGCATATGCTGAGAGTCAAAAGATGCATTTGTGATAACAAAGCTTTTATGTCAGCCTTGATGTTTCTAACATCACCTTTTTACTTAGGAAGTCCTTAAGCTGTTTCTCAAAGAACTGGCTTAAATGTAATTGAACTTAAAAGCATAGTTCCCAATTAATAGTGATGCTCATTTAGTTTTTATTGAGAAGCCCTCAAGAGATGTAACATGGCTTAATTTATTGTGCCCATCTCAGTCTGAGCTGTTTGTGTCTGCATGTTTCTCATCCCCTTCCAAGATAAAATCCAGTCAGCTCTTTCAACAACCAAACCATCTAAAGGCCATGATGCTGTCTTTTGTGTTTTTGCTGTTGGACTCAGCTCCCAGTAAGATACAGGCTGCTGTCGTTAAAGCACCACAGACCTGAAAATAGACCCAAGCTTGTTGCAGAGTTGTTCATTCCAACAGCAGACCAGAAATCTATCAAATGTCCTTCACAAGCAAATGATAATTCATCTACTCATCATCATAAAATTTTCCTTTAACATGAAGGGTTACACAATCTGTGGACTGCATCATATTTTCCACTCCGTCATCTCATTAAAATATCTATACCTGAATGCTTGGAGAAGCAAGTGTGTCCTGCAGCCAATCATTAAGCTAAGGGTAGTCATCAAGATTTATTTTTAAAGAAGATTCAAAAAAATGGCTTGGAATCTTTTGCAATTTCCTGCTTTCACTCATTTGTCTTATCCTCCTTTTCCTACTTAGGCTCTTTGAAAGAACAGAACTGCTACAGCAAGAAGTAAAATAATTAAACCATTTTCTGAGATGCTGACAGCTCTGTGACACCTGTGCACCTGGAAAAATCAAGGTATCAGCATACTTTTTTGTCCTCTTGATAGTCAAGAGTGGTGAGCACCGTCTATACAGACTATGACAGTCACTCTTGGATAAAGGTCTAATGACAAAGTCACGGTTTGGGCCATTCTGCAAAACAAATCTCCTTTCTGTCAGGAAGAAAACATATATTTATCTCTCTATCTCATATCATGCCCAAATCTTCTCTTTGAAAAGATGCAGAAAGTGCATCTCTCTGGGAACACTTGGATCACACTGGAATCAAGAGATGATTCTGGGACCAGATCACAATTTCTCCCATTCCACAATTTCTCCACAGTTGTGGCTCCCATCAGCAATGAAACTCTAATCCAAACTTGATCAATTTAAACTGTATTTCAGAAATATAATGGAGATTAACACTTGTTTTCTTACTGACACATCAAACTCATGTATTACTGAGAATCATTTTGCAAGACTGAGTGATATTTTTCGAAGCTACATCCCCCAAACACAGCTAAATGCCCTCTTTCGTTGCCTATCCTGAAATACAATCCCCTTGTCCCACTTGGGCAGGTGTTTGGAGCATGTCCTGGCCCCATATAGACATGGTCTCTGGCAGTGGTGGCCTCTAAGCCAAGTCTCAGCCTCAGCTGGGCAAGTAGCAGCTAACCCTGATTGTCCCCATGCTGGGAACACCATGAGCACTGGGAACAACCATGTAGTGGTGTCATGTACTGATGTCAGTCCAAGCCCTGTGGATTTCCCAGGCAGTCTGAGGGTGCTCTGTGTTTCTGATGCCTTGACCAGACTAAGGAAGGCCTTTTGCCTTCCCCTACACATCTCCATTCACTCCTCCCACCCATGCACCGTTATGTCTTCCTCCCTGGCCTGTAACGCAGGGATGTCCCTGCAGTCTCAGTCCTCAAGCTCCCCACATCTCACCACTCTCACATCTTTCACTTTCACCCTCTCACACATTAGCTCACAACCAAATCCTTAAGCTCAACAATCTGAATAAACTAATCTGAGTCTGTGGCAATAGTGGTGAATCAGGTGAACTAACACAAGTTTCCCCCCCAGTTCTACCTTTCCATATTTATCTCCCAGCTGCCTCCTCTCTCCTGCAGTCCCTTTCCCTGCACCAGAGAGAAGGATGCCTTCTGTACCACCCCTGAAGACCCTGCTCACCCCTGAAGACTCTCCCGGGACCAGCATGAGGATGAGTGTCCAAGCACTTCCAAAGCAAACAGCCTTTTCAACATTCATTTCTCAACTGATCCACAATAGCCCTGAGGTGCTCATTGAGCTGCATGCTGGGTGGGGCTGCCACAGGCCAGGGCTGCTGCTTGGCCTTGCTCATGTCAGCCCTCCCCCAGTGCAGCAGGGCTCCGTCCCAGCAGGGCCATCTCAGGGGTGTGCCTGGGCATGTGAATGTGTGATCGGGGTGAGCACAGGCACAGCCTGAATGGACATTAGGGCTGGGCAGCCAAAATCATCCCTTTCTGCTGAGCAGTGGCTATGGAAGCACTGGATTCCTTGTGGAATAGCTCATCTCTGCAAATTTGCAGACCAAAATTCAAATGTTGCCCCTACCTTCAGTTGTGAAAGCTCGCTCTTGTTTCCTGTGCTCTACAAGGGACGGGACAATTGCTATTTGGGTCAAA
Source organism: Cyanoderma ruficeps (assembly GCA_008694505.1). Classification (NCBI taxonomy): domain Eukaryota; kingdom Metazoa; phylum Chordata; class Aves; order Passeriformes; family Timaliidae; genus Cyanoderma; species Cyanoderma ruficeps. The sequence goes on along the minus strand of VZDJ01000346.1, from coordinate 16,839,589 downwards.
ATTTAATCCCAGTGTTGCAACAATGGACCATAATGACCTGAGAGTGCCGTGAACTTGTTTTTGCTGTAGCAAGATGGACAGAGAATAGTGATTTTTCCTGGGGGTTTTCAAAGGAAAAATCAGATTTTGTTAAAGAAACCATGATTTGTTCTTTCTCATTTTATTGCTTCACTCTGCAATGACAAAATACATGAAACTTAATCACATATCTAGACATACAAAGGCATCAAAAGCACATTACAAATAATATATGACTCACCACAGTGCAATATCATTTATAATACAATTTTAATAATCCCAGGAAAAATGGAATTCCACAGCCTATGAGATCTCCCTGACTTTTGTGTAACAACCATTGGATTAATTTTCATCCAGCCTTGTTTCCATGAGGCTGACACAAAACAATATTTAGTTAATTCTGGGAATAAGCAGGACATAAGAGTATGTGTAAACTGAGTACAATAAACTAAAGAAAAGTAAATTTAGAATAAAAATAATATTAAAAGAATAAGGAGGCCTGACTGTAAATCCGAGAGTTAGTAATTTGTGTAAATTCAAATGTCTGCCATAGCTCAGGAAAATGAAAATCAAAAAGTGGTGGAAAGTGTTCATTTTTTTGCCATCTGGCAAGTCTGGGGTCCAAAGACAATCCTAGACTTTATTAAAGTCAACGGTCTGGCTGGATCATCGTCCAGGTACAACAGAAGAGCTTGGGCAAAAAACACCAGAAATGAATCAAACTACTGATCCATAAATAAATATAAATCCATGAGTTATTGGAGAAATGCTTTAGAAATTAGAATCTCTAAAATGCTTCATGTTTTCTTTGAATCAAGCAATAAATTGAGACACTCTTTACTTGACACGTCTATGCTGTTCATTTCCCATGCTGGAAAAAAAATCATGAATAGACACAATTTCATGGCTATGGGCCCATGACTGCATTTCAGCAATGTCGTATATGAGCTGCTGGTTGCAAAGCCTGTACAAACTGGCTTTAAAAGCTTAGGAAAGGCATGGCACAGAACAGTGGCTCCATGAGATAGACAGACACAAGCATGTTTGAGTGGATTTAAGGCCCAACTCCGTTCACTGTCAGCCCAGCTGTGTGCACCATCAGAAATGTTGCCGATGATAGCAAAGTGGGAGGTGTTATTGAGTCACTTCAGAGACAAGATGCCTTGCAGGGGGATCTAGATACATTGGAGATTTGAGCTATGGTTAATGGGATAAAATTTAAGTATTGGACTCTGCACTAAGGATGAAGTAATGCCAAGCACAAGAATAAATTGGGAGAGGAGTGCCTTCCTCAGCAAAGGAAGTGAAGAGGGAAGTGATCATCTTTTCTCTCTAGTATCCAGTGATAGAACATGTGGAAATAGTTCAAAGCTGCATCAAGGGAGGTTTAGACTTGACATTAGAAAGCGCTTCTTTAGCAAGAGGTGTTTAAACATTGAAATAGCCTTTCTAGAGAAATAGTCAATGCCCCAAGTCTCTGAGTGTTTAAAAGGCATTTTGACAATTCCTTAATAACAGGCTTTAACTGAATTCTTCAGGCAGTTGGAATAAATGATTGTTGTAGGTCCCTTCCAACTGCACTATAGTATTGATTTTTATTCTATTCTATTCTATTCTATTCTATTCTATTCTATTCTATTCTATTCTATTCTATTCTATTCTATTCCATTCCATTCCATTCCATTCCATTCCATTCCATTCTACAGAGTCTGGTGAACTGATGGGATGGATGAACCAGCAGTGTGTAATTCCTCAGCTGGGACATTTTCTGGATGTAGTGATTAAGTACTTAAACATGAAGGTGCTGCAATTTTTTTTCACTCTCTCCTTGCCAACCCAGCTTCTGCCACCCAGCCCTCCTGTCATCATACAATGACTTTGGGGGACAGCTGCTGGTGTAAACTGTGAGACAGGCTATCATGGCAATCAGCTGAAAGTCAGGTCCTCAGTGTAAAGGGGAAAACCTGAAAGACAGATACTCTAAAATAGGAGAGACGCGAGAAAAATAATAGCAAAAGGCAAGATCTCCACAGAAAGTTGAAACATAGCTGACCGTTGTTGAAGATGGATCAATAGTCCCTATAATCTCTAAAAACATCTCAACAAGTTTCTTCAGGCTACAGCTGGATCCAGTGAAGCTGTCAACGTCTGCATGAGTGATGCAGCTGGAGCAAGGCCTGTGTGCAGGGGCATGTGGGTGCCAAGCTGGGACAAACAAGTAGGGGTAGATGGGGTGATATTTCTGGCTGTCTGGCACAAAGGCGCCATTTCATTCCTTGCGCCAAGGCCCATGCCAACCATGCTGCAAGGCTACCCGGAAAATTATGTTTTGAAGCAAGAACAGAGGCTGCTTAATCCTCGTTAACGCGAAGCCTCTGTTCAAAATGATGTGCACATTTTTAAGTTTGTTTCAAGCTGGCTAAATCATGAAAAGGGGACATTCTTTATTACCACTTCTCTTTAAGCGGATTAATTTCCATTCCCCCTGAAGTGAACCTTAGGGAGTAAGGAAGAATCACTCCCTAAGAGCTAATGGGGAAGGCGTCGCCTATATAACACCACCAAAAATATTCAGTTGCTCTTTCCCCACAAAGCCACTGAGTAATTTAAAAAAAATAAAACATCAGAACACAGGGCAGTTTGCTTCTCTGTAATTTAGAAGCATAAAAGGGAACTGATGCTGTAATTACAGGCTGAAAACCCAAACCCCTAATTTTTTAAAGTTGTTTCAGTGGATTTTTTTTTAAACTGGTATTAGCTCCTCCAGAGCAGGGACAAAACCTCCAGTCAAGGGCTTTGTTAAAATTTGAATTGACCCAGGAAAGATGCTGGAGGGGACCCTGGCAGACCAGAGGAGTTTAGTATGCTCAAGGCAGAGCTCCAAGCCAAGGCTAGGATTTGCTGCAGACAGAATTAAGTGAAGAAGAGATTTGCCATGTCAATGGTATTTTCCATCATACCAGATAAGTATTCTCACTCCATAGATCAGACACTTGAGGCACAGAAATAATAAGATTGAAAAAAAAATTGCTAACACACCTTCTGTGTTTTTCTTAAACCTATATTCCTTTGGATTCTGATGTAGTTAGTCTACATACAGTGTAGTTAGCTATATATGTGTAGTATAGTTATATATGTGTGCATACATAGTATAGTTAGCTATTCTCAAAATTAGCCAATTTAAGGTCAGATGCTGCAGGACCATCCATCACAGAGAGATCTGTTGCTATGTCTTCAAACAAATGAAACAAAACCTAGAGGGGAAGACAGATTTGCAGTGAATCTTTTCAGGGAAGCAAAGTTGGACAACATAACTTCGAGATTATTGTGGCTTTTCCAATGAAGTTCCTTGTTCTGAGGTAAGAGAAAACCACCTCCTGTACCTCTGTGCCCTTTCTCAGTAATTCAAGCTGATGGTGTTGGTCATTGTCTGTTGGAAGGTCAAAAGAGTTGGTCTCCTCCCTTGCCTCAGGAACACACTGTCTCTTGCTTATGCCAGAACACTTTTTTAGGAAAGGCTTCTGACTTTCTCATTTCCTTTCCTGTTTTGTTTTGCAGGGATTTTAAGCTCTTGGCTTCCAAGCTCTCTTTTGCCTTTGTTTATTGCCATTTAGATTTTAGTTGTTTTTGTTAAGATGCTTCAGGCATGGATGCCCATAAATTAAAATGCATTATTATTATAATAAAGCTGCGTCACTGCCGAAAGCCAGTCTGGCCAACATAGACCTCTAAATAAAGGGCTAAGTGAGAAGTTGGACGGTATTGGCCTCTACAACATGCAACACAGCAGAAAGTATCTAATCTGGGAGATGGAAAATATGGAGAGGAAATGTCCAAAGGAGGGTTCATATAAGCTTCTGGTGACCTGTAAAGTTAATCTTTGAAAACTGGAATGACCATGAAAACCCTTAAAACGTTCATAGGAAACTGAGATGGATTATATGCTTATAAAACTGTGATTGTTCTAAAATGTTGGGATTAAACGCTAAAGCAGGCAGCATACTTTGACTCCAAACACAAATGAGCCAACCAGCTTGAGAGAGAAGTGACTGTGCACTACCACAATTACAGGGAGAGGTTGCTTATTGCAGCAGCCATCTATGAAATGAAGAATTCAATTATAAAATAAAAGAACCTGCTCTATTTTTCAAGCTTCTCTTTGAATATTCAAATTAAAAGTTTTCACTTCAGTGTTTTATAAAAAAAAAAAAAAGTGAGGTGGCAGTCCTTGTTATTTCACTGCTGTGTTTAACCCAACTCATGGACAAACATTCAAAGACTTAGCAGTTCTCTTTGTAAGTGTGAAAACATTAGATAGGATCCATCCTGAACAAGCAGGAGCCCTGGAAATTGTATTATAATTTTAGAACCTAAAAAAGTAATTCTTAAGTGCCTAAGTTGTCCATGAAGCAAAGGAAATGCCTCAGAAGATTTTCAGAACAAAATTCTTCTCTCTAATGCAGATGCAAGGAAGATCTCCATCCGAGGAGACTTCAATGCCTTGCTTCTCTCCATTTATTGTACAGAGAATGTTGTTCCCTAAAATGTACTGGATTCCAAAGTTTAGCCACTAGTTGGTTGCCTAAGTTAGGTGACCTGGATTCAACTTACGAATGCTTTTTGTGTACACTTTTATTCTGGGGTGCCTCCCAAATGGAGACCTAAAGGTGTTTCTCTACATAAAGATACACCACAATCCTATGCAGAAAGCAAGTATTTCCGTTTCCCCATAAGAAAACTGGCCCCCAGAAAAGGGACAAAATTATTTAGGTTAGATATGCAATGCATACTTACAAACTCAAGTACAATCTTGTCCTTTATTTTCAGGACTGCAAAGGAATAAAGTCCAAACCTGTAGTCAAATGCTGTCTGCAAAAGACTTTAACCACAACAAATAATCTCCCAAGCTCACAGACTCTTTAGTGAGAAAATATCTCCTAGAGCCTAAGTTCTAAAACCCACAATCTCTCATTTAATGTGTCTCTTTAATTTGTAGTTTATTAGTCCTGTTCATGTTCCTCTACTTTAAGTAAAAATCCATGAACTATCAGTAATTTAGGCTGTCTGGTTGCTCTTTGGTCTGAAATGTTTTCTTACCATTTCTTGGCTGGTTTGATTTTTCAGCCTTTTCCAATTGAAAAATTATAGGTCCTGGTTTTTGTTTGTTTTGGTTTTGTTTGTAAAATATCTGATGATCTAACAAACAGAAAACCTAAAAAAATGTTCTTTGGAAAGAAATTCTAAAAGTCATGTCTGATTTGCCATACGTTTTCCTCTTGATATAAATAACATTTCTTTTACTCAGTAGGAATCAATGCAGAAGATACTAGAAGCTGATCTTAGGCCTTATGATAATGACAGTTGAATTCCTGCTGTCACTGCTTTAATGGAAAGTCCTACTTTAAGTTTTGCTAACCAGGAAACAGGCAGCACTACATAGTTCTTTAAATGCTGTAGTTGTCAAATTTCTGCATTAAGTCCCCTTTCTATTTTTAGCTGTGAAAAGGTACTCTGGCCTTTATGCATACATGCATGCCTTGCATTGCTATCCAGAGAGTATGACAGTAAACATCCCTTTCTGCTGAGAAGGGAAAAGCTAAAACATCAGTTCTTCACTTCAGGTTTCAAATATAAAAGCAATGGTGTGGCATTATTAAAAAAGATACTAATACCAACCAAAAAATAGCAATAGCTTTTTCAAGGGAAATGAGCATCATTGCCAATTTTACTGCTGTTCATTCTGTTAAGTACAGCTCTCAGCTGTTCCCCTCTAGGTTTCTGTCAGAATCTGACCATAAGTCCAACTCAAAGGGTCTGTCCTGGTAACTATAAATACTGATGCAAGACTGATCAGCTTGCTGTCTCTCTCCCTCCCTCACTGCACAGGAATCTGAAATGTGCAGTAGATTTTGCACTTGAACAACTCGTCCTGTCTGGACCACTGCTCTGAGTGATTCTACTAGAATCTGGAAGTCCTAGATCTCTCTGATCATGGCTTTGATCTGGTTAAACGCACACAAAATTCATCAGGGTTCAACTTTTTATAAGTATTTTGGGGTCAGATAATTTGGGCCACGTTAACTGATTTATCTGCCATGGTATTTTCCCCTTCTACTGAACTACAATTCAGTTATTCATACATGTTAATTAATAATTCTTCAAGAGCCAAAGCATTAGTACATCAACTATTCCTTGCTGCCAGGAAAATTATACAAGGGACTTTGTATTCGTTGCTCTGTTGCCAGTAGAACTGTACTCAAAAACCAGAAAATCAGGGAAAGACAGACTGCCTATCCTGTAAAAACATTGAAGGCATACATCAGACTTTGCTTATCGTGTCCTTGAACAAAAACACACAGCCTTGATGGTCAAACGGGAGACTTCAACAAACAAAACTCATATAAACTGCCAATTCATTGGGAAAAAAAAAGAAGTCCTTCCCAGGGCACTTTTCTTTCTTATCTGATATTGGAGCTTTATAACTGCCGTGCTCCTTTAACCACAAGCCTCATTAATGATGACTACTCAGCAATGGCTACATCACAGCTTTGAGATAATGTCTCCAGCTGTGATTTAAGAAGGGCAAATACATTCCTCTTGCAAAGATAAACAAAGTGAAGTTTTCCCAGCAGTTTCTGTTCCAGTCTGGTGGAGATGACATAACTCAGTGCCTATGACACAGCTCCCCTGCTGCAACCACTTCTCCGATGCAGCAGCTGAGCTGAGCATGCAGCATCTAGGGTGGTCAGGCTTGCCTTCACACATAGGCCATGGAGCTAACATTTAGGTCAATTCCTTTAATAGTTCATATCTAAACATTCACCAATAGTGGTTGGCTGTTTTCTTATGTCAGTCTAAAGGACCTGTTTATTTTTTGTACATTTCTTCTCCTCGTGTCACTACAAAATTAATCAAATGGAAAACTTGTGTAAACATATATTAAAATGTTCGTTCTCATTCAGCAAAGCTATCTATTTATCAAAGCATTCTGTTTTCTCATGTGGAATGATTTTATCTGTCCACATGAGGAACTCTAAGAGATAATGAAACAATTAATGTAGAGGTTGATGAATTCATGATATAAAATTCTTGCCTGTCAGTGAAGAATGGCTCATCTCCATTCTAGGATGTGTATTTCTCCCTTTGTCTCCAGATAAGGCACAATGATAGTATTTGTTTTGAGAAGGTTTTACATCTATATCCAAGTGACGACTTGACTATATAAATATAAGGGTCATTCCTCAAGAAAACAGTTTCTCCTACAAGACTGTGTACTATTTGGAAAGCACCCAAGTAAGATCTTCATAAAAATGTCTGGTTTTCTGGCGGTTTTGTCCTCAAACAAAACAGATGTGCTCAGGTTTTGCTGCCCTCCTCCAGTGCAGGCACAAGTACTGTGGTAGGGGAAAAAAAAATCTGGTAACCAAGCCTTTGATATAGAAAAACCACATGGAGTTGAGTCATAAACTGTGGACACGAGACAACTAATTATGGGCTGTGTTAGGCAGGAGGAACAGGTTAACTGCTACATAATTACAATTGAGATGGCTGTAGACAGTCAAGGAAATACAGTTAATAGAAAGAAGTAAATGAAAATGCATTGGTGCCTATGAAGGAAAACAAGTCCTGTCTGTTTTCTTTTAGCTTTTTCAGTGATTTCAGATGTTCTTGATGCTTTATTGCTGCTTTAACCTTATACTTATGAAGCCTAAACAGAGGTTTATATTTCACATTTTGCTATTTTTCATATGAATGGCATGGAAGGAGTTAGCAAAGATTTCTTTAATAAGTGCCCTGCACTGCCACTTGAGTGAAACTCAAGAGATGAGCAACAAAATACAAACTGGGAATCTGTGAAATGGAAACTCCTGTGAAATAGATCATCAAGTGGTAAAAAGGAGATGCATGGTCATACCAAAGTTGTCGGTAGTCAAAGGGCTGTGGGGAAAGGAGGGGCGCTGGGAGCAGGATGTGTTGCAGGATGCCATGGGCAGCAGAGCCTGTGGCTACCCTGGGCCCTGCTGCCTCAGCAGCCCTGCCACAGCTAGGGCAGAGCTGTCTGCTCTGAGGCCACCCCTTGTGGAGAAAAACCTTCTTCTAGCAACATCAAAGGAGTGAGGAAAGTGAGGTGAGCATCCAGACAGGCTAGTCCCCAAGGTTTCCCTGAAGGCCTGACTCAGACTAGTTTGAAGGCTTCCCCATTTCCTCCTAGCTTGGTGGAAACTTGTATCCTGGTTCCTTGAACTCAGCCTCTGAAAGTACACACCATTTCTGAGTATTCACCTATATATAACCTCCTTCTGCAATGACACCTCACCATCACAGGCTGTTTCCTGTTGACACCAGCTAAATGTGGTGACTGAATTCTGAGGCTGAGGGGTCTCTACCTGAGTGAGTAGGCAGGCAGCCAAAGGGACATCCAGTGTGTTTGACCTTTCTGTGGTGTCACAACTTGCATAGTGGAGTTAGTCAAACACTGTGGCTCTCTGGGTTTCTCTGTTTGCCACAACATTTACACTTCTGGTGCCACTATGGGGATGCCGTGGGTAAGCCTGGGTGGTAGTGTGCATGACAGCAGCACAGGGTATCCCTCTGCCACACCAGGCATTTCCTTCCAGCTCTGTGGCTGGGAACGTACCCTTGTGCAAGAGACCCAGGTGTGATCCTGGTCTTTCAGGCACTTGTCCTGGTTTTTGATCTGCAGCTGTAAAGACACAGGTCTCCTCTTCAGATAATCAAGGAGGACATCACCATGACCTTGAGCTTTTCCATAAAACTTTTTGGCAGTTTCTGGGTCCTATATATACAGAAGAAGGTTTTTATGTTTAAAGTACATTGACAGCAATGTATTTACACGAGTTAATCATGTGGGAAATTTCCAATGTGTACAAATCATTTAGCATCTCAAAACCTATGTAGTTTTTATTACTGAAAACAACTTAGTCATCTGCAGACTTTAATTAGCTGGCTGCCTGCCTCCTCCTGCAGGTCGTCCATGCTTGAGATACCCCCAGTCCCAGAAACAATCCCTGGCTTTATACCACGATTCATTTCTTTTCTGAGCCAAAGAACAGGCTTCCACTGTTTAACCACTTCCAAGCCTTTGCCAAGGGTTTCTTGCCCTGTGGTTACTTATACTATGGCCATTTGTACTGTGGATATTTGCAGCGTCTATTAAAAAATTATGAGAGGTCTTTTTTTGAACACTAATGTAAATTGTATTTTCCAGATCAACTTTTCTGCAACTTACCTTCAGGCAGTACTATTCCAGTCACTGACAAACTGCAGTTTCTCCCCTCACCAAACCTGTGACTTAGAAAGACAGAAGCACTTCTGATTCCCCTTCACATGAAGAAATGTCTCATTTCAAGAACTCAGGCGTGAGTCATGAGCCTGTAGAGTTTTGCAGCCCCTGTGTATTAGAAATAACAACTAATTACAAAACTGCAAAGTGAAAGATAATTACTAAGGAGAGTATTTAAATGTCACCATAGTTTATTTTGACAGATGACCCTGTCTTGAAAATAAGGGATTTCCCAGAGAAGAAATAAAGATTCTCAGGTTATTTTTTGATCTAAAGGCAATTTCTATACTTTTCTTTTTATCACCTCCTTCAAAAGGAATCATGATGGAGAGAGGCACAGGGTTAAGGGTGGAATGAACATTAAAGGCTCTTGTCACTGCAACAAGAAAATGGAAACTCATGAATTTTTTTGCTGTTTCTCCTGGCAGTAGTGTGATAGGATTGAAAGCAAATGTGGGCCCTGATGGATGACAATTGCAGCTCCAAGAGAAAAAATAAAGATGATTTCAGAAAGCCTTTATACAGCATCAAGCAAGGACCACATACATCAGGGTTCAGGAGTCCATTTCCAAGTATTCTGACTAAGAGGAAAATAAAAGGTAAAAAAAGGAAAGAATGCCAGCACTGTGCAGTACCTGGGAGATGTTAGATCACCCTGGCTACTTCCTGGACATGAAAGTGAAGGCAACAACTTTGATTTGGTGATTTCTGTAGTCATTTCTATAGCTGAAGTATGCACTTTTGCATGTGTCTATCTGATGCTGGCTGGGTAAGTATTTCAAGTTTTTGTGAAAGGCAGGTGATCACTCCCAGCCTTGTGCTGTGCCCCTAACTTCAATGCTTTTCTGTGAAAAGATCTTGAAATGACACTCAACCATAAACACACATCTTTTATTTAATTATTTTAGGGACCTGAAGCAGTTCATAGGCCATTCCATGTCCTGGTTAAACTAGTACATGTTACTAAAGTCAACTGATCGAAATATCCATCCTTAAACACCCACCAAAACTGAACTGAGTATCTGTCCCTCCTAGATTTATGCCACAGAGCATCTCTCCCAAGACAGTTCACAGAAGTTAAGCTGGTAGTTTCATATATGTTTCACAAATCCTCTTATATGTGCTGCTCAAGTTTAGTAAGAATACTTCTGACACTCTCTAAGCATTGTCCTTCCCTCTCTTTCTTTTTTTTTAACTTTCAAGTTTCTCTCCTTTTACAGTCTTATTTTGGTTGTAGGACCTATTTCCTTCAGGTTCAATTTAGGTATGGGCCACTTTCTCAGCACTAAAATGAAGGCATGAGTAAGGAAAATGGCATGCTGAGTGTGAGCACTGGTGAGGAGTAGATGCTCTCCATTGCTACAAATGAAGCCTTTATGACAAGCCAATTCAGAGCTACCATTAAGGCAGCTTTATTTTGGCATAGGAGAAAATAATCAGTCTGTTCTTAAATTGAGTTTCAACTTTATAGACTAACACAGGGAGTAAAATAACTGCCTCTTCATTTGGGCCAGACACATGGAAGCACCATTCATCTGGGTAGTACAGGTCTCTCACAGAGCATTGTTTAACTTTTAGGCCTCATCCAAAACGTCTGGAAATTTGCAGGATTGACTTCGGCATTGGTTTTGGCCTCAACACAAATGCGCCCATTTTACTTGCATGGAGCTACATCATACGATATACCTCTGTTGCCCCGAGTTCATCACCTGGACTCCAAAGCCAGAGTGGCAGAGAAGCATCCACCCATATTTCATACTACTGGGCAGAGAAGAGAGAACCTGGCATGTTCCAAAAGTACCATTGGTTCTGCATCCCACAAGTATCTTCCTCTGGTGATTTGCTTTTTCTGTGGGATATTTTTATTTTTCTTGCCATTAACCATATCACTGGGTCCAACATGTGCCTGATGGCCATTTCTATGAAGTGCAGTAGTGGCACATATTGGAATTATATCAATGAAACTAAACTACAATTTCTAATGAAGCTGAGATGTGTGTGCATGCAAGTGCTTAGGAGATGAACTGGTTTTTCATCCCATCATGGAGTAATATGTATCCCACTGCCATAAGCATACATTTAAAAATTTAAAAGAAAACCTAATTCTTTTTCCGAGCTTATTTACTAAAACAAATGGGTAAAACTATCATCAGGAAAACACTGTCACATGACCATTGCCCTAAGTGTATTCTTACCACTGGATCATAATTCCCTTTCTTTCCATTCCTTAAAAGTTCATTCAGTTCTAACTTCTACAGTAATGTTTATCTAGGGTACCTAATTATATAGTGCAACCTGCATCTGGAGTGCTGGTTCAAGGTTATTATAGTTCTCCACAGACATAACAAAAATATTATTTTAAACTTATCCATTGAGGAAAAATGGCTGCATTTTACCACCGATAGAAGCATATGAATGTAAAACAAAATCATTGGTACTTTAGAAACATAACAGTGTTGTCTATTCAGATTAATTTTCTCCATGACACTTGCTGTCACAGAAGTATCTCCTTTTCGTTTCTGCTGCAGACATAAGATCTGTCAAACTAAACTTAAAATAAATAAATTAGATGTATATAATGATGGATTATAGTGATAGGCAAATAAGAAAGGTGAATTTTTTGAATGCTTGTCAGTACATGTTGGGTAGATTTGATAAGATTAATGAAATATGAACAATGGAGTAGAATAATAATTTGATAGTTTCTCAGTATGTGAAAAAAAGCTTCTACTTGATCTATATCATACTGATTATATGCAGAGCACCATTACTTTTACTACAAAGAAGAAAACTTTCTTTGGCAACAGTAGAAGGAAAGTGGGTAGATAAAACAAACTCTTTAATTCATATGTCCTTACTCATAGGTTTCCCGTCAAGCATGGTTTCTTCTTTATTTAGAATCAATACTAAGTAAGGAAAGGATAAATATATAAATCGCAAAACTCTTTCTGTGGGTGTATTGGTAGCCAAAGTAAATTGCCTGAGGTTTGGAGAGACCATGGGCTTGTTCTGTATTTGCTCTAAAATTCAGAAGTGATGAAGAAATATTTTGCTTCAATCCCTAGAATGAGGGCCATGAGCCCTGCCAGAGCACTGGCTGTGTTTATGACATGCAGCATTCCCGACAGCATGCTCACTCCCAGAGCATTCATGGCCTCTGTGGAAAGGGTGAGGCCTCACACACAGCCAAAAATGGGAAGTCACGAGCCTTTGGTTGGAGCTCAGTTATGATTTCTGCCATGGCAAGCATGTGCAAGGCAGGAGCACTACAGGACCTTCTCCTAAGGGATTTAGAGTGTGGAAGTCTGATCTTGCTAACTCAGGTAGTTATTCAAGTGCAAAGGTAAAAATAGTTCTTTAAAGTCAACAATGACTTTAGATAAAGAATGTGATTAAAATTCCTTTACTGACAGTGGACTGAATTAATTGTACTCATACCAGCCCCCCTCCCCTCCCAGCCAAAAAAAAATTTCACTGTTATCAGGCAAGTCACTTCTATTTTGTCCATGTGAGTGCCCTTATGTGAAACGGATGCAGTAAAATGTCCAGGTGATGATGTGACATAGTCGTGGAAGTTCCCATTTTTGGCATATCCTAACAACTCCAGAAAAAGTTAAACAAGAAGTACAGAAACTCTGATTTTTAAATAATGCTTCTGGTTAGTTGTTCAGGTAAGGCAGTCTTCAGATAATGAAGTCAGTTGGGAGAAATCACAAGTTTATTAAAAGTATGATTTAATGCTACTGGAAAGCTCCTGGGGCTTTATATGTGTGCCAATATTTTTTATTCCTCATAATGATCAGAAAGAGCTTTCAGTTTTATTTGGGGAAAATAGTATCAATATTAAAATAAGTTTAGGAACACGGAAATTGAAACTTCCAGGTATTTGAAGTTAAAAAAATAAGGAAGTATGAAATACATGTGTATGGCATAGGTACTTCTCCCTTCCTTTAAAATCAGACAAGTTCACTCATTCAGGTAGATAAGCCTGGTCAAGTCACTGCAGAAAATTCCTTCAACATTCATCTGAGAGGAGACACCTAACTGGGTCTGACTGTTGCTTAGTAAAAATTGTCATAAATGGATCAATATCCTAAAGAATTATTGCTTGCATTATGTTAATGTACAGTTTGATCAATCTTCCTTCCTTCCTTCCTTCCTTCCTTCCTTCCTTCCTTCCTTCTCCCATTCTGAAAATGGCAGGAAAATCATCTGAGCACACAGGATGACCATGAGGCTTTATTGGCTCAGCTCCAAAGGAAATTAAATTACTTTGAGGAATTTTCAAATTTTGCATAAAATTAGCTGGATGCCACCCACATATTTAGATGAATACTAATAATGAAAATTATTGTCACAGGAGATGTGCAAGGTCAAACAATGAGAAAATGCACTCCTTGTGTTTGTGTCCAACAATGCCAAAAACAGGAAGAAGTGGTAACATAAAGGAGACTATCTGGGGTTACAGGCTGCCAGTACTGGTGAAGTGTTTTTGTTGCACATCTATCCATAACCAAAAGCAAAGTTATATTTTCATAAAGTTGGTCCTTATGCATGAACAAAAGGTTCAAATAAAAGTACTTCTGGAATCATTGGGTTTCAAGGGAACTAAAACTGAATTCACAGAGTAATTTCTTTAGGAGAAAAAATGCTGGTATTAGAATGGAGATGACATGAAAGCAGTATTAGGGGTAGCTGGGACAGAGAAGTGAGTGGCTCAGATCTTAGGTGACAAATGTTCAAGACTTTGCAAGATGTTACAACATGTTTGCAAAAACATCTCAGCTAAAATTTCTTATGGAACAGGCACAACAACAACAAAAAAGTCATCATTCTAGAGTGGAAATTCTGGAAGATGATGACAACATTTCCAATCTTGTTTTCATTGTTTATTTCAACCTTTAGAAATGCACTAAGAAAAGTATTTGCTCTCTACACTACGGCCTACGGTATGCAGAATAGGGCAAATAAAAAGTGTGATGATGCTTAGTCTAAAATACTACTAACAGTGGTCTCATGTTTGNCCCCCCCCCCCCCCCCCCAATCCCTTAAAAGCCCCATGGGTCACAGGAACAAAAAAGAAAGAGAAAAGTAGAAAGAGTTGCAGCAGCAAGATTCACAGGCAAAGGGAAGGTGGTGCCAAGGGTCTCTTCAAGCCTGGGACACAGTAAGTGATTTCTTGGAGCTGAGGAAGGGCCTTATTAGAAATGTCAGGAAGGGAAGAAAATTTTACAGCCCAGACACAGAGTATGGCTAGTGGACACAGGCCAGACTGGAGCAGGTAGGATGTGTGAGCTAGGGACAAATCTGTCAGTGCAAAGGGATACATTTCAGGCTGTTAATCAAAAAAGTTGGGAGAATTTCATCCCCGCCAAATAAATCGTAGGAGACCTTGCAATGAGATCATTATTTACCTAGAGGGTGTGGTAGGACCTCAACAAAGCAGGGTGCTTTCAGCCTGGGGCTCCATCCACAGAAAGATTGACACGAAGTCAAGTGGTGAAAGCAGCCAAACTGAGGCCAAACAGGTCCAGATTTGATAAAATTGCTTAAATCCAGAGATACCCTACATTTTTTCTAGACTTTCAACAAAGCTATTGCAGAGATGATTGTGAGAACTGGCAGACTGCTGCTATGACTTGAAACTCTTGCTGAGCCCAAGTAAAGAAAAATAGCAATTAAAATTTTTTTAAATCCTTTCTTCCACTCACAGTACAGAAACCAGAGAAAGCTGAAGTAATCAATCTAAGGCAGTACAATATCAAGAGTTCCTACAATTCATACACTGTATAGCCATCAGTATTTTTTAATTACAAAGAAAATGGTTTTTCATCTAAGATTTGTACATGAGATAAATGTTCACATGACAGCAAAATACTCCCAACTACACTTGGAAGGCTAAACAGAACTGCTTACTGTTTGAGCTCCCAGAGCTCTTCCAGGCCTCCCTGCCATGCCAGCAGAATGCAATAGATGTGATTTTTCTCTGAGAGTTGCACTTGAGTGTCTATCTGGCAGAGTGCATTCCCTATTGTCCTTTTTACATCTACAGTTAAAAGCTCCTGAAGACCATCACTGAATTCCACTGAGAACAAAGCAAAATGAAAAACAGGAAAGGGATGAAACACCTGCCTTTTGTTTTCTGTGTTTTTCCAATAATATCAAAGTATGTGAGAATCGTTTGTTCCAAAGAATAAATAATGTAATTAATGAAATTTGTTCTACTTCAAGGTAGGTGACAATGGGATTACTGTGGAAAATTTGTCCCAGTTCTTTGTTTTTTCTTGAGATGTTTTTTCAATTTCAAATGCTTGAGAAGTTTTTACGCAGAAAACACAACACAAACCATTAAGCATGTGGGTATACCGGCAATCTGTTTGGGTTTTGATAAGCATTGTGTATATTTTTACCGGGGAGAAAGAAGTTCCTGTGTTTTTTTTCCAATATACCATTGCTTTAGTGGGAATCAAATGTGAAATGAAACCATCGTGTTAACCAAGAGGATACCAAGATGATAGTGTTCTTCGGTTGTTCCCAGCACTAATACCCACTTGAAAGCAGTAAGGAGACCTTATTTCCTTTTGGGGGGTTTATTTTAGCATTTGAAATATGGTAGATAGCATAATTGGATTTTAAATATCTGATCCAAATTTATTTCAGGGGACTGAGTCAAAACAAATAAAAATTCAAGTTTGTGTAGTGCATCTAAAAACTGGCAGCACATGAGTTTCAGGACCTCACCAATTACAGCACTTCACTTATTTCAGAAATAGTTGGCTGCATATTATTTCTATCTAAAACCTGGTCCCACACTTTCAGGCTTAGTTGTGGATTCATAAGTGTTTGTTCTATTATTCAATCATATTATAAAATGAACCACATTTTCCAATAGCTACTTCATGTTCCCTATTTCATTTTTAATTGCGGCATTTCTTCAAACATCAGTTCTCCCACAGGATTTCGGTTTTGGACCACTTTTGCAAGCCACTAAAAATGACGAATTCTTGAAGTTTGCAATCTGAGCTCTCTTTAAGTCCACATACCAAATTCTTATCCAAAAACCATGTTAAAGAAGCCAAAACCAACCATACCACTTCCTAGGTCTAAGTTGCATAACAAATAGGTCTGAACACTCCCAAAAAATAACATAGATTCCCTGGTCTACTGCATTTTTAACAGAGTTATCTCAATATCCATGGTGCATTGTCTTGCATCATGTAAACATGAGCCTTTTGTCCATTGTAACTGGTTTTTACTCTTGCATTTTAAATCCTCTGACTTCCTGTGATCTGATGACATTATTTGTCACTGAAATAGAGGAGAAATATTTTGTGATGACTGACAGAATAGTTTTCATCAGCTAAACCACCTTTCAATTTTGTTTTAATTTCTGAGTGTCCAAAACTGTCCAGATGCTGCTGGTTCTTCTCCCATACCCATATAGGACCTTAGGACCCTTCTTTGCCCTGTGTTGCAACCTCTAAGACAACCCATGCTCACTCAGAGAAGTATATGGGTCTTTCAATGTGGTCCTAAAGAATTCACAGAAAAATCTCAGGCCAGTAATTCAGCTTTCTGAGGAAAAAGACAGATCATTATTATAAAGTCCACATGTGAAGAGAACAATCAATCATCATCTTCTGGTGGAATAAAAGAAAAATGCTGGTGCAGATGAGGTTGCTGCCATATGACATGGTGGCTGGGATCCAAGCAATCACCACATCTCATGCAGGTCAAAAATACAGGCACCTCAGCTACATCTCCTATCACCACTCTGTTTATAACTTCTTGTTGCATCACCAAAAATATCAATTTTCAATTTTTCTTCTATGTTGTAAAACACTTTGAGTAGAATTAGTTCTTTTACCTAAGTTCTCCTGAAAGGCTTTCATTCTGGGACTAAAGTAATGAGTTTGCATTTGAAAAATTGACTCCAGGGTAAGATGCAAAGCCAGCCTCATGTGCTGCTAGAGATGCAGCAGACAGATCACAGAATCCCAAAATAAACTAGGCTGGAATAGACCTTTGATATTATCAAGTCCAACCTATGACCCAACACCTCCTCATCAATTAAACCATGGCACCAAGTGCCTTGTCCAGTCTTTTTTTAAAAAGGTCCAGGGACAGTGACTCCACCACCTCTCTGGGAAGACAATTCCAGTGCCCAATCACTCTTTCAGTGAAGATTTTTTTCCTGATATAAGGAAATGCAGCCTCTTCCAGTAGTCACCAACAACTGATTGGTGGTCAAGGGTCCTGTAACTCACTGAGCAGCATGGGAAGGCATGTAGCAAGCACTGAGGTGGTGGCAGTGCCACCCATCTCCAGGGTCTTTGAGCCTACTGTTCTACACATTTCCTCCAGGTTCCTGCCATTATCCCTGCTGTGACATGCATGGGGACGCCATATTTTAGTGGCATCTGCTGCATCCAGGCTGGAGAGTACTTGTGAAGACTTAAAGAAGAGAAACTGGGGAGATTTGCTGAAGCTCTAATAGCCATCTAACCTGGTCCATATGGTAAAGCAAAAGCAAGCTCAGTTTTTGCTGAGCAAACTGAGTTTGCATTTCATATTTCTATACAGCACTTGAAACCCTTAATCTGCATGTCCACCACTTTCCTACATTACAGTTATAGGCTTGTTAAATTTCCCTACTGTCACACAGTTGCTCACAAAGCTTATCTCCCTACAACACAGACCATTCCTGCCTCTTTTAGGCCAGGAATCCTCAGATCTTTCAGGAAGGTCAGTCAGAGCAAGATTAGACTATGTGTTTTGATTTCACATCCGGTAAGAGGCCAGACGCATTTCTTCCTACACTGTATGAAGAATGTGCTATCTTTGCTAAGGGAAAGGGCTAGATCCCTCTTTTTCCCATTCAAAAATATCTCTTTTGGGATCTGCAGTCCACAAAGAGCAGGTGAATTAATACATCTAAAAGGCATAAATGAAACATCTCAGAATATTAAAAAATTCTATGTCCGTTAATCACAGAAGCAAGCAGATCCACTTGCATGTCCTGCTCCCTCAGCCAGGAATCTGTAGAGTCCCTTGGCTTGGGAGGGTCATGTGAACAGTTTGTGAATGGAAGAAGTACAAAGGAAAAGCAAGAAAACTGCTGAGTATAGAGAAACACAGTTAAGGGTGGACCTACACTCTGGCTCAGCAGTTAGTTTATAAGCCTTTAATATGTAGCTCCTTCCAAGCCTCAGCAGTCTTCACAATCTTCAGTACATTTATGACTCCTCATCTGAGGAGAATTACAGCAACCTCTTTTTGGGTGGCCAAAATGTTGATGATTGTTACAGGTTTGCATCTGGCAGAAAAAGTCACATGTGGCTTGACATGACCATCAAAATTGATTCTGGACCGAATTGCTCCTGGAGAGTCCAGGTATGCAGCCAGAATATGCTGAATGCTGTATTTCACCATGCTACAAGAGTCGGTTACGCTTTCTCAAGGAGGAGTGCTGGTATAAATTCTGTCAACTCTTCTGGCTTCCCTATTCAATTCCTCCTATCTGGCATGAGTAGTGAAATCTCAGCCAAGGCTTTAGCTCCTCTAAGTGGTCTATCACTCACCATCCATGTCAGAAATGACGGTGATGTAGGAACTAAAAATCTTCAGTGAATAGGATACGCCAAAGTAAACATTCCTTCCTGAACTTTCATACAAATGGCTTCATACAAAAGCTAAGCCAGAAACAACGGGATATAAATTTATTGGGAAATACAAATTATTAGGTTCCCGTTAATCTTCTCTCTCAAAAGGAAGACTGGAGCTGCAGAGCATTATAGCAGGTAATAGTTTAAGATTTCCTTATGTTTACAGAAAGTCACAGTAACTCTATGTGAGCTTCCAAACACAGGTACAATGCCACACATTATAATGGACAGTATAAACTAGCACTTAGTAAGATTATTCTATCATGGAGTACATCAGACATAGCATCTGGGCTGTGTCCAGCTGGGAAAGGGAGGGATTTTCCTGCTCTGCTCTGCACTGGGGCAGCCTCACCTTGAGTCCTGGGTGCAGTTTTGGGCACCACATTATTAAAAAGACACTAAACTATTGGAGAGCATCCTGAGAAGGGCCACGAGGGTGGTAAAGGGTCTCGAGGGGAAGCCTTATCAGGGGCAGCTGAGGTCACTTTGTTCAGCCTGGAGGAGACTGAGGGGAGACCTCATTGTGATCTTCAACATCCTCACCAGCTGAAGTACTAATGTCTTCACTCTCGCGACCAGTGACAGAACCCAAGGGAATGGCATGAAATTGTATCATAGGGAGGTTTAAGCTAGGTATTAGGAAACATTTTTTCATCCAGAGAGTGGTTGTGCACTGAAACAGGCTCCCCAGGGAAGTGGTCACAGCATCAAGCCTGCCAGATTTCAAGAAGTGAATTCTTGGGGTGTTCTGTGCAGGACCAGGAGCTGAACTCAATGATCCTAATGGGTCTCCTCCAACTTAGCATATTCTATGATTCTTTGCTTATTCAGTTTTTAATTATCTACAGTGCAAAGTTCCTTATGACTTCTATGTACATATCTATATCTGGTTGAAGTGTAGGAAACGAATGCAGGAAAGTGAATTCCATTTAGAGCCATTCTGCATGCAGCTACACAGATACACATTAAATTGAGATTACAGTTGGTAGCTGTAATTTTGATGCTTCTTAGTGTCTAATAGGCTGTTTTGCAGCAAGCTTGCTTTATATGAAGACAGGAGGGAATGTTGTTTTCAATTTTTAAGATTCTTTGAAAAGCCAGCAAAATCCTCTCCTCTATTCCTTTATGTGGAATCATATTGACAGCATGGACAGACCATTGGCAGGGCTGAAATTTCTACCCAGAGAAAGTAAGACCAGACAGTCCCCTTCTGGGTGGGCCAGCTTTCTAAGGGCTGAGTGGCATGAGTGGCAGTCTGAAAGTGAACTTCACTGATACCTTTTACATGGAGACAGAGCAAGTATCAGCAACTGGGTGTAATTTCAAGTCTTTATGATCACAGATCATGTGTACCAATTTACAAGGCTTTTCTTTCTTGTTTTTCTTTTCTCCCTTGACACATTCATGACTTTTTTTGCTTTATTCCCTCTAATCCTTTCTTATCACAAAGCTTCTTTTTCTGTCTGTCTGCACGGGAAGTCCCATACTCAAACATTATTCAGCATAACACCAAACTTTTTGTTCCCATCCATTCTACCATTTTTGCTTTTTCTTCCAATGTCATTATTCTTTTCTTCTGTGTACATGATCCTGGCTCTACATCCAGCCTCTCCAAATTAGTTCTGTATCTAGGGAATCTTTCCACCCACTTTTTTTCATCACCTGGGGTTCTTGTTTCAATCTTTCCTCCAACCAGTCCTCACAATCTGCAATACCTCATCCTCTCCTTAGGCTGCTCAGTCATCTCTCCCTGAGTCTCTCTTCATCCAGACTGACTTCCTAACTGCTCTGCTTTCTTTTGTAACTGGCTTTTCATTCCTACAGTGTCTAAAGGTGACCTATGTCCTTGCACTCATCCTTCTTAATGGCTTTTCAGGGGGCCAGCAGAAGTTTCTTCATTCCTGTCTTTGTTCTGTTCTGATATTGCCAGTCTTACCAGTTTTTCATAAAGCACATTCTTTCTTACTGATTTTAGATTACGGTCTCCTTATCCAACAAGTTTCTCCTTTTATTTTCTTTTTGACAAAACCCACCAACTCCCATGCTTTTCCAGCTTAAGCTCTTGGTCCTCCCTGGGCATATATATGAGATCTTGGTCATTTCTCGCCAGGACTGAAGAGAGATGGTTTCTTGCTCTCTGTGGACCTGCCAGTGCGTGGGCAGAGGACGCACCAGTCACAAACCGTCTTGCTGCAACTTTTAAAACATCTGCAAGGAAGTCCTGGGTTGGTAAGAAAGCATAAATTACTCTATGGAGATAATGCAGTTGGCCTGAAAAGGTAGCACATGCTCAGGACAGACAGAAATTTTGAGGAATTTATCTGCCAAACTCTACCACATTACTAAAGAATAGGGTTTAAAACTCAGCCAAATATAGGCAAATGCTTATGTGTCTGGCACCAGGAGGCCTCCAGCCTGCCAACCTTCAAGTCAAAGCATGGAATAGCTAGTGTTTCCAAAAAAGAATTCTTACAACCAATTCATTAACATTGGCAAAACAATGCCTTTTTTCATAATCTTTTTTCTGGGAAATAGTATAACCATTTTTGCTGAAACTTTCCAAAAAAAATCGAAACACAGGCAGACACCCAGCATAAAAATTCACAAGGATATAAATAACCAGAATAGGAATTTATAATTAAAAGCATTGAACAAATTTGCAGTATTGGGTAGCACAGTATGGATAACAACAATTTCTACTACTGTAGCCCCAAAAATGCTGCTCAGGGACCACAGATCCACTGTTTAAAATGCATGCAAACATAGAACAGGGATATGTCTGCAATACTGTGTTTCCAAAGAGTTTATAACCCAAATTTTAGACAACAGAACACAAATAGATCCAGAGACATGGAGAGTGCAGGAAAACAATAAGAAAATCCTATTCAGTGTGACTGGCAAATCATCCCAAGGTATCATTGGTCTACATATTGCCCACTTATCATAGGTTTTTGGAAAAATAAGAGCCTTTAAAGAAAGGGAGGGTTTGATCAGAGGACAATGAGGTAGTTCTGCAGACTCAGAGTCGTGGGGTGAGGATAGGAAAAAGCATGGAGGAATTTAAGTGAAAGTAATCAGTCATGCTGTGGACCTGTGGGACAATAACATCCAGCAATAAGAAAAGGCCAGTAGGTAGAGGGATGGGGGACTGGAAAACTAGCTAGTCAAGGATGGCACCCAAGGAGTCATCCTAATTATTGGGATTTCCAAATGTGAGCATCCCTGTTACAAGGCTGTACGACTGTATGACTTCTTGTCATACAGGGAATAATAATCCATCTGCTTCACTGTTTATTAGAAGGATCTTGAAGATCCCATTTCTTTGTCCCTCAGGGAAGATTGGTTGGAGATAAAGCCCATCTATAACTCTAATTAAAGTGTGAGGTTTTGGGATAGAAGTGACTTTATCAGCTTGACCCCGAAGCCTGAAACTCTCCACCATCCTAAGCGATGCAGTTCAGTGGGGCTGTCGCAGAGCCCGGGGGCTCTGGGCGCTCAGCTCGGCCGTTCGCGGCGGGGGCCGGAGTCGGGCGCCGGAGGTTTGACCGGCAGAGACGCCGAGTCGGGTCACGCTGCGAAGCGGCCTCGGCCCTCCGGCCAACGGGAGCAGCCCGGACACCGGCGGGCAGCGATGGGGAAGCCGAAGGAAGCGCGGTGAGAACCCTGAGGGACGGGACCGAGGGGAGTGTGGTGAAGATCCTGTGGGACGGGGCCGAGGGGAGCGCGGTGAGGACCCTGAGGGACGGGACCGCGGCTGAGGCGAGAGCGCGCGGCGCGAGCGCCATCTGCTGGGCGGGGGGGGCTGCACACGGGGGCTCTGCGCTGCCACCGCCCCATAACATGTGCCTGACACCTCCTCCCACCGCCCCATAACAGGTGCCTGACACCTCCTCCCACCGCCCCATAACATGTGCCTGACACCTCCTCCCACCGCCCCATAACAGGTGCCTGACACCTCCTGCCACCGCCCCATAACAGGTGCCTGACACCTCCTCCCACCGCCCCATAACAGGTGTCTGACCTCTCCTGCCACTGCCTGTCACCGCCCTTTAACATAGACCCAATACTGCCCACCACCACCAGTATATGGCCTGCTGCCAGCTGCCAGCACCTGGCCTGCCATTGCCCCATGTCTGCCTCAGGGTGTGTGGGCAGCAGATCTGTCCCACCCAGTTGTGAGGGTGGCTGGTCTGTGGGTGACAGGGTAGCCGGCATCTCTGTCCCTGTGCATAAAGCATGGGAATGGCAGATCACCCAGAGGTGCAACGGCGGTGGAGATCTCACCTGAGCATGATGCCAGCACAGCCAGCATCCAAACATCCAGCATCCCAGCTCCAGTCCCTGAGAAGTTCTGAGACAAGTGGGTACTGAAGTAGAGGGCCATGAGCCTTTCCTGGTGCACTTCACCCTGATCCCTCTGCCAGTGCCCTTAGGCTGTGCTCACTGTCATTCATCTTCATCCATACTGATGTGCCAGGGGTTTGTGCTACTCCTGGCTCTTGTTATCTCTTGCAGGTGGCTTTAAATTGATTCCAGAGCTTTGCCTGCAAACCTGTGGCATCTTTAGCTTCAGTAATTTAGACTTGACTGAGATGTCCATGGTGAATTGCACTGAGCTTCTCCCTGTGGAAAGCATCCCTTGCTCTCCGATGGGTCTATCAACTTTGGCAGGAAAATGAGTTCGTCCAAACACCTAAGCCTCCTTTCCAGCAGCAGTGAGAGGGCTCATCTTCCCAAAACAATCCTTCAGCAACCCTTGAACATGCATTCTGCTGAGAACGGGCAGCCTGCTAGCCCCAGCAAGCTGTCTCTGGAGGGCATAAATATTCCCTCCTGCAGTAATCAGCGTCTGGGACTCGAGTGTCTGGCCAAGGTGAGAGTGCATTGTCTGAGGGGATGGAACAAAATGAGATGATCTCAGCTGTTTGTTCGGATTGGAAAATTGTTGGAGAAAAAATATTACCATTGCATTGCCAGTGGCCTGGTGTGACCTGCCTTGCTGCAAATGCTTGTCTTTGGCTCACAATTTCAACTCCTTTCTACCACATATTTGTAAAGTTTCAGGGGAAAAAGATTCAGATAATTTTCTGATGGATTTCATCATTATTTTCATGCTGAGTTCTCTGAGAAAAAGATGCCATTCAAGATAGATCAAGAGGTGAAGAATCCATAACTTCCCTTCGCAATTTGATCCAAGGACTAACTGCCCTCTCAGTTAAATTTTAATTACTAATTTCTAATTTGCATCTCTCTGACTTTATCTGCAGTTCTGCCTTTTCCCCATCCCCCCTATATTTCTAATAGTTGGTAGAAACACAATCCCATGTTTTCTCAGTTGTTTGGGGGTTTTTTTATTAGCTAAACTGGCTAAGCCTATTACAGTTACCATTGTAAGTGACATCTCTAGAGCTTCGGCAATTTTTATTCTTTCTAGCATTTCCTCCAATTCTTCAATATCCACTCTGAAAAGTGAAGTGTTGATTTGTACAAATATACTGCAGTTTCAGTCCAGTCAGGAAGACCATGGCCAGAAGAAAATCCCAAGCTCCTGTGTTGAGATATCTAGATGTATCTATGACAGTATTGGCTCTTTTATCAAGGATTCACACTGAAAGCTTATACTTCTCTCTTCTGCTTTCCAGCACTCGTGCTGGTTTTTTCCTGCAACCATTGCCTACATTTTTATTTCTTGACACTCTACTTTCACTTGATTTTAATAAAAGTCAATTGATTTGAAAAGGCACGGCTTAAGAAATGATCTTTTTTGTTGTTGTTCTACAAACATTACTTTTTACCACAAGACAGACCCCATTTTATGGTAATTTGTAATGACAGCTTCTTTATGAGCTTTGTGGTGGTAATACATGGGGTCAATATGAGCACATTTCAGGTAGATGTGAGCACATTTTCTGTCCTCATTGTCAGAGGCTGAGGGCTGAAGCATAGAAGTGGTCTAACAATTTATGGCATTATGGGCTTTGAGTAGCTGTACGCATGCCCTTAGACCATAACAAACATGAGGTAAAGCCTCAATAGAAGACATGCACATCACTTTGCATGTGTACTGCTAAACCACTGAGAATTCATCCTGCAATTCCTCAATCCCTGAGAAGTCATCTACTTGTCTGAGTCCTAAGTTAGGGATGGGATCTCAGAAGTTCTTCCATTAGCACATCTCCAGGACTTATTTTCTCTGCAAACACTGGAATACCCTAATAATACAGCAGTTATCAAAAAATCTAGAGAAAATTTATTTTAAAAGAAGATTTGAAAAACATCCACATCTGCATTCCAAAAGTAGTTAATTGCTTACGTTCATATCTTTGGACATTTTTTGGTCAGATCTGCCCATAATTTCTGTTCTCAGCAGAGGCAGTATCTGTGTTGTGGTCAGGGATCTCCCTCTTCAGATCTATGCTATCCACAAAGGTTCCTTCTACTCTCCCTGCCAGTTTTCTTCAGTTATTTACATATAACATTTGTGAAAAAGTTTAACTATTTTCAAGAGGGGTATATAAAACTGCCTTATGCCAGCAGAGGACAGTCACATTATTGGAATAATGGTGCACACTCCTGGGATTTGCACTTGTTTAACTAGGCTGATTTCAGTCTAAATTAAAGCTGTACCCCCTCCCCCCCCCACCCTCCCTCCCCCCCCAAAAAAAGTTGGCAAGTGCTAAAATATCCCTCTGAGATTTTAAAGACTCTTACCAATGATCAGCTGCTTTCTTAAAACCATTTAACTGCTCACTTCTGAAACCTTACCCTTCAGATCCTTCTCCATAGAGAGGACAAGTGCCCAAACCTCCACTTGCAATCCTCTTTTATTAATGCTCCTTGAAGCACCTTTTGGAAAATATATGAATGGTGGTTTCAGGCCATTTGTAATGAGCTTGCTCTTCATCAGAGTCCCTGGATGCATCCTTCCACCATACTTCGAGATAAAAGTGTGTTGCAAATCTCTTGTAAATAAAACAAGACAGCAGAGGTGAAACTGAGAGCTTAAGGCAAAGGATAAAAACTGGTGCTCACCTTGGTGGGACATTCCTTCCCAGTAGTAGAAATTAAAGCTGGCATCTAAAAGCTTGCCTTTTTCTGTTTCCCTCTGCTTTTTGTTTTGTTTTAAATAACAAAGTAGCCATTATAACCATAGCTAACACGGTAAGGGGTTAGGGTTGGCAGAGTATGAACACTGTTAGTGTTTGCTATGGGTCTGTCCATTCCCAACTTCAGTAATGCAGTTTGACCTGCCTACACTCTGGATCCTATCAGTAATATCCCTACCTTCAGTGAATCTGCACACCCAGAAATATGAAAGCGGGAAACCTTTCAAATGGCTGTAAAAAGATTGAAACCAAAAGGTCACCTCTCTCAAAATACATCCTTCTGAAATCTTATATGAAAGGCATTATCCAAATGATAAACAGAGTGAATTAACCTAGTCTTTGTCCTTGGAGAGAACCAAATAAATTCATTCTTGTTAGAAATGGAATGTTTTCTTATATTTGTCCAGTTGCTTGGTGGTTTTATGAGCTTTGCTACATTTAGCCCAAGGCTATGGGCATACGTGAGTGTAGGGGCAGCAATGCACTGCTTGGTTCTGTTGAGTGCACTCCGACCTCCTAACTAGGTACAAGGAGACTCTTTACAGCTACTTGTACATCCAGTTTTGAAGATAAACCCCTACTCTACTTAGGAAAGTAAAAAACTGCCGCTAATCTCTATGAAACTGTGTCTCCTCAACATCGGTGCAATCAACTAATTCAAATTTCTTCATTACTGTAAACATTTTAATATTGTCCTGTCAGGAGAAGAACATCTGTTCTACATCCTGGTTGCGCTTTCCCTCAAGAAATAATTTATCTGTCTCTTCCTTCTCTTCCCCTTTCTTCCCTTTTGTGTTTGTGTTGATGTAGTCTACCAAGTCTATTGTGAATTGCTATAAATAGTAGTGTTCAAGAAACCTTTCTAATTGTCTTAATCCTGGTGCCCAGGACTCCCTGTATGCACACAGCACATACATTGACCCAAAGAGTTTAATCTAAACTGGTTGTAGTGCATCTTTCAACTTTTTTTTTTTTTTTTTTTGATAAAAAAGACCACAAGTTATTGTGGACCATGCCTGGAGCTGACAGGGGTAGCTTTGGGTAGTAAATCCTACCAGGGCAAGGAGTGATCTGGGAGGAAGGAGCCATCCTGATGCTGAATGCTCTGCATTTTTGACTACTTGGAAGCATTAGGCAACCTGACAGCTTGCCCATAATTAAAGGATTTGCTAACATGGGTCTGTGATAGAGTGACTGCAATGCTGAGATGCAGTGGCACTTTTTCTTTCTGCTATCATTTATATTAACTCTGAGAGGAAAATCAGTTGTGCTAATTAGGACTTGTAAGTCTAAATGCCAATATGTAACTGCAAGGTACAGAGGAAAAAGCTCTTCAGGCATGATTTCTTTCCTGTACAGAAGAACACGCACCAAAATATTTATGTAAAAGGTTAGCCTGAAACCAGTGGAAAGGCAGGAAACAACAATTTAAAAAATATGTTTGGTAACATTTATTTGTTGCAGAATGAATTTTGGACATTGCCTCTTCTTGAATAAACACTTGTTATTTGTTAATTTCAAAATATCCTGCACTTCATCTGAGTCTCTGTTGTTCATATCAATGGAGAAGAGAAAGTGAAGGAGGAAGGTAAAAGACATTTTGACTAATTCTAACGCTAAAGGTTAACATTCAAGAACACACAGATTTGCTTTTTTTACCTCCCTGAACTCTTACCTTTCCGTGCGACTAAGATATAAAATAAATTGCTTAAGAATAGTGAGATAAAAATGATTTCTAGTAACCTGCATTTTCATTAAGTGGCTGGTTAGATATTGATGTTTAAGCAACTGTAGAAAGAAAATCAATAATGAATGCAGCAATTTTGAGGAAAGTATTTAAAAATAGCATTTCTTTTAATGTCCATGGTGAAGAAAAAAAGAATCAGTGATATTATTGTCTAAAATAGCCAACTTATAGCTAATTTCTTTCGTTTGATTAAATATGATCTTGAACAAGCTATTTTTACTTTATTTGACATGACATTGCTTTAAATCAGTATTTATAGAGTGTGACAGCCAAGAATTGGAGGTACTGATTAAAACCAGCAGCAACTAAGGCCCAGGAAACAGGGTGAACTCTAAAGTGCACAGACCCCCGAAAGCTGTACAACACAATATTATCCTACAGACTTGGAAAATAATTGAGACCTACAGATTATTTGCAACATTTTAATGCAAAGACTCATGCAACTAGAACAAATGTTCCTTTAGTGTTATGAAAATTGGGATATAGCTTTCTTGAAACATGCCTGACATCCACAAGTCTGTTCCTCATGCCCACCCTTCACTGCCCATTGAATCCAGGCTCTCACCTGTGTTGGTCTTAGCCATTAATTTCCTCTAGCCAAGCATACAAAACCTACTGACCCCAGCTTGGATATGCTTTAACTCAAGATGGATTTAACACAGGGAAGAACCTGGCAATATAGTTACAGAGACTGGGAAAATCCTAGTGTATCTCAACAGATAACACACTTGGACACTCAAGGAATGCAAAGCCAGACAGGTTATAGTACTTTGTTGTCCGTCCTAATCTGGGTTAACCTAGATTCTCAAAATTAGGTATCTGTCATACAAGCACGAGCTAATACTCACTCTCATCTTCTGCCTGAAAATCATGCATTGGGAAACACTGCAAGAAAGGACTCTGTTAGGAGACTTGATTCTCAAGAAAAATACAGGTCTGAAGTCTGTATATGTCTGTAGCTGTATCCTAACAAACCTATAACTTACCAGATAGAAGTTTGGAATAACAATTTTGGCCCTAGCAGAGTGGTGACTTCCAGCTGAAACTATTTAGTAACAAATATTTTCTTGGCAAAATCAAAGCATTTTATGGTAAAAATAACAACTTCATGAAAAAATAGAATTGTTTTTCTACTGAGCAAAAATGAAAATGGAGTATTTGGTTTCAGGTTTGCTTGGATAAAATTGTTTTGTTAACCAACTGCATGTTCCAGCACCCATGCCCAGGACTCACAGCTGGCGACGTGCAAGCAGCAATTCTGGTCATGGATGCCAGAACTCTGTCCTGGAGCAGAAGGGAGGTGTTCAATTCCACAGAGGAAGCACAGTGTTGAACATGATGTTCTCATTGTTGTTCCTGTTGTCTAGCTTGTGGTCTCTCCACCTCCTTCCTCCTCCATCCCATGCTGTCAATCCTATTCTGGGATTCTTGGCTCTTCCCAGCCCAAGTGCTCAAGCAACGCCCTTGGGTTTCTGAATTCCTCCCAGTGACTGGGGCTTTCCTTGCCAGTTTGCATCCAAATCCCCTGATCTTTCCATTCTGTTTACTTACCCCAGGTTTTAATCTAGCATTTTTTCTCTTGCTCAATTTCCTGCTTGCACTTCTCCTCTTTCCTTGGCTGTTGATATATATTCAGTGCCTTCTGGGCATAGTTATTTCCTCATTCTACTGACTAATTCTGCACCCATCTTTGTGCCATTGGAGAGCTTCATCCAGTGTATGCACATGCCTTCTTCCAGGTCATCTCTACACACTGGAGGCAATCTAGCAGGCAATAAAAATCCTGGGTAACTGAAGCTGGGATTCAATCTGTCAGAACTTACAGGACAGAAGACTCTTAAAGAGAGAGCTGGAAAGGGAAAGACTGGAGAACAAAATATCTCTTGAAAATAGAGAGGAGAAAAAGATGGAAAAACAGTAGTGCAAGAATAATCAGTTTCAAACTGACTTTGAAACCATGACATGAAAATCTAAAGTAAAAAAAAAATACAGCTTTAACCTTCCAACTTCCAAAATGACAAGACACTTTCTACTGGGTGCTTCTGTTGGTCTTTAGGATGTACACCTTTCTAATTAGCTTGAGAGTCCCCATCTTAGGAAGACATTAGACATTTCTGAAGGTCTTTCTGTGCTCACATAAAACCACTGTTGCCAAAATATCATATACATACATATCTACTGTCAGCACAAGAATTTTCAGCCTGCAGCAAATGTGTAAAATTTAATCTCATTTAACCCTCTGCACTAAGGCTGACCTAATTCCAGTGGCTATGCATTTGGGGTGGGTTAAAATGCACACACAGCTGCTGATGACATGGAGTGCATCATCCAATGATGTACCATTTTCATGGATGTGTTTCAGAGAGTCTACAGGCACCTTGTCCATGCCTTCTAGACTCAATGAGAACTTTTTCCTTCATATGGTTGGTGCTCAGGATCAGTCCTGTGATGACAAAAGAGGCCACTTTCTGTTTAATTATCCCCTTGCCAAAATACATACTATCTTCTTATTGCAAATGTGAAATCACTGAGATGGGAGACTGCTTCCAGTGCTAAGGCGATTGATATTACTAAATGACTTCTGCAGACTTGCACTCTGCCAGCACTGTGCTGTCAGTACGGGTCAATAATAGACTTATCACAAAATAAATAAGTGATATGGGCCTGTGGTAAGCTGCAGCTCCAGTCTAAGTAGAGCAAGTAATTACAGAGGAAAACAATTTCTCCTTTAGATGGTTTTTGAGAGCACAAAGGATAAGTCAACTCTGGCACTGCTGATTTAGCAGGAATCTGGTGGACCTCAATAGAGGAGAAATATTATCCCTCCTGCCTCTGGGTTGGTGGTAGAATTTTAACAAGGAGCTCCTAGGAGACCCCTCAAAGCACATCACTGCGTGTAATTCATTAGCTCAGCTGCACCTGAGGTCTTGGATTTTCTAGACAGGGTGGCTTCTGCAAAGTGACTATAAAAAATAGAGACCAGGCTCAAGAGCAAATCTCCAGAGGAAGTCCAGATGGCTATTGCAAAAATGCAATAAAAAAAAGCCTCTGGCCTTGATGATTTGTGGGCTGATTTTAATAAGAATTATCAGAGCATTTTCTCTCCCAAATTGTGAGAGGATTTTCCAGTATGAAAATAACAATCTGTCACTCAATTAAAATTTGCTTATGCCACAAACCACAGGGAACTTGGTGGTGAACAGGGATGGTGAAAGATAGAAAGTGTCACTGACAAACCAATTCGTCAATTTTATTCTTTTGGGTTGGTTTATTCTCTTTCCTCTAACATCTTTTAAAATATTTGACTAAATATTACAATAGTTGTAAGAAGATTAGAGGAGGAATAAGTTTAACTACATTTGAGGAAGTCAGGGTCTGAGCAATTAAGACTGCAGTCGTGGTTGGCCAAAGATAGAATTTGAAAAATCTTAGCAGATGCAAAGTGATGCTACATGGGAAGGTGGTTCAATGTCTTTGTTGCAGTATTACAGTGTCTGAACACTTCCTAATGAACACACAGGTAAAATTTGGAGGTTATCAAGTAGCAAGTGTTGGCATATCTTTTGAGAAAAAGTTGCACAAGAGATTATTTTCAAATGTTTGTGCACATTGTGGCCAGCAAGGAACACTCTCAACCAAAATAAAAGAATTAATAATTAATGTCTTATCTTTCACAATGTATAATTAAACTGTGACACTCATTTTTACAAAATATTGAGGTCAAGAGTTTAACAGCATTAAAAGAAAGATTGTATCTTACAAGGATAATACTAAAACAAATGAGGTGGAAAAAAAATTAGGTAATACACAACCTCCCTGCTGCAGGCACAGACATCTCCTAATTAATAATAAGACAAATATTCCTCTTGGTAGGTTATCCTGTAAGTGTTCACCATGGAGATTCCTGATGCTCTCTCCCTCTGCCAAGAATGAACTTCCCGAGGCAATGACCACACTAGCAAACCACCAGTGCATGCCCAGGTCCCCATACTTGAAAGGACTTCACCTAAAGAAGGGCCCATCAAAATTACTGCACATTAAGAGAAGAACACTGTGTCTCAAGCATGACCAGGAAATTACCTTCCATTCTTGTATTGCTTGTTTTGTCTGAAAAATTGACACTTTATTCTAAAAAGGGCCAAACAAGTTGGGTAACCGCTGGTAGGGGACCCTATAAACAGTGCAAGGGATCTTGCCTGTGCAAGGGAGCTAGAACAGAAAGAGAGACAGAGTACTCAGGTCTCTGAAGTGTTAATTGACACATACACAGAGATAAACTGTTCTTTAGCTTCTTCCACAGTCACCCATAAGAAATTCGAGGTCATCTGAAAAGGCAATGTTCTGCTTCAGATTGTCATAAAACCTTCTTTCTATGGGAAAAAAAAATTAAAGCAGTTATCTGTGAAACTTTATATACAGAAAGCATTGTGCAAAGGTGGACTCCAACAAAGAATAGTACAGGGAGGAGAGAACAGTCACTATACATAAAATAGTGCTTTCATTAAAAACATCTTCTTATGAAAACCAAAATAGCTGACCAAAACATAATTTACTCAGGCATAAAAAGATGAAACAAAATTTAAAACGGAAAATTCCAGGGAAATATTTCCTTTAGCTCTGTGCACAGTTATGCTCCCAGGTAGGGCGACTAGTAATGAAGACTACAAACAAAAGAACATGCTGAGCAGGAGGCAGTGAATCAGTCTATGAAACCTGGTCTCATTGTACTCTTGATCCGTTGACTTCTCACATGAATACAACTCCTCCCTGATGTCCAGGATCCTATCATGCCTCTAATTTATTTAGACTCCAGTTTCACATTTCCCCTATGGTAACAGCATTATAATAAATCCAGGGGTTGCAGTTTTAGCACAAGGCTCACTATGGAACTGCCTGGCAGATGGAATTGCTTCAAGTAGTGCAGGAATCTTTATTGAAGGATGAGACACTCCACGTGAGAATAAAAGCAGGGCCAGCAGCAACAGCTCAGAGGAGGACATTCAGTGGGATACAGCGTATTACATGTGAGGGGGTTAAATTGGTTGCTAAGTGGGTTAAGAGAGAAATTCCCCTCTCCCATTCGGCACAGCAGGGGTGGAAGAATGAAGCAGCTGCCTACCAAAGACTGCTTTTCTCTGAAGCCTTCAGCACTACCCATGAGAAAGGTGGAGGCCGGGAGTATGGGCTTGCTGCCATCCAGTCCCAAGTTCAGAGGAAACACTTGTGCCTCTTCAGGATGTGCAGGGTGTGGGTCACATCCACCAGCTCCATGAAGATATCTCAGATGCTTCATTGAAGACCCCTTAAGATGGGGTGCCTTATGTTCAGGCACCTAGACTGAGCCCTGAGCTCCATTGACTGAAATAGGAGCTCAGACACCTAAATTTAGATGCAAATGTCATTGTCTAGAGATGCAACTGGAGCCTGTAATGTGTTATCTGTGGTTGAGTGTTAACTGCTCTGTAATTAGAAGATATATGATGGTAACATAGTAAGTCCTTGCAAACCAGAGTGCAGGATCTCAAATATCCTCACATTTTTGTGAAGAAGAACTGTAAATATTTGGTCTGCAAATGAGGTTCTGGAAAAAGAATTACAGTGCTGCAAAGTATATCCTTTGAATCTTATCCTGTGAATCTCAGAAGACCTGAGTTGACAGTGTTTTCTCAGTCAGAATTTCCTCTTCTGTTCATGGTATGATGTACTGTGGCTGCGAGTACCATTGTGGGCAGAGATGAGCTCTTCCCATAGGCATGAAGCAAACCCAGTGAGCATGACATTCCACCCATGCAATGATCTGGACCTCCGTGCCCCCTTCGGTCAAGGGGAATCTGCTCTCACCTTCCCATGCTGCAGAGCCAAACTTTTTCTGCATCCTCTTCACCAGTTAATGGAGCACAAGGAATTGGATTACATTACCCTCTGTGCTCACACATGGGAGGAGGAAAGACTCGCTTCCTTCTTCCTCTCTGCACAGGTCCAGTCACATCCTCGCCCCTGGGTGCTGTCTTGGCTTGAGTAAACCCTGAGTAAGTATGGACAGATCTGACTCAAACTACTACAACTTAAAACATTTTTTAATGGGTTAATAAGCAGTCTGAAAATCCCATATCAAAGACATAAGGCTATATGTGGAGACATTATTCCACTAAGACATGTGGAATAATGCAGAATGTTTCATTTTCAGATGGATTTGCTCCATTCTATTTAAATTCTGTGACCTTCAGGGAATCAAGTTAGTTCTAGCTTTTAGTTTATAGATTTTGTGTTTGGTGTTCAAGGTTAACTTCTTGCCTGATTAGACACAGGCGAATGCTTGCAGCTGCAGTACCACAGTGGAAATGTAGCCCTATACTGTATGTAGTCAGAAATGCCAAGAACCTAGTAGATATCTACAAAGAACTCTTTTTGTTTTCCATTAGCAGCGTTAAAGTAAATTTGGTACTGCTTTGTTTTCATGTTGCACAAACATAAAAATGTCATGAAGTGGAACACACGAGATGATTTGAAGATGACCATGCCTATTTACACAGGGAGTATCACTCTGTTGTTAATTCATTATCACTATCACTACAGAAAAAGCAAATGAAAGCTCAAGCAATTTGGAAAAATATTTGCCAACTAAAGGAGCCATGCAAACCATCCTGGTAACACTGTAAATAGATGCTAAAAATTCCAGAAGGTTGAAAATAAAATTCATATTATATGGCACACAAAAATAAAAGAAAATAAACCAAATATATGGGAGCAAGTCAGGTTCAGAAAAACCAGCAGTGTTGTGTTTGCCCCTGATTAGTTGCTTAAGATGCACCGGTGCTGGCAGAAGCCGGCATGTCCAGACAGCTGCCTCTGCCAGTGTCTGCACAGAGTCTTGTAGGGACATGGTACATGTCCTTTGGCCACCTAATAGCTGCCATGGTTTGTGAGACACCTTTTGCAAATGCTGTGTCAGACACAAGTCTGCACTTCCTGAGATTATGGGATGCTCCAGATGAGACCTGGTGTACCTGAAGATGGCTGCTCCCAGGGGCTACCAGAGCTGAAGGCAATCTCAGGTCCAGCTTAAGAAAGTGTATGCTCAAGACTGTTTTCAGGCTGCTTCAGATCTCATTTGCCTTGGTAGCAGAGTGTGACAGGGCTCTCTCTTCTAGGAGGGGGCCATTGCTGTGTCCGCTGATGGGCAGTGACATGGAGCCAGGCCGGAAGCAATGGGTGGAAGTGTCAGGCCAGGCACTGAGTGTCACACATGGGCAGGCAGGGCAGCCCTCAAAGAGGGTCTAGTATTGCCCTGGGAGGTATCAATTGCTTGCCCCAGAGACCCTTCCCAAGGCCTTGCCTATGAATTGGTCTCCACTGTATAATCATGTCTGCATTTCCAGGGATATATCACTGTTACACAGCTGTTTCATGCTCCCAGCTCCAGTGTGAGCATCAGCTTCAAGTCAGACCTTTGCCTCACAATGTTTGGTTTACAAATATTACTGACTTTATATCTGAGTGAAGAGAGACAAATTTAGTTTGCAGTCAAAGTAAACACCTTTGAAATGACCTTGGCTAGTACACGGCTGTTACGCATCAGTTTGAAATGAGCTTGCCAAGAGAATACACATTGGCTGCTTCTTTCGATGCACAGTTCAAGTGCAGACTTGAGAGCTTGTTGACTGGGAACATTCAGATATGGATCAGGGAAAGAATGTTTTCACATGCAGCTTCCTCCTCCACCTTTTCTTTACTTCCTTTAATATGATTTCCAGATATTTCCCCAAGACATTGGCAATAGTAGTTGCTACATGGCAAAGAAACACTATTCAGAGTTTTACAAGCCATTCTACACATGTTCAAAAGATTTTTTGATGCATCAGGAATATGACTGTTTTTCTTCACTTACTAAGTCAGGATTCAAGCAGCTTTTTTATTTTTAGGAGTTGCCAGTACAAACTAGAATTAAGAAATATATTTTAATGCCTTGCTATTTGAAGAGATCTGATCTTGCAGGATTGCTACTAAGGTATATAGCGTGCTGAAATTTCAGCAAGATAGATGAAAAGTACGCTTTGTAGGGAAGGTCCTAAAATTGTCATCATAATTTCAACAGCCCTCATAGCTGTCTGTGTGGGCATGCAAGGGATCTTGGGACTCTGTTTTTTGAGGAAGATAAGGAAGGAAAGTGTCATCTAGAACTCCACCGTGGTGTGGTTTCAAGAAAATATCTTCAGCTCAAAATGGTCTGCAAGCATCAGGGGAACCAAATAATATACTTTTGATACCAAGTCTGAGACTGTCCTGTACCCACTGGAGGTGGTCATCAGCGGGGTTGGATAGCCTGTAGGTTCTGAGATGTTAAGTACATGGCTCTCCTAAGACTTGTTCTGCCACCGTCTGTCTGGACATGCCTGGTGCAACTGTTCCCTTTTCCTGGTACTACTTGGTCCAACAATGTCCTTCCCATCACTAAAGAGATGAGTATCTCTCAACTGTGATGATTGAGGCATTTCTCCCATTCTGGGGACTGAAGGTCTGCTAGATCAGACCCACCCCTGCGAGCACCCAAGAAGCACAGGCTGCTCCAGAGCAGGTAGTAGTGCAAATACAACCTGGTTATGTTGTACCCTGGAAAAGGTTAACTTAGTGTTGCTTCTGGGCTACTGTAACCA
The DNA here is from genome assembly GCA_008694505.1 of Cyanoderma ruficeps. Classification (NCBI taxonomy): domain Eukaryota; kingdom Metazoa; phylum Chordata; class Aves; order Passeriformes; family Timaliidae; genus Cyanoderma; species Cyanoderma ruficeps. The sequence continues at coordinate 16,803,095 of VZDJ01000346.1, read as the reverse complement.
GCATTGGCCTCCTCACAATGCCCAGAAAAGCTGAATCTGCCTATAATTATATCACTGTGCTGTTGTTGGTGGTGGGCTCCAGTTTGTGCTCTGCTGAAAGCTGACAGAATGACTGGGGCCCTGACTGGGAGGGAGTGTTTGGACAAGCTCCTGCAGGGTTGGCTGGGCCTCATGGCACTACATTTGCTGAGCAAACTAGAGCACCATGAAGATCCAGAGGAAGAAATACACCAAAACCCCATGTGATGTGGAGGCTCCTCCTGCTGGACCATACTTATCATTCCCTGTGGAAGGACCATCTCCCCATCACAGAGGGTTGGCTTCTCTTCTGGGCATCTGTCATGCACAAAGAACAGCCACCTTCCTCCTGCCTCCCCATGACTCCCTTCTGAAAGCAGTATCATACACAGTAGTTTGCAAGCAAATAAATCAAATCATTTTTTTCATTGTAATCTGTGACAACTGTGTTGAACATGGCAATATTGTAGGTAAAGCAAACCAGCAGCTTCCTATATGAGAGCCGTCTTAAATGATGGACAGGTGCTTTTAACCAGCATCAGCACAAGCTCATGCCCCCATTCAAAACTAAGGGACACTCAAAATAGGAACCTGTGCATTGGTGATCCTGAAGAAGACATGTCTCAGTAAAGCGAGGACTAGGAGTAAAAAAGGTTGAGGTGATACAGTACACATGGGGAAATCCAGGCACTGAGTCAGGGTTAAATGCTTGAGTTTCTGAAAAGCCTAAAGAAGGACCAAGATTTGGGGCTAAAAGCTAGCAAAAAAGAAGCACAAGAAGACATGTTATGCTTTATAATTTAATCCTTTTGGGAAAAGAAACAGGGTTCTAAGATCAAATTTACCAAAGAGAGTATTTCATGGCATTGCCTAATCCATGGACCAAAACTTTTTGGACCACTGGCTTGCAGTTGGTGGCCTATCATGCATTTCCTGGATGGTTCAATCTACTGATTTTGTGCCTAGAAGCTCAACTACATCTGGTTTAAAACATGGCACACAGCTCTTAGATCCAAGTGATTACTGGCTGATTCATATAAATGTTAATATGAATACAGAGGTGAGGGCTTTTCTTTTCCCAACAGAAGACTGCAAAATAAATCAGAGATGCTAATGTTGATTTCATTACATTGGAAATGAAAGCTAAAGTAAACCACCAATGAGACTTACGTAAATGGCTCCAATAATTTTGTTTTGAAGAGAAGTCAAACTCTTAGCATCAGCCAGCTGGCATGTTCAAAGTCTGTAAACATTAAAAGTTTTCTTTGGCAAGAATACCAAAATATTACTGGTATCTCTGGCATGTAATTCAAATAAAAATGAAGTCAATTGTAAATGTTAACAAACCTTAAATAGTCCTGATATCTATTAAATTGAGAGCTTCATTATGCCAGGCTGACATGGCCTCAAGTAGTGCTTGAATAATAAGGACTGTGTTGGGTGATTCCTGGTAGGTGTATGAAGTATTTAATGAGGCATGTGTTCTTAGACAACTTGGTACCTTGCCTTTGATGTGGCTGGCTCTGCAGTGATAACCCCCTCCCCTCTGGCTCCTTCTGCAGCAAGCCCCAGGCTGGACTGCTGCATAGCCTAGTTAGGTTTTCCTCTGTCTGGTCCTTGATGTTTGAGACATCTTCAGCCTTTTGCATAGGACTAAAAAGCACATGTGCCCTTCAGAGAAGGTCAGCACAGCACCACATGCACTGAATGCTGATGCTGTGGAGGCACTGAGGATTTCAGGATGTGCAGTGGCCCTTGATGGACATGTCCAGCCTGATCTGTGAGCACTTTGTGCAACTGCTAAATGTGCAGAAAGAGTCTCAGACACTCAGGGAAGAATTTCAACAGGAAATCCTGTAGAAATAGAACAATTGCCTGCTCCATTAGAAATCCTGTAGAAACAGAGCAGTTGTGGAGAAGAATTGAGAAAGATAATTCTGGAGGAGGCTGACTACTGATTCTGATAAGGAGGCAGCCTTATCCATTCCTGGTTCTGGAAAACATGTCTCTTGCAGCCAAGTAAGGATGTCGTGCTTGTTACCTTCACTTGTATTGATTAAGCCTGGTATGTTTGTGAAGGCAGCAGTTGGCCCATTAATGCACAGGTAATTTCTCTAGTCTGAACTGAAGAATGAGCTGCAAAACACTGCTTGAAGGTTGCTTCCCAAAGATCCCTGTCAGTGGGAAGGAAAAACAGGAAATCTGATGGCTGCTGGCAGCCTGGGCTGTGATGTGTATTTCCTCACCAGCCCCAAATCCGCCTTTACATGAACAAGGGTTTGAGTCCATGCTAAGGTACTGTGTGCTCCAAGGTTCCTCACCCTTCTTCTCCTCTCAGGCCTCCAGAAGGATAAAAAGAGAAAACCTGTGGGTTGAGATAAAAATAGTACAATTTAGTAAACCAAAGCCATGTGCTCAAGCAAAGCAATACAAGGAAATGATCCACCACTTCCTATGGACAAGCAGGTATTTTGCCATCTTCAGGAATGAGACTCCATCACAGATAATGGTGACCTAGGAAGACAAGCAGCACTACTCCAAACGTCTTCCCCTTCTTCTTCCCCCAGCTTTAGATACTGAGCAGGGTGCCATATGATTTGGAATGTCCTTTGGGTCAGTTGGGATCATCTGTCTTGACTGTGTCCCCTCCCAACGTCTTCTGCACCCTCAGCCTCCTCACTGGTGGGATGAGAGGCAGAAAAGGCCTTATGCTGTGTAAGCCCTGCCCAGCTGTAACAAACACATCCCTGAACTATCAACCCTGTTTTCAGCACAAATTCAAAGCATCACCTCATACCAACAACTATGAGGAAAATCAACTCTATCCCTGCCAAAACCAGAACAGTCTGGAACTGAGAACCATCAAACTAATAAAAGCATGGAGATGCCCCTTTGTTAGTAAGCCCAGAGACTGTGGTACTGTGGTACTGAGGCTCACTGCATATGCTCCAACACAGAAGCAGTTACAGCTGTGCAGCAACCTGGCAAATCCCAGAAGAGCTCTCCATGGCACAGCACTTAGCCTAGGAAGACCAAGACCTGCAGGATCTTTAACTTAATTTTTACAGCTCTATGGTATGGGATGATGAATCTATCAGAAATTACAATTTCATATTTTTGAAAAATCAAAAAAATAATATCCATGAAGCAGAAAGAATACATTGTCAGGCACAATTATTTTTGGATAAAAAGCAATAGAAGTTGGTGTAAGAAGTAGAGTTTCATTTTTCCTGTCTTTTCAAGAATCAGCTTGGCAAAGGGTTAGGTATACATAATGCAATATTCCAGGGTTATGTAGAAGGACAACCTGTGCAATATGGCATCGTATTTTTCAAGGCTATGTAATGAAAGAGGCCAAAACTGTGTCTAGATTATTTTTCTGCAAGTGAGTAATGTGGAAGATAATAAAATATTTATGTTACATAATGGGAACCCTCTGGTTATGCTTTATTTTTGAAAACGTTAAAAAAAATCCAGGTTTTCTCTGAAATGAGCATTTACTAACTTAATGGGAAATGCAATGTTGGTTTAGCAGAGGTCATGAAAAAAGCAGTAGACTGAGGTATCAAGTGGAGTGCTCTGGAGTTCTGTTGATTGCACTTGATGCAAGCCCCTGTCACATGGAGGATTATGTGCTTACCACATTTGCCAGGAGAGCGGTTTTTCTGTGTCCTCACACAAATGTGTGTCTCATGTATGTTTCTAAGGATTTTAACTGGGATGGAGTGTGTTTCCACCCTGCACTATCAGTGAGTAGTTTATACTCTGCCAGGGAGCAACACAAGAGAGGAAAACAGAGATCTGAGCATACTGGTGATGCCCACACTTTCCAAACAGGGTTGGAGGCTGGTTTTTCTGAACTATTGCAAATGAGGAGGTGCACGATCACCTGCTGCTAGTGATGTTGAAGTGCTTGTCTCTCCCATTGTTAATCCTCTGAGTGCAAAATAGGTTTTGAAATGTTCTCTGATAACACCACACCATCACAAGCATACTTGGCCTTTTCCAAAATGATGCAAAAATAGCACAGAAAGATAAAAATAATGTTTTTGACATACCGCCTGGATATTTCATTGCAACATAGCTACATACCAATGTTATACCACACCATGCCATTATCTGCCTCCTCACAGGGTATTATCCTAGGTAAGGGCTCAGGCATCCTGCTGATAAATTTGATAAGTGAACAGATGCAGAGAAAAAAAAAAAAAAGAAGGAAGGACCACTTAGTGGAGAAAATGTTGCCAGAGAACCTGAGCCTCAAAATTTCAACTCTGTTGGTGATCAGGTTAGGGAGAATCAACTCACACACACACACACAGGCCTGTGTCATGTTACTGATCTTAGTCAATCAACAGTACTGAAATCAAAACAGCCTAAATATTTGTTACAAAAAAGCTATAAGAGACTCAGTGTTTTTTAGCACTGGCAGGATTTTTCACTGCTACTTTAGCAGCTGTTTGTCTGAGGACTGCTTGCACTAGCCAGTGACTGGCCACACTGGCACTGATCAATGGGAAACCCAGATTTTGTATCTTCTCTGGCCAAGACTGTCATGCTGTATACTGACAGCCAGGCTGTGCAGAGCTGCTTTTAGGGATAAAACTGGATAATGATGAATAGACAGGGATTGTTGGTGACTGCTCAAGATTTATATTAGGTTTTTTCCCTATTCATCTGTGGAAGTGTGTTCCCCAAAGCTGATGGAGACCATGTGGTTCCTTCCACAGCTCCTGTGTTAAAATTCAAAGTATGAGGAAGATGAGTGATTGAGACAGGAGGTTTTTATGGAGCTTACACATTTTGTGCTCACTGTCATCTGGAGAAGGTGCTGTTGATTTTCTGCTTATTCTCTGAGATCTGTGAGAAGGAAAAATGTCTGCTGTAACCAAGTGTTACAGAAACAACACAATCAAAAGTATACATCAGCTTGGATCAGGACAGCATGAGGTTCCCTGAGTCCATGAGGAGCAGCACGCTTAATTATCAATATCTGCAAAATATCATAAGAGATGAAACTAAGAAAATTCACTGCCCCTGGCTGTTGGCAGATGGAGGGTGTGTGGCAGTACAGGGACAGAGACAGGACAAGGATAAGCCATCAGCCATTCTGCTGATGGGAGCCATCACCCCACATCACACCCTCACTTCTGTGCAGTCACTTACTGCGCTCACTGTGGCAGTGTCTCATGCTAATGTTTCAAAGGCTGGTGGAACAAAAAGACCACAAGTATTTTACCTGCACAAGCACAGAGGTACAGGGAGGAATGGAAAATTCTTACTAACATATCAGGATGCCACAAATCATGCAACTATTGAAAAGTTGAGCGGGCAAGCTGCGAAAGTGATTAGTAGCATACAGAGTATGAGGATATTTAACTGTTAGATTCAGCTTTCTCTACAGTTCAAAGGCTGCTAGGCACCTGTGTGGCCATGGATATGTTGTTTTCTGATAAGGATATCAGTATTTGAAGAAAGATTAAGGAAATGTGATGGCAAGATCGTACTTTTCATCTGCTACTGCAGTTCTAGGCAGCTAAGCAGAGGAGAGAGCCCCACTCTATCCAACTACATAGTGTACCATATGGAGGAAACATACTTAACTGGCAGGTAAGAGACAACTGAAAAGATTTCTAAGCAGCTGAATTTCCTTTTAAAATTTCCAAACAATGCAAAATCAGAACAGCTTAGGCATGTTTTGTCCTTTCCCCAGCTTTCTGCCCATTGCCAGTACTTTCTTAAGACCATTCACATCCCAGTTCAGCCAGGGCTGTCTGTGTTCCTGTATCAGCAATGTGCCAATGTATGGCTTGAGCTTCACACAATTAAAAGTTTAAGAGGTTTGTGATACAGAAGGCAAGTTCCTAAATCAAATAAAAATATTCTTCATTTGCTTCAGACTCTACAATAATTTGTTCCAAATTTCATGCACTCCATTGGTCCAATTTACCCAAACTCGCAGTAATTAGCTGCAGAGCTTCTTTCAAATTTACAAAAGCAGTCATTCTCTGCGATAGCTTGATGCTATGCCCAACTCCCTCTGAATAGACTTTAATGACACAGTAACCATGGTTACAGTATATAAAATATGCAGCCACGAAATGGGGAAATGTAACAGTGTAATATAATTTTCTCTGGAAAATAAAGGGGTTTGGCATATTTGCATTAATTAGGACATCACATTAAGTATTTCATGTTTGCATTCTTTATGAAAATAAAAGTCATAACAGGCAAAGTGATTTTTGAATTCTATTCAGTGGCATACAGTACCTGGGAAAGAATTTACCCCAGTAAAATGGGATATTTTAATTGGACATCTATAAGTGCCAGTCTGGTAAATTGAAGTTATAGCATGTTGGAAACAAGCTGAGAGATCCACTGCAACGGGAGCAGCCATATGTCACAGAGCTCAGGCCTTTAATCTGAGTGGCCACTGGGAGGAAGCAGCTAAACCCCTCACCTGCACAGCTCAGCAGGTAACAGGAAATCTGTGAAGCAGCACAGCAAACCAACACTGGCTGCATTGTGTTTTCAGGCATTCTGCTTTCCTGATGCTATTTGCTATTACATCTGCTTAACTGGTATAAAATAATCTATAGCACACAAATCAAGACTGCTGCTAAATGATAATATGAATATTTTGTGAAACCTGCAGCCCCCTCCATTAAAGCTTCATATATCACACAAGTCTCTCGCATAGGGTTTGAGGATGCTGAGATGTCTCTTCTGACAGTATGCTTCTGCAGCAGACTTCGTTGTACTGGTGGGCTGGATATAATCTACAGCATTTTAGCCCTCCAACTTCTGTCTTCAACATCTCTACTTTGGTGCATTATGAGGAAAAGGGGGAAGGATGGCCATCTCAGGGCAAAAGGAGAGGCAAAACACAGCCCTGCTCTAACTTTTGCTCTAGCCATATTTCATGCTACCATATACATGAAAAATGCAACAGGTTGGGTGCATCCTCCATCTCTAGTTTGGAATTGTACAGAAAATTTGAACCAACTTAGCTGGTTAGCAGTGACTGAAACTCAAAACCTACTTCCAATGTAGATGCTACCTGTTCTCTTGCTCTGTCTTGTCCAGGGGACAACTTCAGAGCAGTCCTGTCAAGCCCATCTACTTAGTTGTACTTGCAGCAGAGATGCCATAACAAGTGGCAAATAGCCTTGAAGTGACAGGTTTTATCAATACAAATGCAATTACTTTATTTCCTCTTGAAGCATTCATCAAATGACGTTAGTTGACAAATGTATTTATATAATCTGGTCTCTTCATGACAAACTGATGTGCAAGAGAAAAGATTAAATTAATTGAAAAAATATTGATTATGAACAGGTCATTTAGCTCTTGCCTCAAGCAAACCATTTCTTTATGAGCTAGGCATGGAAAGATGCCCTGAGTTCAGCTGTACCTCTTGTTGTCCCAGCTGCAAGCTAGTGAAGGAATCACAAAGGAAGGAAGATTAACCTTAGATAATAAAAAAGGATGAAAGGTTGGTGAAAATACTTCAGCTCCATTTAGGTCAGGCTGGCATTCAGCAACTACTTCTGTCCAATTAGGCAACTGGAGCGAATCCACTTTTTGTCCCCGTATCTTGTGCAACCTTATTGCAGAAACAGAAGTGGATGATAACATTTTTATTTCCGTTTCAAACAATGAGATTCTGTTTAGGGAAATGAGACTAGATTTCTCTTGGTTTTCCTAGCATGTTATCTTTTTTTGTTTGTCTTTGATTACTTTTATTTCCCACCATCCAGGGAAGATCACATAGAAAATGCACTTAAGATTGACATGTTCTTTAAAATCTTGGACTCAATTTCGATATATATATATTTTGTTGGCGCAGAATGGACCAAAAGAGCAGGACTCCTTTCTGAATCTTCTGTGTGTTGAAAGGATTTATGAAATAGAGTCATAGGATGGTTTGGATTGGAAGGAAGCTTAAAGATTATCTACTTCCAACATCCCTGACATGGGCAGGTGTACCTTTCACAAGACCAGGTTACTCAGAGACCTATCCAACCTGGCCTTGAACATTTCAAGGGATGGGGCATCCATCGCTTCTCTGGATGACTCATTCCAGTGTCTCACCACCCTCACAGGAAAGAATTTCTTCTTTATTTCCAAACTTAATCTATCCTGTTTAAGTTTAAAGCTATTCCCCCGTTCAATCACTACATGTCCTCATAAATGCTCCTCTCCAGCTTTCTTGTAGCCCTTTGATGTACTTAGAAGCACTAGAAAGTGCTGTAAGTTCTCCCAGAACCTTCTCTTCTCCAGGCTGAACAGCTCCAATTTTATGAGCCTGCCTTCACAGGAGAGGTGCTCCAGCCCTTTTATGATCCTTGTAGCCCTTCTCTGGACTTACTCCAACAGGTACAAGTCCTTCTTATGCTAGGGGCCCTGGAATTGGATGAGTACTCCAGATGGGAACTCACCAGAGTGAAGTAGAGGGGCAGAATCCCCTCCCTTGTCCTTCTGGTCACACTACTTTTGATGCAGCTGGGGATTCAATTGGCTTTCTGAGCTGCAAGTGCACATCATGATGAGCTTCTTATTCACCAACATCCCCGAGTCTTTCTCTTCAGGGCTGCTCTCAATACACTCTCTTCCCAGCCTGTATTTTTGCTTGGGATTTCCCTGACCCAGGTGCAGGACCTTGGACTTGGACTTGTTGAACTTCATGAGGTTCACACAGTTCCACCTCTCAAGCCTGCCCAGGTCCCTGTGGATTTCTCACTGCACAGAGTGTCTCCTTAAGATATTTCCAAAACACTTGTCCTTATGGGATCAAAACCAAACATCAGAAAAGCAAAGGAAAAAGTATTTTCTATTCTACTGTATGCTTCCAAAGAAAAAGAAAGACTAAGTAGAGCACCAGCTCCAAAAGTCATTCTAGGTTTGAGCTCATTTCTAGCAAAGAGCACTATGGACAACCATCTTCCTTCCCCCCTTTCTTTAATGAACATTACATCACCAAAGAAATCAAAGGACATTATTTGAGGAAGTGATGACTATGTTCTTGTCTACCTAGTGCCATTCTGATAAAAAGCATGATAAAATCCCAGTTTTCATTGAGTCAATGCAAAAATTAGCATTGATTTAAATATTTTTATTTTCATGTGAAATGCAGATTCAACACTCTCTTCAACACTGACACTTGACATAAGTACTTTATGACTACTGGCCAGCCAGCCAGAACTGTTAGTCAGAGAAGCAGAACTCATGATGGTCAGGATTTCAGGACCCTTCTGAAGTCTCAGTGACAAACCAATGTTGGTTCCTGCTCTGTTGATACTGTGCACACCTATCCTGGTTCAGCTCTGTATCTTGCAGAGAGTGGTGGCAAAGGCACCTCCCACCCCTCTTTTACCCAGACACACAGCACTGACATACCTCACTCACTGAACAAAATGTCCTCAAACCATTCTGGTGCTCCAAATAATTCAAACCTACTAAAAATAGATGTAATTTTAAAGAGTAATTACACACTATTACTATCCTTTGAAACTGAGTAAGTATATCAAATTACAGCAAAAAAAGGGCAAAGATATAGAACTGTGAGCCCCTTTTTATTTTTACTGCTATGTTTTTGAGCTATACATTTCCACATGCTCTGGGTTCTGTACCTGTAGTGGTGTGGTTTTAGTTTTTTCACTTCTATGTATGTATTTGTTTCATGCTTTCATACTGTTTGTATAAGTTATAATGGTTTGTTCCATGTACCCCATGTTTAACTCTTCATGGCTTCCCCTGAGTTATAGTTATGTGTCAATCATCAGTTAAGGAAGGCCCACGTCCTGTCAGTCACTTTGAGGCCTCACCCGATGTCTAGAAAGTTCTAGTGAAGGTGTCAAATGATTGGCCAGGATCCAAGGAGTTCCCTCCCTTGCATTATTGATTTGCTATACTGATTGTCATTTATATACCGGGTCACCCCCTCCATACCCCTGACTGGTTCCCCACTGTACCCTTCCCCCTTTCTTCACCCCCATACTGAAGGCGTTACACGAGGGAGATCTGTGCTCTTGTGGGCAACTGTCTGGTGGACACATGGTCCTGCGTGGACCTCAATAAACTCCACCAGAAGTCCCCCAGAAGAGTCCTTCCTTTATTTCTCGTCACTGTTCACGCTTCTGCGGGGCAAAAACCCACAGGATCGGGGATGTATCCCAGGATACGGAGCCATACGTCTCACTGCGGCTGGTGCCAGGGCTGGCCAGGCAATGCAGGACATGGGTCCAGAGAGAGACACCACACCACTGCATGTACCCAATAGCAACTTACGGTATCATATGGTACCATGGTTTCTTCTTCAGTCCCACTTCCATGAAAAAATGTCAGCCAGACACATATCGGAAGCTACCTGTTTAAAGACTAATACATGTTGTTTGATATTATTAATCTATGATACCTGTGTTTTATGGTCAAAACCAGTGCTGACCTCATCCTGGAACATTTCCTGATTAAGGGCTGCCCCACAGGAATTGACCCATGGCATTACTGAGGAGAACATGAGAAGATCAGCTGATGCAGTATACATCACAGCCAGACTTGCAGTGATGTTTAGGTTCTCCCTCCTCCCCAGCTCATGCTGAACTGTATTTATGCTTTTTTTTGTTTTTTAAATAACTCTTCTGGTAGATCTTTTTCAGTTGCTTGGAATGAAGAAAGTCTTGGCTTAAAATTGCTGCATTGCAACATCGCTACTCCCAGCTATTAAACATCCCACGGCACGAAACGTCGAGTCCACACAGGCCTACCTTAGCAAGTGTTCCAGTCAAGCACAACATGAGTCATCTTCTGAGCTTCAGCTGGATGACTTGTGAGGAATTTGCAGGTGTGTGTGTTTGTTTGGATTACAAGGAGACTATTTCAAGTGAAGACAGAATGTTTCATTCCTGCTCCTCAGTCTCATACGCACATTATATTTGTCACTCCTGTCAACAAGCATTTGTAAACTAAAAATAATGCGTTAAATATATGCACTTTATTACACTACTCTGGAAGCCATTTCTGCTTACAATTTGAATTTCAGCTCTTGGCTGTCTCCTTTCTTCGGGAGACAGCACTCTCACTGTGCCATTGCAAAGAAAGAAAGATCTGTCCCTCTCCCCCCATTCATTTTCAGTTTACTCACCCTTTCTTTCAAACTTTATATTCAGAGAAGAGCAACATCTTCCGAAAGTCCAAACATTTTGCAGACAGCCTTGGGAAAACTGGCTTGAATCATTTTTCAGGGCAAATTTGTGAGACCTCATTTTCCACCAGTGGAAGTTACATGCAAGCAAATGACAGCCTAACCAGGACCCTGTCAGGTTAAACAAACATGCTCACCCTTTCCAGCACAGGCTTTCCAGTACTGTGTCTATTTTGCTGGATAGCTCAGACTCACCTGAAATAATTGTCTCATTAGGTATACAGGATACAATTTGTAAACTGCATTCTGTCATGTCAAGAATAAATTATCCCCAAACAGCTACTGAACAGTGAGTGAGAACACAGTTTGGCACATCTGTTTTGCATGATTCTTGGAACAAGCAATATCTATACGTAATCATTGCCATTTAGGTAGTAAGGTCAAGGTCAAATCCTTTGCATTGCCTGATCTCTTCCAAAGGTTGTGCAAAAGGGGCACGATCATTATTCAGCATCACCTAACAATGCATCCAAATATTTTTATGAAAATCACATCAGAGCTGATTACTTATAAGATCTCCCCAATGGCCTTTCACAGGTGCATGTGAGACAGGTAAAAAGAGACGTGAAATAGGCAAAGTAGGAAAAGTGTCTATAGAAAACAAGGCAAAATTAGGAAGAAATAAAAGATAAATAGGTGAATGTTAACTAAGGATTCAAAATGGGATAAATATGTAAAAATTCAAGCCAAAAAAAAAAGAAGTGAACAAGCACAGGATGCAAAAACCATAAATTAAATAATCTCAGATGATTGTTATTATAGACAGCTCTCTTATTTTCAGCAGATGCACCAAGAATTTCGCTTCTGAAATTGTCTGACTCCAATGTAATTGTACTTCAAGCATACAAAAAAATGTCACAAGTGGAAATAAAATATACAATTATTTTCATTTTCTTAATTAAAGCAAAATTGCATTCAACTCATACTCTGTTTTCTCTTTTGTAACACTTAAAGAAAAAGATAGCCAAAATGATTGGACCTTTTTGTCTTTTGTTGCATCTTCCCCTCTCAAAAAAGATAATTTGCCTCTAGGTGGTTTAAGTGTTTGGTCAATTAGGAATCCCAGATGTAAAAACACAAAAGATCTTCATTAACAGAAGAGAATGAGAATGAAAGAATTTAATGATGATTTTCCTGAAATGGACAATGCTAGCAAGTGGTTCACAGGCTGTAGCAGGAGTGCTGCATCTTTAATAAATGAGCAGCTGTGCAATCTCAGGAGTAACAGTGAAGTATGATTTTGTTCTGAGCCACTGGTTCCACCTATCCAATATTTTTAATGCTTCTGATAAGAAGACCTTCTGTAAGACCTTCCCCCTCCATTCCAGCCCACCAAAAAATGTCACTGAGCTCTGATCACACACTACAACATGGCATGGGAAAATGTGTGGGCATCCTCTGCTCTTCTCTCATGGTGCCTAAGTCAGCTGTACTCTGATTCTGTGACTTGTCATCAGCTGAGTGCATATGTCACTGTTGGGAGGAAAGGGTTAAAACCAGAAGATTTGGCAAAGAGGACGGAATAGCTTCTCAAACTGACCTTGCAGCTGGGAATGCTAAGAATGTCAGTGTAGGAAAACTCTATGTTTTACGGCTAGTATTGTTCTTCCTCTGCCTATTTTGAGAGGTGTATTCCTGTGTGGAGATAACTCTCAGAGATATGCTTGAGCTTCCTGCTGGGGAGGAAGGAGAGAGAGGGATCCTAAAGGCACAGCCTTCTGGTAAACTGTGTGTGAGAAGCCCTTTGGTACAGGCAGTGCTTACCCCACTGCTCCACTGCTGCGCTCAAGGATGAACTGAACCTAAGGGAGCCCGTGACCCCACGTCTATCTGCTGTCCAACATTGTTAGCCAGGTAATGAAAACCCCCAATCTTTGTATCTCAGCTGTGGTTTGGTGGTCACCGTGGTTACCTGTATGTGTTGATTCACACAGCCACACTGGCACCATGTGCCCATTAAAATACTCTCAAGATATTTTCACTTGTTTACCCTCTCATGGGAAAGTAATTTTAATTTGTTGTTCCTTTTTGTCTTAGCTTGTTTCCTTAACGCTTTTTTATTTTTTTGATTAGGACAGGTCAGTTTGGGATTGCACTAATAGGTTCTTGATTCTAGCTAGACTACTTCTGTCGAAGAAAGTGTTTCTTTTTTGACAAAGTAGAAGACTAGGGTGAAGCTCCTGCTACTTTGAGGGGTGTGCACATTGCAGAGCCGTGGTCAAAGTGTTCTGGCTCTTACAAGTGCTGCCAACAAGAGCAATGTGCAGCTGCAGAGATGCTTGTGTGATGCTCTTCATTACAGCCTGCACCCCAAAAGCCAAACTCCTGTTGCTGAATCTCTGCCATGGAGCTATTAGGGGTAATGATAAGACAAATTTTTCCTTTGTCTTTCCTTTCCACCTTCCTGAGATATTTCTGATCAAGGATGGTATGCAGGAGGAATAAGAGGAGAAAGCTCAGGAAATCTTTTTGTACAAAGCACCAGTAGAAAAACACTTGTAGAAGATAATTTCTTTCAGCAGAAGATACATAATCTAGAAATAATGATTTGCAATGCAGACTGTGCACATAGTTACGCAGAAAGAAAATTTTACAAATGAAGGAATGAAACTCTACTACTGTGGGATTAATGGAAAACTCCAAGGAAACATTAACTCTGCTTGCAAGAGGTGGTAGACACTTAGCATGCTGAAAAGCCTTTCTATATTATTTTAAAGGAGCAGCAAAAATACTGAAAAAATAAGCAAAGGGAATTGAAGATTAACTTTGACATGTAATATTCATAGCCAGAGAAAACGGCTATTATTATTTATGTAGGAAAGATAGACAATATAGGATTCTTGTGGACAGCCAGCAATTTGTCTAATAATGAGATCTAATTTCAATCTTGTTCTAATCATAGACAAAATAATCTCAAGTATTTCTAATACTCAGATGAAAAATAATGAGCAAAACACAGAACAACCTATTCCATATATATATATATACATCTCCTTCTGTGTCCTTGTCTCCAAGAACTGAAAAGGTTTTGGTTTGTGACCCAGCAATCCAGCTGTATTTGGAGCTGTCTCTGGAGACAGCGTGAGCAGGTTGGGGTCACCCTAGGCCATCCCTGGTTGAGCAGTTCATCCTGCCAGTCTCCTCTTGTGCACTATGGAGCCAGCAGGTTGGAGATCGGTGCTGGAGGGGCACGGTACAGCCAAGGAGTCTGGATCACAGAGAAGCAGCAGAAAGAAGATGTATAGAATCTAGATTCTAGGTCATTCTGTTTTAATGTGCACACTCTTTTTTTTCTCTCTCCTTTTTTTTTTCCCTTTTGTTAAGAATTTGGAATTGAAAATTGATTCTTGGCTGAAGACATTTGCATTATTCCTTTTTTTTTTCCAAATTAGCATTTTCATTTGCAGAAAAATCTTTACCTGGTGAGCTCTAATTAAATGTGAAAGTTGGTTTATTTGCATGAGTAATCAATACAGTTGCAGGAATCTGGGAGTGTTGCAGATGATCACACCATGAGGCAGCTTCAGGAATCCCAACTGCTCAGGATGATGTAGTTTTAGGATAGTGCTAATCCTGTGAACAACAGTTCCAACCTTTGTGCAATTTGCATACTTCCAAAAATCAATATTGTCATTGAGGGACATTGTTTCCTTGAGGGAGACATGCCAGGTATGTGGCTGAGATGCTAAAAGATGGTGGTGTTTTGCATCTGGGTGACAGGACATGATGCACACTTCAGCCATCATGTAGGCAAAGAGATGTCAAAGGTGAAAAACTTAGGGCTGGATGAACTGCTGTCAGAAGGTTGAGTTGTATCTGAAATTGTGTTTCCCACTCTTCCATGGCAATACTCAGTGACAAGCATAGTTTGGACAGCAGAAGGAGTACAAAATGTGGAGAGATCAGAGAGATATCAATATTAAATATGTGTCTTTTGTATAGCAGGAATTGAAATGAACTGACTTTGCTCATATTAGTGGCCAAGGAGACAGAATAAATTATTTGCTAATGGAATTTACAGATGATACAAGTTGGGAGACATGAACAGCAAGAAAGTAGAGTCACACAAGAAAATCTTTCTGCAGAAGACACTGAAATACTTTGGAATGTAATGTTCTATTCTCACCTATGTTGAAGAAAAGCAAAGCAAAACAAAACAAAACTAAATTGGAATAAGAACACAGAAGGCTTTGGAAAATAGAGTTTTCATTTTACAGGGAAAAATGAAAAGATTAGAGTTTATTTAGTTCAGGCAAATAAAAGTTTGAAGAGGACTGACAGTTCCTTATATTAAGGGGAAATTGTTAAAAGGGGAGAAGAATTGCTGACGTGAATTAAAAATGCTGGTCTAATATCAAATGCTGTAAAACAATCATGAGTAGTTATTAGGCTAGAAATTTAGAAGATGACTTCTAAACATCCCAAAAATTAAATTCAGGAGCAGTTTTCAAAAAAATAAAGGTGGTGAGAACCAGAGTCTGAATTTATTTTAAGATAGAACCTGACAAATTAATGGAAATGCTGTTTGGCAACTTAAGATGCCTCACTGAAAACTGAAGTCTTTGATATATTTATATTAGTCTTTGGTACTTGGTATTTTGGGATCTTCAAGACTATGAAGGATGGCTTGCTATCTGTTTACATCATATTTACACTGTATCTACATGACATACATGTTATTCTATATTTAGATTTAGGTTATTTAAATTTTGATTTAGATTTTTTCATATTTAGATTTATTTTTGAGGGTCATTCTTAGCAGAAGAAAGGAAAATGTTGTTATCCTTGATAAATATCATCCAAATTCTGCAGTGGAAGGAATATGAAAGGGGATTATTTCATGTTTTCATGCAACTCTGGATGCTGAACAACCTAAGAGAATGTAAATGGAAGAGAGTGGTGGTTCTAGTGTCATTAAATTCTTAGGTGATTTTTGATATATCCTGTTCTAATCCTCAGGGGTAAAACAAACATCAGGTTTGGAGTCATACTGGTGGTCTGGGAAATTAAAGTACTGCTCTTTCTTTTGTCTACTCTGTAATATATGGTAGTAAGCCATTCCTAGTATAACATTAGAGCTTTATTTAATATTTGCCTTCCAGGGACACCGATGAGTTCTTGGAATTCTTCCATTTTTCCTATGGTCCACTATAATGGAGCTTGTTCTTTATCTAATATAGGCTTATAAGTTTAAGATGCTGGGATGCATTCTTATACTTTAGGCTATAGCTTGATGCAGATTAAGAATTTCACAAATTAACAGCTGTTGCATGCTTTTCCCAATTGGACAAAACAGAACTGACCCCTGTGGATCATCCTTATTATTATATCATTATTCTTTATTATTCTTATTAATTATTATTATTTAGTATTTATTATTATTTTTTGGTTTTTTCCCCACAGTTCCGTAATTGGACAGATGTTCAGTCAATAGTAGGGGGAACAGCTAGGTGGCTTAATCACCTTTGTTGCCCTATGTTGGACTTGCTCCAAGACCTCTGTGTCTCTTGAGTCCTGAGGAAACAAGAACTG
Source organism: Cyanoderma ruficeps (assembly GCA_008694505.1). NCBI lineage: Eukaryota > Metazoa > Chordata > Aves > Passeriformes > Timaliidae > Cyanoderma > Cyanoderma ruficeps. The sequence continues at coordinate 16,786,342 of VZDJ01000346.1, read as the reverse complement.
GACACAGCTCTCCAGATGTGTCTCACCAGGGCTGAATAGAGGGGCAGGACCACCTCCCCTGACCAGCTAGCAATGCCCATCCTGATGCATCCCAGGATATCATTGGCTGGCTCATGGACAGCTTGTTGTCCACGAGGACCCCCAGGTCCTTCTCCTCAGAGCTGCTTTCCAGCAGATCAGCCTTCAGGTTGTACTGGTGCCCAGGGTTATTCCTCCCAGGAGCAGCACCCTCCAGTTGTATTTGTTGAATTTCAGACAGTTCTTCTCTGCCCATCTCCCCAGCCTGTCAAGGTCCTTCTGAGGGCTGCACAGCACCCTGAGGTATCAACCACTCCTCCCGGCTTTGTGCCATCAGTGAACTTGCTGAAGAACCATCTGTCCCTTTCACCAAAGTCATTGATAAAGGATACTAGGCCCAGTATTGAACTTCAAGAGAAACCACTAATGAGAGGCCTCCAAGAAGACCCTGCATCACTGATTAAAATGGAAACAAAGTAAAAGATGATAATAATACCAGTAGTAATGATAATACTACTAATAATAATTGTGATTAAAAGGAGATGGAGATAGGGAGAGAAACCCCAAGAAATGTAAGTGATGCACAATAGGGTTGCTCACTCCTCCTTCCACCTGATGCCCAGCCTGTCCCCCAGCAGCAACTGGCCCCTTCCAGGCAATTCCCCTGGTTTATATACTGGGCAAGATGTTCTGTGATATGGAATATTCCTTTGGCCAGTACAGGTCAGCAGTTCCAGCCACTCTCCCTCCCAGCTTCTCACAATGCAGCTCCTCACAGGCAGTGCATGAGACCCAAAAAGTCCTTGACTCAGGGTAAGAACAGCTTAGCAACAACCAAAACATCACTGTGTTACCAACATTATTCTCATACTGAATCAAAAAAACAGCCCTGTACCAGCTACTACAAAAAAATGATATCTATCCCAACTGAGACCAGAACAGCTTGCCACACTAGGCACTTTCCATTCTGTATTTTTAGATATAGACTCCAGTTGTTCTTTGTCCCCAAACCTGTAATCATCAATTCTCTTAGCATGAAACCCACAGCCATATGCCAGATGGGTGTGGGGAGATGGGTACCATTTAGGCTAGTAGCATGCCAAGTCTCTTCACAGTTTTAATTACTACTGTACACTATATCCACGCAGATATTTGCTGATATGATTAGTGAGAGAAACAATAATAGAAAGGTTAACAAAACTGGTCATGATGCTCATGGAATTATTATTGAAGTGGACAATTGAGAGGACAGATGACCCAGTCCTACTTATCTTAGAAACTGTTAATATGTGTTGGCAGTATTTCAGAACCAACCAGCTGGACAAAATTCAGTATCTTTGCCCTCCTCTCATATTTTATGCTCCTAAACATTTGTTCCAGTAAATGAATGATTGGGTTTTACAAACATTTATTTTATATAATAGGTTGTCTTCTACCCACAGGAGAAGGAGGTGAACTTTGTGTTTCCCTAAGAATCCATGCAGATTTTTGCTGGAGAACTCAGGAGCATAGTTTCTCTGAATCTCACATTCTTTTTATCAGCAGGAGGTAATATGCTCTGCCAATCCCATATTCATGTAAATCCAAAATCCTAAAGGGGAAGATTTACAGAGGACTCTGTGAAAGCAACTTTGCAATACTTGCCTGGTTCTGTACTTTATTAGCTTCTGCAGGAAATGCAGCTCATAGTTACTGCAGTATGAAACTAAATAATGGACTTAATAACATAGCAAAATATATTCAGAGCCCTATGATGTAAAATATATTAGATTATTTCAAAGACAGGACAATCTGAGTCTCTGGAGAAAACCAAATGTAATTAAAATTATTTCTACTCCAAAAATTCCCTCCTCATTACAAATGTTGCCATGGAGTATTCCCAATGTAATTTTTATTCAGAGTTAGAGACAGAGATATTAGCTTTCCTGAAAACTGTGTTTTCTTGAATAAAATAGTGTATGCCTTGCCTTGAGTGAAAGACAAATGGGAAGTAGATGCTAGATTGTGTCAGATGACTTTCAGTCTTCACACTTACATGATCTTGGCAGAAAAATGTAGTATTTGCTGATGCAGAGATGAGAGTCAATCCCATGTGTCTTCAGAGTGCAATTACATAGTATTTAAGGAAGTTATTGAACATATGTAGAAAACACTGTGTAAGAAACGAAGGAATTTAGTCATAAAAGTGATATCCGCTAAACAAAATCCTCAACTTACTTACCTGACTGAGAATACTTTATGGTGCGGAATCAGGGCCAGCAGCAGCAGGTAACTTTTTTGACTTATCTTTCATCATTTCCATTTTATTTTCTTAATTTAAATGTTCAGAGAAAACGAGAATGTGAATATAAAACATATGCTTTTCACAGTTATAACGAAAGAGTTTGCAGAGCAAGAAAAGTGTGTATACATTTTACATGGACAGGATATTTACACAGCAGTAGGTAGAAGCACCACATGAAAACGTAGCTTTACATACACTTGCTCCTCCACAAATAATACATTGAAAATTCTTCCTCTGGGTGACGGGAACAAGATCATGATTTCTCTAAAAAGAGACTAGAAAAGGAGATGTTGATACAGCAGGGAAGAGCTACAAGGCAATAATTACAAAACAGTTGATACAATATAATTGATACAGTTAAAAATACTTTGCCTGTGGGAAATCTGAATAAGCTTGAGATAGACAGATGGCTGTCTCTAAAAAACAAAACAAAAAAGCCAACTCTGTAATATCTTGATAAGGCCAACAGTTTTAGATTTTTGATACACAGCTTAAAAATTGAACTATATCCAAACGTACTAAAAATACAGTATATTGATGCAGAGTGATGTCACAAAGCTCCTCGATGGCAACTCACTGAAGAACTGGCAACAATCCAGCAGCAAATATAAATACAGACATTAGCAAAAAGATTTGGCAGAGGTCAAGCGGGATTTCTATTTTCTTGTTCCCCAGCCAATCTTGTCCCGTCAACCACCTGCTCTCAAATTCTGCATTTCCTGACTATTGTCATTTCACTGCTAAGTAATGAGTAAGCACTGTCTGCAACCACCTGTACAATTTTTCAATGAAACCCACAGAATGGCTTCCACCTTCCCACTTCTCCCTCATTCTCCAGGGAACAAGATGAAAAGACACTCCATCACCTGTACTGGCAAATGACGCTCACAGATACTGCAGCCCAGTAAACACTTTGTGCTTCTACACTCCCAGTACTTCCACCCTCTTCTTTTTGGAGGAAGAGTGTGAGTGTGAAAGAAGAGCAAATGAGAGCCCTCCACTGTGATTGGAATCAGCTGCCTTCACTAACAAGCAGCATCCTTCAGATCAAAAGGATGGAAGTAAATGTTGTCTAGGCTCATTCAGCTTCTTGCAGAGACAAACATCCTCTTGCAGGAGGATCAGAGTCTATATTATTTTGTGTTTTACTGTAGCCTTCTAATAGCTGCCATCGGACATATAAATCAGACAATCTAGGAAGAGAAGAGAGACCAGATGTTCCAGTACTATGTGGTGGATAATACTCATCTACCAAAAAAAAAAAAATAGATGCTTCCTTTGTGAAGGGCATTGATCAGGCACCCCTGGGCAGCAGGGGAAGGACAGACCTTTTCTCCTGACTGCCCTGTCTCTGTGTGCTTATTGTAAGACTTTTTCTGTCACGCAGTTGCTGTGATCATGTTACATCAGTACTTTTATACATTTAGAAGACACACTGTAAAACCTGGATTTACCTTCAGTCAAGATGCCTGCAAAACCAGGACAATGCCCAATGATTTAGAAAAAAAAATCAATGCACATGCACTGTTTCTTCAAAGTCTGAGAAATTCTTGAATTTGTGACCATTTGAAAAATAGATACTTATAATACATAACATTAATCTTTCAACAGAGAAAAAGACACATTCTCTTTGTGCATTAAGCTGGAATGCAGGAAAGAAGCTTCAATCCCTTTTCTTGGTGATGAATGTGGTATGATATTGGGGCTGTTGGAGAACCTGCTGCTTCATGCATTGCTGCTTTTATGGCAAGTGGTGGTTACAGCTGAGCTTGCAAATGTGGTACACAAAATACTGAAATAACTGCTTGAAGAAGAGTGTCTCAACTTTGCTGCAGAGAGCTCATACTGCCTGAACAAAATGTGACATGAAAGAAGAGTATAGTCATTGCCATCCAGAGCAAACTGACGACAGCACAACTAAGTGGGCAGGTGATGCACAGCTCACATTGTTCAAGCTCTAAGAGCAGTACATTTATGGCTGACAGCATGGCCAAGAGAAAATCACAATACCGCAGACACAACCCCCAAGCTCTGGAAAAAACAGAGGCACAGCAGGAACCACAGTGCTGCCAGCATTTCAGAAAACCTTCTTCATATGACGTCACATTCTTGTGAAGAAAATTTGATGCAAAAAAACGGTACTGACAGGCTTGGGTGACACCCATCAGGTAATGTTTGGCATTAGCACAGAAGCATCTCGAATGCAATAAAGACACAACACCATGTCAGTATTTTTATTGTGTCATCAGGCAGACAAGAGGCCTATTTAATTAACATTGGATGTTGATTATTTACTTCCTGTAACATGAAAGTGTTTACTTGGCATATTTAAGACTTGCCCAGTTTATGCGTAGTTTTTTACCTGAGGATGAAAATTCCTGAGTGTGGTTGTTTGCATGTAGATGTGTTGGTAGGTGTGATTTGTGTGCCTGCTGAATATTCTACTAGAAAAGCACATAGGTCCAGGACTACCACAATAAATATGCAGTTTCACTTCTTTACCATGATATGTTAATGCAATGCAGAGCCCATTTATTTATTATGAGTCACAGATGAAGGAAATTCTGCTGAAGAATTTGTTCAAAAACATAAAATTTAGCTTAATCAGATATCCAGATGAGACCTCTGTGACCAATAGGGTTCCAGTCTGTAGAGCTAGCAGGGCTGGGAGGGTTATTTGGGAAACTCTGTGGTACAAAAATATATTTCAGATTGAATGAGTAAAACCAAGATATAATGGTGTTCATGGCAAAGGACTCCAGATGATGCTGCTTCACCATATGCTCTCACAAGCACCAGACAGAACCCAGGGTTTTGAGAGACAGCAGAAGGTTAACACCAGAAAAAGGAGTAGGAACTGGAAAATGTCTATATATCAATTTAAACTGTATAAAATCATCATCATCATCACCACCATCACCATCATAACTATTATTACTATTATCACCATTATCCCTATTGACAATTCCTTTCTGTGTAAAATAAATTTATGAAATTTTTTAGCAGTTCTTTCTTTTTCTGCAACATTTAGGCCTGGGCCAACAGTGATTCTTAAAAGAATCTATTAAGATTTCTCTTGTACAAATGTAAATTCCTGATTTTACATGTTTCCTCTTTGTCCATAGACAAGCATTTAAATTGAACTAATTCCACAGCCTTCTGGGACAATTGTTTGAATGCTTCTCAGAAATGGTGTCTATGTTTTTCATTAAACTGTCTAAAATCCAGTACTGCTTGGATGCAATTTTAATTTAATTTTATTTTTTTACTTTAATTTACTCAGAAGGAATACAGAAGAAAAAGCAATAGAGGCACCAATCATTTTATCCTGCACCAACTCAGCATTAAAGAAGTTGAACTTTGCCAGATAACACTTCAGATGGAGAGAGCCATCTTTTCTTAGGAATGTAATTTTTCCAGCAGGACAAGAATCTAGCCTTGACATTACAAACAAATAGTTTTCAAGTATCAAAGTTTAGAACTGCCAGAAAAAATAGCAGGGAAACTGTTTTTCAGCCTTATTGCTTGCATGTTGTTAAAGAAACTTTGTCCTTAACTCTGTTTGAGATGTAGATCAGAACCACTTCAGAGAATTTCAAGCTTGCCCTGGGCGGACCCACAGAAATAGTGAAATCCTGGATCATAAGTAGCACAACACTTAACTTAGTTCATTTTGTGCTACTGCAGCTCTGATTCCTGATGTCTCACACTACGAAGTCAGAGCTCTGCTTACTTAAGCCCTTTGGGATAATAGTAAGGCCACTATATTTGAGGCAAGAACACTTAATAAAACCAAGAGAGAGTATGTTGTTCTTGAAAGACTCGTGTACATAAAAATAGAGAAACTAACCCCCAAGCCATAGATGCAAACAGCATACAGATTATTTTCTTCTGTGAACAAAAGAAGGATTCAAATGAACAGAGATATAAAATAGCTAATGGTCAGTGAGATAACTTGAATTTACAGGCATAAATTCAGATCTTCTCTGATATAAAAAGCCCATCAGAAACTGAACACAGGACAGATGTTTCACCCATCTTTATTTTCACTAGGTATCTGAACAATGAAAGCTAATTATTGACAGTACTGGAATTGCTACCGCAATTAATTGAAAGAGAGTCCTTATCACATCTGATTCCACAGAAATTAAGTGGCTTTCTGGCAATAAGATGCCTTAACAACCCAAAACATTAAGATTGCAAATGGATTTGCCCCAAATGCAGTTGTGCAGTGTAACTCACCATCTTGTTATTTCATTAAATTCATACACAGAATATCTACTATTGGCTCATGCTACACCTCTACTCATTTTCAGGAAAAAAACCTGACAGTGGAGTGTGTATTGGATGCTCCATTTGAATTAATATGAAATATTTAATTACTTACAGAGTTCCTAAGAAGCCAACAGTGACCAATATGCCCCTCTTACGGCCTGACTGACTTAAAATGTTCATCAAGGCATGGTTGACATGATGGGCCTTATGAGCTGTGCACCACTTAAATGCTGCCCTGCTCTCCTCTGGGTAGGAAATGATAGAAATGGCTCCAAGGTCACAAAATGCACCTGCTACTATAGCTCACTTTTCTTTCTGCTGGTTTCAGCCAGGAAGAAAATCTGAGAGAATCAACATCTGACCAAGGATCACAAGTCACCATCTTAGGATGTGAATTTCTTCTTAAGGAAGAAAAGCAGGCTGCAGGGGCACCACTGGAAGCTTACCTTCAGGAAACCAGAGAACCTGAAAATGCCAGTAGAATTTTGAAAGAAATTATTTTCAGGAAAGTAGGAAGGTCTTCACTGGAGACTTTCTAAAAGCTTTTTATGGCATAATGGTAAGAGGAATGTTAAGATGTGGCTTGCCAAACATTTCTGAAAGACCTATTCAGCCCTCAGTCAATGAAAGAGTCCTTGCTTCTGACGTGGGGTGAGCTCACCATGGGGCTGAAGGTCACCACAAGGCAGCAGTGATAACTCTTTTGGAGGCCTATTAATGGCATGGCTTGCACAACAAAAGGGTAGTTTTAATTTTGTGGAAGATTCCATATATTGATGAGAGCTGCACTACTTTTCTCACACCATATTGCTGTGTACAGCATTGTCTTTCTGATACAGTGTCATCAGATAAGAAAAGAAATTTGTAAAACAGATACTCCAGTGAGCATCACCTGTGTTGTGGGAGGAATCTTGCATCTACATTCTGCATAGGTATTTAGCTCTCAAGGCTTTTTAGTGTAGTTCTGGTACAGGCAAAGGTGAAATACAGAATAAAAGCCTTAAAACTTAAATTACAAAGACTTAAGAGTTCACTTGGAGTATAAACCACAGCAGCAACAGAGGAGCAGTTCAGAGCACAAAGGAAAAATCAAGCAGTCTCATGAGAGAAACTGAAGGAGGCAGATGGCAATTAGGTGTCAGTAAATCCTCATTAAAAGTGGATTGTTTCCAGACTCAGTTAAAAGAAAACTCTTTGAAAACATATTTTGGAGTAGTAGAAAGAAAAAAGAAACATTAAAACCTTACAAGGTGGTTGTATATTACAATTTTTTTTTCACTTCTATTTGAGAAAAGAGTGAAAAAGTTATATGTGGAATCTGTAGTTCTGTCACATCAGCAGATTTCTGCTGCTATAGGCTCGCAAAACAGATGTGCTCAAACTAGTAGAAAAAAAGGCAATAAAGTGGAAAAATAAAAGCATAACTGAAAGATTGTTCTTTCCTTTCTTCCTGTGTGTTAAAAATAATGAAGTCATTATAACTGACATTCCTAAAAATAACCCGCAGTAACAGGGAGAAAATACAGATTTCTCACCTGTAAGATACAAAGTTAGTCTCCTTTTGCCTATTATCCTCATCAAATAATGCTACGAAAGCTATTAGGCTCAGAGCATGATTGCTTACTGTAAGTCCGAAAAAATCATATCAGTAATGTAACACCAGCTCAGGGTACTATTCCTTCAGCTACGTGAGTTGAACCAAGAGCATCCACATGGATGACTGCAGTTTGTTCCTGGTCTACACAGAAAATGTATTCATCACAGCTGAGCATGGGCCAGAACTGTGTCCCTGTGCACTGTGACCTCCAGTGGGTTCGGCTGCAGCCCCACACTGAATGCGCACTGGACATGTGCACGGCCTCCAGCTCCTGTCGTGTGTGCTGGGAGGAGCACAGGGTGACTGGCTGAAGGCTACCAGAACCGGCTGAAGGCTACCAGCACCTTCCACACAGGGTCGAGGAGGAGAGGACTGTGCAGTTCCTAGCTCTCTGTTGCTCCTGGCAGGCATTTCTGTGCAGCTGGGACAACAAATGGGAAGTACCCCAGGGCCAAGAGGACAGTCACACAGCTTCTGCTGGTCAGTAGGATGCTGGAATGTGATGGAAAAGTCTACTACAAGGACTGTCATAAATGTCACTGAAAGAATCTCAAAGGAAACCAAACATTTGTGATTAGACAACTGAGTTGATGCTGGAACCTCTACATACCAGAGTCATCAACACCACTTGCATTTCTGGGCTTACTGCATGTTTCAGAGCTTCTCCATTGCAATGTGTCAGTGAAGGGCACTTGGGAACACCTTCACCAGCTTTAGTACAGCTGCATAATGTCTGCAAGGGCACTTATGTAATGTACTCAGCCTGCAATGCTGCCTTCTATGATCTCCCTGCAACGCTGCTTGGCACTGCTGTCTTCCATGATCTCCCCTCCCCTGTCCTCTCCCCCAAGGCTTTTCAGCAGCTCACACAAAGCCACTAGCCAAGATGGGCATAAAATAACTCACAACTTATTTTGTGCTTATCTTTAAGATGGCAAAATCCAATTTTACAACAAAATGGAGTTTTGGAGTTACGATAAAATGCTGGCTAAGGAGGCAAAATGTCAGGGGATTGCAGGAGGTTTCACAGTCATACAGATGGAAATGGAAGAACTTCATGTTCTCTTACTAACAACACTGAAGGATCCTCCTCCCCTGTCCCCAGATAGACCATGTTCACCTCCACATAACTCTGGGGACAGAGAGACAGCAGACTTCTTTGGGCTTTGGTGAGCTCAGGTTGTTGCTTCTGCTGTTGGGCAATAATGGGAAAGGTGCATTTCCTCCCCAGAAACCAACACCTCTCACATCCCAATTCCTGCTCAGACAGCAGCAGTGCCTAAGCTGGTCACATGGCTATGCACTGTTCCCCAAGCCAGTCATTTCTCCTGTAGAACAGGAAAATAACAATCACAGGGCACTATTTGGGTTTTTTACATCACCCCAGCAGTCTGTGACCTATTCTTAAAACTGACAGCAAGACCCATGTACAGTCAATTCAACCAGTGTGAACAAAAATTTCTGTTCTCCTGAGCTATGGGTCAACTAACCTGTGCTAGATACCGCACTTGATTCCTCCTCTACCTTCTATGCCAACCTAATCTAAATCAACTCCATCTACTTTCCTGGGATGATGCTTTGTGGGTGTGAGAAAGTAGGAATTGAGGACTTGGCACTCTCAAAGCTTGTCTTATTCTGCAATCATTAGTTTAACTTAATACACCTGAATGACTTCATTTGTACTTACCCTAGCTTTAGGGAGCACTGGCATTCAGAAAGCACCACTCCAGCTACTGGAGTGATTTGATTAGCAGTGCTGAGTGATTAGATTAGCAGAGTGGCTGGACAGACTGTTAATTACTTATTGTCATTCCAGCTGATGTGTTCCCACAGCACCAGCAGCTCCAGCTATGCATTTGCATAGACAAAATCCATGGCTTGCTTATACTCGATGGTTTGTAATTCATAGCCTTGCCTGCAGCCAGTGCTTCTGGTCCCTCAGCTTACATGTCACAGGTCAGTACCAGCTACAAACTCCATTGTTAGCCTGGACTGGGATCATTGCATGCTGCTGAAAATGTCAGTGAGAGAAACTATTGGTTCTTTGTCATCACTCCAGCAGAGACCTATTTCAGATTCTCTGGGTAATGCTGCTTCTGGAGTGATGTTTCTTGGCATGCAAAAGTGCCTCATTGCAGAATACTATAGTTTTTTGATGCTGTTACAAATAGCAGCAGTTTTCACCATCTCTGAAGTTGTCCTGTGTTCCATTTATGGCAAAAAAGGCTTCCTAGGAAATAACCCTAGTTTTAAGTCTGGGGCTCTAGAGAAGTATGTGCTCATATTCTATTTGTGATCATTTCTGCTAAAGGACTAATGAAAATAAAGTGAGTAGGAAGTGAAAGTAAGATTTCTCTCTGTGAACCTAGTCCCCTGTGAGCTACATGTTTAAGCTCACTGGTCACTTGGGCTGCTGAAGGTAAGCGGATTCAAAAGGCAGCATTCAAAAAATGCTGCTTTTCCTCCCTTTGGTGACTTCTAGGAAATGCAGCTTTATTTGAGTGCTTGATGCTTTGGTAGATAAAGTTCAGTGAGATGTGTCCTACCCTTCCTGCTCTCTGCCAAGAGGAAACAGACCTATGCTGCTGCTTCTCTGCCAAGAAATAGCAGAAGTATGTTTCCCCATATGGAGCAGCACTCTGGAATATTGTGGAATTCCCTCTCTATTAAAAAGCAAACCAAAATAACCTGTTCAGAAATAATTGAAAGATTTTTAGGAATGTGGAAGAGGTGTTTTTTTCCAGGATGCCAGAGACAATTTAATGTTCTGTGAGATTGTTATAAATTCCCTTGTCCCTACAGGTAGTAAAAGCATGTAATGTACAAAGGGAAAACATAAAGTAATGCTTTCAAAATATAAAACAAAAGGAAAAGTAGCATAAGAAAGAGGATAGGGCTGTGATGCTTTGCACTGCTCCTAGCAGTTGATTTTTGCACAGTTAAAGCATAAAATCCTGCAATACTGGACCTACACCTCCTCTGCACTGGGAATTTCACTATATGAGGTGTGAGGCAATGAAAAATCAGGGCCATAATATCCTACTGAGCTTCTGAGTCATCTTATTGCACTGAAGTAAAAGCACTTTAGAAAATACAAGCCATCTGTGATGTTAAATGCAACTATCTGATTTGCCTTAATAAAAGCTCACAAATCACTTCCAACCACTTCAATTTTTCAACACTGTTCTGAGTCATTCATAAGCAGGTAAAGGTCACTGTGCTCAGACCTTATCAACTCTGATCATTATCAAGTTATTATTTTCTGCAATAACACAACTGCTTTCCTCCAAATCCAGCACAGAAAAGACCTTAAAAGGAGATGCAATTTTTTTTAGCTCTGTCCTGGTTTCAGCTTCAACCATGACAGCTCTGACATTCAGCGGATCACACCAGGTATATTACATCAAAATCAACCCAGTATTGGCTATTGCTTATAGCTTCTTCCTCACTGGCATCAAGGTAAGTGACAAATATTACTGTTGTTAAAGGTCAGATCCCAAACTCAGTATTTCAGATTCCTCATGACTTGAGCTTCTGTATATCAGGGATTATCCAGATATGTGTCTCTTCTATTTGCACAATAATACTGCCCAAGGGTGAAAGGGGCACTGTGTTTGTACAAATTATATATTCTGGTTGTAAGTGCACTATGCCCAGGAAGTAGCAGCCCCATTGGGCATACACAGATCATGCTCTAGGCAGGCTCTGTACAGATGCACAAGTCCCACACTGCACAGGTTCATGTATTTCATGCCAGGGAGACTTAGAAGAGCTACGTTGCTACCTAAAGCTTTATTTCTCAGAAGTTATTTACACCTGTAACAAAAGCTACAAGTACAAATTTAGAATCCATGTTGCGTATGTGTGAAAGTTTGCAGCTGGTCATCAAGAAAACCTGCATGTATTACCCAAATCTGAGCACAAATATCAGTGCACACACTAGCCAGTGTCTAACATGTGAGTGTAGCAGGAGTGGTTTGAATGCTCAACCAGTAAAAAACAGTATAGTAGCTCCACTGCAGACCTCATCCAGGTTCCTCAAAACAGCACAGAAGAAAATTGCTATTACCAACAGGAGACACTATCCAAGAATGCAGAGGTTTTGTTAGGAATGCCAAAGCCCACCTGGGGATGTATCTGCATAAAGGACAAGAAGAGCTCTACATCTATGTCAAGAGGAAGACTGGAGAAAAATATCGGCCTGCTACTGAATGGGTAACAGGCTGTAGTGACCAAGTACATAAAAAAAGCCAATGTACTCAATGCCTTCTTCACTTCATCTTTACTTGTAGGACCAGCCCTCAGGAATCATAGGCCCTAGGAGCAGTGAGAACTGGCACAAGAAGCACAAACACTGGGGTGGATGAGGATTAAGTCAGGGAACATTTAAACATACTGGATATATATAAACTCACAAGGCTAGATGGTTTGCACCTGTCAGGTGCTGAGGGAGTTGGCAAACACTAGTGCAAGATGACTCTTGATTATCTTTGAAAGCTCATGGCAATTTGGGAAGATTCCTGATGACCTGAACAGAGCAAATCTGGACAATTTACAGGTCAGTTGGCCTCACCTTGATTCCTATGAAGGTGATGGAGAAACTAATCTGGGAAACCATTTCCTGTATTTAGGATAGGAATACCACCATGGAATCCATGGTCAAAAATGGATTTGCACTGGAGAAATCAGGACTGACTTGACATGCCTGACCTGACAGCCTCCTACGATGAAATGACTGGCTTTCAATTCTGTGTGCAATGACACGGTCTTGGAAAAGTGCAGGCTAGGTAAGTGGTTGGTGAGTTGGATCAAAACTGGCTGATACACTGAGCTCAAAGGATTATGATTAGCAGCACAAAGTCCATTTGGAAGCCAGACATTACTGGTCTACTTCACGGTGTTGTGAATAACCTCCGTGTATTAATTTGTGCCTGAAAAATAAAATGATTCAAAAGCAGGTAAAACAGTTCACCGAAGAATTCCAAAACGAGGGGGGGCAGATTGGGGGAAGATTTAGGACATCAGCACATGAATGGATGTGGCTCCTCTGGAAATGGGCCAGCAAGTATGCCTAACAATCAAAACATCTGCCTGAGAGACTGAATAGGATCTGCAATGGTCACTCAGACAGCTTTTCTGTTCTCCCTGAAAACCCACTCAGACTGAATGTGGTCTGCAATGGTCACTCAGACATCTTTTCTGTTTCCCCTGAAAACCCACTCGGAAAAATCAGAATCTCAAAAGGAGACCAATGAATATCAATACTCGGACAACTGGACAAAGGAAAACCTGCCTCTAGGGGAACTAAAATGTATAAAAACCGGACCTTTGGTGGTGGGATTTTGTGAACGAAGGGGAGGCAGGTGCAATAAAGGCCTGTCTCGCGTTCACCCCGTTCGATTCCTGGGATTGAATTGGTCTTTATCGTGCCTGTGGTTTTTTTTTCTGATTCGTTTCCGTACTCGCTGTCACGAGAAAATAAATGTTGGTTTTTTTCTTTAATTACAATTTGGTTCACCTCGTTTATAACAACGGGTTCATACTGGGGCCAGTACACTTCTGTTATTAATGAACTGGGATGATGGAACAGTGGGCACCTTTACCGTGTGTGTTGATAATCTCAAACTGGGAAGAGTGGCTGATATACAGGATGGTTATGCTACCATTCAGAGGACCCTGGAGTGTCCATTGAGGACCATGAAGATGATTAAGTAATACTACCTTCAGGGATATCTCTTATTTAAGAAGAGGCTAAGACAGATGGGCCTGTTCATCTTGTAAAACATAGCCAGGCAGGAGACAATGTTTCCTCCTTTATATGCCTTTATTAAAGAAACAGCTCTTTTATTTATATAGGTGCTTGGGTGAGCAATATGGTCTTCGTCCATCAAAATGGTGAGAAGGAGGGGGGCTGGGCACCCTGCTGCTTGCACGGCCGGGTGGGGGAATTGGCCACTCCCCCCCTCACAGGAGACAAGCTCCCAAATTCCCAATTTCAGTCAACTGCTGCTGAGGAGTCAGTCCTTTAGATTGCCTTTCTTGTCACGGCTAGATGAAGATGGCCGGTTTTGAGATGAAGATCTGTCGGCTTTCACACTCCTGTCTCCATTGAAGTCATTATTTTGTTTGGGGCTGTTATTGGGGAGAATTATTGCTTGATTTTGGAAGATGTGTAGATTTTCTTCGGGCGTTGCATCCTGGGATCTCTAATTACCATATATCTTGCTTGCTACAGAGAGAAGAGGCTTACAGAGGTGGGGGCTGCAGGGGCAGGGAGGCTACAGGGGGCCAGGGGGGATGGGATAGTGTTGAGACCTGATAAGGATGGCCAGATGTCCTGAGCCCATGGAAACCGCATACCAGACTGACAGAAGGTTCTGATAAGACTCATTCTCAAAGTAAAAGTTTCAAAATGAATATGGAGTTTCTAGTAACTAATATTATTACTAATTCTTACTTCAACTTTACAATTCTATAACTAACAACTTCTTACTTTATACTTTAACCTCTAAAAGTTGTTTGAAACCTCATTTTCTACAATCTTATAGAAGGAAAGTCCTTCGGGGCATCTCAATGTGTATAAATACCTGATGGTGTGTTGCCCGAGTTTTTCTGTTCTCTTGTCTTTCTGTAGAACTTTCAGCGCAGCCTTGATGTAAATAAAATCTATTCTTAGAATGTTTACATACTTCTCCTGTGAGAGAAGAAATGAGTGATGGTGCTATTCACCATCCAGGTCGGAGGGGTGGTGACCTGTGTAGCCAATCCCTTGACCTCTGTACCTATCTATAAATATTGGAGTCAAAATAAAGATAATTAGACAGCTTTGTACAACTCGGTCTCCGGAGCGTCTCTCAGTGTTCCTAAATTGGGACACGCCCAGCTTCGCCCCGCGAAGGTGGGGAGTAAAGAACGTGGAGACAGATTCCTCTCAGCAGTGTCTCAGAAACAAGGCAATGGCCACAAACTGAAATACAGAAAATTCTGTTTAAATGAAAAAGAAACTGAGAAGAGATCAAACGCCAGAGCAAGTTGCCCAGAAAGGCTGTGGAGTATCCACCCTTAGCAATATTCAAACCAAAATAGCCATGGCCCTGAGCAAGGTGCTCTAGTTGACCCTGGCCTGAGCACTGGTTGAAACTAGATGCTCCCTAGAGCTGCCATCCACTCCCAATGCCTCTGTAATTCAGTACTTGCAGGTTACTTACAGCACTGAATTGTTCCAGTCCACATCAAGTTGCATTTCAGCAAACAACAGCATTAGTCAGGATTGTTTAAACAAGTTACCCAACTGTTTGCCAACTGGTCACATGGACCTGCTATAGTAGACTGCTTCCCTAGTTCTGTTTAAATACACATCCTTTATTACTCTTCCATGTTTTATGAGGAATGCTTATGTGGTAGGATTCAGTGATTCCAATCGTGATCAAGGAGGGCACTCAATGTGTTGCTTTTCTCTGCAGGAAAGGGACACAAACACTTTTCAGGAGAGCACAAATCTCATTCACTGCTCACAGATCTCCAGTACAAATGAATGTATCTGAGGCTATCACTGAAACAGCCAAATTCTGCATCAGTGGCACTACCCTCACTTGTTCCCCCCTCACACCACCCAATTCTTTGTGCTATCACATTGTTTGGGCAGTCACCGGTGAATGAGAGCAGGTAACTCATTGGCGTAGCACTCAACAGGCTTTGCACCAGATTTCAGAAGAGAGGAAGGCTGTTTGAGGTTAATGACAGCAGAAAGGTAATCCACCACTTAGACAGAAGTTCTAGTCCAGGGCAGCTAAAGGCATTCATGAGAATTCATGAGAATCATCACAGAATGATTCAGGGTGAAAGGAACCACAAAAGGTTTGTAGCCCAATCTCCTGCTCCAAGCAGGATCAGGTGCAATTTCTGAGCAGGTTGCTTATGGCTTTGTCCCAGTGAGGGCTTGGGAATCACCAAGGATGATGGCTGCAACAACCTGCTCCTATAAATGACCGACCACCAGGTGAAAAAGAGTTTCCTTATACACAGCCTGAACCTCTCTTTGCCCATGCCCAGTTTCTCCCAGCCCTGCCCCATACACGAGTGGAAAAGCCTGACTCAAAAAGCTGCCGTGCGAGGCAGTCACAGCTGTGCCTACTGCTGCTTTTGGACTGTATAGCTGGGAGAGTTGTCACAAACTTGCTTTGGGAGGAAAATCTGTGGCATGTTTCCACATTTGTATAAAAATTATCTATAGTTTACCATAAAGCAATGAATGGAATAACCCATCAAAACATTTGATGATGGCAAAAGTCAGCACCATCCTTTGTGCATAAGACATAGGTATAACTGGAAAGTGGAATTAACTTCACACTTATAACAGGAGTGACATTTTTACATAGTGCTGTCTGCCGCAGACATGTACAGATCATATTAACCCACCCACTTCCCTTCCCTGATCTTCTATCAAATGAAGTAAACCACAAAGGTTCTATGAATCTTCTGGGTATTTTAATACTCACATACCATTTTTTTCCTTGAAATTGAAAGCAGGGAACATGATTCTTTAAGAATATTTTAATTTATTTTTTAAAATAAATAAATGAATGAAACAAAAATTAGCAAAAGCATCAGATAATGCTACAGTAATGATAAAACACACCTTCCAGATATTTTGTGATGCTTTTTGAGTCTCCTACAAATCCCTAAATGCAATTTCTGTAGTATTATCAATTATCATGCAAAATATTTTTGACAATCAGGAAATGTAGGTGTGTAATACAAACAATACCCAAAGTATATTTCAGCAACAGTATAAACAAAGAATATTAATTATATAATTAGACTATTACACTAGTAAAACCCAAATTTCATTGCCTAGTGACTTTAAAATCATATTACATGCATTTTAAACACACTTATCTATATGTTCTGTGCCTAATAGGTCTTCTGAAGTCATTCTCAGACCCTAGAACACTGCTTTTGAATACTAGCACTTACACTTTGACACATATACCTTGGGTCATTTTGTGGTCGTAAGCTTGGATCCACACTAGCATAAGAATCTGTTTCCATGAATCTGAGCATGGGACTTATATGAAAAGTCTGTTTCTCCCCTTTTCTCAGTATATGCTTACATGGGTTAAAAATGTAATTTAAAAAAAAAACAACAAACAAAAAAACGGCAAAAAAGCAGCTACACACCCAACATTTTCTCCCTGTGCCTTTCATGTGCCTTTCATGTATTTGCATGAGTCTCAGCAGGTTTCTTAGGAAATGTCACTTCCTAGAGAAAAAAAGGGAATGTAGAGAAACTCCACACCCTCCTCCTCTGACTCAAGATTTGGCACCCACTGTTCCTCAGGGTGTTTTTTTTAGCTATGTGGTTGACTCTGACAAAGGGAGGGGAATTTGAAGGGAATTTTCAACTCACTGCTTCCACACCTGAATTTCCACCTACCTTCTTCACTGTAGTGTCCACGAAATTTTCTTGTTTTTCATTAGCAAACAAGTGCAGCTCCTGGCCTAGGGTGTGTGCTGAGTGTGTTTCGAGGACCATCTACAACCCTTCCCTTTTCTTCCTCCAGCCCTCCATATTGGCAGAGGCACTGTAGTGGAAAGCCCCACTTCTCCTTCCTCATCAGTATCAAATTTGTATAGTCCTACACATGTTTTTCCCATACCTTTTCCCAATTTCAACATACTCATCATCAGTTACCTTTGAAATACACAGCCATTTCCACATACTCTTTCCCAGGAATATGCAAGGGAATGTAAGAGTCCAGATATGGAAAATTTAGGCATATGGTGTAGTCCTGTTACTGTCATACTTGAGTTTGATGACAAACTTTGAATGGCTTTAATCTCACCATGACAGTTCAGGCCCACTCAGCTAAGCAAATCACAGCCAAAAATATTGAGACACAGCTGTGCTGCTGTTTACTGCCAGAGACACATGGTACCTGACTTGAGGTCAATGATTTTCAGATATTTCTTCAACTGTTCCTGAAAACTGCTCCTGTGCATGTGGTTTGGGCACCCAAAATAAAATAATCATGTTTGAAAATCTTGGGTCACAATGATATGGCAGAAGTACCTCATTAACAAGATTATCCGATGAAGATGAGTAAGAATTTCACTGTTTTACAGAAAAGACTTAGGAGCACAAGGGGTTGCTTAAATCTTAATGACTGTTGAATTTCTGTAAGGTGAAAGGGGAGTAAAAAGAGAAAAATGATGATGGATGACAGTGTAGTGAAGTATATAAGTCTAGCATCTTGTTTAGACTTCAGAATTCTTGCAGTAGAGCAAGGCTGTTGATGGACATTCATCAACTGTACTTTCATCTGATGTTAGCTGGCACAAGTCCTATTCAGAGACAATTAGAATGGCTAAGGAGTCTCTGGTCAGTATTGCCTTTTCATCTGGTGACCTAGGGCAAAATCACACAGCAAACTGACTGTGGCTGTGACAAACCAAGTCTGTTTAAAGGAGGTTTGCTACACTTCTAAGAGAAAGTTTAGATGAAACCTTTCTGAAGTGAGGCAAGGTAAAATGAGAAGCAAGAAAGCAAGGCAGAAAAAGCAAGAAATAGCTCCATCTGAGCAGAAAAAGATGGTCTCTTTCTACACTATAATTTAGCAGGGTGTTTTAAGAAAGTTAGCTGACTCTCACCGGATGCTTCTGAAAGCTCTTCTCAAAACAGATTGTACTTTACCACAGATTAATTGAATCAATTCACACAACCCCCTGAATCAATTCACAGCCCCTTTTCTCTAATGAACATCACACACTAAATTACAGTTTGTCTAGTTTTGACCAGAATTTGTTAAATTTCTGATGGTTTTAAATACTGTTAATATTAGGTTTCACTACCTATTAGGTATCACACACTACACCTTTTAACATCTGTCATGCCCTATTTGCTATCTAGTCACAGCCATAATTTTGCTGTTCTTCAGCAGGCATGAAGTTGTAATTAAAAACTACAGGGCTGTTTAAAGGGCTTAGTAAAATTGTACTCACTGGGGATGTCCTCAGGGTCCAGAGCTGAAATGTAGTTACCAGTCAGAAATTCAGCATACTAAGGGGGATAGGACTCCAGCACTCCATGTCCATGCCACTTCAGCTCTGAGCCTTGATTTATTCCCTCGATGGCTCCCAACTCATTCCAAACAAGAAAGCACTGCTTCACACATGCATTAGTCAGGTAATTACTCCAACATCTCCAAATATTGTCACAGTCAAATAAATGATTAATATTTGAATACATAAGCTTAATGCAAAATGTCATCAAAATCACAGAAGCTTATTATGTATTGAAGGCTGTATGTTTGTATTAAATATATTAAAAATTATTATATCTATGAACATCCAATTTTCTTGACAGAAAGCATGTCAACATCAGTCCATTCTGCCAGCATATGGGATCAGGTGTGTGACTGTATTGAACTTGGGAGGACCAGCACAGCCTCTCAATTTTGCTTACTTACAATGCACTGTGAGTATGCCTACCACTTTGCAAGCTCATGAATGACAAGGTTGCTGCTCCAGGAAACTTGTATCTGGACTCATGTACAACACAAAGGCTAATAGTTCAAGTGTTTATGAGAGCAAACAATGAGTCAGGTTTTCAGGGCAAAGTTGGTTATTAGAAGGCTTAAGGAAAGAGTTGGGCTTCAAGACATTTCTTATAGGCTCTGAGTTTTCTTCATAAAATACATGATGAAGGCCCATTTTTAAATTAATTTAGATATTTCAAGAATCTCAAAATTCTTGGGGTTTGCGAAGACCGTGTTCACTAGCATGTTGTATATCTTGCAGTCTCATTTGAGGTTTGTATTGCAAAAATAACCTGTCACAAATAACACTTACTAGCCACAACAGCCACTGCTAACAAACAGAAAGAACATGTGGCACTGTTTTCATGCTCTGAGTTAGCCCTTGTATACTCCAGTCCCTTTGCTGTTATCCTCTTGATTTTAATAATGACATAACTTCGGTGAGTAGAGTAACTCATAGACTCTTTCTGGGTGGTCGATATTTACTGATACACTCAAAATGAAACACTGTCTACTTCTGAAGTGGAAAAAAAAATCTTAAAAACCTTTCTGATCTCTCAAAATAAAAGTGAAAAGTGCACAAGCCCACAGCTGTTTTCCAGAACCCATCTCGAGGGTGCCAGGCTGTATGGTGTAAGATTTCTGGGGACCTGAAACAATGGCTCTGCTACTGTGTCCCTGATCTCCTTTTTTTCTGTATTTGTTGGATAAGATGGACAAACTCTAAGGGCCTCACTCAGGGGTGAGGTGCTGAAGTAGTTCCCGTGTATGTCGTCTTTCCCTACGGACAAACTCTTCCGGCCCGCCAGGGAGTGCGGTGGGGTTGGGACGTGGACAGAACGGGCTTATCGTGGAGCCCTCAGCCACATGTCTGAGATGACTAAAATCCTGGAGAGAAACATCCCAGAGCCGTGAAATGAATCTTCCTGGGGCAGGGTGCCCGCGGAGTCCCTGTCCCACACGCGCCTCGTGGGGGTTCCCAGCCCTGCCGCCTGTCACAGCCCAGGGCCTCCCCCGTCCTCTCCCTGCCCGGCGGGCACACGCGGAGGCGCCCTGGGGCCCCACCGGCGGCAGGGAACGCCAGTGCCTGGCCGGGCTCCTGTTTCCCGGGACTACGTTTCCCAGGGATCCGCGGCGCGGCCCCGCCCGCTGTCAGCGAGCGCTGCAGGTTGATCGCCGCGGCTGCAGATGAGCGGAGCCCGCGCGGGCGGGGGGGCGGCCGGGGCAGCGCCGCCGGGGCCGGGTCGGCGGCCGGCGCACTATGCGAGGCCGGGAGGATGGCGGTGGAAGGTAAGGGCATCGCGTCCCCTGCCCGCCGCCCCCGGGGTCCCTCCCCTGTCTCCTCCCCCGGGCACTCACCTGCGCCGTGGCGGCGCGGCCCCGGCTCGGCCCGGCGGGAGGGCAGTGTCCGCCGGCGGGGCCACTGTGCCGCCCGCTGCCCCGGCCTCCCCCGCGGGGCAACCCCGGCCCCGCGCACCTCGGCCCGGCCGCCCGCGGCTGCCCCGGACCAGGTGCCGTGGAGCCGGGCCGCGGCTGCCGCCCCCGCCCGCGGCGAGGTAGGCGGTAGGGGCTGCCCGGAGGCTTCGATCGGCAACTTCCCGGCGGGCCCGGAGGTGCCGCCTCTCTCGGCAAGGGCGACCGACCTGCGCCGCCTCCCTCCAGAGCGGCCCCGGCGCCCGCGCTCAGCCCCGGGCGCCTCCCCCGCCCCGCCGCCGGCCGGTCTCCCGCGGGCGCCAAGGCGCCGCCGTCCCTCGCTGCTGCCCAGATCCCCAAAGTGCCCCGAGGCCGCGATGCCCACGAAGCTCCAGCGTCCCCCGCGTGGGTACAGTGCTGTGATCGGCCCCTCCTTCTCTCAGAGGGACGGAGAAGCCGAAGGGCCGAGATGCTCAGCTCCGGGGCAGCCGGGAGCATCTGCGAGGTGTTCATAAGGTGCCCGGCTCCAGGGGAAGTACCCCAGTAACTGAGGCGATAGCTACCAAGACCTGGACAGGTGGATGCTTTGGGTGTTACAGTGAATGTTTGGCTCCTTTTAGCTGGCTAACATCGGCTGTGTGTTCCCTTTCCATTGGGTCTTTCGGGAAGTTGGAGGAGAGAGGTGTATTAGAAAAGGCAAATCTGCTTTCCTGCTGTCTGCTTCCAAAATTCCCTCGGTTTTCTAGTGCTTTAGACCGAGGCAGTGACAGTCCTGAGATTTGTGCCTCATCTTGCTTTATTTAGTGCCCTTGGGAAAATTTAAGAATCCTGTGTAAACCAGCCATCTGACCCCTTCTCCTGTGCTTAATTTAGTGTATGTCAGTATTTTTGTGTGCTCATCTTGTGACTACCATGAGTTTTGTTTCTCACTTAAGCTGAAATCTACAGTTCTATCAGAGACACTTGCTTTATTGCTGAAAATCATGCTGAAGCTATTTTTTGCTGAGTATCCGAGTGAACAGCGCAAATGATAGTCCAGCAAAAACTTAAACGTCCTGGAGGCAATGGGGAGCTTAACATCCCCGAAAACCAGGTTCCTATGCAAATTCAAATAAAGGTAAACAAGACCACTATGTCTCAAAAGGTGTCTGTCGACATCTCAAGTTGTTCATCCTAAGTGTATGCCTCTCCATGAGGCAAATATTTCTTAGGCACAGGCTGCTTTACTGAATGGCAGTTTTGAAGACTGAAATGATACAAAGAAGGAAAGTAGTGGTCCTAATAAAAGCATTACTTCTTCAGTGGCAAAAGCATAATGACATGAACTGGGCATGCGTGCCTGGTAGTGGGTAAGTAAGTAAATGAAATGGACTGCCATGCACCAGATGGTTCATATGCCAGCAGCAACCCCTGTTTCAGTGTGCTCACTAATGTCATCTTCCTTTATTTACTTGAAGTCCTTCTCAGTCTGTTTGCTAGATCTTTTCAGGTCTGTAATAATTCCTGTCATATCTGCAGTGCCCTCCATCTGAGAATCTCTAAAAGCTTTGTAAATATTAATGAAGGAAAGCTCTGCTAAAGCTTTGGGAAGCAGTGCCTTTCCCTTCTCCTGAGATGGAATATTTTTCTTTAACTCCTTCTTCCCATTTCCTTTCCCCAGGATGCATCCTGCTGTGGTGTGTCAGAACACGCATTCTTGTCTATGTGTTCTGCATTCCTCCCATTTTGCTTTTTTCTCCCTCAACTTTCTTGCCTTGGCATAGTTCTGTTGCCCTCACACTAACACAGCAATATGACTATTTCAGCATAAGCAGCCGCGTGGCCATGGCTACTTTGTGTGTTTGTAGTGCATTCATATTTCAAGCCTTTTACCCATCATTTTCTGCTGGAGTCGTGTTTCTTTGTGTGACTGTGCTTAAAAGCTTGCTTTTCTCTTAATGCATCTTCTGCCATATTGGAGCCTGTTGTGCATATTGTGAGCTGTGCTCTGCTCCTGAACTGTGACTTTTGGCCAGGAACATGTAGCATTACAGCTTCTCTTTGGAAAGCTGAGAGATTACTTGTTCCTCATTACTCCGATCATCACAGTGTACAGACCCTGCTTTAGTCTAAAGCAGAGTTGCCATTGAATCTTCTAAATAGATAATTTTGTAGGAAAATGTCCTGGACTCAGGAAGAACAGATAGTTGGGATTTTTTTGTGTTCTGTTTGTTTGATTTGTTTGTTTTTTTTGGAAACATGCTTTCTTGGTTTGCAGCTTGGGATCTTGAGAGCATAACCGGCTGTACAACAGTTTTGGAACCCTGGAAATAAGGTTTAAACTGAGGTAGTCTGGCCTTCCAGTCTCTGAAGTAGTTAGCTGGGAGCTTGGCTAGGATGGGCTTCCTGGGCTTTCTTTCATAGAGTGATGCAAGACCTTTGAATGGTAGGGTCAACTGGCTTCTTGTGCAGAGTTGCAAGTGTCTGGCTCTGGGATGCAACTGGTGGGGGGTGGAAAGGTCCCTGGGGCACAATGGAGGCATGGATTCTGCAGCATGGGAGTTCCTGACTAGAGCCGACATCCACTCCCCCACCAGCTCCACCAGGGCTATTGTTCCATGGAAACTGCCTGTTTGTCAGCTTCAGCCATGAACCCAGAGTCTTTGTTTTGTTTTGCCTTTCAGAAATGCTTTGTGTGGCTAAGGTGAAAATATTTTGTAGCTTATACTTTTTGGTAAATCTTTGAAAGATTTGTTTATTTTTATCTAACAAATTGCTGAGATCTTTCTCAAATCTATTTTAAAGCTGTCTTAGGATAATGTGGTGGTATTGAGCAGTGGCAACAAATGTCCATCAATTTACTTAAAGAAAATACCCAAACTTTTTTCCTGGGATAGCTGACAGTGATAGACTTGCAAATATTAAGTGGGAATTTGAAGAGTACTACAGTTCTTTGCCAATTATATATAATACATACTTTAGTGTCCCAAAAGAGTTTCTGTGGACTGGGAGGTCCTTTGGGCTGTATAGTGCCAGTGCTTCCCAATTGATTAAAGGATTGGTGTGTGTGTTTATGAGGAAAGTGAGCTTGCACTCCTTAATATGAGCCCATTGAGATGGGAGCACTGCCAAGGTAAGCCTATTTTTAGACTCAACAGTTTTGACAATGTTCCTTTAAGTGTTTTTTCTCCTTCTAGTAAGAATGAAAGAACTAGGTCAGAGCCAGTAGAAAAAGGCTTTTGATCTCTGCAACAGTGTTCTCAATTTTTTTTTCCAGTTTGCTCTTATGCAGCAGAGGTAAAGGGGAAAAGAAAGAAATTTTTTTTTTTCCCCCCACACCTAGTGTTTATTGCACAGGAAAGTGATAGACTGACAGCACCCAGCAGACGATGCCTGCATGCAGGTGATCCCACACAGTTCTGTTGGATCCCCTGCAGCTCTGATCTATGGTGTTTTTGAGATTCCTTTGCAAAGAAAAGTGCTAATTATATCATGAAGTTCTTTCATGATAAGTGTTTAATGAAGTTTGGTCTAACACCTTTCTTGCTGTGTATAGGCTTTGGAGAGTGCCACATATATTTGTTGCAGGTCTCCTCCTGGAAGTGTATGTAAACTTCCAGTCTCCTATGACACTTCTGTAGAGGGCTTATGCCATTGAGACCCTGGATCTTTCTACAGGATAGTATTTTTTACTAAGAAGTGGAGCCTTGTTGACATGACAAATGACTGGCCTTACCCGTTGGTAGTCCTTATGGAAACTAAGACTCAAAGGAGGTTAGGTCATTCTGTGGAGTGGCATCCAGGTTAACTGCTGCAGGACTGAAGTTATTTGCAGCTTGTAACCAACTTCTCTCAGAGTGATCCTGTGAATTTCAGCTATGTGATGTACCTTGGTTGAACGCCTTCAGTGCCTAGCAACTCCATGGATATTGAATGCTGCCATGTGTTTCTTCAGAGACTTGAGATACGGTGAGCTCATAGATGTGCTATGCTAACTCTGCCAAGAATGTCAAAGCAAGTTCAGGATCATCCAGAGGACAGCTTTGAAGCAGCTTTCAGTGTAGGTACCGATCATGCTGTTCCAGGGCGTGCCCAAAAGTACAACTCTTCTGACAGGTATTCGGTTATTCAACTTCGTCTTATTTCTACACCCACTTTGAGCTCAGACTGGATATGTCTCCATATATAAGTTTCCAGGGAATGTGATCCAGTAGATGGTGTTTCAGCACACTTGCTTGCCCATGGAGCAAAGAAGTAACAAGCCCTGGGATTCAAAAATAGTACGTGCTTCCATCATGTTTTTGGTTTCTTCAGTAATTTCTAACCACTTCTTAGCTTGAGGGATTCAGATGTATAGCATGTAAATAGCTGCTGTTTGGAAGCAGGACTGAGAGACACATCTCATTTCATCTCTCCATTTGAAACAGTCACATTGGGTCATAGCAGAGGAGATGGATAAGACCAATGCTGGAGGTGTATTGGACAGTGAAACATAAGATTTGAACATCAGCCTTTGGTTTTTTGTTCTATGTGTTACTTTCTGACCACTTATTGCAAAAAAAGCATGAGCAATTATGGGATTCCAGACGGGAACATAGATATTCTCCTATCCACATTCATGTGGCAACCTTCTTCTTGGGCTGTAACATCTACCCCCTTATTTCTTGCTCAACAACAGCTCAACCTCCTGCCCGCCCTCACATTGTGAGTACAGCCTGGTGGTTGTGCCTGCTTTTCTGCTTCCAACCACTGCTTAGAGCTTTCCAATATATGTTGCTACATTTGCGAGGGACACTGTGAGCTGAAGTTCAGAAGGTGCACTCCACTGTGGGAACTGGAGACTCCAAAATGAAGCTGTGGCAACAAAGAATCGCCCTGTGATCTTGGAGTGTCTTTAGGTGTATTCAGCCTGAGTGGAGGGTGGGTATTGTGGAAGTTATGTTATCATTTTACCCTCCCTGCTTTTACAAATGAACCGTATTAGACAGGAATCAAGTTACCAAGTATAGACTTGGTGTGACACTGTTTCCTTTGGATGAAATTTGGTTGTAGGATAAGAGTGTTTCTGGAAGCGTGGAAGTACTTTCATGTCAACCAGTTTAGATACAGTTCCTTGAGTGTTGGACCTTACTCTTTAAAATACTTGGAAGACCTAGAAGCTTAAGGAGGACACTGATTAATATAAATGTATTGGTTCAGTACAAATGAATCCCATCATAAGGTTAGAACTTGTCAGGTGGTGGTAATATATGGGCAAAGGGAAGGAGTGATGCTTTGAAAGTTTATGTGCTTTCTCCACCAAGAGGGGAATTCAAGTGAGCAAACAACAAGAGTTAGACTTTGGATGCATTTCCTAACAACTGGAAAGTATTGACAAAACCTGTAGTGACACTGTAAGAACTCATGTTTACTGCTTAAATGGAAACTATAAAATAGAACTGTTCTTGAGGGGTTTTGGAGGTTTTTTGTTCTTCTATTATGCCCAAGTGTGCCAGGCAACACCCAAGGAGGTTGTGTAGCTTTGTTCCTCTTGTTTACAGCTGAGTGTATGAGGTCAGGGCAAGCTGCTTACAGTCAGTCTCTAGTGCTTCCCAGTATTGCTGTGTTGCAAGGACTATGGCAGGGAGAGCAGCGGTGACAGGCTCAGAGCAGGGCACTGTAGCTGGATGGTGTCAGAGTTGCAGGCTGGTGCTGGTTGTTGAGGTGATAAGCATGGAGAGGTTTCTGTCCAAAACATCTTCTGTGCAGGCTTGCTGGTGGGTGCAGAACTAGATATCCTCGGAGCACTATGAGTTTTTGATTTGTGCATTGGTCTCTGAAAGTAATACAGCTAGTTTGCAGAGGTAGTAGAGCTGTTTAAAGGCTGCTTTTAAGTTCACTAAGTATTGAGTCTGTGGGTCTGTTAGGATACAGTGCCTGGTTTTGGAGCCAATTTTCCCTATTGTCCTGGCTGAGACAGCTTTACCGTCTTGTGCCCTGTTTTTTCTCTAGACTGTCTCTCCTTTGGTCCAGACTGTGTGATCTCTAATGCAATGCTCCTTTCTGTGAACAAGAGATATTCAGAGTTTAAAACTGAGCAATCCTGTTGTGGGTTATTTGTTATGAAGGCTGTTGCCTTTGAATGGATGCAGGTATTTACCCTTGCAGATTAACAATTGAACAGCTCAACCCTCAATTATCTGCTCAAAGCATCCAGAGAATGTAGAGGGAATAGTTCTGGAAGATGCCAAGGCAAAGGTGGAGAAAAGGGCTGAAAAATGGAGTAATTTTGAAGTCTTCTGAAACTGTCTGGTTGGTGTTGGTCAAAATAGCAAATAAGATTTCAAGAACTCTGAGGAGAGCTCAGAACAAAGCCAGAGAGGTCTTTGTTTCTGTATCATTGCATATTGCTCCTGTGTTGTGAATACTCCCAGCAGCTTTTGCTTGCCACACCCTAAAAGAAGGAGAGAACTGGAAAGAATACAGTCAGCTGGTCAGAGACACGATGTGTTCTCTGAAGGCAGGTTACAGATATTATCATTCTTTAGCTTGGAAAAGAGATGGGCAGGTTATGAAGGTTCTGATTCTTTAGCTTGGAAAAGAGATGACCATGGAGAGAATCCTTAGGCCTTGAATGGTGTAGAGAAGGTGGAAAAAGGAACTAGGTCACAAGGCAGAACAATGAAGCAGTAGGGTTTTGTGCTTTAAATTAAAAAAGGAAATAGTTTTTCATATAACACAAGAGTTCCTGAGGTGCACTTTTAACCTTGGGGGTCATTCCTAATGGGCCAAGGCTGGACCAATTCATGTACGCCCTGCTCTCACACTGCTTTCTCAAGCAGTGGCATAAAGGGCTAGACTTCTAGTCTGACCCAGCTTGATGACTTTTATGAAAAAGTCTAGCTCATCTACTGTGTTTCCAGAACAATTTCACTCAAAAAAATTTGATTTTTAACAAGGAGCTGAGAGGGAAATTTGGTCAGGACAACCCAGAAACAGAAAGGAGATGGGGAATTAGGCACTGAGCTATAAAAATATTAACAGGCAGGGTCATGATGTATAAGATGTGTAGCTTTTTTTTTCCTAATATATAAGAACTGATACTGCTCTGTAAGAGGAACTGTGTGCTATGTCTGGTCAATGGGATTTGGGGAAGCAGGGGCCCTGCATTAGGTTGCAGCTGTAGAAACGCCATCCTGGAAAATGTTGATTCTCCACAGCAGGTAGGGTTGGAAACACCTGTACTAACCTCTATAAATAGGTGAACTATGGTCTGAGAGAGACGTTCAGGAAAACTGGAAGCAAATTAGATCTACAGATGTCAGCCTTTGTGGCTTCTGCCTTGAGTAGGTTTTATGTTCCCTCACCTTTGTGTAGGGTCCTCCTTCTTTCTCCAGAAGTGTCCTGTTGTAGAGGGACTACAGAAAGAGTGAGGTAGTTGCTGTGAGTAGCTGTCTGTTCTCTGTGCAGCATGAGCTAAACTTGGCATTAAAGAGCAGCTTCCTTACTTGAAACAATTACAATTCACCCTAGTTTGTGCTTCTCCTGGATGAAGCAAGGTGTGCAAGGGTCTGAACTTGGGCTAAAGTGAACTCTTTATTCAATTTCAGGATCTAATGTGCTTGCAGGGAGTATGTGATTGACAAAAACAAGGGTGTGAGGAGGACAGTGTGGATTTTAGCTGATCTTTAGTGCAGCCCTATCCATCTCTATATAATGTGCTAGCTTCTGTTCTTCAGCTGAACATTCAGAATATTATTTCCCTCCACTCCCCTACTCATTTGCTCTCCTTTGCTCTGTCTGTGGCTCTTTTTTTCTTTAAATTTTATTTTCTTCCCCTAGAGGGGATTTTTGTTGCATTGATTTGCTTCTCTCAAATAACCTAGTAAAAGCAAGAAAGAGACTTTTAATAATGCTGTTTCATAAACATAAAGAAAGAGAATTGTAATGTGCATCAATAGAAGCTTTCTCTCAGATTGTGCTCTGCGTGCTTTCAGCTGATGGTTTGTTGCTACACAAATCATCTGGGGTACTAGAGCGAATAGGATACAGTGGTATGAGCAAGGAGTAGGAGGTGAAGAATTTTACTGGGGGAAGGAAAGAAGGCGTTTCCAGACTCTTCAGTTAAGTGTACAAGAGAAGGGATAGCCTGGAACAGTGATAAAGGAGGTAACTTTTAGGCAGTTGAGAGAAAGCCAGAACTGAAAACAGAAGTCAACTGCCTGATTTCAAACTAGTTATGCTAGTGAGAATGAATAAAGATATTTTCCTTCACATTTTGATGACTGTGCTTCATTCATGGGACAAGAAATAAAGCCCACAGCTGAATCTCGGTCATTTCTGTGCCATGTTTACCAGACACGAGCTTTCATGAGTAGGGCAAAGATCTGTGATGCATGTGTGGGACAGTGCACCTTGGATGCCATAATAAAGACTTAACCTGTTTGTGTCTGAGCTGTTCTTTGTGTGCTGGATAGATATGTTAGCGTTTAAAAAAGGTTTTTGGTGTAATGTTGGCTGATTATAGAATTGAATAATAGTACTGTTAGGACTTGAGAAGAGGCATTCTCAGAAATACAATTTGCAGTGAAGCATGACTATCCAACTTCCTAATCAGTGACTGCAAGATAAGTTTCTTCCAAGATCCGTGGAACTAATAAAGGCTCATTGCATACCCAGGTTTGTTATTATTCTTTTTTATCTCTCCATTCTCTGCGAAATCCTTAGGGCAACAGTGGTACCTAGTTTGGAGTTTGTCTAAGTCGATTGGTGACTGACAGTTGTAATATATGGTGAATGCTTTTCCTTGTGAGAGAGAATTATTTTAGGTGTCTGCCTCTCTATCTACCAATTGATTTTCTTTGTTTGTCATAATTCTCATCTCTTGTAGCACCCTCTTTGTGTGCAATTTTGTGTGACTCACAGTCTTGAAATCTAGAGTTCCTCACTACTCGAGAATCTCTCTAGATGCTTGCACAACCCTTCTTATTGACTTACTGGTTTGCAAAACAAATGACCAACTATTTTGTACTTTAATCCATTGCTTAAATTGTTCTCTTGTGTGCAGGTGATGCATGTTACTTTACTGACCTTTATTACTTTGTTCACTAAGATCCATTTTGCTCTGAGTTAATTGCATAGTTCACTTGGTCCTCTTACGTGTCAGTATTCTCCTGTTCATCTATACCTGTACAGGATTTGTGGTAACCTGGCCTTATTTATTCACTGAAGAGGTTCATTTTTCAGTGAGCTTCTGTTGCTAGCGTGAATTCAAGAGCTGCTTCTACCAAATGTACTTCTATTAACACGGAATGAGAAAATGCTTCAGAAATAATTTGGCTGTCCAATCACTGCGTCTGCTTTTTATAATGAAATCTTGTTGCTGTTATAAAGGCTGAACTTGCATTGCTGAGACACAAAGGTCTATCTAGCATAATGATGACATGCAGTCTGTCTCCTGAAGAGCGGGTGTAAAAGAAACTGTTTACAGCATTTTCTGAAGTCTGTGGGATAAGAGATGGTAAGTGGATATTGCCATACGTAAAATAGTTTCTAGTAGGAAAACTGTAAAAAAATCATAAAGAAATATTTTAGCTGAAGAAACTTATTTACATACATATCCTGGTGGGATGAGAGTCTTAGAAGGCAAACTCAACCCATACAAGAAAAGAATTTTTTATTCTGGGCTTAGTGTTTCTGTTCTGTAAAGAACTGAGGGATCTCTTCTCTACACTCAAGATTTGTTCAGTTTTCAACCAAATTATGAGTTTAGTGTGATTCCAGATATGAAAGTGCTAAGTTACTCATTCTGATTTCTTGATCTATTTCTGTTGCTGTACAAGACTTTATACCATCTTACAGCTAAAGTTTGTTAGAGAGATGTTTGTGAAGTGTAGTAGCTTGTCTCAGGAAACATGTTTTTTCTGTGTTCTTCTTTGGCTTTAGTCTTGAGTATTTTTTCATTGTTTCTGAAGAGAGCAAATGGCTTATAGTAGTAATTGGGTTGAAACCGTGGGATAACTACTCCATTGTCTACCTAGAGATGTTTAGGGATAGTTGTCTCAGGAATGCCATTACCTTAAATTTTCTTGCTAATAATAATTCTTAAGAGGTAAATAACCTAGAGCCCCATAAGTCACAAATTAAAATGGATGCACCTTCTCTGAACACTTTATCCCCTTCTGCCTCCATCCACTTCCTACACCTGTGTCCCCTTTGCTCTGCCCTTCCTGCCCTCCTGACCTGGTTCAGTGTCCACTTCCTTGCTGCTGAGCTGTCAGTTACTTTGCCCTTCAAGATACTGCCTAGCTGTTGGGCATGTCCCACTGCTTTAACAAAGACTTGATTGTAAAATTCTTGTCTTGTAAGAAGCTGGGTTTTTGTTTATTTGATTCATGATTAGTAGGCATTATAACAGGAGGCTAGAAAGACAAGCAACTGACTGGAGGGACCTGCAGGTTCAGGTGTGTGTCTGTCTGCCAAGCCTTGCTGTCTGTCTGAGCTTTGTACTCAAAGCTATCCGTACAGCTCATCAGTAGCAGCAGTTTACAGTGCACTCCACTGCTCAGTACCGGCTTGACTTTTGACACAGCATTTTTGGATTTGCTTAATGCTGCTTTTTGATGCTGACCAACAGAAGCAGATAGCTAGACACCAATATTAGTTCAGTTAAGTACTTTGGGATTTCAGCCTTATAGGAGGTTTGTGATAAATTCAAGTGACTTGTAATGAAGTAGAAAACGTCCTGACTCATTTGCTGGGCTTCTTTGCTCTGTGTGAGTGCTGCTGATTTGATGGCTGTTAGACAGATTTGAGGAACAGAGTGGGCAAAATCTTGAATTTACTTGCTCAGCAGGTTGCCAGCGGTATTTACTAGGTTGCAACATAAGCAGCAGATTGGATTCATGTGAAACTTTGATTGCATTTTCAGCTGGTCCCAAGTGATGTGTTGGGGGAACTGTGCAAATTTACATTAGGTGGAGAGAGGACTGTATGGAGTTGTTCTGGTAGGCAAAAGCCAGACAGTTTCTCAAAACTAGAAGCTGATTGATAAGGCAGATGGACCATCCATAGGAGTTACAGAAACTCATTACTGTGGAAGAAATTTCTGCCAGACTAAGTAGTCAAAATGGTCCTAAATTTTATAGTACAAATTAAAGCCATCTTTATTTGCTGTTTTTAATCTTGTTTTTTAGTATTGCAGAAGTGGTACTAACTGCTCAGATCAGATATCTTTGAAATAATTGAGGGATTTTCTAGGGATATGCAGAGGTACTAATGAAGTATAAGCTTCTGGAAATACAAGAAGGACTTTGCAGTGCAGATCCGTCTTGCTCATTTGGTCAGTATGAAGAGGCATCTCCATCTGAACAAGACTTCAGTGTTTTCAGTGTGAATGACTCCTCTCTGATCAACCCAGGTAAAGCAGGTTGTGAATAAAGGTGAGGAAAAAGCCTCAGGGATTCTGTCTTCTGGATTGAAATGCAGCATCTGGAAGTGTACAGAACTCTCATTGAAAATGCTGACTGTAAAATTAGATGTAGCTGGAGGTTTGACTTGCTTTTGGCAAAGAAATGGCCAAAGATGGAAGGAACAAGTTCAGTGAGAGCTGCTGTCCAAAGTTCTTTTTCCCTAGAAATACTTGATAAACCTTTGTGTCTACTGAAATGACTGAAAAGATATTTGAA
Source organism: Cyanoderma ruficeps (assembly GCA_008694505.1). NCBI lineage: Eukaryota > Metazoa > Chordata > Aves > Passeriformes > Timaliidae > Cyanoderma > Cyanoderma ruficeps. Next base: position 16,753,573 of record VZDJ01000346.1, on the reverse strand, counting down.
CCCTTTTTGCAAGGCCCCTGCTATGTCCAGCCTGAGTTTGTTAATGTTCAAGCTATATGGATGAATTTTTGTCTGTCCTTTTCAACGGTGTGACATTTTGTGGTGGGAGTAGCAGGTGGATTGTATGGACTTACCTCAGAGCATTGTGCAGCTAAGTCTGTGGAATGAATACATAAAATGGAGCTTGCAAGGTTGCCAGTATTTGGCACATGAAAGTTTTGTAAGGATTGTTAGAGGTTGGGTGGGTATCTCCTGTGCCTGCTTTTTGTCTCTGAATAGCAAAAGCTAGCATATGACTATGATGCACACAGAACAGGGCACATGAGTAAGAAGATGCTATTTTTACTCGATCACTTTTTAGAATAGAACAATTGTTATTGCATGTAACTCAAGTACTTGCCAAATATGCTTTAATGTAGCCTTAATTGATCTGCTTAAAGTTTTAAGCAGCCAGCAATATTCCCACTGAAACACGTAGTTATGAAATGTTTGACACAGTAGGCAGTGAGTGCACAGAGGTAGTGATTGATCATAGATTTATCTGCTAAGCCTTGAGCCTACAGATGGAGAGACAAAGACTTTCCATCTGTCCATGCAAAACTTTGGATATATCAAGGCTGTGTTTTGAAGAGTGCCTTCAGGCTTTTTTCCAGACAGGATTCACAGAGTACCCTCTAGGAACAGACAAGGCTTGCCCCACATGCCAGTAACATACGATGGCTCTTGGTGACTTCTGTGTACCATCAAGCATGCTCAGACAAGCTGTCTCTTGGCTGCTTGCCATCTGGGAGGCAGGCATGCACGGGAGGAAGGTAGCCAGGGGGCCGGGGGGGGGGCAGAGCATTCTTGTTGCCCTGGGAGCTGTTCTTTGAAACTGCATATGCACCCTGGAAAGATCTGTGTGGGCATGGAACTGGCTCACATATATGGGCCGGCTTCTGCAGGGCAACAACTTATCTTGCTCTGTATACATGGAAAGGACTTGAGTTTGTGTTCAAACCATATATAAAAAGTACACAGTGTATTGCATCCTAGTATTTTAGGACAGATGTGAGGTCATTTTTCCATTTTGGATGCTCTGCTTGCTGTTTTTCTCACAGAGCCTTTCACTCTCATAACTTGGCAGATTTCAGCAGTGTTTTTAGGTTCTGGAAAAGTGGGCATTTTCCATTAGATTAAGCTTTACCATTAGGTTAGGAGTACAAGAGCACTTAAATACCTTTGTTTTAAATAATAGTTTGCTTCATAAATGTAATCTGTGGATCTACGTTATTGTGTCAGCCAACACCATTCATTATGTGCTTGTTGCTGTGGAGTCAGAGCTCTACAGAACATCCACCCTCTTTCCTCTAAAGGAAACAAGTTCCCACCACAGAAAGCTTTCAATACAAGTTGAACAGCAGTTGTTGGGGGAGCATGAAGGGAGATCAAGCAACTGAGGTGGGGTTTTCAACAGGCAAAGGAGAATATAAGTGATCTGAATCTGGATGAAGGGTTGTATTACTGAGATGTGGATGATATGAATATTTAGATTGTATGGAAGAATATGGGAAGAGGTTCTGTTTCAAAATCTAATGATACTGCTGATAGTGGTATTAGGCTGATACTGTGAGCTGATTGGGAGGGTGTTTGTTGTCTTGATGTACTGTTAAAATTTGGGACTGATGAGGTGGATGCAGTTTGGTACAATGAAGAGGTGCTGAGGCAGTAGGGGTATTGTCAAAAGAACAGTGTGGCAAAAGGGTCTGAATGCAGAGGGCAAGGATGAGTTAGCATTAGCCAGTACCAGGGTAAGAAGTAGTAATGGTCTGAACAATTTTTTAGCCAGAAACTACTTTGTCTGGAGAAAGATTTCTCCACCCCCCTCGATGAATGCCATTAAGTCCTAAAAGAAATTTAAGATGTGCCAGCTAAGAGAGTCAGAGTGCTTGGGCTGGGGTGCAGTTAGTGATTTGTGATTATTTTCTAAGAGCTGTTTAGACTCAGTTCTATGGGATGTTAGCCCTGGGTGCTGTCAGCACACCAAGCCCCATTAGATTTAATAGTTGATCCTGGGTTTAGAGCTGACCTTATGTAGTTAAAATTACATAAGATGTAGATTTAAGAAGATAATAAATTATTGACCGAACACTGACCTCTTCCACTGCCTTTAACAAATCTTGAAAGGGAATAATTTTGGTTTGTCTTGGCATTTAAAAGGAGGCAAGAGGTCCACCTCTGTCTGCCACAAAGATGGACCTAGTATTCTGTGTGGTAACAGGAAATAACAGACCCATGCAAGAAAGTACCTCTTGCTCCTATTCTCTGTGTAGCTGAGGGTTGGAGGTGGCACTAGAAGAAAATAATAGAGCTGGCTACCTAAAGATGTGTCAGGACAAATAAAGATAGGCTTTGCCAAGTGGCTAAGATATTTATTCTCCTTAGGAGATTAATACCACTAGAAAATAAAAAAGTTCTCTCTCCCCACTTTGCCCACTTCCCTCCCTTCTCCTCTTCAGTATTAGCAACTCTGAGAAAGTCCCCTAAGACAGCCTGTGTTTCTTTTAACCACTCACCTGTTTTCAATTAAAAGACAGGGGGCATATATGTAATTGCGAGCAACCTCTTCCATTTTTTCTCTTTTGTATCCTGAAGGAGCCCAGTAAAAGGCATTGCTGGAAAAGCATTAGCATTCATTGCTCCTAAATGCATGATGGGCTAAAAGTCAAGCAGCATCTTGCCAAGTGACTTATTTAATTTTTAACCCATCCAGGTGTTTATAGATTATAAAACCATTGAAGTTGGAAAAGAGCTTTAAAATCAAGTCCTACCCTTAACCCAGCACTGACAAGTCCACCACTAAACCATGTCCTGAAGTGCCATCTCTACATGTTTTTTTAAATACTTTCAGAGATGGTGACTCCCCCACTTCCCTGGGCAGCCCATTCCAATGCCAGACAACCCTTTCCAAGAAGAAATTTTTCCTAATATCCAATGTAAACTTCCCCTAGCACAACCTCAGGCCTTTTCGTCTAATCCTGCCACTTGTTACCTGGGGGAAGAGACCGACCCTCACATGGCTACAGCCTCCTTTCAGGGAGCTCTAGAGAGTGATAAGGTCTCCCCTGAGCCTCCTTTTCTCCAGGATAAACACCCTCAGCTCCCTCAGGGGTTCCTCATTAGACTTCTGCTCCAGACCCTTCCCCAGACCTGTTGCCCTTCTCTGGACACACTGTATCACCTCAATATCACTGAGGGGCCCAGAACTGGACACAGCACTCGAGGTATGACCTCAGCAGTGCTGAGCACAGGGGGACAATCACTGCCCTGGTCCTGCTGGCCACACTGTTTCTGATCCAGGCCAGGATGCCATTGGCCTTCTTGGCCATCTGGGCACACACTGGCTCATATTCAGTTACTGTTGACCAGCACTCCCAGGTCCTTTTCCAAGGGCACCTTTCCAGCTAGTGTTCCCCAGCCTGTAGGATTGCATGGGATTGTTGTGACCCAAGTGCAGGACTCAGCACTTGATCTTGTTGAACCTCACACCACTGGCCTTGGGCTATCACTCCAGACTATCCAGATTCCTCTTGTAGAGCTCTCCTACCTTCCAGCACATCAACACTTCCAACCAACCTGGTATCATCTGAAAACTTTCTGAGGGTACCCTTGATCCCCTCATCCAGATTGTTCATAGCTATTAAATAGAACTGGGCCTGGGGAACACCACTTGTGACCAGTCACCAAGTTGGTATAACTCCATTCACCACCACTCTCTGGGGCTGGCCACTCAGCCAGGTTTTTACCCAGTGATCAGTACACCAATCCAAGGCATGGAAAGCCACTTCTCCAGGAGAAGGCTGTGGGAGACAGTATCAAAAGCTTTACTAGACTCCAGGTAGACAACGTCCACAGCCTTTCCCTCATCCACCAAGTGTGTCATTTGGTTATACATAGAAGGAGATGTGGTTAGTCATCATGCTGCCATGTTATTGAAACCTGGATCATTTGCTCCTTCTAATGCATGGTGAATTAGTGCCATAACCCAGAAGGGTCTCCTTGTTCATCCCATGCCACCCTTCTCCCTAATCTCTATTGTTTGGGGGCACTGGGAAGGGAGGAGTTGCAATTCACAGGAAACTTGCTGCTGGCAGTGTTCTTCCAGGCAGTTTTAAGTCCCACTGTGCTATGTGTAATTTCTCTTTGGTGAGCACTGAAACTGGGCTGACAGCCAAAAACTGCTTGTTCCTGAACATTGCTGTAGTGTGTTAGGGTTTCAAAGGTGTCTCTAGGAGTCTTCCTATTCAGCTAGCCAAGATCCTTGCAGAAGACAGTTGGAGGGATTTTTATGGGTCACGTTTGATACCAAATGTCTTTTCACTGCTGATCAGCCTTTGCTGGGGCAAGGTGTGCTAGGAATACTTTTATCGGTTGGTTGAGATACACTTGCATTTTTTTGTACAGGGGGGAATTAATTAGTTTACTAACAGAACAACTTTCATTCTCACTGTGCTGTGAAAATAGTCATTCTTGGTGAATCACATCTATCTGTGGTCTGGAGAATAGGTAAAGTTGTTAGTAGTTGTTTCTTTTGGGTAGGTAAATATGATCTAGAGGAGCTAGATAACAGCAGGTGGATATAATCTAGGAGAAAGAGAAATTTTTTGATGTCTTGAAGCATGCAGATGTAAATATAAACCACAGAATCAAATTTCTTTTAAAGTTCCCATAGGAGGTGTTCCTGTCCCAGGCTTGCAGATATAAGTATTGTATTGGTTGCAGAGTTCACTTATCTTTTAGAAATATTTGGATGTTTTTAAAGATCCCAAGGGAAAATTGTCAACATTTTGGCCTCTGATTTAAATCTGTACCAAGGAATTGCTGTAACTTAGGCTCAAAGACTAATTAATTATTATTAATTTCAATTAAGACTCTAGAATTTAAGCTGAATAGATTTTCAAAAGGTGCTGTGGTTAAAGAACCCTTTGCTTTCACTGGCAGCTTGAGCCAATTTCCCATGAGAGGCTTTCAAGGGCTGATCTGAATCTGGTAGAAACTGGTAGTTCTGATTCCTTCCCCAGGTCCCCACCCTTTGCTTCTAAGCTAAGCAAGAGTTAAAGGGCAGCTTTTATTTTGGCTGTACATTGTAGTTTAGGTTTCTATTCAGATCTGTCAAACATTGCACCACAGTATCTGAGCAAAGGTCTTTTGTACACAGGGGAAGTTGGGACCATTAATTACAAGTAGCGCTAAAAGTAGCCCTGTTATGCAGGAACATAAAGTCAGTCAAATAAAAGGGAAGTTGCCTCAGAATCCACACATTTTTAAAATCACTACTATCTGTGTGAGTGCTGAAACTCTGAAAATTTGGGCAGAAAACAAGCTACTGCCATAGTTCTGAATGGGCATTTCTATTATATGGTTTGGATTTGTTTTATTTTTTTCTCTGGATGCTTTCCTTATTCTGCTGTCATTAGCGCCTACCTCATTATATACTCCCAGGGAGTACATCTCTCTTGCTTGTTAGGATGGTGTAGGTGGTAACTTGCAGTGGTACAAAGGACTGAAGGAGAGATAATCAGCTGGATAAGTCATTATTCTGTGCAGAGACTGACTTGCTGATTTTTTTGTGCATGTCTTACTTATCCCACATTCTTTAGGACCTAGATTGTTGTAGGAATTGAAAATGTAATAGAAAACCTTCCGCTTGTTTGCCTAGAAAGGGAAAAAAGGTATGGTTGTATGATGAACATTTAATAAAAGCTCTAAGGCTCTTGGATGCTTCAGTGAATCCAGCAGAGCACAGTTCCACATGGTAGCCTGCACTAAATAAATTTATACAGTGCTGCATTCCTCTCATTTTCTTTCTCAGATATTTCACCTTGAATCCACATCAAGGTACAGATGGTTCATTTCCTTTGGTCTGACATAGCTCTGGTTACCACATGGCACTTCTCAGTAGTTCATGCTAAATGTTTGAACCATTGGGTTCTTCTTTCCTAAAGCAGTTTCTCATATTTTTTTCCCAGCTATCCATTGCAATCTGAATCCAAATGGTATTGATCACCCTGTCCCCACAGAAGGTATTAATCTGCAGCTTGAAGGCGAAGGCATTGATTCGCCTGCGGTGAAGAACGCTGGTACTCCAAAAGGGCCCGAGTCAAAAGACACACCCAAGAGACAAGTGGAACCGGAAATATCTAAGGTAGGTAGGATTGCCTTCTTATTTATTTTGGTGAGTCTTTAAGAATCCAGGCTTCTTGAAGTCCTGGTTTCTGCTTAAAAAGCATTTATCATCCTGTTAAAGACATACAAATGTGTAAAAATAACAGTCTGAGGAAGTGGGTGTTACAGAAGCAAGGTACTGCTGTGGGGTTGTAGCATACACACATCTTGGATATTGCACTATTCTATTTTTCTCTCAATGAAGATAATTAAAATAATGGGGTCTCTCTTTTTCAGGAACTGTGGAGGCTCTTTTTCCAAATGACTTGGGTAATGAGCAGAATGGGCATGGATATATTTTTCTTGAGGGTTTTTTTTTGCTTATTTATTTTTTCTTGGGGCAGATAAAGGGGGAGAAAAGTTCTATGGTTATACGAATATGTGGATTTTTTATATGAGTAACTGATTTTAATAATCTGTTACACTCATTTTAGGTAAAACACCAGGCCAGTTCTTCCATGTCTGATATGACAGTGAGCAAACATAGTTCAGAGATGAGTTCCTTAAAACAAATGTGTCTGTTCTTACTCATAAGCTTCTACTTCTTGTATGAGTGCAGCAGACGTGACTACCAACTGCAAGTGAATGTGTGTACTCCAGATACCTTGGTATAGGACAGTAATTTGTCATATTAGATTTTTAACTGGGATCACAGAATATTCTGAGTTGGAAGGGATCCCACAAGGATCATCAAATCCAACTCCTAAATGAATGGCCCATACAGGGATTGAACCCACAAGCTTGGCATTACTAGTGCCAGGCTCTAACCAAGGAAGCTGGTCTCAGGATCAAAGGAAAGATAAGGGAATGTTATAAAATAATTGGGAAACATTCTTTAAAAGCCTTATCAGTCTTTTTGATTCTTAAAGACCTATAACCAGGACTTTGGGGGTAATTTATACGGAGTGGAAAATTGAATTTTTACTGAATCTGACACTTTGAGAGTTATTAGAGCAAATAAATTGAGTGTCTTTTTTTACAGGTTCAAAAAGGCAATATAAATTATTTCAATGACTGAACAAATAGGAGTATTTCCTACTGCCAACAGTACAGTAAACCTAAAAATATTATACATATGATTGTGATGTATTTCACTTTTAGAATAAAATAGTATTAAATGTTTTGAGCAGTTGCCTTGACAATAAAGGCTTGGTATGAATTCTCCATTCCAATTTTTATCTCAAATATCTACTTTAAAATTAATATAGTTTAGCTCATTTCATCCTGACTTAATGCATCAAACTGGATCCTCCATTACAGGCTTGCAGCAATTAAAAAACCCTGCTAGCTGCAATCTGTTTGGTGGCCAATTATCAAGCACCTTGCTGATTTGTCATGAACCCTTGGAGAACAGGTTTGTGGTTACTGCTTTGGACTATCCGTTTGGTAACAAGACCACCAGATTGTGAATGGGTTTTGAGACAAAGCTCAGCTAATAAGGCATTTGCCCAGCTTTTCACAAAGGCAAGCTAACCCTGCTCATGTTTCAACATCAGCAGATGAAAATCTGCTCCGTACTGAAAGCTGAGGAGGTGTGTTAAACTTGGAGATCTTACAAGCTTGGGAGTGAAGAAGCTGAATGGTGCAATAGGGCTCCCAGTGATGAATGGGCTCCTGTATAGTTGACATGGAATAGTCATATCATACTTGTCTTTGCTTGCAAAAGATTTATCCTAATGAAATCAGAGTGAACTACATCAGTGATTTAATATAAGTGAGCCTGTTTTCACTGTCTGAGCTGTGATTGTTGGACTGATGAATATAAAACAGGCTTTCCTTGCTGGAGATAGCTGGGGAAGAGGGGAAGTGTGGGGCTCTCAAAGTACTGAAATCAACTATTGGATTCCCACATCTGATTGCAGTAGCTTTATTTAGAAAACTGGGCATGCTTCAGATTTAAAAGCAAACAAACGAACTGAATTTTTACTTAATGGAATAAGCTTAGCATAATAGCATCAAGCAAATGGAATGGACTATTTTTCTAAATTTATTGCTGCCTTGTTAGTAACTTTGTCTTTTATGTGTGTATTAGTTTAGTGATGTTTTTCATCTGGATTCATATGTTATAGCTGAGGTGGCCTGTCTTTTCTGGCTTGCTCTGCCTTAAATTTCAATATTGTTTTGTTTTGTCCTCTAAATATGAATATGGGGTTGGATTTTAGCGTATATAGCTTTAAGAGTTGAATTAAGCTGCCATTAGGAAACTTCATCCATGCAATCATATGTACAGTGGAAAGAGGAGCAGGAATTCAGGAAAGTTTTGTAAATAAAACAGTGTGAGCAGAGCCATTTGTTTTATATTTCCATTGCATAGTTTTTTTAAAAAGGATTTCTTTGCAATTCTATGTATTCAAATAATTTTAACACATATATTACATTCACATTAGTGAGACGTGTTGCACAAAGCAGTGCAATATATTGAATATAATTTAAGATGCCTCCTAGGCTATTGTTCCTGCTTTCAGCTTTCTAATTTGTCATTGAGACCACTTCCAGCACTTTAAACATCTGGTTTTGCTGTCCAGAGAAAGAAATAAAATCTCCTTTCTAATGAAATGTGTCCTTTCTTTTCTGTCCTCAGCTATGGGATGAAAGAACAGTAGTAACTCATGGGTCCCAGACATTTAAAGTTCCTTTTTATGCAGCTACTGTAATGTAAATATGGGAGTACAAGTGTTTGTTTCTATATTTGGGATGCAGACAACAGAAAATATAGCTCCATGGTGAAAGATCACTCATTTTTGCCTTCCTGATGAATATGGAATCTAGTATTTACAGGCTGACTGATGCAGAATTATAATGGAAAATGGAACAATGATCTTAGTCTCCCTCAGCTGGTTCCCTAAGGAACCACCTTGTTACAAGTATGACCAAGTTCAAACCAGCAAGATTATTCATAGCTAAACTGATGTCCATAATCTAGTCAGACTCTGATAATGTACAGGATAGAGTACAGATTAAGGAAAATATATGCAGTGTAAGAATGCATCATTTTTTAATAATGTATATCAACATGCACATTTTTTTGATCAGTAACTGATTTTTCAGCATTCCTGCTATATGAAAACACTTCAGGCAGTTGAGTGGTCACTTTCACACAGCAGTAAAGTCACTGGAGAAAGCAAGGATGGTTTTTTAATATACATTTAAAAATATAAATTATTTCTTTAACACCACTTATATTTAACCACTGTCATGTGTGTTTTCTGGAAATCTTATCTTTTTTCATTGAAATGCTACTTCTGGCTCTTATGTCTGATCTCTTTGGTTTTAATACCATAGTCATAGAGTAGAGTTCTGTTAAAAACAAGCTTACAAAAGTTTTGCTACATTTTCGGAATCCTGTACTTCTCTGAGCATAGGCTTTAACAGAAGGCAGCTTTTCTAAGGAGATTCAGAAAATGATCTCTTACAGTAGTATTGACTTTTTTTATCAAGATCTCCCACATGATGCACTCACAGTGCCTTGTTGATGGTGAGCATGAGACCCAAATCTGGACTGTTGCTCATTAGGAGGTTATTTATTCAGGGAGTTTTCTTTCCTAAGTAAGGTGTGCATATCTAGTGACACATTTTGTCTCATTATGTGGTAGCAGCAATAGCAAATAATAAACGCTTTTTAATGGCAACTACTGCTGTTAGGCTTTTTATGTTGTGCTAGCAATTGCAGGTTTTTTTATATGATTCGAGAGAAATTAACAGTCCTTTAAAATGCTCACAAAAACTATGAAAAGAAACCAGTAAAAGAAGTGAGAAGCTTTTATCTTGTCTTCTGTTGATAAGTGCTGTATAGACACCAATAGACTATGTTTTGTTGCAGTGTGGCTCATTAGTTCTTTTGGTTGCTTTTGCTTTCTTAAAAAAACCCTTTTTTCAAAATTATATTGAACAACACTGAAGGGCTAACTGAACTCAAGCACCAAAAGGATAAGAATTCATCTCAGCTTACTGGGCTCAGTTCAGGACTGACTGGGGTGGAAACAGATCCTCTGGCTTCCTTGGGAGGGATCTGGTCTGATCAGAAAGCATTTGGGAAGGGGTGAGGGTGTCAAACGTGTGGTGAAAACTCCAAGCAAAGAAGAGTAAGACTTTTGAGTAATAAAGGTGTTACAGAATTCCTAGAAATATTAAAATTTTGTCAGTTATTTAAATAAAAAAATGTCCTGGTAGTGTTTTCTAACAAGAGACTAGGAAAAGTAATTTCCTAGAAGAATTCTCCAGTTTTTTTCATCAGTGGCTTCTGCTTCACAGTGTTTATCTTTTTGTGTCAAGTGTCAAGCTTATCAAATGGGTTGGGTGAGAAAGGCAGTCTGGGTGAGACTGAGCAATCTGATCCCATGCCAGGGGGTTGGAACTAGATGATCATTACGGTCCTTTCCAACCCAAACCATTCTATATCCCCCCATACCCCCAGGGTTTTTTTAAACTTTTTTTGCAGTTGAGAAACATCAATGCTCTCTGAACCTCAACAATGAGGTTTTACCATTTTGTGTTGTCTTCCTATAATCTTCCTTTTGTGAAAGACTTCTGGTGGCCACAGGATATGGGAAAAAGAACCCAGATTTGACTGATTAAAGTCAAGAAAAAATTTTCTGTTGAAGTGAAGGTTCAGCAAAACTCCAGCTGGGCTGTTCAGCTCCACCAGATTTTGCTTTAAAATTGCATGTCAGGGTGTTTGAATTGCAGATCTCTCTCTATTTCTGAGTGAGGTGTTGACCCTAGATGGGGAAATGATGCTTTACTGATAGATAGTTTGCTTTTCTCTTTTCTTAACTTACTTTTCTGGCAAAGCAGTTAACAGATTGCCAATGTCCACTTCAGATCACCACGATGAAAGTCAGTAGATATGGTGTGAATGTGATTTTTTTTTCCTCTTCCAATTCTGACTGTGATAGTGACAAAACACCACTTACTGTATTGAGTCTTCTTTATGACTAACAAAAATGGGCACAGAATCTCAGTGTCTGAATGCAGGTTTAAAAATATTTGGTAAATGTTACTATCACATAGATGAAATACTTACATTTCAGGACAATGTGCCTTTCTAGTGTCTCACTCTGTGATTATTAGCAGTACACAACAATTAGCGTGCTTTTTCAATGCACTTTCTCATGTGTTGCATAGTTGTAAGTATCCATGTAAATTGGGCTGAAATGTTTGATGTGTATGTATCCCTTCCTCTCTCAGCCTGTCATTCAAAATTGTGACCTCTGCCTGAAGCCAGCCTGAAGTTTCAGAACCATGCAGTAAACAAACCTCTTATCCTGAGCTGTGAAACAGCAGTGCTGGGTGACTTTGTGCATTTCAAGCCACTGAGAGTGATGTTTCATTTACCATTCTGGGATTTCACGGGAGTGAGTGAAGTGCTGAAGTACCTGTAGTGCAAAATACAGCTGCTTAGTTCAGAATCCACCCTCTCACAAGAAAAACATCTCTCTCTATTGGGGTCCTGTAAGCCGGCTAACCACCGGAGGACGAATGTCTGATTCAAAATCCAGGTATATTCTTGTTGTAGCATGATTTTTGCCATTGCTGTATCATCCATTTTTACTATAAATAGTTTAATATGGAGGCCCACATTTTTACAGCAAGCTTTCTCCATTCAGCACAAGAGATCTGGCTTCTCCTGTTCGTTCTGTTCACAATGATTGCATGCCTGGGGATTCTGAAAAATGTCATCTCCCCTGACAGCATCCATTTGGAAGTGGGAGATCTTGACAAGTCAGTGTATTGTGCTCTGTCCAGGACAGTGAGGGAAAGGAAGAGCAGGTGGAAAGGACCATTTGTGTTCTCCTTTGCCCCTCATCTCCAAGTGGGATTATTTTCCTACTGGTTTTCTCCCCACAGGAAATCAAATATAATGAACTCGGACTAATTCATAGCTCTTTAGGTGGTATAAGTAGAACAGGTGAAATTTATTCACAAAGACACTATTGACTGACCTTCCAAACAAGAGGCCTTTGTGAAGTTCACCTGTACAAGCACGCTCTATTTATGACTTTGGTCCGTCAGGTGATATTAGGAAGAGGAATTTGGTAGACTTTTTACAGCTGGATTTTTCAACAGTTAGACTGTGACTTCCAGAAAAAAATCAAGGATGAAAACATGTTTGGTAGTTGCATGCATGCAAGTGCTTGCATGTGGAGGACGTCAAGGTGTTGGTCCCTGGGAAGCAGTGCAGTCTGTGACCCTGAGGTGTGCTCGGGGCTCCACAAATGCACAGCATTGAGGTGGCTTCTGCTGCAGAGACAGTCCTTGTATAGGGCTGCCTTGAGCAGATGGTTACAGAGAGGCAGCTGAGAGAGCATAAGGAGGGAAGTGTAGTCTGATCTGGCTGTGTTCTTTCCCATTACACTGCTGTGAAAAGGAGCAACAATTGCAGTATGTATTAGCAAACATAAGCAGTAAAAAACTGTGGTAGTACTCTAGAAGTAAGTGGGATGTCTAATACTATAGGCACATGTAGACACAGACACTTTATTTAAAACAACTTCACTTCAGGGGAAAAGAAATGTAGATAAAAAGATGGACCAGCTTTTAGAGGAAAAAGCAATTCTATACAGCATGTGGATGCATAATGTACTTACAGTGCCAGTTTTGCTGCTTGTCTCATTGTGAAGCTGTTTCATAAAGCCATCCAAACCCTCTGCTTCCACTTTGAAGCTACTTTAAGGGCTACTTTAAGGGCCTCAAAGATAAAGCAGTATTTTAATGACACAGCTGCCTTGTTGGGGATGGAAAAATATAGAATTCCCTGATCAAGAAAATAATAGCATTATGATTAGAGGGATTACAAAATGTACTTTGGAACCAATTTAGCCTTTAAAATGGAAAATGCTTCACTGCTGACACCACAGGTCTGCAAATGGTGTATTTTACCTGAGTTATAACTCATAAATGTAATCTAATATAATAAAATAAGTTATTTTAATAATCTTCCTCATGTGTTTGCTGGAAGTCGCTGTAGTCACTGTAGAATCATAAAACAGTTTGTTTTGGAAGTGGCCATAAAGATGATCTTGTTCCAGCCACCCTGGCATAGGCAGGGACATCTTTCACTAGACCAGGTTGTTGAGAGTTCCATCCAGCCTAGCCTTGAACACTTCTGGGAATGGGGCATCCACAGCTTCTCTGAGCAACCTGGTCCAGTGCCTCACCACCCTTACAGTAGATAATTTTTTCCAATATCTAATCTAGACCTATTGTCTTTCAATTCAAAGCCATTTTCCCTTGTCCTGTCACTACATATCCTGGTAAAAAGTCTCCTCCATCTTCCTTGTAGGCTCCTTTCAGGTACTGGAAGGCTGCAGTTAGGTCACCCAGAGCCTTCAGGCTGAATAATCCCAATTCTCCCATCCTTTCCTCACAGGAGAGGTGCTCCATCCTGCTAATCATCTTGGTGACCTCCTCTAGACTCACTTCAACAGGTCCATGTCCTTCTGTGCTGAGGACCCCAGAGCTGGATGCAGCACTGTATGTGGGGCCTCCACCACAGTGGAATAGAGGGGCAGAATCACCTCCACCTTTCTCTACAAGTGGGAATTTCTGTCCTTTCCATTTTGAAAAATAACATAATTGTGGAGAACATAATTGGGAGTGAGAAGTGTCATAGTCATGAAAAGAGTGTGGGACTGTAGTAGCCTTGATAATGTGTGGAAGGAGTTTCTTGGGTTATCAGCACTAAGAAGGGAAGGAATTTCACTAGAAGAGTCTGGAAAAGGGTGGTCTGAGGCAGACTGAGGTTTGTCTTACCCTGAGTTTCCATGGATAGAGTTCAATTTGCTCCTGAGAGCAACTTAAATTACGTCTGTGTAAACTAGGTATGAAAACTCCTCTTCCATTTTGTGGAATCTAGTCAGTGTGCTCAGAGGAGCACAGAGGGGGATCAGGCTCAGTCTGAAGTGAGCAGTGCTCACCTGAAGCTGTCTACAGTTTGGGGATTGTTTTGGCACTTGAGTTTAGGTGTTTGGATCTCAAACTCGGTTCTTTCCTCTGCCTTACCAGCTAACCAGCCTCTGCATTTGATACTGAAATGGTTATCCATGTCTGATGGAGGTGAAACCTTGCGTTAGAAGACTGTTTCAGAAGCTGCATTTACCTCAAAAATTGTACTTGGAACAATTAGGATAGACTACTCAAATATATATGGTTGTGTTCAAAATTATGTTCTGGCAAGCAAATACTGTGTAATCTGAAAAAAAGACTCTAACCTTTTAGATTGAAAGCAAATTATTGAGTGTGTGTTTCATTTTTACCCTCTTCAATAGGCCTTTGACTTTTAGAAGCCTGTTGCTCCTTTCTGGAAGTAGAGCTTTTGCTGTCTGGCTCAGTTTACCCAAATATACAAGAATGTTGGTAACTAGGACCAGTTAAAACTATTGCTTCAGTAGAAATCTGAGATATGGAATAAATTTGCTAGCAAAATTTTGTCTCTTGCATGTGTATGTATGTTTAGTTGATTGTTCAGGTCAGGGTGAGAGTCTGAGAGTAACAAATGCAGCACTACGTTTGCTGCTGTTCCCATCCTTCTCCATGGGACAGATTCTCAAACTATTTTCCATGGTGGGTAGTGGTAGAGGCTTGTGCTGGTGCTTGTGCTTTGTCATACCTCTCGTTTTGACTAGGGGTATTTGCTGGATGGAGACTGAAGTAAACTGGTGTTTAGCTCTGAGGGGCCTCTAGGCACTGCAGAAATGCCAACAATAATGACCTCTGATGTCAGGGAGGATTTTCAGTATTTTCTTATGTCATACTTTGCAAATATCAGTTCTTTTTAGCTGTTTCTGGATGTGGATTTCAGTCAGAGGTGTTTTATTTTTATCTAAATTCCACAGTCAGCTGCAGATTATTGTGTTCCTGATGTACCACTGCAGGGAGCAGGGAAACAATTCTCAAATGTTAAAGCATGCATTTTCTATGATGCTGTGTATCATCTATGGGGCAAGCAGAACATAAGGCGAATGTTGTGTTTAATGAGAGACAATTCTTCCCTTTATCTTTTTTTTTTTTTTTGACCAACTGATTTGTAAGTAGTTGGGGGTTTCCTTGTCTGTAATGCCATAAAGTGGAACTTTGATACAGTAATTCAGCCTGGGGAGTGCTTTAAGTGCCTGTGTCCTACTTCTAGTACTTCTGTGTTTCTAGTAATGTTGATGGTGTGCTTTTATGTTGTCATTAGCCACTCTTGGAATTCGCAGAGTTAGTTCAAAAATGAGAGTGATGTCCAAGTATGACAGACTCTTAAACAGAAAGAAGCATTGCAAGTTCACAGTGAGAGGGCGGACAGAGTGAGGGAGCCGTACAATAGCACGTTTCTTTGAATTTGGGAGGTGCTAAATGTGCGGCTGAGGCCTTTGGCTCTTGTGGTGAGGAAACTTTCCTATCTGACCACCCAGGAACCACTTTGGGATGCACTAGCAGGACCTGAGCTGAGACCAAGACCCCTTCACAGTCACATCCCCCACACTGAGATGGTCAGACGAGGGTTCTTACTGGCTCGACCTTGGCTTTTCCATTGCAGAGCCTCCGACATCCAGATGCTTAAAAGAATTTTATCAGAGTGCAATAACAAAATAACAACTTGAGCTGCTGCCTCTTAGGAAGGAGCCCAAACAAAGGAAACCCTGGGCTTTTGTATCCTTATGGTCTAAGCCATTGAAACTCTGGGCTTTTCCTGCTTAATCACTGGCTCCTGCTGTGTCTGAGTCACCTGGGTGGTGCCACAGGTCCCTGGGTTCTTTGCTATGCAGAGTGTTGGTTCCAGTTCTTTGCCTCTTGCCTCAGGCTCCTTCCAGCCAGAGCTCAAATCTGCAGCTGCTCACCGAGCTACCTGTACTGAAGGTATTTCTGAGCACTTGGAAAAGACAAATACTATTGGTGATAGTGATATGAAACATCACAAGTAAATTCACTTTTAGAGATTAGGGCATATGTATCCAATTCTATCAACATATCAACAGTTTAAGAAGAGAAAAGAAATTACGTTTTAGGTTCTCTACTTTAGCTTTTGAACTGTCTCTCATTCTGTTTGTGTAAACTTCTGATGCTTTCCTATTCTCTGAATATTCCAGCTGCTGTCTACAGTCTGCCGTCCCTATCAGACCCATCAGCCATCTCCTGCATGCCAGTTCAGCCCCACTTTACCTGCCAAGCTGATTCTGTCACCCTTAAAGCCTAGATGAGGAGTATCTTTTCCCTCCCAAGATGAGGAGTGTCTTTTCTCATCTACACCCCTGTGGAGAGCAAAGAGTTCACTTGAGTCAGGGTTAGCTACAACAGTTAAGACTAATATAATACTCATTCTTGCTTTGCAAACTGTTGCCTGAAATGGGACATACTGATCCATATCCTTGTGGTGGTACTGAAGCCCACCACCTATGCCTGATTCAGAATGAATAACCAGCAGAATGTGCTTAGGGCTTCCCACCAGTCTGACTGTGAGTATGCAGTGGGAGAAGCTCAACATGGGTTTCAAGAGGCAGCTGTGTCCATCTCATGTCCCTCATCAGCTGTGTCCCTCATCATATCAGAGACATGACTCTTCTTGCAACCTCAAGAGCTGCAACAGTAGAAGCAGTGAGAGTGTGCAGCCCTGGCTGCTGGGGAGAAGGGCAATTCTTTGGGTTACAGGAAGCTTTTATATTGGCCATTTTTGCTAATGTAAATGCGGCATTTCTGCTCACACAACTGCTAGCAGTCACTAAATGGTCTGGAGCATCAATTCTTCCATCTCCCTTACCTCCTAGCTCCTTACCCAGCGATCATAGTTATTACTGGTAGGGGCTGTGTCCAGAAGATTTACCTGGTTGAATGAATATTTCTAATTCTACTAATGTCTAGGAATTAATATTGTGATGATGCATCAAGCTGCATTTCTGGGGTTAACTGTGCTTTTAACATGCATATCTAAAAACAGAAAACTTTCAGCACTGAACAAGGTAGAGTTACAGCATATCTGGAGGCCTTTTTTCTATCTTGAGCAAAGAAAATCTCGTAAGTGGGTTTTATGTTCTGCCAATTCTCCTTTTCCCTCTAATCTCTGTAAGTGCATCCATCAACTACTGATGACTTTGCTGACCTAGACACCCTCTACTTTTTTTGCCTTTTTTCCCCTTGCTTTAAACAAAAGCATGACAATAGAGTCTGTACCTAATGGTTTTAGAACTGCTATTAATCCATCTTTCATTCAAGGCTGATTGCTTTCAGTCTTAGCAGTATGCTTTAGATTGTGAAAGATGTTCTGAATGTCTTTTCATTATTAAAGGGTAGATGTGACTGAACTTCACCACACATATGCTGAAAATAGTCTTCTATCTAAATAAAGCTTGTGATAGGTTTGAAGATGTATTTTTAAATAATCAATATTCTTACTGAGTAAATAGAAAGAAATTTTCTGGAGGTAAAGGCTATCACAATAGTAAGTTCTTCTTCAGGTATGACTGTCTCAAATGTACTGCTCTTATAGTAAGTTGGAACTTTTGCATTTTTTATAGGTTTGTCCTGAAAACCAAATAGCTTAATTGTTAACATTTCAGCACTAGGTGGTAATATGTGAAGTTGATGAGGAAAACTGAGATTATTGTTCAGTGTACTAAACTTTCCTGAACCTTTGTTTTTGACTGTAGAAGAAGAATCTGAAGTGCTTTTTAAGATTCATACTTATTTAACTGTCACCATGGATTTATTTTTCTTTAAGGAAGGCTTCTTTGTGGCTTGCAAACTGTAGTTAATGGTCCACAGTGACTGGTAGCAGATTATTTTGGAAAAGTTTTTTGCCCGAATAATTATTAGCTTTGTTTATCCTAGATGCTGTTTCATGTTCCCTTACTCTCTGTTGAAATAATTTAGTATTGGAGGGTCTTAATTTTTAAAAAGTATTTTTTAAGAGGAGAAAAAAAAAAATGAAGAACAGTGCCAAACAAAATGCTTAGATCAGATAAGTGTTCAGCATGTTGATTAAGCTGTCAAATTCAGATGAAATTCATTTAGTTGTGTGTGTCCATTGTACATACTGCACCTTCTGCCTTTTGCTGTGGAGAAAACAGTATAAGATACTACCTATCTGTTTGATTTTGGTTGGTGGGTTGTTTTGGTGGGTTTTTTTTGTTTGTTTGTTTGTTTGTTGTTTTTTTTAATAATATGGGCCACAGACATAGACATATTTTGAATGAANAAACCAAAAAGAAGTATAACTGGAAAGGAAGTTGTCTTGACTTTTGATTCAAAAAGAATACTGTACAGTGTAGTTAGGTTATGTGAGCAGGGCTGACTTTTGGGGGAAAGAATCCCACACTAGAGTGTATGCTATTATTGTCCTCTACAATATTTTATGCAAAATGTAAGTCATTTCTAAAACCACAAAATAAACTGAACAGATGAAATTGAATTTCAAAATTAAGCTAGCTTTTCTGTGCAAGGCACAATAATGACAAAGAAAACTGGGTCATTGTTGATGAAATTCTTATTTAACTCTTTTCTGCATGTTCATGACCTTCTTCTTCCCAGCACCCTCTTCCATGGTTAGGTTTTTGTTCTGTATTTGTGGATTGTTGTGTTGTCATGTCTACATCCACCTCCTTTGGTTGGTTGGTTGGTTTTTTGGGGTTCCTTTTTTTGTTGTTGTTTGTTTGTTTTTTACACAAACCTGCTTCCCTTTGGGATCTAACAAAGGCTTCTACAAGACTGGAGAGGAGATGGGATGCAGTGGAAGTGGAAGTGTGTCCTAGCTGAACTAAGCTGATGATGGAGTACCCCATTTCATGATGTAGCACATTTCAGTCCCCAACCCTACATGCTCTCATTTTACTGAGTTGGCAGCTCAGCTCTGACTTCAGTGAGTTGATCAATTTTTCGTCCACCTGAATTATCTCATGTTGGCTTTTATTAACAATAGGGTGCTCTGTACTGGTGGATCAAGAGCAACCAGTGAGAGCTGTCCTCTTTGGCAACATTTCCTTGTTAATTTGGCTTATTTTAATCACTTTGCCATGCTGGCAGTAGTTAAGGAAAGCACTGCTTTACTGTTTTTGCTGCTGAGAGGAAACTCTGTGGAAGTGCAATCTATATAGAGCTAGTGGATGACTGAACAAGATTTGGAGGATGAACAGGGCATATCAGTCTTAAGAGAAGTAACATTAATAACCAAATACATTTTGATTTTACACCATTTCACCATCTTTGCCAAATGCTTCAGTTTGTCCTAATGCAGAAGTGATGAGAATTAGATGATCTTACAACGAAACTTCTCAAGTATTTTTATTCAGACAAATGTAGCAGCCCTCTGCATCCAGTGTTACAATTATGTGAACAATATAATGGGAAACTGTGGAATTATCCATCTCATACTCTTCAATATATGATTGAGCTCAAATTATCAAAAGAAAAAGCCAAGGAAAGCGTAGGGTCCCTGCAGGGATAGTGGTGTATGATGGAGTTGGGACAAGGTAGCAAGTTATGGGCAGCAAGAGGGAATTTGACTGCAAAGGAAGAATAATTTCTAGGACGAGTCTGAATATCCCACTGTATTTATAAATCTTGGAATTGAAGAGGAGGTAAAACCAGGAAATTGTTGCTGCTGCATGCAAATATACAGGAAGAATAAAGCTGCTGTGCATACGTAACAAGTAGGACTATGAAACAAGACAGAACTTGAAACTTTCCTACCTATTAGAAAGTTCTTCTTGTAGTTTTGTTAATTGTTGTTAATCTGCCACATGTATAAGCAGATTGACTGCAGCCTCTCCCTTAGCAAAACTCCTGTCAGTTGTTTTTCTTTTAGTCCTGGTCTAAATAGATTGACAAGGATTATTTTGTAAGAACAGTAAACTGAGTTTCATTGACCTTTGGAAGCAGCATGAAATATAAGATTGTAAGTGGTAAGCTTGAGGTGTGTTATTGATGTTTTAATCAGTGAAGCTACACAAAGCAAAAGCCATACGCGAATATTTCTTCTCTGCTTTCACTTTTGAGATTGATTATCCCACGTGCTTTTTATGATTATTAGTAAAAGTCTCTTTAAGACCAGTTACTCTGATTTCCTATTTTTATGCTCTTGAAGCATATATATGTGTGTGTGTGTGTATATACATATATAAAGGATTTAGCTCTTACACTGTTGCAATACAAAGCTCACATAAGTAAATGCGATACTGCTAGCAAGTACTTTCAAATGATGTGCCAGAGTACTTCAGTGCATCTGTAGTATATTTTATGCCTGTGTTTAGAAGTGATCAAGATGCTACATAGCATTCCTAGAGGTTATTTCTGATAATACTAGCCAAGAGAATTTGTGGATATTGATAATATTTTCTTGTCTGTCAGGAAACAGCCTTTTCTTATGTGCATCTGCTAATAATTTTGTGTAGTAAAATAATAGAAGGTAATAGTACTGTGTTCAAAGAAATAAAATAACAGCAGGATAAAAGTGAGGAAGAAACATCCATCTCCCTGTAATCTTCTCCATGAGAACATAGCAGGACATTTTATTGCATGAAGTTAGCCTTCGAAGGAGGTGATTGTTCTCATCTGGGGACAGTTCAAACGTTTTTGACTTAAGTGTGGAAAACCCTTGTTGACTAAGGAGGTTTTGGAAATGTCCTCATAAACAGCTGGTAATAATGTGTTAATTCATAATTGTAAGGTGGTGGTATAGCAGCTGTGTACAAGACGTAGTGATCTCCATGTGGGAAACTTCAATCACAAAGTGAAATGGGAAAGAGGTGGGAAGGTGGAGGGGCTGACTGTGCTACTGTATCTCGAAGCAGTTGGGCTCTGGTGAGCCACGAGCAGGAGAACAGCTTAAATGTATTAGGTGAGACAGGGCAGGTGAGAAAGAAAATGTGAAAAGTACTGCGCACAACTTAGAGAAAGCTGAATTCCTAAAAGCTGAAAGACACTGGAATGCAGTGCCTTGCAAAACTCCCTGGGGCTGTCAAATTGCAGCCTGTCAGTAGATGGTGCTCTTTATATCAAATATTTACTACTGTTGCTGCCTGTGTTTGGCCATGTTTTCATCTAAAAGGTCTAGTAACATTCTATAACAGTTCATTTCTCTGAATTCTGATGTGTGGGAGATTAGAAAATGGAGTCTTTTGAGGGACTGTCAAAACAAACAAAAATAAAAAAGTGTTTTCTAGGTGCCTTTGAAACATCCTCCATCCTTTAATTTTTTCAATGATTTTTGCTTGTGTTTGTGTAGTGTTTTGAATTTAGACAAATTCAGAAGCTGCCAGCATAAAACCCTTGAACAGACATTGTGGATTGGAGAATATATAGCAGACTAATTCAATTTGGCTACTGACCTGTAAAATACTGCAATAACGTGGTCTAAAATAAAAATGCAAAGCAGATTTGTCAAGCCATTTGCGATTTTTAAGTCTTCTTTTGCATGTTTACTTTGTAGTTTCACCTGCTGTTTCTGGATAGATAGGAATAAGTTTATTTTTAAATGTAATGCTTCTTAGAAAGGACTTAAATGAATCAGTGCAACTGTGAGTTTTACCTGGAGTCATTTATGCATCATTAATTAGATGGATATAAAAACCTCCATAAAAATTAAGATGTCCATATTAATGTCTTATTGGACCTCTCTGTATATTTTATTATTCAGAAAATATGCCATCTCTGAAGGAAAATATGTTAAATATGTTAATTGTTTAAAAATATTGCTTGCCAAAGACTGCTGTTGAGACAAAAGCCCTGATCTGGGCAGCAAAACAGCAGGACAGACCTAATGGGAAATTTGAGATGTTTGTGAAGTTCTGTGTGTCTTTACGCTGTGGTCTTACAGAACATCAGCTACTTAGCCAAGAGTTAAATTTTGGCTTGTGAGATGGAGTGCCCCTGGAGTGAATCTTGAGAACTGCCTGCTCTTCACTGCCTGAGCTACTGGTCTTTCTGCAAACAGAATCTGAAGGATTAGTGTGAATTTTTCATGCAGTCGTAAACTGCAATCAAATGGTCCAGGAAAGAGAAGGGAACTGGGTTTCTTTCAGAAATCTAATTAATATACTTTCAGTTCTTATTCAGGGCCAGTTTGTCTTCCCAGGACATTAATTTAGTTATTTCTTCACAGATTTCTCTCCAGAAAAGATACATATGCAGTCAACACATTACAGAAGATGAATATTGTTCCTTATTATGCTTCATTTACCTTCCTTTAGCCCTTGTCTCACTTTCATCTCCTTACAACATAAGTTCCTTATGTTGAGGTCAGGTGGGCATAATATTTTTATTGAAAACCTCAGTGCCGCGTTTCTGTGTTGTCACATCTCACAGGTGCCTTCTCCAGGAAGATGTTGCTGGGACATTTGGGGTATATTTGGGCTTTATTTTTTAATGATACCTGGAACTGAAGATGGAAGTCTTCATTGGCATTCCTGCCCTGCTTAGGCTCCCTGTGGTGCCTGCTGGATGATCCCAGGAATGTCCCATTTTCCTTTGTGTGCTGGTTTTAACACCACAGGAAATCAAACTCCATATGAGCCATTCTCCATCCAGTAAAAGAGGGGCAAAACAGGAAAAGACTATCGTCTCCTATAACAATTTGCTAAAAGCCCAGAACGATGGAATAAGACATGCGCAGTAACAACAGTATTAACAGCAAAAGGGCCTGGCCTTTGTGGATCCCAGTGTGAGGGATAAAAGGGCATTGTAGTGCTTAGGTTCTTTTTATGAACATAGGGCGTCATATGGATGATAAGTGAATACAGGAATTCCCTTATTAGGAAGAGAAGATTAGTTTCTCAAAAGTAATTAGCAATAAATTACATTGACATCAGAAGTGCTCTGCTTTTTTTGAAAAAAAAAAAAAAAAAGATGAATCTGCCTTCTAGATAATTTATTTGAGAAATCCATTATGACCTTCTATACACAGGCATTGCAATGCTCTTGCATGAATCAGATGGTTAGGCTAATCTGACTTTTCTATCAACATCTGCCTTTTTTTCTCCTGTTTTTGCTGGATGTCTTATTGGGGAAGCAAGAGATTGACGTGTCAGGTCAGGCTCAGACCTTTTCCTATTTATACTTACGTACTATAAAGTTGTTCTCCTCAAAATGTATTTGGCTCAAGAAAACATAATTAAGAGTCAACTGGCAAAGGTATCTAGAAAACTTTGATTGCTGCTGGGCTCTAAAATGCCTTGGCTGCTGCACCTGCCTTCTGCATATGAATGAGCCTATCCATAAAGACTGAAAGTTGGCATGAAAAGGTTATACTATGTCTTACAGTGCAAGCCTCTTAATTGGCACATCTGCTGGAAACAAAGGTGCCAAAACTATGATTCATTCGGAAGGAGCAGACCTTGTAAGAGACCTGTCATTTAATAGGGATTAAGATCCTCTCAGGATGTTGGATGTTCTCCTTGTACAAATGTACCTTTGTTGAGCTAATGGTGGAATTAGCCTCACAACTTGCTAACACTGAAGTAACAGATTTTATGGCTCTTCTCATATAGAAATGCTTTAGTGTTTGTGTGTTTAAGATGAAACAAATGAACCTTCTACCTCTGATATACAGCAGCTATACACAGCAAGTACTCAAACCCTAGTGTTGAGTATCTTCTCAATGGAATACTGTAATTATAAATGGAAAGAGTGGAGTGTGGTCTGTGCTGCACAGATTTATTATGCCTGGGAAATTCCATTAGTAAATCCCCTAAATAAAAAATAAAAATTGATGGCATCCTTAATGACAGCTCCTGAGAGAAAGGTAATACCACCTTGGCAACAGCAATATTATGCTATTGATGTGTATTTCTTTAAAAAGCATGTCACCAAAAATTACATAACCCCCACTGACACTCTTAAGTACATGTTTCTGAGGTCAGGCTTAGCCTGTATTTGAACAACCTTTTGATTAGAATACCCTGAGCAAGTTGTTTGCTACATATGTTACCTGAAATCTCTGGAAAGACTACGGTACTGCTCTGTACAACCTCTTTTTTTTTTTTTTCCCAATGAAGACCTATTTGTATTGTAGTTGAAACCCTAGTAAAGAAAATTAATTTTTATAAGCCTTAGAAAATTCTGCTATTCATCTACACATCACAATTTTTAATTGCCACATTTCAGTTTGTAGCCATGGTCATAGGATAATGTGATTATGAAACAAGTGCATTTAAAACTGTCATTGTCCTGTCTAGTTCTTCTCATTTCAGGGCAGCTTGTTTTGTGATTCATACTGCTAACAATTGGTAATTGAGCTGTACTTGAAAGGATACAGTTAAGTGACTGAAGAACTGTAGATAAGGTATCATCAAATACATGTACTTACGAGTCAAATGCAATCTCATGATTTACAAAACAAATACAGACTGACCAACTTCCTTTACCTCTTTTTACTAAATTTGCGAGTGTAAATTCAAGACTTTGTTCTGTCCTTCAGATCTCTACATTTTTAGGTCTTGGTTTTGGCTGATTATTTTTTTATAAGTAAAGGGCAACAAGATTTTAGTGTATTATTTCTAATTTTGTGCAAATTAAGCATTTTCCCAGTCTAGTTTGGTCAGTGGATTTTGTTGCTCTACAGGCTGTATTTTAGGTAGTAAATTCTTCTGTGTGACCACCATTAAATAAGTGAGAACTTCCAAGAAAATCAGTGTACCTACTTCTATTACCTGTTTTGTATTTATTTTAATGGAATTCCTGATAAGCAGTCTTGATTTAGTTCAACTCTCAATGTAGCTGTAACTTGAAGAGGTGCCAGAATTGGTTTAAAAAAAAGAAAAAGTGAGAATGGAGACTCCTTTGTGATTGTCAGTTTTGTAGTACAGGTAGGTTTGGGGTGGGGTTTTGTGGTTTTTTTGTTTGTTTGTTTTTTGTTTTTTGTTTAATTTTTATTTTAATCTAGACATGGAGGAAATATTTTTTACGAATACTGAACTTCCTCCGAATTGGAATTTCAGTTGCTGTGAAAGTATTTCAGAGATCAGGAGAATCTGCTGGGAAATGGGGAGCTACATTTCATCAACATCTTAATTATTGCATATTCCTATTTGCTTCCCTGAATGTACCTGAATGGATTTCAACTTACAGCTCCATCAAGATGGGGCACTCTCTTGTGGTTCATCCATGACTGAGCAGAATATTGTTATGAAAACTTATGCCATGAATTTTCTTCACAGTGGATGTAGTTCTTAGTCCTTGAGACTGGATAAAAAACACGCTAACCTGCAAGTTGTGTGTGCCATGTTGAGGATGAATGTCTGAAATTTTTATTTTTGCTGAGGCTGATGGTTAAGTGCAGTAAAACACGTGCTAGTAGTTAAGCTTAGTTAATTACTTTTAATAAATTACTATTAATCCAGCAGTGTCAAATTAAAATGCATTCTGTTTCTTCTTTGGCTGAAGAGTGGTAGCAAGCGGGCTAGGGAAGGTCAAAGAGGAACCTTTTCTCTTTATAGCTGTACAAGGCAGGTTACACTTGCTGTGTAAGCAGAAATTGTCTGTTCTCCAGATCTATCCAGGATATAGAGTAAATTTCTGTTTTGTAAAACAAGAAGGATTCGTATTTGTTTGTGAAGACTGTAATCTGTGATATAAGATAGTGGTGGTCAGAGTTAAATTTGGACAGGTTTGAATTGTCCAAGGTAGAGAAAGGGAATCAGAACCACACAAATGAAGAAGTGTCAAACACTGACATACCTTATGAGGTAGCGGCCCTCACCCCAACAGAGCGACTCTACCTCTCTTCCTTTTTCATTTTCTCAGCGAATATCCAAAAGCAAATATTTAATTTTTGGACTGGAAGGAATCCACTGTGGTGAGTGAAAAGACTCTTAAATTTGGCAAAATTAAAATACAGGTTTTTTACATGAAGTGAATTTTAAAACATTATATGCTTTGATTTGGATTTGCTGGTCAAAAACTAAAATTGATGGTGCTCCTGGTCCTACTTCTGATTTTATTGTTGGCCTGTCTGTCCCAGTTGTGGCTTTCAGGATTTTTGATAGCAGTGAGAATGAAGTTAGGCTTTTGACAATGCTGAGGAGTGCTCTGTCTTCTCCTTTTTCATTCTGACATTTCAGTTCTTCACAATTTGCTGATAGTGCCACTGCCATTTATATCAACACCTGCATCTGCCAGTCATGATTCTTGCTTTCAGAGTGGGATATTTCATGGAAAGAGCGAACTCTCATGAGAAGCATGTCACCTTATTTATCTTTGCCTGTTGTTATGGTTCTGACTTTATCCTGATCAGGATAATGCTCAGTGATATTTTTGGACAACTTTAACCTTTCCTGTTGGCGAATGTGCTTGCAACAGCCTTCAGAGGGACTTAATTCCCTCTACCAACTTCCTACTTTTCAGATGAGTCTCCTTATATTTCATAATTTGTTCCTCCTCCCCTCCCTTGCAGTCTGTTTGTAGTACACCTGTTTGTGGCACTGATACAGAAGGTGCTGGACTGGGTCAGTCCTGCTGTTGCTAAAAGCCAGGGAAAGCCTCCCTCTTTGTTCAGTCTTTGAACAAGTGGTGCTACACAGATTTGGGACCCTGGGGTGGAGGTTTCTGCTTGTGCAGAGCTGGCTTCAAACACAAGAGCATTGTCTTGGCAGAGACAGCCCTTTATAGTCCACTGGAGGCAACAAAAAGCAGCTGGTGAGTGAGTAGGGCCTTGGTGGTGTGAAAAGATGGAGACACTCAGAAACAGACAGGAGGCAGTGAACCACTGCTGCCAATGTAGGAGGAAGCCCTGTAGCAGTGGCATTTTTTTCTGTCCTTTTCCTTCAGGAAGAGGAAGCATAGGAACAGAAAATCTACTTTGCGCAGTACTTTTTTCACTTCTCTCCTACCTTCCATGACTTCCCTGCCAGTCTCCAGTCTTTCCCCTACCTGGTCCTTTCTGAAGAGGGGTGTCCTGGTCCTGTTCACTGAGTGCTCAGAGCTGGTGCTGCTCAAGCATCCTCATCTCCTTCTCATTCTTCTTTCCCTCCCAATACCAGAATACTGTCACCATGTGTTCAGTGGCTGGATTTCTGATCCAATTCAAGTTTTAAACATTCAGTCTTCTCTCAGCAATCTTTTTAACATTCAGTCTTACAAAAGATAAGCTGTCTTACACTTTTTTCCTTGTTTGTTTATTTGTTTTGTAATAAGCACATTTCCTCTGGTTTGTTGTTTTCATGTCTTCTTAGTATTAAAATTCGCAACAATGGAGATGGGAACCCAATACAAGGGAGGTTTCAGTGGTTTTATAGCATGTCTTCTTATTCCTGTAATTTTCTTCTGTCTTTGCTGTAAAAATCTATAAGCATAAACTGTCTGAATACTGGAGAAAATGTATTTCTAAACCAAAAAGTGCCCTTTCCAGATTTTTCAATATTTTAAGATAACACATTCACAAGTGTGGTTCATTTTTTTTTCCAGAATGAAAAGCCACATTTATGTTAGCCATTGATTCTGAATTCTGTATAAGCAGTTTAATGTTGAGAAGTAGATTGGAATATATGATATTTTTTCAGCTTTAGAAATATAACTCAAGCATGTTTTAAAAAAACCATACTTTTGAAATTGTTGCTTGGCATTGCTGCTCCTGCTGCTTCTTGTCATAAAATGAAGAAGATGATGCTGTTAGTCTCCGGAGCAGCCTGAAAGATTTCATAACTTAGATGGCTCCTGGAACTGTGTAGTTAAGTTCCCTGCTTTATGTATCTGTGTCAGAGACACGAAAAAAATTTATTTTTATAATTTTTAAATATATCATTGACCATTTGTAGTTTGCTTGCAGGAGGCGTTATATTTTGATTTAAGAAATATTCCCTTCTCAACTTGATGTATGAAACAATCCCATTTCTTTCTTTCCTGTCTCTTCTTCTGAGCACAGGCATGTCAATGGTTTTCTGACCCATTTTAATATTTCCTGCCCCAGCTGACTCTGTATTATTCTTGTGGCAGCCACCCATATTGCTCTCTCTCCATCCCTGCTAGATCACAATGACCTTACTGCTTCTTTCCTTCTCTTGTCTCATATCACCCCTCACAACTGTGAATCCCCCTTTCCCTCAAACTGCCTGACTGGGTTAACGTAATGGTTCAGCATTGAGCAGTTGTGTCTGAAGCACAGCTGGAAGAACCCACACTGGTGGCCTAATAAATTGTGGTATTTCTTGTAGCCTTGCCTTGCTCGTGTTCTGTCCTATTTTCAGCTAGGAGTTTTCTTTTTAGTCACTGGTACAGTGCTGTGTGTTGGATTCAGTAAGAGAATAATGTTGGTAACACAGGGATGTTTTGGTTGTTGTTAAGCTGTGCTTGCCCTGAGTCAAGGGCTTTTGAGTGTCTCATGCTTTGCCTGTGAGAAGGTGTAACAGAAGCTGGGAGGGAGCATAGTCTGGACAGGTGACCCAAACTGAGCAAAGGGATATTCCATTCCATAGGATATAATTTTTAGTATGAAAACCTGGGGTGGGTGTTCACCAGTGTGCTGGTTTCATCTGGGGTAGACCCAATTTTCTTCACAGTGGCTAGTTTGGGACTATCTTTTGGATTTGTGCTGAACACAAAGTTGACAATATAGAGATATTTTTGTTATAAGCTAAGCAGGGCTTGCACAGAACCAAGGCCTTTTCTGCTGCTCATACGGCCATGCTGGGGAGGAAATTGGGGGTGCCTGGGAGGTTGGGAGGAGACACAACCAGGACAGGTGACCCAAACTGGCCTAAGGAAAATTCCAGACCACATGACATCATGCTCAGGATATAAAGTGGGACGAAGAAAGGACAAGGGAGGATGTTTGGAGTGATGGTGTTTGTCTTCCCAAGTCACTGCTGCATGTGATGGGGCCCTGCTCACCTGGAGATGCTGAACACCTGCGTGCCCGTGGGAAGCAGTGAATTAATTCCGTTTTCCTTTGCTTGTGTGTGTGGCTTTTGTTTTCCCTATTAAACTGTCTTTATATCAACCCATGAGTCTTCTGGCTTTTACCCTTCTGATTCTCTCCCTGACCACACTGGTGGGAGAGGGAGTGAGCAGCTACCTGGGGCTTGGCTGCTGGCTGGGGTTAAACCACAATAGCCAGAAGGAGCCAAGCACTGGGGATGGAATGGGTATTGCAGAGCAAGTGGTGAACAACTGTATTGGCCATCACTAGTTTTACTGGGAGGTTATTTCTTTCTCTTTCTTCCCTTCTTTTTAATCACTGTTATTATTATCATCATCATTATTATCATTGTTACTACTAACATTATTATTACTATATTTTACTTTGTTTCACTTATTAAACTCTTCTTATATCAGTCCATGAGTTTAACTTTTTTTATCTGATTCTTCTCCCTATCCCACTGGGGGATCGAGTGAGTGAGCAGCTGTGTGGTATTTACATGCTGGCAGAATCTAAACTATGACAGTCCTTTGACCAACACAGCTGTAACAAAACTGGTTCTGCTTTGTCTTTTTCTAGTTAAACTGAAAACCCCAGAGCAGAGTCTCTCAAGATGCATATTGGAGCAGAATCTGCCTTAATGCTTTCAGCAGTGCCTTTTTTATCCATCTGTTTCATAGAAGAAACTGTAGGGTTGGCTTTGGGTAAATATGAATGTAAATATGCATTGACTATGCTTACATGTCAGGATCAGTATGTTGGCAAAACGGATGTTACAAACGGTACGAGACAGCCTTATTCCAGCAAACCTGCAGCCCTGTTTGACTGAGTACCCCCATCTCCACAATCTCTGACTTTTGTAATCTGAGCAGGTTTGTAAATACACAAAATGTTAGATTTGGAGAAGCACTTTGAAATAGCTTGTCTCAAAGCATGTAGCGTAGTTACAATTATGAGATTGAATCCTTCATCACTCAAAAATACAGCAGCCCTTTCTTTCTGGAGTAAAATATGATAAATAAAGACAAAGAAATTCTGGTGCATATGCTGACCTTCAAAGCTGGCAGGCTTAGTAAATTGCACCTGGAAAGCTAAAGAGATAACTTGTCCATCATTGCTTAGGAAGAGCAGGGCTTGGTAGTTTATGCTACTCTGAATACTGAAATATGCTCTCTAGGAATGCACAGGCTGTAGGTTTGATTTGTTTGTTTATTTATTTATTCTTGAATTAGTGACGTTGAGTACTATCTTCTCTGCACCGTGGAACAAAGAGGGCATGAAATTTTATCATGTAGTAAATATGGTTTTTCTTCTTGGCAGTCATTTCTATATTTTGAGATATATGTTACAAAAGCTGGGGTTGGGCAATCTATAATAAAAAGTTTGTAGCAAAATCCTGAAGAAACAGGTTTTCCTTCAAATATACAAAAAAATACCAGAATACTGTAGACTTTTATTCTCATTAGATCTATATCTGGCACAAGACTTGGCATAGCATTTGGCAAGATTAAAACTATTACAGAGTTGCCAGCAAAGAGTGATCTTAGGATGAGTTTATGTCAGGAAAATTACAAGGAAGGCCAGACCAAAGGTGTTTTTTAATACATTATTGTATTTTAATCAGTTTTGGCCTATTCTTTGGCTGAGTTGATACAGAAATAAGGTAAAACATACTATGTTTTTTACCTGTCTAGGTTGTTCATATGTAGTTAATGCAGGGATGTCTTTTAGTAGGTACATTTAGGATACAGGTAATTTTCTTTGGTTTACTGGGAGGTTTTTTGTATGAGATCTAGCCTTCAGAGCAGGGAAAAAACTAAGAAATTAATTTTGTGGGAGGAAAGCATATTTTTAAAAGCCTTTCGTTTGGAGCATCTGGTTAGAAAATACTTTGGGTATGATGTTCCAGAAAGGAAAGAGAAGACATGCTTTAGAACCATCGCTTTAAACCCCCTTTATTCCTCTAACTCGCCAAGTCCTTAGGAATTAGAAAATTAAACCTAACATTTGATGTTGTCTATGTAAAAATGTCCTCTTTGGACAGTTACAAGCTTAAATGTTTCTATCATAATTCTAAACATTGAAGAAGTCAGCATGTGTGTTTGCTGTGCAGTGATCTGTATATTGCCTGGCATAAAAGCTATGTTTGAAACCATCTTTCAGTTCTGTAGGCACAGAGGGATGTGTTAAATTTGTACTCTAATTGTTAATAAACTTGTACTACAGATATTTAACATGATGGTGCTTAAAGCTTTTTTAAGACGACAGTAGTTGCTGAACTGAAAAGAACATCCTCTTGGTTTAAACAAACATTGGCACTGCTTGTGTACTTTCATCTAGGAATAAATAGATTGTAAGTCTATAGCGGGGGTGTATATTTGTATACAAATATTTATCATTTAATTATTTTTGGGAAGTACAAGAAAAACCATTGGCCATTTATTTTTCGAGGGCTGACAGACTTTTCTCTAGTCTTCAAAAATTCCAATGCAAAAAAACCCCCCACTTTAAATTTAAGCAGTAACACATAAAGATAGACAGTGAAGTCTTGAGCCTGTTGTTCAGGGATTTCTATGGAATCAGAGAGACTGCTTGTGTCACATGGTGGTTTTTACTTGTTTGTTTCTTTGATATAATTTGAGAAGGACACACATTTATATCTGCCTGTAACAAAAAATCAGCTAACTGATAGCATAATATTGGATTCTTCATTGAAATTCAGTTTCTCCTTTGACTTAAACAGCAGTAATAAGAAGGCCACAGAAGCTTGAGGGCCCTTTGATCTTTTGAGTTACAGGAGGAGCTCAGAGTTGCAGGGCAGCTGCTCTCCTTACAGAGGTTGTGCCTTCTCCAGACCAATGCGGGATCCTGTATGTTTAGAAGACTGATGGGGTGCTCAGAAAGGGTAGTGGTAGGGCAAGTGCTGTCCTGGTTTTTGTGCACCCTCAACACCTCTGGAAGTTTCTTTTTCTGTGGAGACCAAGTCTGTCAGTCAAGCTTCTGTATTTTGGTGGGTGGCAGCAGCAGCAGAGACTGATTCTTTGTGGTGGTTTTGTCCATTATTATGATACTTCTGAATATGAATGATGCCTATTAGCGTGTTTGAAACAGGATTCATGTTTCTGACGAGTCTGTTTTCCTTCAAATCAAAAAAGGCTGAGCTAGGGGATATGCATTGTATTATATATTCAATCATGATTTTCCTGCTGTTTATTTAACTTCTACACAGGCAATAAAAAAGAGATAGGGACAACTGGACATGGGAAATTCAAGACACATTTGCCTGCTGGATTTTTAGGTCTGCCATAATCCCTAACTTGCTATCTTTGCATGACATGGGTTGAGATGACATTCCCCTTCACCTCAAATTTGTGCAGAGAAACTTCTCTTGAAACTTTTACACCACCAGGGAGATGGAGGAAAGTATTCTGCATGCATAGCATAGAAACAGGCACTTTGATTTTATTCCCTAGACTCATTCCTTGACAAAATATGAAGTAAATGTATACATTGATGTTCACACCCACTTACATCAGCAGTGTCCAATGTGAAACATTTATTGTTGGTAATAAATGCCCATCTGTTTTAAGTTTCTTTAGTCTTCTGGGCAGATTGTGTTGCAGGAAAAACAATAATTAAATCACTTTGAATATTTTTTTTTGGTTTGTTGGCTACTTTGACAAAAGGTTTTAAATTCCTGCAGTTCAGGTAGCTTACAGCTCAGCATTCTTACATGGTTAAAAAAAGTGTATGTGCAAAGGTGAATTGTTTGTTTAACTGAAATGTGACTTTATACATGTAATAAGGCAATCAATTTATGAATATTTATAAACTGCTAATCTATTATAAAACTGAATTCTAAGGAAAGTACTGAACAGTGTTATTTTTAAAAATTATTACTTATTTATAAAGCATCAGCTGATTTAAGTGAGAGTCCTACTTATTTAATGTAAAGTGAAATAAGGAAAGTGTAGGAAAGTTAAAGGTAAAAAGGAAGCAGAAAAACTATAGCTGCTTGTAAACATCATTTAAATTAGGAATTTTGTCAGCTGTAATGCTCAATATGAGGCAATATCACCAGCTCCGTGTCCATTGGTGTGTAGTCTCCTTTTCCCAGGCAAAACCAGTCTTTAGGCTTGTTGGCCCTAAAGGCTTTTATTGCAAGATCTTTTGTCATTGTAGTTGAGGACCATGTCTGGCCTGAGGGTACTCCTGGTCTTTGTGATTATATCCAAACTGGGGCACAAATGTACAACTCTCCTGTGAGTTTGAAGTATTCAAAGTGTGCATTTGTTATTCTTTGGCTGTAGTCATTGGTCACTCTTAAAACTAATTATTCAAGTGCAGTATGGTTCTGTGATGCAAGGAACATGAATGTGATGGAAAATAATGTTAAAGAACCTTTCGGTGTGTGTGATTCCTGTGTGATGTATTTGAACAGCGGGGTCTTGTGTAATGGGCTGGCTATTGCTGGACATCTGTCAGAGCAGCTCCTGTTTTGCATTTAGTACTTCAAGATCGTATATAGAGGTCATGGATTAATATTTCTGAAATTTGTGTTCAGACTAAACATAATTTCTGTTCTTCATTCTGTGTTCCTAGTCTGGGACTGTGAAGCTGACTAAGCCTGTGGCGTTATGGACCCAGCAGGATGTCTGCAAATGGCTGAAGAAACATTGCCCTAATCAGTATCAAATCTACAGTGAGTCATTCAAACAGCATGACATAACTGGTAAAGTATGCACTATCAGAAATATTTTACTTACTTAAAATGTGATGAATTGTTTTACTTTGCTGTTAATAGATTGTGACTGTGCACAGAGGGCTTTTTGTTGAATGTGTGACTAGAGAATGCAAGCTTTAGAGCAAAGGGAATATTCCAACTTTCATAGGATGTGGTAAGTGATATCCTCATTTCTTTAAAAGACAATATCAGATAGTTCAGGGTCAATATAATAAGGAAAGAGGACAGTCTGTACATGGGTAAAGACCTCACGCTGTTCATTCCAAATTAAAAAAACTCAAAACCCAACCATTAAGAATGAGGAAAATGTAATTTATGTAAATTTTCTCTTTCATTGATGTGTTTGACCTTGAATTCACATTCTTTTTTTGTGCCTCTCCCCACTCTTTTAAAAAAATTAATTAATCTTCATGTTCTTAACATGTAGGATGGGAAATGATCCCAACTGAGCCCCTCCCTTAGCCTGAAGCAGGATCAGTACAGCAAGTTCATTACTGACGGATGTTTGTCTAGTTTTGTTCTGGAAAACTTGCCATGAAGGACGTTTTTGCATCTCTCTATTCCAGTATTTTATGGTTCTTAAAGTTGGTATTTTCCAAGGATCAATCTAAAATCGATCTAAACTATTGTTTCCAGCCAACAGAACTGATTTCTGTCCCAAATGTGGCTTGAGTACAACCAACCACTCTTTCTGACAGTCTTTCCTTCACTGTATAGGGTGCTGCTTCTCAGTTGAACGTACTTTCCTTGCCTAGTCTAAAAAATACTTATTTTTTCTATCATGGTTACTCCACAAATACACACAGGACCTCCAAACCTTCAAAACTGGATCTCTTTTCTTAAAAAAATATATTGAAAGCAAAATTGTATTGTTTTCTTACTTACTTTAGAAATTGATATTGATCATGTTGGTCTGCTTGACTTGTTAACTCCTACTCAGTTTGCTGTAGTTGTCTTTTGGCTGACCACTTTGAATTGGCATGAGTTTAATATGGAACACTGATTTATTCTCTGTAGTGGTGGTATACAAAACTGGAAAATGGCATTCAGCCATTTAACATTAAGCAGGAATTTGAGTTTCACATACAAATCTCAGTCTTAACACTAACACGTTGTTAACTAATGTGTGTTTCAGTTAGTGTCTGATTACGTACACGTCTACTTGTGTTGTTTCCAATTTTACCTTCATTCCTTTGCTATTTTCTTTCTGATAATATGTGAATTATTGCAAACATGACAAACTGCCCATATTTGTTTACTATGTAGCCATGAGTGCATGTACACACATGTAAGAGGTGGTTTCTATTGGTTTGCTAAGTGTTAAGGTTTAGTACATAACCATTGTGTCCATTTCCTCTCAGTCACCATCTGCTGAATGCAGTCTGTGTCTCCACCCATGTGTACAGAGCTGACTGTATCCAGAGCACTACCAGAAGAAAATAAAGCTA
Source organism: Cyanoderma ruficeps (assembly GCA_008694505.1). NCBI lineage: Eukaryota > Metazoa > Chordata > Aves > Passeriformes > Timaliidae > Cyanoderma > Cyanoderma ruficeps. The sequence continues at coordinate 16,718,358 of VZDJ01000346.1, read as the reverse complement.
TTTTAAAATATTTTCTAGTAGTAGTATTCTCTTTCTAGAATTAAGACACTGTAAGATGAAGTTGAAAGGAAGACATTTTCATTTCAGCATAAACACTGATGGAAACCTTGGAGTTCCACTGCAGATGTGCAAAACTTGGAACTTTATAGACCTCTATGAAAAAGAAGAATTGAGGTCAATCTTTCTTACTTTGCACAGAAGAGGTACAGGGAAAATATTGGTACGAGTGTTAGAAAGTAAATCTGCAGGAAAGAAAAGAACTTCAATTCAGCAATTACCAAAGAAGAAACACAATCAATACCTGTACAGATTTTATAAAAGTATAATGTGATAATATTGCAAGTGGAATCATTAACTCAGGAGGATATTTCCAGTGCTGTTAGTCCCCATGACTCTGATTATTTGAAATCTAATAGAGGGAAAGAACAGTAGGTTTGTGGCTCAGAAAAAGTAGAGCATAGAAGGAGCATGAAAACTAATGTGAAGATTAAGCCAAGATAGTGTAACTATTCCCAGATACCGCTGTGGAAAACTAATGTGATTGTTGAAAAATTCTCAGGAATTAATGTGACTTTACAGGCTGTTTTGATATGGAAAAATATGATGGAAAAGTTCTTAAAGGAAGTGACACAAAAAGGATATTTAAACTTTATTTGAAGATAAACTGTAAGACATGGTCATAAGCCAGGAAAATAATCTTGAGCAAACATATCTAACAATTGTTAACCATAGGTGTTGAGAAGTGTGGCTTTTACTTGAGACTCTTGCTGATTACTGTTTATTGAGTTGTGGACAAAGATGCAACCAAAACTATCCTTTTCTTTGTGGAGATTTATACCTTTTTACTACTTCTGACAAAGTGCAGCTGTAGATGTATAAGAAAATATTCTTCATCTGGAAACTTACTTAATAAGAAAAAAGATCTTCATATTAACAGTGATCTTGAGGATGTCACGGGGTGGGCCGAGTGTACTCTCATCAGATTTGCAGGTGGCAGCAAAACTGTGGGTACCAGTCTCAAGTAGACTCATGTAGGGACAATCCATAGGGATCTGGGCATGGGGACCAGACATAGACAGGAAAGCATCTATAGAACCCTTATGAAATTCAACAAGGACAATTGCAAAGTTGTGCTGCTGGGAAGGCCAAGACTCTTGCACCTCACTGAAATTGGGGTGAGGATCTTGTGAGGAGGATCTTGATAGTCAGGAAAACAAAATGAGCCAGTGTTGTGCCTTGCAGCAAAGAATGCACTATCAGCAGCTCTGCTGTACAGAAGGAGGTTGTCAAAAAGATGGAACCTGACCCTTCACAGTGACGTATAAGAGACATGAGGCTGAGGCTGAAAATAAGGAGAAAATTTCTTCTTCCGTGAGGACTTCTGAGCTTTGAAATGCATTGCTCAGTTTCTGTTCTGGGAAGGTTTCAAGCCCCAGCTAGATAAAACTTTGAGAAACGATCCGATCTCATAGCTGACCTTGTTTTAGGCTGGAGGTTGGACTAGAAATCTGCTGGGGTCCCTTCCAATCTGAGTTCTTCTATGGTCCTATGATTTGCTGAGTACTTACTGAGTACCTCAGAACCAGTCACTGAAATGCATTTTGCAGCCAGTTAGGGAGAATTAAATATGGAATAGTCTAATAAGAAACTGGGAGACTTTTTAATACATTATATCCTTGGATTCAGGGAGTGGAGAATCTGGTTGACTTACTCAGCAACAGGTGGGAAGTATTTTTAAGGTGTGGGACCCAGAGACAGAGCAGAAAGAATTTGAAGGTGTAATACTGAGCAAGATCTAAGGGCACCTGACAGGAATTAGCAGTGGTGGGAAAAATAAGAAAAAGGAGGGGAAAAAAGTGACTGTGGGCTGTACAACAAAGAAGGTAATGCCATGGTAGGGTCATGTCACTGGAGGCTCTACAACAGGTGTTGGCTTTTTCACCAGTAGGAGGAGACATAAAAGGTTACATTGACCTGCCAGTTTTTCCCACTTGTTTTATACTGGTATATTCCTGGTGATAAACCTGAGAAATGGACCTTGCTCTGTGTGCATTTGTCACTTTGAATTTGCTGGGCAGCAGTAGTTTTAGATGACTGGGGAGTTTTGGAGAGATGAGTTCTTTGATGGTCTTATCCTGTACCATTGAAGTAAATGAAGATTTTTCCAATGTCTCAGCATTAACAGGAACAAGACTGGGCATAGAATGACTAAAGAATAACTGTTTTGGGTCAAGTGGTCCATTGACAAAGTAAGAAAGCAGATGTCTAAGTAATTGTTAATGGATGTATGATTTAGAGGGAGGAAGGCAGAAAGGAAACCCTGCTTCCCTGCTTCATGTTTTGTTTTTGCACCATGTTCCCCAGTGTGCTAGTGCATGTCTTCAGAGCAAGAGGGTTTAATGCCATGATCATTAAACAAACCTCATTCTGTCAAAGTAATACTCAAGAGGTACCTTGGTCCAATTGAAGGAATTTGATAGGAGGTACTTGAAAGAACTCAAGCCTTTTTAAATTAAGAAGGAAAGGAGCAGGACTCAATGAAACCTCATTTTAATTTTAGAAGGGACCAGAGTTTCTGAATATTCATTAAATACCAAACGACACCTTGGAAAATGAAATATGAACTGCTACTGAAAACCTGCTGCAAATAGTCTTAAAATCTGTCTAATTCTGTATCTTCTACAGATGCTTGCATTAAATAAGCTTTGTTGACATAAATAAGCTTTATGAAATGAAATTCATATAAAATCATGCTTTCAAAATCAGAATTGATTAATTTTTTTCACTTCAGTAGTGTATTTATAGAGGTTAGGGTTTATCATATCAGATGAAATGCTCAAGTTATTTAGCATTTTAGTGAAGAGATAATCTCATGGTTTAAGATACTACACTGGAATTTGGCGATGTCTTGTCTCTATTTCAGTTTACTCTGGAAGTACACTGGAAGTTTACTTTGGAAGCATTCTGAATCCTCAGGGTCTAAGTTATTCTCTCTATTCAGAGAAAGGGTTATTTTAAAATCAAAGTGTTGCCAGATATCTTTCCAATTTTTAGAACATATATAATTTAATTCTGCCCTTTGTTTTATGGACCTCAGGTGAGTTTTCTGGTGCAAGCAGTGCAGTGACTTGGGAATGAAAGGTGTGCAGTGGACTGGAGGGGCCTATGTTTCATTCCTGGCTCCAGGGCAGAAAGGGTGACCAAAACCAGGTGGGTTTATTAATGTGGTGAGACCTCCTGAACGTATTCATCCTTTGCCATATGTTTTGGTTGATGTACAAAAGAGATAAAGATTCCAGTGTTAAATGTGTTGTGATATGTGTATAAAAGATACTGTTTGAGTCAACCAAGCCTTCGTGTTAACAGGTCTGTTTCATTTGGAACAACTTCTGCTCACTTCCTGACCCTTCCCTTGGCAACTGATTCCAACATTGTCTTTCATCCTTCCATTATTGATGAGTATTACACTGACTCAAAATATATCTTGTGCCAATGACATAACACACCTAATGTGAGCCAACCAAAACGAGGTCTTTTGTAAAGTGGCCTTTGTAGGTGTTCCCCAACTGTTTCCTGACACCTGTCCCTCAAGAGTCTTCTCACAAATCCTAGTGTTGTTACATTGCAGAAGACTACATAAACTGGCACTTTTTCTTAGATTATCTTATTGGACATTTTATTGTCCCTTAAAAACTGGTCACAGCATACCCTTTAGGTGGTTATTAGTAGAGGTGTGTTTATGATCAGGTGTAGGACTGATACCAATCAAAGAAGGTCCTGGGTCAGGGCAACATGTTGTAGGAAAAGTACTTAAGCCTCCTTTAAAACATTATTAAAGTTTCTCTTTGCTTGGTCCCAAACTGTAGCACATTTTGAGTGTTCTTCAGCATCGTCATATATCTCAGAAAGCACCTTCACTGTGACTGAATTGAGGGTATTTCCAACAAAGTATCGGTTACCTTCCGTGTTTTGCATGTGACAGTGGTCTTCAGCACAACAGTTGTCTTCAGTGTTAGTCTCATAGTGGAGAGAAGAAGCAACTTTCATCTCCAGCCATCTCTGCAAAGCCCTTCCCTTCTCTGTGGTGCAAAGCTTTAACCAGTCTTACCCTCAGTCCTTATTTATGCCACATTTTCATGCTCTTTCTGTAAGGTTTTAACAGCAGTGTTGGTTGGTGGGCTGTCAAATCAATCCTGACTACATCCATCTGCAGTTTAAAAAGTAAAATAAAATCGCTACTTCACCCTGGAGAGAGCTGTTGTTCTGCTGTCTGGATAAGATCAGGCCTATTTGCAGCATTCTTTGTGGAGCTGTGATGCTTGTGTTGGAAAATGTAAGGGATTGAAGAGTTTTCCCAGTTTCATACTTGGCTGCTCTCAAATTTTTAACATGTGGAACACATCAAAGAGTGATGAGTGTCAGGATAAGGTTTCTGTTTGCATAATATGTGGCAACTATTCTTTTTGCATGGAAGAATATTAGAAATATATTAAATAATATAGTATAGAATTAAAAGAAGTTGGAAAAGTAGAAATCCTTTTTTCAATAGTCAGCTTCCTAATGACATAGAAAATTTTGTTTTAAGGTAATCTTCTCTCATGTCTCAGCAATGATTTCTGGGTCTCTCTTTTTAGTCAGATGATAGCTCATAAAATACATGGCAAAATTCCACAGCATGAGACAAAGCTGTGATGGCTGCCGAGAGATCTGGTTTGACCAGGAAGGCTCATCTGCAGTTGAGAAGGGGACAGTGAGGCATTCAAACACTTCATGGGAGTTGTAACTTAAGTGTTAACATAATTGGTTATTTTCTGATCAGTTGTCTTTTCTGTGATAGATAATATGTGGAGTTTGTCAATTAGTAATGAAACGGATATTTTTTCTCCTTTGTGCACAAACCAGTGGGGAGTGTTTGGTGCTCTTATTTGTTTCCTAAAATTCTGTGTGGAAGAAGTGATAATATAATCTGTTCTGTTTGGTAGAAAAAGGAACTTTAGATAAAGGGCGATAGAGGAATTTTTGGCCTTGCTTGCCAGTGATGTTAAAGTCCATGTCTGCTAAATTCAGAATTAAGTTTCCATGCTCCTAATCCATTATCAGCTGTGAGATCTGCTGTTCAAGTAGCTGATGAACATTTTGCACAGTTTCCTGTCTTAGTGGATATTCTTTGGCTCAGGCAGCTTTTCCTTGGTACATTGTATCCACTGGGAAGATCTCTCGTGGTCTCAGTAAACAGCTCTACCATATACTCAGAAGTGAATTGTATTCTAACTGCCTTTTTTTCTTTCCGTCAGTATTCAGTAGAGCTATGGTGGCCAGATTTGCTGTAGCTGTTACTCCTGCCTGATGCAGAACACAGAATCCAAATAGTCTTTGAACTGAAAAGTCCAGTCCTTTAGCTTTAGATTTGAAATTCCCTATCAACTTAGCGCAGATAAGTTCTTCTGTACTCTTAGAGTATGAGCATTTAGAGGAGAGAAGAAAAAGGTATATCGCTCTTCATTTGAAACAGTGTTTAATTGTTCCTTGGAACTTACTCTTCATATGCTGTCAGATGGAGAATTAATGTTTCATAATTATACATGTAATGATAACTGGATTATTCCTTCCCTCTAACACAAAAGAGTTTTTTTATTTTAAATTTAATCTTGTTATATTTATTTTAGTAATTTTTTTTCCTAACTAGAGATCATATCATGTTTTACTGTACTCCTTGGAAAGATCTTTGTTGTACAGTCCTTGTAAACCTGATCCACTCTATTTTCTATAGAACACTGATTCACATCAATATCGTGTATAATGCACTACCAGAAACTCTCACCATGGCAGCCAATTTCAAAATCAATTTCTGTTCCTTACTCAGAAGAGATCTAAAAATGTGAATTAGGGTAAGATATGGAAAAGTGTATCAAATGTCTTAGCAAAGCCTATTTCCGGAATTCTCAAACTATATTGTAAAGCTTTGTGATATTTCCTAGTTTGTTGATAAGGCTGCACAGTGTATCTGCAAGAAGCACTGAACACTGATTGTGATCCACTGACAGAGTCAAAAAGCTTAAGAGCCACTGGTGTAGCCTTTGGGTGCTTACCCATCTATCTTAGGTAACTCAGGCATCCCCCTTCAGTGGGATTTGTAAAACCAAAGGTAAAAGGGTAAATTACTGAGGTACTAAGTGGAGAGGAAAGGATTGCCTCCAAACAGATGAATTTAGTAGACTTGATATAGATAAGGGAAGATGCTATGGAAACAGCCCTTTTATGTTCACCCTGCTTCCTTTGTCCACCTTTTCTTTATTAAAAGTTCTGACATTTTTGGCCAATATCAAAGCTCTACCCTCTCATTTTATTTCTTAGGATTTATTTATTTATTTATTTATTTATTTATTTATTATTTAATTATTATTATTTCTTTGGGTTTTTTTCCTATATGTTTTTGGATCTATCACTAACAGTTAGTGATTACATTATTACTTTATCATGTTCCTTGATCAATAAAGGCTGTAGGAGAGCCCTTTATCTAGAAGTTGGGCAAGGTGAAGCTCTGTTGTTATTTGGAAGACCTCCAAGGAATAGCTTGAAGCCATGGAATACAGCATTCTTAACTCTGTTGGCACTTCTTTATTTCCCTTTTTTTAATTTCCCCATTTGATTAATACTGATGAACAACTTCAAGATGATGCATAATGGTCTCTCCACTCAAAGGATGGAGTCCTTAGTTCAGAACTGCCTACCAAATATTTAGACCTTTGCATGAATTGTGTTGATTCCAAGTGTTGTGCCCTGACCTAAATCTAATTAGGCTGTTAATCTGTGTTGGGTTTTTTTGCAAACACCTGCTGTAGTTTTGGAGTCTGGAAATTACTTTTCCAGCTTGGCTAAACTGATGGTTAGCACTGCTGAGTTCTCATTTACCATCAAGTCAGGCTTCTTTGCAACCCCTCAGAAGTTTTGGATCCCATACTGGTATACCAGGAGAAGAAATGGGAGATATTGCATGGTCTCCTTTCAGGTAATTGATTGGGAAGAATTATTTGTTGCCTTTGCTTTGCAACTACGACATCAATTTTATGGCTCAGTTGTAGGCAAGGAAAGCTTAGATGACGAACACTAGATTGATTAAGTAGGGGAGTTGTTAGAGGACCATACAGTTCTTCTTTTTGAATAAGAGAATTAATTTGGTGTTTACTGGGTGTGTGTCAGTGAGCAGCTAGAGCTGATACTTTTTATTTCAGCTTGTTACTTGCCAGCATGTGCTATTCATGACACAGGGATTTAGTCTTAATGTAATCTTAAAATTATTTGGCAGTGTTCCTCAGTCTAATAACACGTCCAGCCTTGTGGTGAAATGCAGAAGGAAGGTCCTGATGTCTGAACCTGGATGAAGCCATCGCTGAAAGTTTGACTGCTATTTTGAACAATGGGAAGGATTTCTTCACTGGAAGGGGGTGGTCAGGCACTGGAACAAGCTGCACAGGGAGGTGTTGGTGAGGCCTTGGAAGGCTGACCTGAAACAGAGACTGGACAGAGCTAGAGAATAAAGTAGGTATTTATTGTAAGGCCTCCAGGATCTACCTGGAGAATAAAGTAGGTATTTATTGAAAGGCCTCCAGGATCTACCTGGAGGGATCAAAGATAGTCACAAAAAATGGCTGCCTGGTCACGAGATCTTATACTTTTATAAGTTTTAGTCCATTTGCATGTTGAGTTTAATTGTCCAATTACAGCTTCAGGTTTTGTGAGGTCTCAGCCTTCTTGTTCCTCCCTTCAGTCCACCGTTGTTAATACTTTTGGGCCTGAAAGGTGTCCTTGGTTGTCCGCAGAAAAAGGATTTGTTTTGTCTACCTACTCTGTGAAGAGAGCTTACTGCCACTTTATATGAGGCTCAGAGCTACATCTCTAGGCAGCACAGAATCTGCAAATATGAAAACTAAAGCTTACAGCATCATTTGAGTCTACATCCCCAGAAATATTCAAGAAATACCTGGACATGACACTTAGTGCTATACGGTTTAGTTGACATGGTGGTGTTGCTTGGTCAAAGACTGGACTTGATCTTGGAGGTCTTTCCCAACGATTCTGAGTGTATATTTAATCTCTCTCATCCAGCTGGTCTGCAATATCCTCTGTTCCTTCTGTCACCTCTGACTTGCTATTGTCTCCAGATGCCCTCCACCAATTATGCTGTGATTCCAGCTTCTTCATGGTCTCTGGTTTATAATATATATATATAAAATACATTAAAGATTCAAGTCTTGCGCCAGCTCTCTGACAACTGTATTAACCACGTCCGTCACAGCCCTATGTTCTCAGCTGTGTTCTGGTTCCTCTGCCGAGACTCTAGGCACATCCCACAGGAACTGAGCTGGCTTCTGCAGCTGCCCTCTCCCGAATTCCCTCGCTGCGGCAGGGCAGCCACCTGCAGCCCTCAGGACTTCCCTGCAGTGCTTCAGCAGCTCGGCGGCTCCGGGCTGGTGTTGGGATAGCGCCGGGGAAAGCTGCGGCTTTCGCCTCTTCCCTTGCGCGGTCCGCGAGCCGCCGCGCCCCGCGGGTGCAGCCCCGCGCGCCGCCTGCAGGGGGCGCGGCCGCACCGGGAACGGCGCGCGGGACGTGCGGAAGCCGCGGCCCCGGCGCCATCCCGGAGGATTCCCGGAGGAATCCCGGAGGAGTCTCGGCGTTCGTGCAGCCCCGCGCAGTCGTGACCACTGCGCTCGGGAGGGCCGTGCTCACCCAAAGCCTCCCCGCTCTGCTAATGAGCTTGTCAGCGCCTCGTTTGTCATGTCCCTCCTTGATTCTGTTTTTGGAAATATCAGCCCAGCCAGCTGAGACTTTTGCAGAGAGCAAGGAGACTGGGAGAGAAAGGATTTCTCCCTTCTGTACTTCCCCCATGTTATAATAAAAATAAAATCTAAAGCTGTATCTTTTTTTTTCTTTTTTTTTTTCCTTTTTTCTTTTTCTTTCTGGTTGCTGAAGTGCTAAAGCAGCTGCCCTCTACTAGTCAGGGTTTGCCAAAGGAAGAGCTTTCACTAAAAAGAAGCGTCTCCTGGTGCTCCAGTGGAAATTGTTTGATTTGATATAGTTAATTGAACAGGTTGAAGGTCTGACAGGGTCCAGAGCAGTGCACCTGACCCCAAGCTTCATCCTTGTTATAGCAGAATGCACAGTGCAGGGAGGTCACCAATACCTGGCTCTTCAGCAAACATGTAAGGACCCAGCTCCAGAATTTTCCTGTGGATTCTGTAAAAGGAGCTCTTGGAATGAAAAAAGTATAATAAAAGGCTGGATTCTGTCCATGCCCTTATTGCATTGAGGAACTGATTTTCATTCCTTCACCCAGCAAGGATCTGAACACCCTGAGAAGTGTTTTATCTGATTCCTTAGGTCCTAGTGGTGACCAGTACTGAACCAATGCAAAATAAGGCTTCCTGTCCTTCTGTGGGCATCCAGACAAGTGCTTGCTGCTCGGAAAGAGGAATCGATTGTGAGAAGCTTGTATCTTTTATTTGATTCTCTTGCCTGTGAACCAAAACCTCACACTTACAAATGTGAGTCTACTGACACAAAACCTTGTGATTGGTCTGAGGCATGTACATGTGGTTTATCTGTGAACCTTTTTAACAAGGTAGACTAAAGACGTGGCTCCTTAAAAAAACCCATGACAGAATATAGTCTTCCCTCCCCTGAGGTTTCATTATTGTTGCTGAACCCCGAAGTACTTATTAGAGGCAAATTCTTGTTATACAGCAATCAATACTGAATGTTTGACCTCAGATAAAACTTGGTGGACTCCTATTCTGATGGCTTCTTGTTAACTACAGCTACTATCTAACTTAATTCAATATATGAGTGCTTATATTTGATAGCTGTGTTGCTGCTAAAAATGAGGCGCTCTGTTCTTCAGTGGCTGCAGTCTGCTGTGGATTTTAGTCTTTCTTTAGTCTTGATTTTGGTCTTTTAACCCTGCAGAAAAGGATGGGGGGAAAAAACCCACAAACAAACCCAAATTAACAAACAAACAAACAAACAAGCACAACAAAAAACTCCAAAGAAAACCAAAAATCATGTCAAAGCATGAACTGTACCACTGAAGTTTTCAGAATCTCAAGAGCTTGCAACCCATCAGGCTGTGCAGACCTTACCTTGCTTCCCAGTATTTCTGCTTGAAGCATGAGGAATTTGTGCCTGCCAGGTTGGTAAGAGAAGCCTCCAAGTTCCAAGATAAAAGTGTTTCTTCTTAATCACTGAGTAAAAAACCCAAATGCTCTCCCAAAAGGAATTTGAGGTTTTGTTGTGTTTTGTGAAATGCCAAACAATGATGCCCTTGAAGAAATGTGTATCTTTTGTCAGTATGCCATGTGTTTGAGACAAGCTGTCAATGTAATCCCAGTTCTGTCAGATGTACTGTCAGGGCACCTACATTGCACAGGGCCTGGTGATATTGTGGTGTGATTACAGGGAGGTCTTTTACCTAAATGTTTGATCCTCAAAACGTTTATGTGTATAAACCCCAATCAGTCTTTCAGCTTCTGTTGGGTGCAGGGAATTGCTGAATTGAGATTGTTTACCTGTTTCCAGGTCAAAATCACCAGATCTTGTAACTATTTTGGCTAGAAGTGTCCTTTTGAAACCATTTTGTCCAACCCCCTTTCTCAAGCAGGTTCAGCTAGAACAGATTGTCCAGGAGTTTGCCCAGTTGGGTTTTGGATTTGTCTAGTTGTTCTGTTTAATCAAGGTTTTCCTTGACTACAACTTTGAAGGTATAATTTTTAGTGTTTGTTTTGCATAGATTATGTAGATTTTATCTTACAGTACTCGTTCTTGATCTAAATATAACTTCTCAGAACTTGAAGATGGATTAATAAGGTTATTCAATAAACACTGCCAAATGTACAATGATCCCAAACGGCCTATAAGGAAATGTTTGTTGCATGTTCCAAATTTTTGTTGCTGTTTTAAGGTATAAACACTGTCTGGAGAAATGCCAGGAATGTGACAATCTGTTATGAACGTATCAAACCTGTGAAGTACTGCAATCCAATCCACTGTCAAGCTCTAGTTGAATTGCCATGCAAAATTGCTCGTGTCCATTGGTTTATGGATGTTCTGCACATATAGATAAAGCTTGTCATATATTGGCTTATCAAAACCAAACAAAAGACAGCTTGATTGTGATGAATGTCACCTGTAACCATTATCCTAGGCTAATCTACTGCTGAATTTGCCATCCACAGATATGTGCAGTCCTTTTTATGTCCCATTAAGACATATGCAGAACCTCATTGTAGTGACGCATTCCAAGTCTGTCTCATGGAGAAAGCTTCTTTCTGTTAATAAATGATGGTCTGCAATTTTTTTTATTACTCTCAACACAAGGAGCTGCAGACCTGTTAGTCTCTCGCCAGTTCTGCCAAAAGAATGGAACAGTTGATTTGGGCTTCTGTCAACAAAGAATTGCATTGTATAGGTAATACCAGTTATCTTGATGCTCAGCCTGTCAAACTAACCTGGTGCATTTTTCTTTCTTTCTTTTGCTCTTTTTTTTTCCCATTGGCAAGGGTACAAAGTTAGTATTTAACAGCTACCATGCAGAATACATGCCTTTTATTGCCCCGAAAGCATACAGCTTAGGATCACATGACGTCTTAATTAAACATGTGCCTCTTAGTTCTGTATGCCACATGCTGGAATGAGGCTGGTTCATTGACAGATGCCTGTACGCAGAAGGGAGATACTAATGAAAAGGGCCTTTATTGATGCTCCCTGGTTTCGCTGGTTGTGCAGCATCATTCAGCCTTTCTGTGTTGGTTGCCTAAGTGTAGCAGTTGATGTGGTAGCAAACAATTAGCTGTGTGTGTTAATGGTACAGGTGTGGTATAAATAATCCAGCTAAATGGTTCTGAGAAAATTTGTTTTATTGAGCCAAATGTAATGCAGTGTATGAGAAACCCTTTCATCCCACGAGTACAGCTTCTTCTCCCTTGGAAAGCAGGCTGTCAAGGAAAAAAATGAATTGCGAGTTAGTGTAGGTAGACACATTACACATGCTCTAAATGAAAAGTTAATGGGACTAATGTAATCTCTTGTTATAAAAGTTGAATTGAATTGGGATTGTTGTAATGTACACAGGTCAGGCTGCTTAAATCTACAAGGATGCTGTGTCCAGTTGTGATGTTTTAATTCTAAGAGTAGCGTAGAAGTAGATAGAAAGCAGAGCAACAGCCTTTTTCCAAGCCTGGAAGATGAGCCTTCTGTTGTCATGTTACAGGAGATGAAGCTGCTGAAAGGAAGGTTGATAGGTGACTTGATAACTGGATATAGGACTTAGCAGGACAACAGTGTGTGTTCAAAAGCTGAAATGGGAAGCTTGAGTGATTCAGTAATCGGAAAATGAATCCTGGCCTTGCAGGTCATTCAGCAGTGGAAGTACTTACTAGGAAAAAGGGTAGGCTTTCACAAATTTGAGTTTTCAAAAGGTGAGAAAGGTGGGTGGAAAAATACACGGTGAGCATGTGTACGTGCAATACCAGGGGTGCATGGTCACAGGGATCCTTCAGCAGAAGTATCAGCAATCTCTAGATTCCTGTACACTCTGCAACCTTATTTTGTGAATTTGAGTAGGGGATGATTTGTATTTGCAGTTTTATTTTTCTGCTTCTCTAGAGTCTATGCCTTTAGAAGCAAACACTCCTCAGAAGCTCACGTGAGCCTTGAATTAGGCACCCAACACAGCAGGAGAAACTTGTTAGCAAAACTACAAGTAAAACGATCTACCAATTGTTCTTTCTGCGCTCCGCGTGTTTTTTCCTACTTGTTCAATCAGTATGTCAGGGTAGGTCTAGGGTAAAACTGGTGCTCAGGCATTCGCACTTCAGGCTGAATGTGAGCAGTCCTGCATACTGCTGGATATTGCCCTGTTGTAACCAACATTTGGAGTAAGTACTTGTACTTAGGGAACTATGTGGTATTTTCCCAACAGCTCTCTCCTATGGCTCGAATCTCTTACCTTCTCCTGTGTTTGACCCAAGAGAAAGCTAGGCTAGATACACATACTATGGAAAATCTAAATCTGAGATTTGAAGTTCTCGTGTGTCTTCTGTTAGAATTCCTCTGTGACTTGCATTTTGCAAATATATCAAACGCGATGTGCAAAGATGATGTCTGTAAACAATCTATTGCACATTTCTTACAAACCCAGTTGGATGCTGATGCATGCTCACATACCTGCCATTCCTTTAATTCTCTTCTTAGGCTCATTTCTGTACAAGGCTGTTAATACCATCTGTTTTCCATGTCTACGTACACATTATTCTTAGAACAGATAAACATTTGTCACTGAAGCTGCATGTGATGCTCTTTTGCTAGGGCATGTACCAGAACTTGCAGTCTGGTAGGAGACTCTGACTTCTCTGGCTGTCGCCTGGGAACCTCTTTACATTTGTCACTTCAGAAGTAGCTCTTGCACTGTCCTAAAAATGATAATGAAAAATAATTGTTGAAGACCATTTCTTCTGAAAGCACAACTCTTCGAGTATGTTTTCTGATTCAGAAATGTGTGGCTATCAACTAACGTAGTCTAGATCAGACCAACAGAAGGATTTTAGCCATGGAACTGTCTTTGGCCTCCATATGCTATATGCAGTATTGCCATAAGGTTTGTTGATTTAACTGTGGTGCTGGGATGGGACTTAGAGCTGCAAAGTGCAGACATCAAATCAATCTGACAGAAAGCAAGGTTCACACTGGCTGTGTTTGTTACGTTTTTAGGCAAGACTATATTCTTGTGCAAATGCCCTTGCTTTTTTTCTGGGTTTATGGCTTCTTTGGTTTTAAATAGACTACATAATCCCAGGGTTTGAGTTTTTGCAAAAGTTCTTAAAGGATTCAGATTGTGAAGTTCAGGTGTCTCTGATGTCCATTCAGAATAGTTCAATGACTGTAGGCTTCCAGGAGATTTTACTTTGGTGCATGAATTTTCTTTAACAAAAGCAAAAACAGTTACCTGGTCAAGTCAGAGAATATCATCCACAAAACTGTCTAAGATTTCTTTCTTCTTCCTTTTTTTTTTTTTCCCTTGATAAGGCTAATCTTAAACTACTGCATAAATGATTCAAAGAGAAACTGAATCATCTGAGAGTATGATTTCCTGGACCTTGTAACTTTTGCATCTGCACTACTGCAGCATGGCACAGCTTTACCTGGGCACAGCTCTCAGACCAGTGAAGGATCACATGGAGTATTCATTCATGAGCAGTCTTCTCTCTAGGCCATGAGCGAGGTGGAGCTTTGAGGTAATGGTCTGTGATACTGCAGTGGAGGAATACATTCTTCGATGCATGTGCATCTGGAGACTGCAGCTTCAACTCAAAATGTTGAACTGCATCAATGCCCACGTTGCCTATTATCAGAGCTGAATTCAGTGGAGCTGTCCCTGACTGCTTACAGTGATTACAGATGTAGGTGATGGTCTCCAATCTTCTACGGGCACCAGTCACTGGAGGACAATGAAGACTTTATTTTACCAATGAATTTCACAGCAACTGACTGACAGTAGAGGAAGTATTGAGTCTTCTGTTTCAGGTACTGATTAATGCCCATTCAAAGCATTGCAAATTCAGGACTTAACTGGGACCTTCCAGTGTTTTTTTGTCCTAGACTTAGTTTCTTTTTTCTTCTTTTTTAAGACTTTTTGACTTTCTGTTGAACAATCTTCCTTCCCAGCAGTGGAAGCCTTTAGAAATACAGGCATGACAGTTCTCTTATTGTATCCAGCTCCACAAAGGTACTACCAGGCTTGGCTGAGTGTCCCTGAGCCTGGGGTTGGAGCATGCACAGTCTCTTGAAATGACTCTTTGAGTGGGTCTGTTGAGTGGTTGCAGACTGAAATGCTTTGAAGATTCTAACATGAACAAATTTAAATTGATCTTCATGAAGACAGCACATTGGCAAAAAGGCTTACTGTCACGTTGTACTTTCCAGGTAGAAACTGTGGGGTATTCTTCTTTTTCTAACAATTACTTAATTCTTTTAACTGAACTGCAAGTATTTTCCCTGACCTTGTATTGAAAATCACTGAAATTCTGGTAACAATAATTAAGCCTAAAAAATCAGTCTGGTATAAATAACTGATGTGGAAATTTTCAGCCTCAGCAGTTGAAGTTCAGCAATACTTGATGATTATGCAAGGTGTCATGCAGCTGTAATCATAGTCATCGACACTTGTGCTGTATGTGTTTACCAAAATGTTTTTGATCACCTTCATAAGGAATGTATGTAGTGGCTCATTCTGTCTGTAAATGGAATGTGTGTTTAGAGGGACTGTTGCTATTCTGTGGATCAAGTGTGTACTGTTATGGAAGCTTTAATTTTCTTCTCATATTGCTTTATTTAACAACGAATTTTTCAACCTAGAAATGCACTATCAATACTTAGGTAGAAAATAATTAGCAGTAAATTGTACTTCTTATGCATAATATGTTGTATATGCAGTTTTTGTGTATAATGATTTTCATGGATTCTCTCTCAAAACTAAGCATATGTGGTTTTCAAATCTGTTCTGTATGTCTTTAAAGCAGTGACGTAGCTGTTGTTATGAGCATGCTGCATCAGGCTGAGGATGCATCCAGAGCAGAATCCTCTTTATCCCAAGGAAATGCTTAGGAAGGAGTGTGAATATGAGACAAGCATATTTCCTCCTAGTACCCTCCTGCCTTCTAACAGTTTGAACACATTGTTATTTGAACACATAGCCCAAATCTCTATGGTAATAAAATAGATGAGTAAAGGCCATGGAACCTGAAAGCTGACATTTCCTGACTGCTGAGATCCGAGCAGTGCAGCTTTAGCATTGACTTTGTGTGTGGTGGTGGAGGTGTGTTATGTACTAGAAGAGAGAAATATTTAAAGATGTAAGGGAATAATAAGAGTATTAAAAAACCTCAAAACACAAAAACAAACAAAAACCCAGGCTGATGAATTAGAAAACTGTGCCGCTTGTGCTTGTTGTTTTTTCTTGCTATTTAGTTATTATTTTAGTTCAAATATTTATTTTCTGGATTAGTTGATGGTACATATGCTCTAACATCCAGGAAATTCCCTAAATGAGTAGAAAATGCAACCAAAATGCTCCTGTGAGTATCTTTCACTTCTCATACATGATCCAGGTTTGTGGTGCTTGATTCATACAATAGTTTTGATTTTAAGAGTCCCTTAAAGGTCATCCCATAAGGATCCCAAAAGTCCAACCCCCCCTGCCATGGCCAGGGACACCTTCAACTAGATCAGGTTGCTCAAAGCCCTTTTCAGCCCTGACCTTGAATGTTTCCAGGATTGGAGCATCTACAGCCTCTCTGGGCAACCTCTTCCTCTGTTTCACCACCCTCACTGAAAAAAGTCTTATATCCAGTCTGAATCTATGCTCCTTTAGGTTAAAAAAACAGGCCTTACTAAGAAGTTTGACCCCATCTTTCTTATAGGTTCCCTTTAAGTACTGAAAGGCAGCAAAAAGGTCTCCCTGGAGCCTTCTCTTCTACAGGCTGAGCAATCACAGATTGAGATATTTCTGCCAACATTGATGGAAGTTAGCTTTGAAGAACATGCAGTATTTACTTACAGATTCCTACTGTTGCAATACAGTTCTGACCTTCAGAGACACCACTTCTGAAGAGCTCACAGAGCCTTTTTATTTTGTTGAATTTGTTGAATGATGCCTGGCTTTCATTTTCCTGACAGACTGTTTATTTTCACCAGGTGTGCTTCAGGGCTGACTCTGTTTGTTTGTTTTTCTCCTTTATTAGAGAGATGGTTAGTTGTCAGTAAAATAACAATTACAGTATCTGAGCATTTATTGCCTGTTCTGGAATGCCAGATGTCAGAATACATCTCACAGAAAAAAGATGGAAACTTTATCTCTTTTAGTCATAGTAGTCCTGAAAATGTAAGGCAAAGTAGAATATGGCTTTTTTACATTCCATCTGAGTGAATCCTTCAGTAGTAAGCAACTATTTGCATACTCTTTATGTAAGCAAGCTCTAGCTAAACAACATCCACTAAATCTTGTGCAGTCTATTGCTGACTTGCAAGAATTGCTGGGAACTGCTACACCAGTATGATCATCCATCTGGCAGAAAAACGCTGTAAACTGCAGTGCCATTAACACTTTTGTGTAGCAAAAGCTTTGATGTGCTGGATCCATTCTGTACCTCAAGGAATAACCCACAGTAAAAGAACAGTATGAACAATTGTAGTCTGAAACACTCTCTTGTACTAACCTGCAGTTATAATTGGTAGTGGGAGACTGTGGGAAGCAGTATCTTTCGATACTATCTCAAAAATATATCAAAATGATTGAACAGATTTCCCAAAGAATTTGAGGACCTGCTAATACTAGACCAATATGTGATTTAAAAAAACCCAAAAAAATCAAGCATTCAGCTTCCTGGTTTTCAATAATTAATGGCTTTCTTGAGTGCAGAAAGGTGAAGTTGCCAAATTTGACCTTGGACCAAAATCATAGCTGGAATATTGAACTTGTTTTGTTTTGTGTAAACCACAGTGATGAGTCATGTAATTGTCCTCTGTAGGAGGTTATTGAGAAGTCCTTAAACTTATTACAATTGCAGTGGCCCAACATGGACAACAAATTACTTTAACTCAACTTCAAATTGTTATGTACTAACAAGCCCTGTGACTAAACTTTGTGTGTCATCTGGTTCTCAGACCACATTGGAAGTGGATTAACTTGGACATGGGTTGGATTTGCTCTCCACAAAGTAGGCATCTGGCAAGCATACTAAGTGTTCTAAGCAGTTCCTTATAACTCATACAGCCAGTAATGCAGTAGCTCAGTGCAGACTGATGTGTCCTCTCCTGCTCCAGCGGCATCCAAGCAGGATTTCATCTCCAGTTTTAAATATTGGTGTGCAACTGTGACCCTTCCCATGCAGTTGAAGTTTGTGGGGTGGTCCCATATCTTTGTGCTGATTGGTCCCAGTCATGGCTCTGGCAACTGTATTGTGGTCATGTGCTGGAGATGCTCAGTGTAATTGACCCCTGGAGAGAGGAGCTTTATCTTTGCCAGGTGTCAAGCAGAAGTTTAACACAGCTATAAAGTCAGGAGTCAGGCAGGTTCCAAGCAAGGCAACCAAGGCTCTCTGCCTTTGTAAAATGGAATAGCTTTGGTCACACTATATTGACTATTGCCTCTCAACAATACAGTGAGAGGTGTGATCTACCTTAAAAATCTTCTGCATCTCTTGTTAGAGGTGCCATATTGCTTTCAAACCTTGTGGTAGTGTGAATAATATAACTCTTACCCAAATCCATGTGCTGCTGAAGCATGTGGAGTCATACACATCCTTAGTGAGCCCAAGTTAGAACAAGAAAAACCTGGACTGCAGCTCTCTACCTCAACCAGTAATGTTTCCAATTCCTGTAAGTATTTAAGACTACATAGAAATAGAACTTAATGGAAGGAGAAATTATGTACTTAGAGCCTTCCTGCCACACTGAATATAGCATTTAGAGCTGATGCAAATTCTTTATTCTTCCTTTAGGGTGATAAGAAAGCTCAGAAAAGTTATGCTTGTCTTTCCACTGTGTGGGTTTTTACCACAATCCAAAATAATAATAAAGGATGAAAAATAACAGTATCATCTGATTGAAAGATCCTTAAGAAAGGTTTCAGAGACGGCTCATGTACTTTTTTTCGTTGTAGAATCAGTGTGAGAAAAGAGAAATGTAACTGATAGAGAAATAATTTAGCCTCCTTAAGCAAATGCTGTGCTAGCTTTGGACAGCCTTAGGACTCTGCAATAAAAATGGCTTAATGTGAACAATTACTGAGGTTTTATAATTAACAATGGTAAATAATATATTGACATGTCATGGTATTTGTCACTTGATGGTTTTATACTCCTCTCTTTCTATTTTGAAGCACAACTGTTAAAATATCCAAGCAGACCCTATAACAAATGAAGAAGAATTATGTGAAAATAATTTGTACATAATAGTTCATTAAAACTGAATCTCTACAACATGAATGAGAGCGTGAATGCCTCAGTTATGAGTAACGCTTTGTGTGAGTTCACACTCAGGTGGGTAAGTGTTGTCCTGGTTTTGGCTGGGGTAAAGTTAATTTTATTTTTAGTCACTGATACATTGCTGTGATTTGGTTTCAGTTTGAGGGTAGCATTGGTAGCACGCTGATGTTTTGGTTGTTACTTAGCAATACTTGCCCAGAGTCAAGGACTTTTGAGCGTCTCAAGCTCAAATGCTCTCCCTAAGGATTTGCACAAGAAGATGGGAGGGGGCAAGGCCAGGACAACCATGAACTGGCCATAGGGATATTCCATACCATAGGACATCATGTCCAGTGTATAAACTGGGGAAATTGGCCTGGAGGCGCCAATTGCTGCTGAGGAATGAGGTGGGTGTCAGTCAGCGAGGGGTGAGCAACTGTACTGAACATCACCTGTTTTCCTGGGTTTTATTTTTTTCTCATTACAATTATTATCATCAGTAGTAGTAGTAGTAGCATATTTTACTATCACTAGTATTATTATATTTTACTTTGTTTCAATTATTAAGCCGTTCTTGTCTCAACCTATAAGGCTTTTTCCTTCCCTCATTCTCCTCGCCATCCCACAGCTGCGGGGTGCTGAGCTGCCAGCTGGGGTTAAACCATAACAGTGTATATGGAGCAACATTTTACTTTATCACACAAGTAAAATTTCTTATCTAAGAACATGGATTTCCCATTAACCTCCCCCTGGAACTGAAATAACAGTCTCTCTCTCTCTCTC